>JAYEPQ010000014.1:12500-612500 GCA_036321105.1 Dracaena cambodiana
CGACGACCCCTAACCCCCTATTTCCTTCCTCTGTTCTTCCTCCTCCCTCAAAAATCCCAAGCCCTTAAAATCCCCAAAACGTCTCGCCCCAGTCTCTCCCTACGTCCTCCATCGAACCCTAAGTCCCCACAAGCGCGTCGCCTCCGTCGTCGAGTTATCCCCCGAAAGCGCCCTCCTCGCCTCCGCCTCCGTTGACAAACCCTCCGCCACCACTCCACCTCCTCCCTCACCCCCTATCTAATGTCGCCGCCGATTCCGAGGGAGTCTTCGATCTCTCCTTCTCCTCTAACTTCCACTTTCTCTACTCTGCCTCCGACGACCGGACCCTCCGCATATGGGACATCGCCGCCTCCGCCCCTATCAAAACCCTAGCTAGCCACACCAACTTCGTCTTCTGTTGCTTCTTGAACACCCAATCCAACATGATCGCCTCCAGCTCCTTTGATGAGACCGTCCGCGTCTGGGATGTCAAGTCCGGCGAGTGCCTTCGGGTCCTCCCTACCCACTCCGACCTGGTCGTGGCGGTGGATTTCAATGGGGACGGGTCGCTTATCGTTTCCAGCAGCTTCAATGGGCTGTGTAGGATTAGGGACGAGCCATTGCGTCAAGAATTTGATGACGAAGAGAACCCTCTGGTGTCGTGCCCTCGCCCAATGGGCAGAATGTTCTCATGGCTTCCCTCGATGGGACAGTGGTAAGTTTTCGATGCTTCTTGCTTGTGTTTGTGTGTGTGTGTGTTTTTTTTTTTTTTTTGGTAGTGAAATTGTGCAAGGATGAATCTTTATAGATAGTTTCCTTTGAAATGTTAACATATGGAACCAATATTTCTTTACACTTCAATTAGAGACGGTTTCTTGAAAAGAAATAATCTTTTGAAGAAAAAATATTTTGATGCCTTTATAATTGATTAATAATTACAGAAAGAGGAATTTAAAAACAAGTGACATTTAGGCAATGCCCATATGTAATTCAGTGTAGATGGAAGCAAAATGAGGCTGATTCGGAGGACTGTATGACATAGAGAAAATTGCATAATGCATGCACTATGCCTGAGGTGATGTGTGCACCACTATGGTGAGATGACGTTCCCGATCCGCTTAGCTATATTGAAGTCTCTAACGTTTTTAATTGATGATCTTGAAGGTATTAATTGATGCTTTGAGCAACTAATAATGTTTAGGCAAATCGAGAAAGCTAGCTAAATGAAAAGAATTTATTGTTAGTGAACTACCCTGAGCATTCTAGCAATAAAACAGTTCTTGGTTTACTTGAACATCAAGTGCCAATATATTCTTTCTTTGATAACATGCACTTGGTGTCTTTTAATCTATTCTTGCAAGCAGTGTTTAAAATAGCGATAACGATAATGTAACGTTTGCCTCTATTAGGTTATGTCGTATATATCGTAACGCATAACATAGATTACACAATTTCCTATCTATTTAATAAAAATAAATATAAAACTATATAAAATAATCTTTATAAATTGAAAAATAAATTTAAATAATTCTTAAAAAATTAATAATCATTTTGTAATACATAATCTATTCTAATTTTATACTAAATTTTACAATCATTTTTACATTTATTTTCATAAATTATATTAATCTACAACCGTAATTCCAGTCATCATTTAAACCCAAAAAAAAACAAGATTACAATTTATTGTTTCAATTTTAGTTATTATCATTATTGCAATTTATATTCTCAAATGTTCAATTTATTTTATTTGTAGTTATTAATTTCAGTTCAATTAAAAAATTCAATAGAATCAACAAGTATAATATTTCAGTAACTGGATAGGAATTACAACAAGCGACTAAGGAAACAATCGCTAATTAGTAAGTTAGTAATTCCATAAGCAATCAAATAAGCAAATTAAGTAACAAAATTTCAATAATTCAATAATAATCAAAATAATAATCAACAAAAATATAGATGTTACTAAAAAAATAATAATAAAATGTAACATAACTTAATTTAACGTAACGTTACGTAATATAATATAAAATAATATAAAAAACGTATTGTTATAGTGCACCGAGTTATTTTCAGTTGTTACGTAGCACTGGAGTTCCGTTAAGTTACGTAACATAATATAAGGGGTTTCATAATGTGTTATTTTCAACTTTGTTGCAAGTTTCACCACCTGAGATATATACCTTCTTAGATATATACCTGAGATATATACCTTCTTACTTTCTGACTTTCTAAGAGTGATGTTTCTTTCTTTCTTTATTATTTTTTGTACAGATCCAAGGACATCTTAGACTGTCATGCAATGGTGTGATGACGTTTGGCCTCTTGCATTATCCCTACTCTAAGTTTGAACTTATGGCGGAAGAACTTCTAATGAACGACTCAATCATCAAGGTGGACTTTGCAACATCTTTTTTATTGTATGAATGTGCCTAGAATATATGGTTTAGACAAATATATTCTAGAATATATGTTGGAGAGATTCATTTCTTTTTGGCCTGTTCATTTCAGAAGGATTAACTTGCAAATAAATGCGTCACCACCATACTATGAGTATCTTTTGTTTCTCACATTAGTGCATTATATATTTTCAGTTGAAAATCGTTATTTATGATGCCGATTATTTTAGTGAAAATAAATAATGATAGATCTTGTTTAAGAGGATCTTCAAGTCTATTTTAGCCACAGCCCTTTTCACTAGGAAGATTTTTTCTTCCTCCTTTTAGTTTTTAATGTTGTTCTATTGTTTCATCATGGTGTCTCAACTCAGGAGAGGGATAAAGAATGACCAACTCTGTTCTACCGTGAATAGGGAGTCCATAATAATATTTTAATAATGATGCAATTTAGAACTTAAAGTGAAAAAACAGTATCATCATATAAAACTAATCTTAATTTTCTATTGATGCATAGCATTAAATTAGGATGGATACATTCTCCTGAATATTAGGCAACCCATGTCACCACACAGATATGGTACTTGTTTTTATCAGCACTTCAGTTCCTCTAGTCATGTTGCATCATATTTTTCATTATTTTGTGTGCTTTGTTTCTTTCAGCATACTCCAGTCGCAATATGTTAATAACACCTGCACATGTTCATGCCTTTTAATTCATTTCACATATGCATTCTCTCTAATGCTATTAAACTTTCATCACATTTAGTTAGGGGAACTTTCGACATATATTTGTGTTTATGCATACATAGCACAATATTTATTTGATGCTACTGGTTTTAATACTTCAGGTATTTGGCGCTATATGGATGTCTGTAAAAATGTTTTTGACGTTGAATTCTAAAATGACTATAGATGGGAGTGGAGATGTTCCAACATAATTACTTGAGGCCAGCAACTTTATTGTTCTACGGGTACCTGAGCAATTCTATGCCACCATCCAAATCTTAATTGTTTTCTAGTTATTTTGTATTATTCAGTATTTGGACAAAAATAGTTTATTTTTGTAGATGGTGAATTTGTTAAGTATTTGGACAGAACTCCTGAGTAATTGTAATTTACTTAAACATGTCACTTTATATTGATATTTTTATTATTATTGGTCTTGCTGATTCAAATATTTTGTTGATAAATGTACTTTTATGTTGTTAAATTGTATGTAATTTTTATTAGATTTTTTGTGATTAAATTAAATGGATTGTATACTAGTGTGTATACTTAGACGTGGACAAAGTGTGGCGTACACAGCCTTCCAATATCTAGACACAAAAAACAACCATATATATGCTTTTTTTTTAAATGTATGTTGTACTTAACTTGTAAATTCTCTTTATCGGGTTTATTCTCGTGTAGAACAGGCTAAATTGGTAAAATGAACTAAAGATACTTAGTTCTTGTCTGAATGGTGTCACCTGTCAGAATGGAGATAATGCTTTATACATTATCTCCACCTAGAATGCACATACATGGGAGCTTCTTCCTCCCCCATTTATTGAAGGGGAGGTCCATAAAAGGACATCAGTTGGTATCTTTGAACAAATTGTCATGGGGTTGTCAATGTTCTGCAAAGCTGGTTCTCTTCCAGCAGATTCCTTTACTTCTATTTTCCCGGTATTTCCCCTCTATCTCTATATTCCTTCTGTAATGTTCCATTACTGAAGTTATATATCAGTTTTTTGCTAATATTCTTTCTGCTGTCAGATTATGGAACAGATTCTGCTTTCTTCAAAGAAGACTGCTCTCCATGATTATGTGCTCCGGATATTGTCTTGGACTCTATTTTGCCTCTTCCTAGGACTCGGATGCTATCAGTTACACCTCTATAACTTTAAGCATTTCTTTTTGCTGTTATCCTATTCTATTCTATATAACATTTCATCTTTATAAAATGAATTTGCGGGTACTATATCATGTTATTCGTGTTGTTTCCACTTATCAGGCATCTGTTGGTCCAATGTCAAATGAATTATGTTTCGGTCTGCAAGCTGATGAAGTCGCAGCTGTAAGTTGGTTAGGCTTCTTTGTTTTATATTGATACTCTTATCCATAATTCTATTACTTAGATCTGTCTTTTTTCCTTTTTTCTATTTTTTTTTTCAGGGTATGCAAGGGATGTTCATGTGAGACTTGCTTGCATAAATGCTATAAAATGCATTTCTTCAGTTTCTGGTCACTTTCTTCCATTAAATCTTGATGTTGCAATCAGTATATGGATTGCTTCTTCATGATCCAGAGAAGGTACAGCTTGTTTCACCACTATTATCATATTCTAGATGTTTCTTAAAGTTTGTTATGTTGAAGTTGGCTTTTTTGGGAGTAACTGTACCCCGAAATATGAAAACTAATTCTTCATGGTGGATGTTGATAAGCTGCATATTCTATTCATCATGTTGATTTCATCTACCGGACAATTCTCATTAGTATCATTGTATATGCCTTTCACCAACCGGCTATGGCGCACAACTTAAGGCTGAGAAAGCTCCATTTAAGAATAGACCAAATTGTCTCTATTGCCTATCAGCTTGACACCAAGCTTCTATGGATTGGTGAGAAACTCTTGGCTACCAGAATTGTGTGCAAGAGAAACAAAAGTGATAGAACCTTGACAAGTAACTGCAGTTTAAGCTTAATATAGGTATAATGCATAGAGCTTATCATGTCATAACAGTGTTCACCATCATTTACTTTTCCCTGACCTGTTCCTAACCTTTTAATGAACATACATTCTCTTGTAGTCTTTAGCAACATCTAGACATTTCTTTTTGGTGATATGTGATCTTTGAATCATGTTTGATGACATAGCAATCTTCCATAATGCTGCTGCATGGTTTCGTAGGAGTACAAATCAACTCTTCATGCTCGTTTATATTACTTTTGAGGAACATGTTCACCATAGCCACTATTGTACCAAGAATAGGAAATAATAGTCTCATCTCTGTTGTCTATTACTCATTAAATATGAAATAAGAGCATTTTCAGTCACTGATTCTAGCACTTATTCTTCTGGAAGTTTTTCTTATTTCTATAATGGGTAATGAAATGTTTTCTTGAGCAAAATTACATTTCGTCTTGTTTGCTATTTCAAATTCAAAGCGGAAGCCCTTCCTAAATATTATGTTCGATGATACTTGTAGCCTTGCGCCTAACCCATTTGATGGAGATCGAACATCATCAGTAGATAAAGTTTGATTTAGATATAGTTTTATGTAGAGTTTGATTTATATATAGTTTTTATAGAGTTTGAATTTGGTTATAGTTTGATTTAAATTTTGTTTTATGATAGAGATTTATTCTTATGTATGTTAGGATTTTCTATAATACGTCTTGTATATTGGATTTGAAAATTAATGAATATTGAATAAAGAATTGAATTTTGAGAAACTTGTGTGGATTCACTCGTGGATTTATTGAGAGTGGACATAGATCGCCTAGATAGATTCCTGAACCATTTTGTTCTTTCTCAATTCTATCATAAAAATTCTAAATTTCCAAATTCCTAACCTCAATCTGCTTCTATTCTGCGTTCCACCTCTTCAGTTATCAGAGCCAAAAGTTCATTCCCATCTTCTCTCTTCTATTTTCATCTTCTTTTTAATTTTATTTCAATATTCATTTTATACTTGGGATAAAAAGCTTAGTTGTTGTTGTTGTTGTATTCATTTTATCTATCTTATTTTGAGTGAAAAAAATTCAACAAAAAAAATAAAAGAGTTCAAATCTGAAAAGAAAGAAAAAAAAGGAAAAGAAAAAGAAACCAGCAACAGAACATGCTTCCTCCTCCTTCATCACCTCACTCATTCTGTGCTCCATTAGCCACACCAACACTGCTCGCGTCCGCCCTCCCCAACTTCCTCCACTGAACCAACCCTCACCAAAAACTCCAACCATATCACTTAACCATCTCCCCAGCACCATCGCCTAACAACACTTGCTGCTTCACTCGCAACTACTCCAGCAATCACCGACGGCACTCATTGCCGTCTCATCTTCCGCCCGCTACTTGCACCCACATACGCACCATTCTACATCAAATCGAAGGAAGGTTGAACGAATTTGGGTTTGTTTGTTATTGAGTTTGGTTAGGTTTTGAATTCATTCAATCAAACCCACATCCAAAAATGGAGAAGAGTTGGGTTTTATTTGAGTTCAGATTTAATTCAATTTCAAGTTGGGTTCAGTTATAATATGGTGGAGCCATGAAGCAGAAGCAGCTAAGGCAAATTTGTGATTGGAAGTCCATTTGAAGTTCGAATCCAAGCCAGTTTCGAGCTGCCATAGTCCTTGGGTATTTTCTGAACTTTCTGAGCTAAAATTTTGAGATTATCCATGGAGTTTATATTCTATGGTCAGTATATTAATACTAATGCTAAAATATCACGAATTGAGTGTGATATGTATATTACTATACTCGTTTTTTACGGTTTTGATGATTGACAGAATTATAAAGATTAGGAGAATCATCTCTAAGATTTATTTAGATATTTCGATTCAACATTAGAACAAAAATACTATTACGCTCGACATAGGTTGGGTGAAAAATGTTATACTTGAGTAAGAGTATAAATTATGTTTGGATTGGGATATTTTGCGACGTTTTCTTCGAAACGATATGAACGATATGCTCAATGCGGCTTTCTAAAGTTTTGTCATCATCTTATCAGTCTCCATTGTTCGAGTCTAAGATTACAAGAGTCTACATCTGAGTCTAAAATAATTATTGATGAATCTTTCTAAAAAATAGACGCAAAACTTCAAATTATAATGAACATGCTCACCAAGATTGAAAAAAAGAAAATAGAATAGAAGTATTTTCAAAACCAAGGTGAGAAGTGATATTTCTATTTTTCATGGTGATTGTAATTTGTAACCTAAGCCGGATACAGAAGATTCCTATTACTGCAGGCGAATCCCAATATGGATGTTCGTAGTAGAATGATAAATGCTGGCATCATGATTATCGACAAGCATGGCAAGGAAAAATGTTCCTTTGTTGTTTCCTATCTTTGAAAGTTGCTTAAAATATAAAGGTATCTTCTCTTACATTTTGACTCATGTCAGTCAAATATAGCCTGACGGACTTCCTTTTTTAAAGTATAGGCATTAGATGAAGATCAATATTTCTGTTGGGTTAGGATGAAGGTCAATCCGAGATGGAAAACAATATTTCGGGTGGGGGTCAGGTGTCGGGGTGTTGGGGTAAGGGGCTAGGGTTAAGATTAGGGTTAGGGGTTAGGGTTTGTCTCTAAATAGGGTCGTGGTAGGATAGTTCAATTTTGGTCAAAAGAGTTCTACTCCATGCATGAATTAGCGCAAAGAAATCCAAATCATGTGGGCCCACTTCTGTTGCTAAATGACGGCATCTGCTACCAAATTGTAGCAAAAACTGCAAATTTTGTCTTCAGTTTTGCCTGTGTGATGATTTTCCTCTATTCTTCTCTTCTCTATGATTGGATATAGCTTTGGTTGCTTCTAACTTTGTGTTTCTGTAGCACTATTCTCTTCGGCTCTTTCTAAACTCAGTTTTCCAAAATTTTTATGATTTCGTGCCATATACTTATGGCTTTGCAGACTCAATTCTTCTCTTTTTGAACTCGGTTTTTTTCAATTTCTGTAGATTTATATTTATATTGTTTTGTGGTCGTCGCTTCAAGGTTTTTATCTACTAATTTTATTAATTTTTAAAATTGCATAATAATCCAAATTTACAATGATACGACCAATAAATAAGTTTCTGATTACAAAACCCTAATCCAATTACAATAGTAAAACTATAAAATTACATTAAAATCCACACAAAAATTTCAGTTATACATTTAATATTTTTGTCGCCAAATAGTATCGTTGACTGCCAAATAGCATAGTTCCATTTCGGGCTACGGTTTGACTTGGCTTGATCCGGTCCGGCTTAGTATGGCCTTATTCGGGGTTACAGTTTGGTTCGGTTCGGTCCGGTCGGGGTCTGAAGTTGGGGTCGAGGTTAGGGTTAGGGATTAGGGATAGGGTTTAGGGTTTGGGTTGAGGGTCCGGGTCGGGGGTCGGGTGTCAGGGTAAAAGGATTAAGGGGTCGGAGGTCAGATGTCGGGGTAAGGGGTTAGGGTTAGGGATTAGGATTTGTCTCCAAATAGTGTCGTTGACTATCAAATAGGATAGCTAATTTTTTGTCAAAGGAGTACTACTCCATGTATGAATCAGCACAAAGAAACCCAAATCACGTGGGCCCACTTCTGTCGCCAAATGGCAACAACTGCCACCAAATTGCGACAAAAACTGCAAATTTGGTTTCTGCCTATATGATGATTTTCCTCTACTCTTCTCTATGATTGGATACAACTTTGGTTGTTTTTAACTTTGTGTTTCAGTAGACTTATTCTCTTTGCCTCTTTCTACTCGATTTTTCATAACTTTTTTGATTTCGTGCCATATTCATATGGCTTTGTAAACTCAATTCTTCTCTTTCTGAACTAAGTTTTTTCAATTTCTGTAGATTTATATTTCTATTGTTTTGTAATCGTCGCTTTCAAAGCTTTAATCTACTAATTTATTTAATCTCAAAAATTGCATAATAATCCAAATTACAAGGATAGGCCAATAAATAAATTTCGGATTACAAAACCCTAATCTAATCACAATAGTCGAACTACACAATTACAATAAAATCCACACAAAATTTTCAGTTATAGATTTAACATTTTTGCCGTCAAATAGTATCGTTGACCGCTAATTATATAGCTCCATTTGGAGTTACGGTTCGGGTTTGGGTCTGGGTCGAGGTCCGGGTGGGGTTGGAGTCGGGGTCTGGGTAGGGTCATTGTCGGGGTTACAATTCGGTTCGGTTCGGTTCGACCTCGTTCGGGTTACAGTTTGGTTAGGTCCGGTCTGGTTGGGAGTCCGGGGTTGGTGTAAGGGTTAGGGTTTAGGGTTCGGGTTGAGGGTCAAGGTCAGGGGTTAGGGGTTAGGGTTAGGGCTAGGGCTAGGGGTTAGGGATTAGGATTCTTCTCGAAATAGTATCGTTGACTGCCAAATATGATGGCTCAATGTTTGTTAAAAGAGTCCAACTCCATGTATGAATCAACTCAAAGAAATCCAAATCTTGTGGGCCCACTTCTGTCGCCAAATGGCGGCAACTGTCACCAAATTGCAACAAAAACTACAAATTTGGTCTTTAGTTTTTACCTGTGTGATGATTTTTCTCTATTTTTCTCTTCTCTATGATAGTATACAACTTTGGTTGTTTCTAACTTTGTGTTTATGTAGTCTTATTCTCTTCGGCTCTTTCTAGATTGGATTTTCCATTTTTTTTTTTATTTCGTGCCATATCCTTTTGGGTTGTGGGTCAGGGTCAGGGTCAGATGTCATGGTAAGGTATAAGGGTTAGGGTTAGGATTAGAGGTTAGGCTTTGTCTCCGCATGGCATCATTGACCTCCAAATAGGATAACTCAATTTTGGTCAAAAAAGTCCTACTCCATGTATAAATCAGCAAAAAGAAATCCAAGTCATGTGAGCCCACTTTTATCGCAAAATAACGACAACTCCCACCAAATTGCGGCAAAAACTACAAATTTGGTCTTCAGGTTCTGCCTGTGTGATGATTTTTCTCTATTCTACTCGTTTTTATGATCGGATATAACTTTAGTTGCTTCTAACTTTGTATTTCTGTAGTTTTATTCTCTTTGGCTCTTTTTAGACTCGGTTTTTTATTTTATTTTTTTTTATTTATTTCGTGCCATATACTTATGGTTTTGTGGACTCAATTTTTTTTTCTGAGCTCGGTTTTTTCAATTTTTGTAGATTTATATTTCTATTGTTTTGTGGTCGTCGTTTCGAATGTTTTAATCTGCTAATTTTATTAATCTCCAAAATTACATCATAATCCAAATTTACAAGGATACAGCCGCTAGAAAAGTTTCGGATTACAAAATCCTAATCTAATCAAAACAGTAAAATTACAAAATTACAATAAAAATGACACAAAAATTTCAGTTATTGATTTAATATTTTTGCTGCCAAATAGTGTTGTTTACTGCCAAATAGCATAGCTCCATTTCGGATTACGGTTTTTTGATTTCGTGCCATATCTTTTGGTTTTGTGGACACAATTCTACTAATTTTTTTAATCTACAAGATTTCATAAGAATCCAAATTTACAAGCATATGACCAATAAATAAAGTTCGGATTACATAACCCTAATCCAATGACAATAGTAAAACTACATAATTTGAATAAAATCCATACAAAAATTTCAGTATAGATTTAATATTTTTGCCGCCAAATTGTATCGTTGATCGCCAAATAGCATAGTTCCATTTCGGGTTCGGTTCTGGGTCGTGGTCGGGGTCTGGGTAAGTCAGAGTCAGAGTCTAGATTGGGGTTACGGATCGGTTCGGTCTAGTCCAGTTCACCTCAGCTCGGTTTGGTTTGACTCAGTTCGGTCTGGTTTGGTTCGGTTTGGCCCAATTCGGGGTTATAGTTCAGTCCGGTCCGAGGTTGGGGTTAGGGTTAGGGATTAGGGTTAGGGTTTAGGGTTTAAGGTTCGGATTGATGGTCAGGGTCCAGGTCAGGAGTCAGGTGTCGGGGTAAGGGGTTTGGGTTTAGGGTTTGTCTCCAAATAGCATCGATGACCGCTAAATAGGATGACTCAGTTTTTGTCAAAAGGGTTTTACTCCATGTATGAATCAACTCAAAGAAGCCCAAATCTTGTGGGCCCACTTCTATCGCCAAATGGCGGCAACTGCCACCATATTACGGCAAAAACTGCAAGTTTGGTCTTCAGTTTCTGCCTGTGTGATGATCTTCCTCTATTCTTCACTTCTCTATAATAGGATATAACTTTGGTTGGTTCTAACTTTGTTTTTCTATAGCCTTATTCTCTTCGGCTCTTTCTAGACTCGGTTTTCCAATTTTTTTTTTAATTTCGTACCATATCCTTAAAGATTTGTGGACTCAATTCTTCTATTTATGAACTTTATTTTTCTAATTTCTGCATGTTTATATTTCTATTATTTTGTGGTCGTTGCTACCAAGGATTTAATCTGCTAATTTTATTAATATCCAAAATTGCATAAGAATTCAAATTTATAAGGATACGACAAACAAATAAGTTCGGATTACAATATCCTAATCAAATCCTAAATGTGAAATCAAAAATTTAGATGTGGGTTGACTTTTTTTCTTCAAATATGTTTTTTTATGATCTACTAGTGTTGGGGGAAGAGGTTTATCCGAAGTTGGTTTCTTTCGATTTTCCTATAGACAAAGTTGGCCCGAAACAAAAAGACACCTATACATTTAAATAATGTTTTGTATGGTGAGCAATTGTGAGATGAAGATGTTATGTGAGCAATTGTGAGATGAAAATATTATGTAAGCAATTGTAAGATGAAAATGTTATGCTTTTGCATGGTTAGTAATTATATGATGAAGATGTTAGGGGTCCTAGGTCAGGGTTGGGTTGGTTTAGGATTGGGGTTCGGGCATGGGGTCAGAGTCGAGGTCGTGGTTAGTGGTTGGGGTTACGGTTCGGTTCGTTTTTCTTCGGTTCGGTTTGGTTTGGTTCGGTCCACTCCGGTTCGGTTCGGTCCAGTCTGGTTCCGTTTGGTTTGGTTCGGTCCAGTCCGGTTCGGTTTGGTCCAATTCTATTCGGTTCAGTTGGGGTCTCGGTTTAAGTTATGGTTCGATTTGCTTTGGTTCGCTTCGGTTCATTTATATTGTTTTTTTTTCAAATGTGATTTTGGTTGAATGTGTGAAGAGGATGACCTTTCAACGGTGATGCCCTTGATGGCAATCAGAGAGCAATATGGAGATTGAAATGTAATGTTGCAATTATGTATTTTTGGTCTGCTGAGTGAGTACTAGTCTTGAGTTTTCTAATTTGCTTACTTCAATTCAAGTGGAACATACTTTTAAAATGATGTTTTCAACCAGTATGGAGGTTGAAAATGTATGTTCTCTATATATTTAATTCATGAAGTACTACAAGCTCGTCTCATCTATACTTCTAAATGTGAATTCAAAAACTTAGATGTGGCCCAGGGCTGAGCAGAAAACCGAGAAAATCGAACTGAACCGCAAAACCGAACCGAACTGAACTGATCGGTTCAGTTTATTCGGTTTTCGGTTCGGTTTAAAAACCGAAATTAATTTTAGATTTCGGATCGAGTTTCGATGGCTTTAGCTCCAACCGAAACCGACCGAAAAAACCGAAATTTTACAATTGTAGTTTATTCTTTTTTTTTATTTATTTTCAAGTTGTTTTTTTGTTTTAAATCTTTGATGAAAAATATATCATTGTTATTTAAATAGGTAGAAAAAGAAATAAAATAGAAAAAAATTATTACCTTTCCTATAAAATATAAGTGTTTATCGCATATTTAGTTTCAAACCCAATTAACCGAAAACCCACAGAACCGAACTGAAAATTCGGTTTCGGTTTCGATTTTTTTGAAAGTTCGGTCAGTTTCAGTTTCGGTTCTGCTAGTTCGGTTCGCTTTTCAGTAGGAGTTTTTTCTTCCAAAACCGAACCGAACCGACCGATACTTACCCGTAGATGTGGGTTCACTCTTATGCTTCAAATATGTTTTTTTATGATCTACTGGTGTTGGGGGAGAGTTGTACCCGAAATTGATTTTTCTTCGATTTCCCTATAGACAATGTTGGTCAGAACCAAAAAGACACCTATACATTTGAATAATATTTTGCATGGTGAGCAACTGTGAGATGAAGATGTTATGCTTTTGCATGGTGAGCAATTCTAAGATGAAGATGTTACGGGTCTCAGGTCGAGGTCGGGTTGGGTTAAGATTGGGTTCGGGTCTTAGGTCAGGGTCGTGGTTAGGGGTTGGGGTTACGGTTCAGTTCGGTCCATTCCAGTACGGTTAAGTTTGGTTTGGTTTGGTTCAGTTCGGTCCGGTCCAGTCCGGTTCGATTCGGTTGGGATCCCAGGTCAAGTTAAGGTTTGATTTTCTTTGGTTTGCTTCGGTTCGGTTCTAGTCCCGAGGCCATTTATATTGTTTTTTTCCAAATGTGAAGTTGATTGAATGTGTGAATTGGATGATCCTTCAACAATGATACCCTTGATGACACTCAAAGAGCAATATGGAGATTGAAACGCAATATTGCAATTATGTTTTTTTGGTCTGCTGAGTGAGTACTAGTATTGAGTTTTCTAATTTGCTTATCTAAACTCGAGTGGAACACACTTTTAAAATGATATTTTTCAACAAGTATATAGGTTGAAAATGTATGTTCTCTGTACATTTAATTCATGGAGTATTACAAGTTCGTCTCTTCTATACTTCTAAATGTGAAGTCAAAAACTTAGATGTGGGTTCACTTTTATGCTTCAAATATGTTTTTTTTATGATCTACTGGTGTTAGGGGGAGAGGTGTACCCGAAATTGGTTTCCTTCAATTTTCTTATAGACAAAGCTGGCAAGAACTAAAAAGACACATATGCATTTAAATAATGTTTTGCAAGGTGAGCAATTGTGAGATGAAGATGTTATACTATTGTATGGTGAGCAATTCTAAAATGAAGATGTTAGGGGTCCCAGGTCAGGGTCGTGTTGGGTTAGTATTGGGGTTCGGGCATGGGGTCAGGGTCGGGGTCGTGGTTAGGAGTTGGGTTTACAGTTCGGTTTGCTTCGGTTCGGTTCGGTTTGGTCCAGTCCGGTTCGGTTTGGTTTGGTTCGGTCCAATCCGGTTCGGTTCTGTTGGGGTCTTAGGTCAAGTTAAGGTTCGATTTGTTTCGGTTCACTTCGTTTCGGTTCCAGTCCCAGTCCGATTTGTATTGTTTTTTTTTCAAATGTGAAGTTAGTTGAATGTGTAAAGGGGATAACCCTTCAACAGTGATGCCCACTCAAAGAGCAATATGGAAATTGAAACGCAATGCTGCAATTATGTTTATTTGGTCTGCTGAGTGAGTACTAGTCTTGAATCTTCTAGTTTGCTTACCTAAACTCGAGTTGATCACACTTTTAAAATGATAATTTCAACCAGTATAGAGGTTGAAAATGTATGCTCTCTGAACATTTAATTCATAGAGTATTACAAGCTCGTCTCTTCTATACTTCTAAATGTGAAGTCAAAAACTTAGATGCGGGTTCACTTTTATGCTTCAAATATGTTTTTTTTTATGATCTACGTGTGTTGGGTGGAGAGATGTACCCGAAGTTGGTTTCCTTCGATTTTCCTATAGACAAAGTTGACCAGAACCAAAATGACAACTGTACATTTAAATAATGTTTTGTATGGTGAGCAATTGTGAGATAAAGATACTATGATTTTGCATGGTGAGTAATTTTAAGATGTTAGGGGTCCAAGGTCGGGGTCGGGTTGGGTTAGGATTGGGGTTCGGGTTTGGGATAAGGGTCGTGGTCGTGGGTAGGGATTGGGGTTTCGGTTCGGTTCGGTTTGCTTTGGTTTAGTTCGGTCCGGTTCGGTCCAGTTCAGTTTGGTTTGCTCTAGTCCGTTTCCGTCCAGTCGGGTTCGATTGAGGTCCCGGGTCAAGTTAAGGTTTGATTTGCTTCTGTTCGCTTTGGTTTGGTTCTAGTCCCGTACCCATTTATATTATTTCTTTTCAAATGTGAAGTTGGTTGAATGTGTGAAGGGGATGACCCTTCAAAAGTGATGCACATGATGGCACTCAGAGAGCAATATGGAGATTAAAACGCAATACTGCAATTATATTTCTTTGGTTTACTGAGTGAGTACTAGTCTTGAGTCTTCTAATTTGTTCGCCTAAACTCGAGTGGAACACACTTTTAAAATGATGTTTTCTACCTGTATAGAGTTTGAAAATATATATTCTCTGTACATTTAATTCATGGAGTACTACAAGTTTGTCTCTTCTATACTTTTAAATATGAAGTCAAAAACTTAAATGTGGGTTCTCTTTTAGGCTTCAAATATGTTTTTTTTATGATCTACTGGTGTTGGGGGGAGAGGTGTACCCGAAATTGGTTTACTTCGATTTTCCTATAGACAAAGTTGGCCAGAGTCAAAAAGACACCTATACATTTAAATAATATTTTGCATGGTGAGCAATTGTGAGATGAAGATGTAATGTTTTTGCATTGTGAGCAATTCTAACATGAAGATGTTAGAGGTCCCAGGTCGGGGTCGGGTTGGGTTAGGATTGGGTTCGGGTCTGGGGTCAAGGTCGAGGTCGTGGTTAGGGATTGGGGTTACGGTTCGGTCCGGTTTGCTTCAGTTCGGTTTAGTTAGGTTAGGTTCGGTCCAATCTGGTTCGGTCCAGTCCATTTCGGTTTGGTTTGGTTTTGTTCGGTCCAATCTGGTTCGGTCCAGTCCGATTCGGTTGGGGTCCCGTGTCAAGTTAATATTCGATTTGCTTCGGTTCGCTTCGGTTCTGTTCCAATCCCGGGCCCATTTATATTGGATTTTTCAAATGTGAAGTTGATTTAATGTGTGAAGGGGATGACCCTTCAACAGTGATACCCTTGATGGTACTAAGATAATAATATGGAGATTGAAACGCAATGCTGCAATTATATTTCTTTGGTCTGCTGAATGGGTACTAATCTTGAGTCTTCTAATTTGCTTACCTAAACTCGAGTGGAACACACTTTTAAAATGGTGTTTTCAACCATTATAGAGTTTGAAAATGTATATTCTCTGTACATTTAATTCATGGAGTACTACAAGCTCGTCTCTTCTATATTTCTAAATGTGAAATCAAAAACTTAGATGTGGGTTCACTTTTATGATTCAAATATGTTTTTTTTATGATCTACTGGCGTTGAGGGGAGAGGTGTACCCGAAATTGGTTTCCTTCGATTTCCCTGTAGACAAAGTTAGCCAGAACAAAAAAGACACCTACACATTTAAATAAGGTTTTGCATCGTGAGGAATTGTGAGATGGAAGATGTTATGCTTTTGCATAGTGAGCAATTATAAGATGAAGATTATAGGGGTCCAAGGTCGGGGTCGGGTTGGATTAGGATTGGGGTTTGGGTCGTGGTCGTGGTTAGGGATTGTGTATACGGTTCGGTTCGGTTCTGTTTGGTTTGGTTCGGTGCGGTCAAGTCCGGTTCAGTTCGGTTAGGGTCCCGGGTCAAGTTAAGGTGTTTGAGTCTGGGGTCAGGGTAGGGGTCGTTGTTAGGGGTTGGGGTTACGGTTTGGTTTGCTTCGGTTCGGTTTGGTTTCGTTTGGTGCGGTCTAGTTCGGTTCGGTCCAGTCCGGTTCAGTTTCGTTTTGTTTGGTTCGGTCTACTCCAGTTCGGTCCTATCCGGTTCGGTTCGATTGGGTACCAGGTCAAGTTAAGATTCGATTTGCTTCGGTTCGCTTCGGTTCAGTTCCATTCCCGGGCCCATTTATATTGTTTTTTTTGCAATGTGAAGTTGGTTGAATGTGTGAGGGGGATGACCCTTCAACAGTGATGCCCATGATGGGACTCAGAGAGCAATATGAAGATTGAAACGTAATGTTGCAATTATCTTTCTTTGGTCTGCTGAGTGAGTACTAGTCTTGAGTCTTCTAATTTGCTTACCTAAACTCGAGTGGAACGCACTTTTAAAATGATGTTTTAAACCGGCATAGAGGTTGAAAATATATATTCTTTGTACATTTAATTCATGGAGTACTACAAGCTCGTCTTTTCTATACTTCTAAATGTGAAGTCAAAATTTTAGATGTGGGTTCACTTTTATGCTTCAAATATGTTTTTTTTTATGATCTACTGGTGGTTGGGGAGAGATGTACCCGAAGTTAGTTTCCTTCAATTTGCCTATAGGCAAATTTGGTCAGAACCAAAAAGACAACTATACTTTTAAATAATATTTTGGATGGTGAGCAATTGTGAGATGAAGATGTTATGGTTTTACATTGTGAGTAATTCTAAGATGAAAATGTTAGGGATCCAAAGTCGGGGTCGGGTTGGGTTAGGATTGGGGTTCGGGTCGGGGTCATGGTTAGGGGTTGGGGTTACGGTTCGGTTCGGTCCGATTTGGTTCAGTTTGGTTTGGTTCGGTCTACTCCGGTTCGGTTCGGTTCGGTTGGGTCCCGGGTCAAGTTAAGATTCGATTTGCTTCGGTTTGCTTCGGTTCGGTTCCAGTTTCGGGCCCATTTATATTATTTTTTTGCAATGTGAAGTTGGTTGAATGTGTGAAGGGGATGACCCTTCAATAGTGATGCCCTTGATGTCACTCAGAGAGCAATATGGAGATTGAAACGTAATGCTGCAATTATGTTTCTCTGGTCTGTTGAGTGAGTACTTGTCTTGAGTCTTCAAATTTGCTTTCTTAAACTCGAGTTGAACACACTTTTAAAATTATGTTTTCAACCAGTATAGAGGTTGAAAATGTATGTTTTCTGTACATTTAATTCATGGAGTACTAAAATCTCGTCTCTTCTATACTTCTAAATATGAAGTCAATAACATAGATATGGGCTCACTTTTATGCTTCAAATATACTTTTTTTATGATCTACTAGTGTTGGGAAGAGAGGTATACCTGAAATTAGTTTTCTTCGATTTCAATATAGACAAAGTTGGACAGAACAAAAAAGACACCTATACATTTAAATAATGTTTTGCATGGTGAGCAATTGTGAGATGAAGATATTATACTTTTGCATGGTGAGCAATTCTAAGATTAAGATGTTAGGGGTCTAAGGGCGGGGTCGGGTTGGGTTAAGATTGGGGTTCGGGCCTGCAGTCAGGGGCGGGTCGCTGTTAGGGGTTGGGGTTACAGTTCGGTTCGGTTTTCTTCGGTTCGGTTTGGTTCGGTTTGGTCCAGTCCGATTCGGTTCGGTTTGGTTCAGTCCAGTCCGATTCGGATCAGTCTAGTTCGGTTCTGTTGGGGTCCCGGATCAAGTTAAGGTTCGATTTGTTTCGGTTCGCTTTGGTTCGGTTCCAGTGTCGAACCCATTTATATTGTTTTTTTTCAAATGTGAAGTTAGTTGAATGTGTGAAGGGGATGACCCTTGAACAGTGATGCCCTTGATGACACTCAGAGAGCAATATAGAGATTGAAATGTAATGCTGCAATTATGTTTTTTTGTCTACTGAGAGAGTACTAGTCTTGAGTTTTTTAATTTGCTTACCTAAATTCGAGTGGAACACACTTTTAAAATGGTGTTTTTAACCAGTATAGAGGTTGAAAATGTATGTTCTCTGTACATTTAATTCATGAAGTACTACAAGCTCGTCTCTTCTATACTTCTAAATAAAAAGTCAAAAACTTAGATGCGGGTTCACATTTATGCTTCAAATATGTTTTTGTTATGATCTACTGGTGTTGGGGGGAGAGGTGTATCCGAAATTGGTTTCCTTCGATTTCCCTATAGACAAAGTTGGCCAGAACTAAAAAGACACCTATACATTTAAATAATGTTTTGCATGGTGAGCAATTTTGAAAAAAAAAATGTTATGCTTTTGTATAGTGAGCAATTATAAGATGAAAATGTTAGGGGTCACAGATTGGGGTCGGGTTGGGTTAAGATTGGGGTTTGGGTCTGGGGTCAAGGTGGTGTGGTTAGGGGTTGGGGTTACGGTTCGGTTGGGTTTGTTTCGGTTCGGTTTGGTTCGGTTCGGTCCAATCTGGTTTGGTTCAGTTCGGTTGGGTTCGGTTTTGTTTGGTTTAGATCGGTCCAGTTCGGTCCTATTCGGTTCGATTCAGTTGGGGTCCCGGGTCAAGTTAAGGTTTGATTCGCTTCGGTTCGGTTCCAGTCTCGGGCCCATTTATAAATTTTTTTTTCAAATTTGAAGTTAGTTGAATGTTTGAAGGGGATGACCTTTTAACAGTAATGCCCTTGATGGCACTCAAAGAGTAATATGGAGATTGAAACGCAATGATGCAATTATGCTTAGTGAATACTAGTCTTGAGTCTTCTAATTTGCTTATCTAAACTCAAGTGGAATACACTTTTAAAATAATTTCAACTAGTATAGAGGTTGAAAATGTGTGTTCTCTATACATTTAATTCATGGAGTACTACAATCTCGTCTCTTTTATAGTTCTACATGTGAGGTCAAAAACTTAGATGTGGGTTCACTTTTATGATTCAAATATATATTTTTTTATGATCTACTGGTGTTGGGAGGAGAGGTGTACTCGAAGTTGGTTTCCTTCGATTTCCCTATAGACATAGTTGGCCAGAACAAAAAAAATACATATACATTTAAATAATGTTTTGCATGGTGAGCAATTGTGAGATGAAAATGTTATGCTTTTGCATGGTGAGTAATTCTAAGATGAAGATGTTAGGGGACCTAGGTCGGGGTCGGGTTGGGTTAGGATTGGGGTTCAGGTCTAGGGTCAGGGTCGGGGTTGTGGTTAGAAGTTGTGGTTACGGTTCGGTTTGGTTTGGTCAGTCCAGTTCTGTTCGGTTCGGTTCAGTTCGATTCGGTTTGGTTTTTTTTGTTTGGTCTAGTCCGGTTTGGTTTGGTCCCGTCCAGCTCAGTTTGGTTGGGGTCACGGGTCAAGTGAAAGTTCGTTTCAGTTCGGTTCGGTTTGGCTTGCTTTCGTTCTGTTGGGGTCCCGTGTCAAGTTAAAGTTCGATTTGCTTCGGCTCGCTTTGGTTCGGTTCAAGTCCCGGACCCATTTATATTGTTTTTTTTTCAAATGTGAAGTGGGTTTAATATATGATGGGGATGACCCTTCAACAGTGATGCCTTTGATGGCACTCAAAAAGCAATATGGAGATTAAAATGTAATACTGCAATTATGTTTATTTGGTCTGCTGAGTGAGTACTAGTCATGACTCTTCTAATTTGCATACCTAAACTCGAATGGAACACAATTTTAAAATGTTGTTTTCAACCAGTTTAGAGTTTGAAAATATATATTATCTGTACATTTAATTCATTGAGCACTACAAGCTCGTCTCTTCTATACTTTAAATGTGAAGACAAATTCTTAGATGTGGGTTCACTTTTATGCTTCAAATATATTTTTTTATGATCTACTAATGTTAGAGCGAGAGATGTACCCGAAGTTGGTTTCCTTCGATTTCCCTATAGACAAAGTTGGCTAGAACTAAAAAGACATCTATACATTTAAATAATGATTTGCATGGTAAGCAATTGTGAGATGATGTTATGCTTTTTGCTTGGTGAGTAATTTAAAGATGAAAATGTTAGAAGTCCCAGGTTGGGGTCGGGTTAGGATTGGGGTTCGGGTCTGGGTCATGGTCGGGGTCATAGTTGGGGGTTGGGGTTACGGTTCTGTTTGGTTCGATTCGGTCCAGTCCGGTTTGGTTCGGTCCAGTCCGGTTCGGTTCAATCCAGTCCGGTTCGGATCGGTTGGATTCCCGAGTCAAATTAAGGTTTGATTGGTTTCGGTTCGGTTCTAGTCTCGGGCCCATTTATATTGTTTTTTTTTCAAATGTGAAGTTGGTTGAATGTGTGAAGGGGATGACCCTTCGACAGTGATGTCCTTGATAGCACTCAGAAAGCAATATGGAGATTGAAACGCAATGTTACAATTATGTTTCTTTGGTCTTCTGAGTGAGTACTAGTTTTGAGTCTTCTAATTTTCTTATCCAAACTCAAGTGGAACCCACTTTTAAAATGATGTTTTCAACTAGTATAGATATTGAAAATGTATGTTCTCTGTACATTTAATTCATTGAGTACTTCAAACTCGTCTCTTATGTACTTCTAAATATGAAGTCAAAAATTTAGATGTGGATTCGCTTTTATACTTCAATTTTGATTTTTTTATGATCTACTAGTGTTGAGGGGAGAGGTTTACGAGAAGCTGGTTTCCTTTGATTTTTCTGTAGACAAAGTTGGCCAGAACCAGAAAGATACCTATACATTTAAATAATATTTTGCATGGTGAGCAATTCTGAGATGAAGATGTTATGCTTTTGTATGGTGAGCAATTCTAAAATGAAGATGTTAGGGGTCCAAGGTCGGGATAGGGTTGGATTAGGATTGGGGTTCGGGTCTGGGGTCATGGTCGTGGTTACGGGTTGCGGTTGCAATTCGGTTCGGTTTGTTTCTGTTCGGTTTGGTTCGGTCCAGTCCGGTTCGGTTTGGTTGGGGTCCCATGTCAAGTTAAGATTTGATTTGCTTCGGTTCGCTTCTGTTCGGTTCCAGTCCTAGGCCCATTTATATTTTTTTTTCAAAAATATAGTTGGTTGAATGTGTGAAGAGGATGACCCTTCAACAATGATACCATTTATGGCACTCAAAGAGCAATATGGAGATTGAAATGTAATGCTGCATATATATTTCTTTGGTCTGCTGAGTGGGTACTAGTTTTGAGTCTTCTTATTTAATTATCTAAACTCGAGTGGAACACACTTAAAATGATGTTTTTAACCAGTATAGTGGTTGAAAATGTATGTTCTCTGTAAATTTAATTCATGGAGTTTTACAAGCTTGTCTCTTCGATACTTCTAAATGTGAAGTAAAAAACTTAGATGTGGGTTCATTTTTATGCTTAGATATGTTTTTTTTTTATGATCTACTGGTGTTGGGGAAAGAGATGTACTCGAAATTGATTTCCTTCGATTTTTCTATAGACAAAGTTGGTCAGAACAAAAAAGACACCTATACATTTAAATAATGTTTTGCGTCATGAGAAATTGTGAGATGAAGATATTACGATTTTGCATGGTGAGCAATTCTAAGATGAAGATGTTAGGAGTCCCACGTCGGGGTCGGGTTGGGTTAGGATTTGGGTTCGGGTCTGCAGTCATGGTCGGGGTCATTGTTAGGGGTTGGGGTTACGGTTTGGTTCGGTTTGCTTCGGTTCGGTTCGGTCCAGTTCGGTTTGGTTTGGTTTAGTCCAGTCCGGTTTGATTCTGTTGGGGTTCCGGGTCAATTTAAGGTTCGATTTGCTTCGGTTCGCTTTGGTTCGGTTCCAGTCCCAGACCCATTTATATTGTTTTTTTTCAAATGTGAAGTTGGTTGAATGTGTGAAGGGGATGATCCTTCAACAGTGATGTCCTTGATGGCACTCAGAGAGCAATATGGAGATTGAAACGCAATGCTGCAATTATGTTTCTTTGATCTTCTGAGGGAGTACTAGTCTTGAGTCTTATAATTTGCTGGCCTAAACTCGAGTGGAACACATTTTAAAATGATGTTTTCAACTAGTATAGAGGTTGAAATGTATGTTTTCTATACATTTAATTCATTGAGTATTACAAGCTCGTCTCTTCTATACTTCTAAATGTGAAGTCAAAAACTTAGATATGGGTTTACTTTTATGCTTCAAATATGTTTTTTTTATGATCTACTGATGTTAGAGCGAGAGATGTACCCGAAGTCGGTTTCCTTCGATTTCCCTATAGACAAAGTTGGTTAGAACCAAAAAGATATCTATACATTTAAATAATGTTTTGCTTGGTGAGCAATTGTGAGATGATGTTATGCTTTTGCTTGGTGAGCAATTCAAAGATGAAAATGTTAGAAGTCCCTAGTCGGGGTCGGGTCGGGTTAGGATTGGAGTTCGGGTCTGGGGTCAGGGTTGGGGTCATGGTCAGGGGTTGGGGTTATGGTTCTATTTGGTTCAGTTTGATCCAGTCCGGTTCGGTTCGGTCCAGTCCGGTTCGATTTAGTTTCGGTTCAATCCAGTCCGATTCGGATCGGTTGGATTCTCGAGTCAAGTTAAGGTTTGATTGGTTTCGGTTCGGTTATAGTCCCGCGCCCATTTATATTGTTTTTTTCAAATGTGAAGTTGGTTGAATGTGTGAAGGGGATGACCCTTCAACAGTGATGCCCTTGATAGCACTCAGAAAGTAATATGGAGACTGAAACGCAATGCTGCAATTATGTTTCTTTGGGTTTCTGAGTGAGTACTAGTCTTGAGTCTTCTAATTTTCTTATCCAAACTCGAGTGGAACCCACTTTTAAAATGATATTTTCAACTAGTATAAATATTGAAAATGTATGTTCTCTGTACATTTAATTCATTAAGTACTTCAAGCTCGTCTCTTCTGTACTTCTAAATGTGAAGTCAAAAATTTAGATGTGGATTCGCTTTTATACTTCAATTTTGATTTTTTTATGATCTACTTGTGTTGGGGGGAGAGGTTTACTCGAAACTGGTTTCCTTTGATTTTTCTGTAGACAAAGTTGGCCAGAACCAGAAAGACACCTATATATTTAAATAATGTTTTGAATGGTGAGCAATTCTGAGATGAAGATGTTATGATTTTGCATGGTGAGCAATTCTAAGATGAAATGTTAGGGGTCCAAGGTCGGGGTAGGGTTGGGTTAGGATTGCGGTTCGGGTCTGGGGTCAGGGTCATGGTTAGGGGTTGTGATTACGGTTCGGTTCGATTTGTTTCTGTTCGGTTTGGTTCGGTCCAGTCCGGTTCGGTTTGGTTGGGGCCCCGGGTCAAGTTAAGATTTGATTTGTTTTGGTTCGCTTCTGTTTGGTTCCAGTCCTGGGCCTATTTATAGTATTTTTTTTCAAAAATGAAGTAGGTTGAATGTGTGAAGGGGATGATCATTCAACAGTGATACCCTTTATGGCACTCAAAGAGCAATATGGAGATTGAAATGCAATACTGCAATTATATTTCTTTGGTCTGTCGAGTGGGTACTAGTTTTGAGTCTTTTTATTTGCTTACTTAAACTCGAGTGAAACACACGTTTAAAATGATGTTTTCAACCTATATAGTGGTTGAAAATGTATGTTCTCTGTAAATTTAATTTATGGAGTACTACAAGCTCGTCTCTTCTATACTTTTAAATGTGAAGTAAAAAACTTAGATGTGGCTTTACTTTTATGCTTAAATATGTTTTTTTTATGATCTACTGGTGTTGGGGGGAGAGATGTACCCGAAATTGGTTTTCTTCGATTTCCTATAGACAAAGTTGGTCAGAACCAAAAAGACACCTATATATTTAAATAATGTTTTGCGTGGTGAAAAATTGTGAGATGAAGATGTTATGATTTTGTATGGTGAGCAATTCTAAGATGAAGATGTTAGGGGTCGGGGTCGGGTTGGGTTAGGATTGGGGTTCGGGTCTGGGGTCGGGGTCGTGTTTAGGGGTTGGGGTTACGGTTCGGTTCGATTTACTTCAGTTCGGTTTGGTTTGGTTTGGTTCGGTTCGGTCCAGTCCGACTTGTTTCGGTCCAGTCCGGTTAGATTTGGTCCGGTTCGGTTCAATCCAGTTAGGTTAGTTAAGGTTCGATTTTCTTCAGTTCGCTTCGGTTCGGGTCCAATCCCGAGCCTATTTATATATTTTTTTTAAATGTGAAGTTGGTTAAATGTGTGAAGGGGATGACCCTTCAAGAGTGATGCCCTTGATGGCACTCAAAGAGCAACATTGAGATTGAAACGCAATGCTGCAATTATATTTTTTTTTGGTCTGTTGAGTGAGTACTAGTCTTAAGTTTTCTAATTTTCTTACCTAAACTCGAGTGGGACGTACTTTTAAAATGATATTTTTAACCAGTATAGAGGTTGAAAATGCATGTTCTCTGTACATTTAATTCCTAGAGTACTACAATCTCGTCTCTTTTATACTTACAAATGTGAAGTCAAAAAACTTAGACGTGGGTTCACTTTTATACTTCAAATATGTTTTTTTTATGATCTACTGATGTTGGGGGGGGGGGGGGAGAGGTGTACCCGTAATTGGTTTCCTTCGATTTCCCTATAGACAAAGTTGGCCTGAACCAAAAAAACACATATACATTTAAATAATATTTTGCATGGTGAGCAATTGTGAGATGAAAATTTTATGCTTTTGCATGGTGACAAATTCTAAGATGAAGATGTTAGGGGTCCTAGGTGGGGATCGGGTTGGGTTAGGATTGGGGTTCGAGTCTTGGGTCAGAGTAGGGGTCGTGGTTGGGGTTACGGTTCAGTTCGGTATGCTTCGGTTTGGTTTGGTTCGGTCCAATCCGGTTCGGTTTGATTTGGTTTGGTTTGGTTCGGTCTACTCCGGTTCGGTTCGGTCCGGTTCGGTTCAGTTGGGGTCTCGGGTCAAGTTAAGGTTCGATTTGCTTCGGTTCGCTTTGGTTCGGGTCTAGTCCCGGGCCCATTTATATTGTTTTTTTTCAATGTGAAGTTGGTTGAATGTATGAAGGGGATGACCCTTCTACAGTGATTCCCTTAATGGCACTCAGAGAGCAACGTGGAGATTGAAACGCAATGCTGTAATTATATTTCTTTAGTCTGCTGATTGAGTACTAGACTTGAGTCTTCTAGTTTGTTTATATAAACTCAAGTGGAATGCGCTTTTAAAATGATGTTTTAAACTAGTATAGAGGTTGAAAATGTATGTTGTCTGTACATTTAATTCATGGAGTACTACAAGCTCGTCTTTTTTATACATACGTCTAAATTTTAAGCCAAAAATTTAGATGTGGGTTCACTTTTATATTTCAAATATGTTTTTTTTTTAATCTACTGGTGGTTGGGGGAGAGATGTACCCGAAGTTGGTTTTTCCTTCGATTTTCCTATAAACAAAGTTGGTCAGAACCAAAAAGACACCTATACATTTAAATAATGTTTTGCATGTTGAGAAATTGTGAGATGAAGATGTTATGGTTTTGCATTGTGAGCAATTCTAAGATGAAGATGTTAGGGGTCCAAGGTCGGAGTCGGGTTGGGTTAGGATTGAGGTCGGGTCGGGGTCGTGGTTAGGGTTACGATTCGGTCTGGTCTAGTTCGCTTAGGTTTGGTTCGGTTTGATCCGGTTCGGTCAAGTCCGGTTCGGTTCGGTCGGAGTCCCGGGTCAAGTTAAGGTTCGATTTGCTTCAGTTCGCTTCTGTTCGGTTCGAGTCCCGGGCTCATTTATATTGTTTTCTTTCAAATGTGAAGTTGGTTGAATGTGTGAAGGGAATGACTCTTTAACATTGATGCCCTTGATGACACTCAGAGAGCAATATAGAGATTGAAACGCAATGCTGCAATTATTTTTCTTTAGACTGTTGAGTGAGTACTAGTCTTGAGTCTTCTAATTTGTTACCTAAACTTGAGTGGGACATGCTTTTAAAATGATATTTTTAACTAGTATAGAGGTTGAAAATGTATGTTTTCTGTACATTTAATTCATGGAGTGCTGCAAGCTCGTCTCTTATATACTTCTAAATATGAAGTCAAAAACATAGATGTTGGTTTACTTTTATGCTTCAAATATATTTTTTTTATGATCTACTGGTGTTGCGGGGAGGTGTACCCGAAGGTAGTTTCTTTCGATTTCCCTATAAACAAAGTTGGCCAGAACAAAAAAGACACATATACATTTAAATAATATTTTGCATGGTTAGCAATTGTGAGATGAAGATGTTATGCTTTTGCATGATGAGCAATTCTTTGGGTTCGGGTCTGCAGTCAGGGTCGGGGTTGTTGTTAGGGGTTGGGGTTATGGTTTGCTTCGGTTCGGTTTGGTCCAGTTCGGTTCGGTCCAGTTCGGTTCGGTTTGGTTTGGCTGAGTTCAGTCCGGTTCGATTCTGTTGGGGTCCCGGGTCAAGTTAAGATTAGATTTGCTTCAGTTTGCTTTGGTTCGGTTCCAGTCCTGAACCCATTTATATTGTTTTTTTTTTTAAATGTGAAGTTGGTTGAATGTGTGAAGGGGATAACCCTTCAACAGTGATGTCCTTGATGACACTCAGAGAGCAATATGGAGATTGTAACGCAATACTGCAATTATGTTTCTTTGATCTTCTGATTGAGTACTAGTCTTGAGTCCTCTAATTTGCTGGCCTAAACTCGAGTGGAACACATTTTAAAATGATGTTTTCAACTAGTATAGAGGTTGAAATGTTTGTTTTCTGTACATTTAATTCATGGAGTACTACAAACTCGTCTCTTCTATACTTCTAAATGTGAAGTCAAAAACTTAGATATGGGTTCAATTTTATGCTTCAAATATGTTTTTTATGATCTACTGGTGTTAGAGCGAGAGATGTACCCGATGTTGGTTTCATTCGATTTCCTTATAGACAAAGTTGGCTAGAACCAAAAGATATCTATACATTTAAATAATGTTTTGCATGGTGAGTAATTGTGAGATGATGTTATGCTTTTACTTGGTGAGCAATTCAAATATGAAAATGTTAGAGGTCCAAGGTCGGGGTCGGGTCGGGTTAGGATTGTTCGGGTCAGGGGTCAGGGCCGGGGTCATGGTTAAGGGTTGGGGTTACGGTTCTGTTTGGTTCGATTTGGTTCGGTTCGATCCAGTCCGGTCCGGTCCAGTCCGGTTCGATTTGGTTTGGTTCGGTTCAATCCAGTCCGGTTCGGATCGGTTGGATTCCCGAGTCAAGGTAAGGTTTGATTGGTTTCGGTTCGGTTCTAGCCCCGGGCCCATTTATATTACTTTTTTTCAAATGTGAAGTTTGTTGAATGTGTGAAGAGGATGACCCTTCAACAGTGATGCCCTTGATAGCACTCAGAAAGCAATATGGAGATTGAAATGCAATGCTGCAATTATGTTTCTTTGGTCTTCTGAGTGAGTACTAGTCTTGAGTTTTCTAATTTTCTTATCCAAACTCGAGTGGAACCCACTTTTAAAATGATATTTTCAACTAGTATAGATATTGAAAATGTATGTTCTCTGTACATTTAAATCATTAAGTACTACAAGCTCGTCTCTTCTGTACTTATAAATGTGAAGTCAAAACTTAGATGTGGATTTGCTTTTATACTTCAATTTTGATTTTTTTATGATCTACTGGTGTTTGGGGGAGAGGTTTACTCGAAGTTGGTTTCCTTTGATTTCCATGTAGACAAAGTTGGCCAGAACTAGAAAGACACCTATACATTTAAATAATGTTTTGCGTGGTGAGCAATTCTGAGATGAAGATGTTATGCTTTTGTATGGTGAGCAATTCTAAGATGAATATGTTAGGGGTCCAAGGTCGGGGTAGGGTAGGGTTGGGTTAGGATTGGGGTTTCGGTCTGGGGTCAAGGTCGTGGTTTGGGGTTGTGGTTGCGGTTCGGTTCGGTTTGTTTCTGTTCAGTTTGGTTCGGTCCAGTCCGGTTCGGTTTGGTTGGGGTCCCGTGTCAAGTTAAGATTTGATTTGCTTCAGTTCGCTTCTATTTGGTTCTAGTCCTGGGCCCATTTATATTATTTTTTTTTTCAAAAATGAAGTTGGTTGAATGTGTGAATGGGATGACCCTTCAACAATGGTACCCTTTATGGCACTCAAAGACGAATATGGAGATTGAAATGCAATGCTGCAATTATATTTCTTTGGTCTGTCGAGTGGGTACTAGTTTTGAGTCTTCTTATTTGTTTACCTTAACTCGAGTGGAACACACTTTTAAAATGATATTTTCAACCAGTATAGTGATTGAAAATGTATGTTCTCTGTAAATTTAATTCATGGAGTACTCCAAACTCATCTCTTCTATACTTCTAAATGAAGTAAAAAACTTAGATGTGGGTTCACTTTTATGCGTAAATATATTTTTTTATGATCTACTGGTGTTCGGGGGAGAGATGTACCTGAAATTGGTTTTCTTCGATTTTCCTATAGATAAAGTTGGTCAGAACCAAAAAAACACCTATACAGTTAAATAATGTTTTGCGTGGTGAGAAATTATGAGATGAAGATGTTATGATTTTGCATGATGAGCAATTCTAATATGAAGATGTTAGGGGTCCCAGGTCCAGGTCGGGGTCGGGTTGGTTAGGATTGGGGTTCAGGTCTGGGGTCAGGGTCAGGGTCGTGGTTAGGGGTTGGGGTTACGGTTCGGTTCGGTTTACTTCAGTTCGGTTTGGTTTGGTTTGGTTTGGTCCAGTTCGGTTTGGTTCGGTCCAGTCTGGCTAGGTTCGGTCCGGTTCGGTTCAGTCCAGTTTGGTTAGTTAAGGTTCGATTTTCTTTAGTTCGTTTCAGTTCGATTCCAGTCCCGGGCCTATTTATATTGTTTTTTCAAATGTAAAGTTGGTTAAATGTGTGAAGGGGATGACCTTTCAACAGTGATGCCCTTGATAGCACTCAAAGAGCAACATTGAGATTGGAATGCAATGCTGCAATTATATTTTTTTGGTCTGCTGAGTGAGTACTAGTCTTAAGTTTTCTAATTTGCTTATCTAAACTCGAGTGGAACGCACTTTTAAAATGATGTTTTTAACCAGTATAGAGGTTGAAAATACATGTTCTCTGTACATTTAATTCCTGGAGTACTACAAGCTCGTCTCTTTTATTCTTATAAATGTCAAGTCAAAAACTTAGACATGGGTTCATTTTTATACTTCAAATATATTTTTTTTATGATCTACTGGTGTTGAGGGGAGAGGTGTACCTATAATTGGTTTCCTTCGATTTCCCTATAGACGAAGTTGGGCTGAACCAAAAAAACACCTATACATTTAAATAATATTTTGCATGGTGAGCAATTATGAGATGAAAATGTTATGCTTTTGTATGGTGACCAATTCTAAGATGAAGATGTTAGGGGTCCTAGGTCAGGGTCGGGTTGAGTTAGGATTGGGGTTCGAGTCTGGGGTCAGAGTAGGGGTCGTGGTTGGGGTTACGGTTCGGTTCGGTATGCTTCGGTTCGGTTCGGTTCGCTTCGGTTTGGTTTGGTTCGGTTTGGTCCAGTTCGGTTTGGTCCAATCCAGTTCGGTTTGGTCCAATCCAGTTCGGTTTGGTCCAATCCAGTTCGGTTTGCTTTGGTTTGGTTCGGTCTACTCCGGTTTGGTCCGGTTCGGTTCAGGATGGGTCTCGGGTCAAGTTAAGGTTTGATTCCCGGGCCCATTTATATTGTTTTTTTGCAATGTGAAGTTGGCTGAATGTGTGAAGGGGATGACCCTTCAACAGTAATGCCCTTAATGGCACTCAGAGAGAAATATGGAGATTGAAACGCAATGCTGTAATTATATTTCTTTGGTCTACTGATTGAGTACTAGCCTTGAGTCTTCTAATTTGCTTAAATAAACTCGAGTGGAACGCACTTTTAAAATGATGTTTTAAACCAGTATAGAAGTTGAAAATGTATAATGTCTGTACATTTAATTAATGGAGTACTACAAGCTCGTCTTTTCTATACTTCTAAATGTGAAATCAAAAATTTAGATGTGAGTTCACTTTTATACTTCAAATATGTTTTTTTTATGATCTACTCGTGGTTGGATCCCCGAGTCAAGTTAAGGTTTGATTGGTTTTGGTTTGGTTCTAGTCCCGGACCCATTTATATTGTTTTTATTCAAATGTGAAGTTGGTTGAATGTGTGTAGGGATGACCTTCAAGAGTGATGCCCTTGATAGCACTTAGAAAGCAATATGGAGATTGAAATGCAATGATGCAATTATATTTTTTTGGTCTTCTGAGTGAGTACTAGTCTTGAGTTTCCTAATTTTCTTATCCAAAATCGAGTGGAACCCAATTTTAAAATGATGTTTTCAACTAGTAAAGATATTGAAAATGTATGTTCTCTGTAAATTTAATTCATTGAGTACTACAAGCTCGTCTCTTCTGTACTTCTAAATTGAAGTCAAAAACTTAGATATGCGTTTGCTTTTATACTTCAATGTTGATTTTTTTTATGATCTACTGGTGTTGGGGTGAGAGGTTTACCCGAAGTTGGTTTCCTTTGATTTATCTGTAGACAAAGTTGGCCAGAATCAGAAAGACACATGTTCATTTAAATAATGTTTTGCATGGTGAGCAATTCTGAGATGAAGATGTGATTTTGCATGGTGTTAGGGGTCCAAGGTCGGGGTAGGGTTGGGTTTGGATTGGGGTTCGAGTCTGGGGTCAGGGTCGTGGTTAGGGGTTGTGGTTACGGTTCGGTTCGGTTTGTTGTCCAGTTCGATTCAGTTTGGTTGGGGTCCCGGGTCAAGTTAAGATTTGATTTGCTTCGGTTTGCTTCAGTTCGGTTCCAGTCCTGGGCCCATTTATATTATTTGTTTTTCAAAAATGAAGTTGGTTTAATGTGTGAAGGGGATGACCCTTCAACAGTGATGCCTTTGATGGCACTCAGGGAGCAATATGGAGATTGAAACGCAATGCTGCAATTATATTTCTTTGATCTGCTGAGTGAGTACTAGTCTTGAGTCTTTTAATTTTCTTATCCAAACTCGAGTGGAACACACTTTTAAAATGATGTTTTCAACCAGTATATTAGTTGAAAATGTATGTTCTCTGTAAATTTAATTCAGGGAGTACTACAAGCCTCTTCTATACTTCTAAATGTGAAGTAAAAAAACTTAGATGTGGGTTCACTTTTATGCTTAAATATATATTTTTTATAATCTACTAGTGTTGAGGAAAGAGATGTACCTGAAATTGGTTTCCTTCGATTTTTCTATAGACAAAGTTGGTCAGAACCAAAAAGAGACCTATACATTTAAATAATGTTTTGCATGATGAGAAATTGTGAGATGAAGATGTTATGATTTTGCATGGTGAGCAATTCTAAGATGAAGATGTTAGGGGTCCCAGGTCGGAGTCGGGTTGGGTTACGATTGGGGTCGAGTCTGGGGTCAGGGTTGGGGTCGTGGTTAGGGGTTGGGGTTACGGTTCGGTTCGGTTTACTTCATTCGGTTTGGTTTGGCTCTGTTCGGTCCAGTCCAGTTTGGTTCGGTTCAGTCCGGTTCGGTTCAGTCCAATTCGGTTAGTTAAGGTTCGATTTTCTTAATATCGCTTCAGTTCGGTTCCAGTCCCGGACCTATTTATATTATTTTTTTCAAATGTGAAGTTGGTTAAATTGTGAAGGGGATGACCCTTCAACAGTGATGCCCTTGATGGCACTCAAAGAGCAACATTGAGATTGAAATGCAATGCTGTAACTATATTTTTTGGTCTGCTGAGTGAGTACTAGTCTTAAGTTTTCTAATTTGCTTACCTAAACTCGAGTGGAACGCACTTTTAAAATGATGTCTTTAACTAGTATCGAGGTTGAAAATGCATGTTCTCTGTACATTTAATTCCTGGAGTACTACAAGCTCGTCTCTTTTATACTTATAAATGTGAAGTCAAAAATTTAGACTTGGGTTCACTTTTATACTTCAAATATATTTTTTTATGATCTACTGGTGTTGGGGGAGAGGTGTACTCGTAATTGGTTTCCTTCAATTTTCCTATAGACAAAGTTGGCCTGAACCAAAAAGTCACCTATACATTTAAATAATATTTTGCATGGTGAGCAATTATGAGATGAAAATGTTATGCTTTTACATGGTGACCAATTCTAAGATGTAGATGTTAGGGGTCCTAAGTCGGGGTCGGGTTGGGTTGGGATTGGGGTTCAAGTCTTGGGTCAGAGTAGGGGTCGTGGTTGGGGTTACGGTTCGGTTCGGTATGCTTCGGTTCGATTTGGTTTGGTTCGGTCCAGTCCAGTTCGGTCCAATCCGGTTCGGTTTGGTTTGGTTTGGTTCGATCTACTCCGTTTCGGTTCAGTTGGGGTCTCGGATCAAGTTAAGGTTCGATTTGTTTCGGTTCGCTTCGGTTCAGGTCTATTCCCGGACCCATTTATATTGTTTTTTTGCAATTTGAAGTTGGCTGAATGTGTGAAGGGGATGACCCTTCAACATTGATGCCGTTATGGCACTCAGAGAGCAATATGGAGATTGAAACGCAATTCTGTAATTATATTTTTTTGGTCTGCTGATTGAGTACTAGCCATGAGTCTTCTAATTTGCTTACATAAACTCGAGTGGAACGCACTATTAAATTGATGTTTTAAACTGGTATAGAGGTTGAAAATGTATGTTGTCTATACATTTAATTCATGGAGTACTACAAGCTCGTCTTTTCTATACTTCTAAATGTGAAGTCAAAAATTTAGATGTGGGTTCACTTTTATGCATCAAATATGTTTTTTTATGATCTACTGGTGGTTGGGGGAGAGATGTACCCGAAGTTGGTTTCCTTCGATTTTCCTATAGACAAAGTTGGTCAGAACCAAAAAGACACCTATACATTTAAATAATATTTTGCATGGTGAACAATTGTGAGATGAAAATGTTATGCTTTTGCATGGTGACCAATTCTAAGATGAAAATATTAGGGGTCCTAGGTCGGGGTCGGGTTGGGTTAGGATTGGGGTTCGAGTCTGGGGTCAGAGTAGGGGTCGTGGTTGGGGTAACGGTTCGGTATGCTTCGGTTCGCTTTGGTTTGGTTCGGTCCAGTCCGGTTCGGTCCAATCCGGTTCGGTTCGGTTCGGTTTGGTTCGGTCCGGTTCGGTTCAGTTGGGGTCTCGGGCCAAGTTATGGTTCGATTTGCTTCGGTTCGGGTCTAGTCCCCTGCCCATTTATATTGTTTTTTTGTAATGTGAAGTTGGTTAAATGTGTGAAGGGGATAACCCTTTAACAGTGATGCCCTTAATGGCACTCAGAGTGCAATATGGAGATTGAAACGCAATACTGTAATTATATTTTTTTGGTCTGCTGATGAGTACTAGCCTTGAGTCTTCTAATTTGCTTACATAAACTCAAGTGGAACGCACTTTTAAAATGATGTATAGAGGTTGAAAATGTATGTTGTTTGTACATTTAATTCATGGAGTACTACAAGCTCGTCTTTTCTATACTTCTAAATGTGAAGTCAAAAATTTAGATGTGGGTTCACTTTTATACTTCAAATATATATATATTTTTTTATGATCTACTGGTGGTTGGGGAAGAGATATACCCAAAATTGATTTCCTTCGATTTTTCTATAGACAAAGTTGGTCAGAACCAAAAAGACACATATAAATTTAAATAATATTTTGCATGGTAAGAAATTGTAAGATAAAAATGTTATGCTTTTGCATTGTGAGCAATTCTAAGATGAAGATGTTAGGAGTCCAAGGTCGGGGTCGGGTTGGGTTAGGATTGGGGTTCGGGTTAGGGCAGGGTCGTGGTTAGGGTTATGGTTCGGTCCGGTCCGGTTCGCTTCAGTTTGGTTTGGTTTGGTCCGGTTCGATTCGGTCCAGTCCGGTTCGGTTCGGTCGAAGTCCCGGGTCAAGTTAATGTTCGATTTGCTTTAGTTCGCTTCTATTTGGTTTCAGTCCCGGGCTCATTTATATTGTTTTCTTTCAAATGTGAAGTTGGTTGAATGTTGGAAGGGAATGACTCTTTAACATTGATGCCCTTGATGACACTTAGAGAGCAATATGGAGATTGAAACACAATGCTGCAATTATTTTTCTTTGGTCTACTGAGTGAGTACTAGTCTTGAGTGTTATAATTTGTTTACCTAAACTCGAGTGGAACATACTTTTAAAATGATATTTTCAATCAGTATAGAGGTTGAAAATGTATGTTTTCTGTACATTTAATTCATGGAGTACTACAAGCTCGTCTCTTCTATACTTCTAAATATAAAGTCAAAAACATAGATGTGGGTTTACTTTTATGCTTCAAATATATTTTTTTATGATCTACTGATGTTGGGGGGAGAGGTGTACTCGAAGTTAGTTTCCTTCGATTTCCCTATAGACAAAGTTGGTCAGAACAAAAAAGACACCTATACATTTAAATAATATTTTGCATGGTTAGCAATTGTGAGATGAAGATGTTATGCTTTTGCATAATGAGCAATTCTAAGATTAAGATGTTAGGTGTCCCATGGTGGGGTCGGGTTGGGTTAGGATTGAGGTTCGGGTCTGCAGTCAGGGTCGGGGTCATTGTTAGGGGTCCGGTTCGGTCCAGTTCGGTTCGGTTTGGTTTGGTTCGGTCCAATCCAATCCGGTTCGGTTCTGTTGGGGTCCCGGGTCAAGTTAAGGTTCGATTTGCTTCGGTTCGCTTTGGTTCGGTTCAAGTCCCGGACCCATTTATATTATTTTTTTTCAAATGTGAAGTTGGTTTAATGTGTGAAGGGGATGACCCTTCAACAGTGATGCCTTTGATGGCACTCAGAGAGCAATATGGAGATTGAAACGCAATGCTGCAATTATATTTTTTTTGTCTGCTGAGTGAGTACTAGTCTTGAGTCTTTTAATTTTCTTATCCAAACTCAAGTGGAACTCACTTTTTAAATGATGTTTTCAATCAGTATAGAAGTTAAAAATGTATTTTCTCTGTACATTTAATTCATGGAGTGCTACAAGATCTTCTCTTCTATTCTTCTAAATGTAAAGTCAAAAACTTAGATGTGGGTTTACTTTTATACTTCAAACATGTTTTTTTTATGATCTACTAGTGTTGGAGGAGAGGTGTACCCGAAGTTTGCTTCCTTCGATTTTCCTATAGTCAAAGTTGTGTAGAACCAAAAAGACAGTTATACATTTAAAAAATATTTTGCATGGTGAGAAATTGTGAAATGAAGATGTTATGCTTTTGAATGGTGAGCAATTCTAAGATGAAGATGTTAGGGGTCCCAGGTCGGGGTCGGGTTGGGTTAGGATTGGGGTTCGGGTCTGGGGTCAATGTCGGGGTAGTGATTAGGGGTTGGGGTTCGGTTTGGTTCGGTTCGGTTTGGTTCGGTTTGCTTCGGTCCAGTCCGGTTCGATTCGGTCCAGTCCAGTTCATTTGGTCCAGTCCAGTTTGGTTCGGTTGGGGTCCCGGGTGAAGTTAAGTTTCGATTTGCTTCGGTTTGCTTCGTTTCCAGTGCCAGGCCCATTTATTTTGTTTTTTTTTCAAATGTGAAGTTGGTTGAATGTGTGAAGGGGATGACTTTTCAGCAGTGATGCCCTTGATGGCACTCAAAGAGTAATATGGAGTTTTAAACTCAATGCTACAATTATGTTTCTTTGGTTCGCTGAGTGAGTACTAGTCTTGAGTTTACTAATTTGCTTACCTAAACTCGAGTGGAGCATACTTTTAAAATGATGTTTACAACCAGTATAGAGGTTGAAAATGTATGTTCTCTGTACATTTAATTAATGGAGTACTACAAGCTCAACTCTTCTATACTTCTAAATGTGAAGTCAAAAATTTAGATGTGGGCTCACTATTATGCTTCAAATATGTTTTTTTTATGATATACTGGTGTTGGGGGGAGAGGTGTACTCGAACTTGGTTTCCTTCGATTTTCCTATAAACAAAGTTGGCCAGAACCAAAAAGGCACATATACATTTAAATAATATTTTGCATTGTGAGCAATTGTGAGATGAAAATGTTATGTTTTTGCATGGTGAGCAATTCTAAGATGAAAATGTTAGGGGACCCAGGTCGGGGTCGGGTTGGGATAGGATTGGGGTTCGGGTCTGGGATCAGGGTCGGGGTCGTGGTTAGGGGTTGGGGTTATGGTTCGGTTCGGTTTGGTTCGGTTCGCTTCGGTTCGGATCGGTTTGGCTCGGATCGGTTTGGTTTGGTTTGGTTTGGTTTGGTCGAGTCCGATTTGGTTTGGTCCAGTCTGGTTCGGTTCGGTTGGGTTCCCGAGTCAAGTTAAGGTTCGATTGGTTTCGGTTTGTTTCGGTTCGGTTTCAGCCCCGGGCTATTTATATTGTTTTTTTTTTCAAATGTTAAGTTGGTTGAATGTGTGAAGAGGATGACCCTTCAACAGTGATGCCCTTGATGACACTCAAAGAGCAATATGGAGATTGAAACGTAATGCTGCAATTTTATTTCTTTGGTCTGCTGAGTTAGTTCTAGTCTTCGGTCTTCTAATTCACTTACCTAAACTCGAGTGGGACACACTTATAAAATAATATTTTCAACTAGTATAAAGGTTGAAAATGTATGTTCTCTGTGCATTTAATTCATTAAGTATTACAAACTCGTCTCTTCTATACTTCTAAATGTGAAGTCAAAAACTTACATGTGGGTTCATATTTATGCTTCAAATATGTTTTTTTTATGATCTACTGGTGTTGGTGGGTCAGGTGTACCCGAAATTGGTTTCCTTTGATTTCTCTATAGACAACTTGGCCAGAACTAAAAAGACACCTATACATTTAAATAATGTTTTGCATGGTTAGCAATTGTGAGATAAAGATGTTATGTGTTTGCATGGTGAGCAATTATAAGTTGATGTTAGGGGTCCCAGGTCAGGGTTGGGTTGGGTTAAAATTTGGGTTCGGGTCTACGGTTAGGGTCGTAGTTAGGGGTTGGGGTTACGGTTCGGCTGGGTTTATTTCGGTTCGGTTCGGTCCTGTTCTGTTCGGTCCGGTTCTGTTCGGTCCAGGCCGGTTGGGTTCGGTCCGGCTCGGTTTGGTTCGGTCCAATCCGGCTCAGTTTGGTTCGGTTTGGTTCCAGTCTCGAGCCCATTGTTTTTTTTCAAATGTGAAGTTGGTTGAATGTGTGAAGGTGATGACTTTTCAACAGTAATACCCTTGATGGCACTCAAAAAATAATATGGAAATTGAAACGCAATGTTGCAATTATATTTTTTTGGTCTGCTGAGTTAGTACTAGTTTTGAGTATTCTAATTTGCTTATCTAAACTCGAGTGAATACACTTTTAAAATGATTTCAACCAGTATAGAGCTTGAAAATGTATGTTCTCTATACATTTAATTCATGGAGTAGTACAAGCTCGTCTCTTCTATACTTCTAAATATGAGATCAAAAACTTAGATCTGGGTTCACTTTTATGCTTCAAATATATTTTTTTTATGATCTACTGGTGTTGGGGGGAGAGGTATACCCGAAGTTGGTTTCCTTCGATTACGCTATAGACAAAGTTGGCCGGAACAAAAATGACACATATACATTTAAATAATATTATGCATGGTGAGCAATTGTGAGATGATGATATAATGCTTTTGCATGGTGAGTAATTCTAAAATGAAGATGTTACGGGATCCAGGTCGGGGTCGGGTTGGGTTAGGATTGGGGTTCGAGTCTGGGGTTCGGGGTCGGGGTCGTGGTTAGGGGTTAGTGTTAAGGTTTGGTTCGGTTTGCTTCGGTCCAGTCTGGTCCGGTCCGGTTTGGTTCGGTCCAGTTCGGTTCAGTCCGGTTCGGTTTGGTTGGGGTCCCGGGTGAAGTTAATGTTCGATTTGCTTCGGTTCGCTTCGTTTCGGTTCCAGTCCTGGACCCATTTATATTTTTTTTCAAATGTGAAGTTGGTTGAATGTGTGAAGGGGTTGACGCTTCAGTAGTGATGCCCTTGATGGCACTCATAGAGCAATATGGAGATTGAAATGCAATACTACAATTATGTTTTTTAGTCTGCTGAGTGAGTACTAATCTTGAGTTTTCTAATTTGCTTACCTAAACTCGAGTGGAATGTTTTTTGGTAAGGGTCGAGGTTCGGGCCTAGGGTCAGGGTCGGGGTTGTGGTTAGGGTTGGGGTTACAGTTCTGTTCGGTTCGGTTCATTTTGGTTCGGTTCGGTTCATTTTGGTTCGATTCGGTCCAGTCCGATTCGATTCGGTTTTGTTTGGTCGGTCCAGGCCGGTTCGGTTCTGTCTAGTCCGCTTCGGATCGGTTGGGGACCCGAGTCAACTTAAGGTTCGATTGGCTTCGATTCGGTTCCAGTCCCGGGCCCATTTATATTATTTATTTTCAAATGGGAAGTTGGTTGAATGTGTGATAGGGATGACCCTTCAATAGTGATGCCCTTGATGACACTTAGAGAGTAATATGGAGATTGAAACGCAATACTGCAATTATGCTTCGTTGGTCTTCTGAGTTAGTATTAGTCTTGATTTTTCTAATTTTTTTTACCCAAAATTGAATGGAACACACTTTTAAAATGATGTTTTTAACCGGTATATAGTTTGAAAATGTATTTTCTCTTTACATTTAATTTATAGAGTACTACTAGTTCGTCTCTTCTGTACTTTTAAATGTTAACTCAAAAACTTAGATGTGGGTTCACTTTCATGTTTCAAATAAGTTTTTTTTATGGTCTACTGGTGTTGGGGGGATAGATGTACCCGAAGTTGTTTTCCTTCGATTTTCTTTGGTCTTCTGCAATTATATTTCTTTGGTCTTCTAAGTGAGTAGTAGTCTTGAGTCTTCTAATTTTCTTATCCAAACTCGAGTGGAACCCACCTTTAAAATGATGTTTTCAACTAGTATAGATATTGAAAATGTATGTTCTCTGTACATTTAATTCATTGAGTACTATAAGCTCGTCTCTTCTGTACTTCTAAATGTGAAGTCAAAAACGTAGGTGTGTGTTCACTTTTATGCTTCAAATATGTTTTTTTTATGATCAACTGGTGTTGGTGTTCGCCATAAAAATCGTATCCTTCTTTACTGACAATCTTTTAATAAAGAATTGCAATCTAACGGTTTTCCATTTACATAATATGAGGAAGATAGCTTTTCCTCTTTGTTTAAGGCTTGGTTTCTAGGTAGCTATGGAGGACGATCCTGCTCTCCGTTGACACTCCGTACAAATCTCTCTCAGTTGGCTAAAGGAAAGAAAAAAAAAAAGAAAGGCTCTTTACTCTTGATCACCAGGGGTAATTTCTAGGCATCATCCGTGAGTCAGTCCTCTTGCTCTCTTTCGCTCTCCCGCCTTTTATCGGGGGCTTGGAGTAACGTCCCGCCATATTTGCTCGGCCGTTAGTTCCCACTACTCGAGAAGTGCCGCCATATTCGCTAGGCGGTTGTTCCCACGATCGAAGTGACGCCGCTGCATTCGTTTGGCAGTTAACTCCACGATCCGAGGTGGCAATTCTTCTACTCGGGTCGGATGACTTTGTATTAAACCCCTACCCGAAGGCTGTAAGTAGTGCCGCGAATCTCAATTTTAGATTCACGAACCTACTCTGTCGTCTCTGGGTCGCGAACCTCGTTCCTCAAGTTCGCGGCTTAGTTGAGTTGCGGACTTCGGTCTTTGAATCTGTGGATCTGTTTTCGCTTTCCAGAATTTTTCGCCGACAGTTGGGGGTAGAGGTGTAACCGAAATTGGTTTACTTCGATTTTCCTATAAACAAAATTGACCAGAACAAAAAAGACATCTATACATTTAAATAATGTTTTACATGATGAGCAATTGTGAGATGAAAATGTTATACTTTTGCATGGTGAGCAATTCTAAGATGAAGATGTTAGGGGTCCCAGGTCGGAGTCGGGTTGGGATAGGATTGAGGTTCGGGTCTGGGGTCGGGGTCGTGGTTAGGGGTTGGGGTTACGGTTCGGTTCGGTCCGGTCCGGTTCAGTTCAGTTCGGTTTAGTTTGGTTTGGTTTGGTTGAGTCCGATTTGATTTGGTCCAGTCTAGTTCGGTTCAGTTGGGCTCCCGAGTCAAGTTAAGGTTCGATTGGTTTCGGTTTCTTTCGGTTCTGTTTCAGCTCCGAGCCATTTATATTGTTTTTTTTCAAATGTTAAGTTGGTTGAATGTGTGAAGGGGATGACCTTTTAACAGTAATACCCTTGATGACACTCAAAGAGTAATATGGAGATTGAAACGAAATGCTGCAATTATATTTTTTTGGTTTGCGGAGTGAGTACTAGTCTTGAGTTTTTTAATTTGCTTATCTAAACTCGAGTGGAATACATTTTTAAAATGATTTCAACCAGTATAGAGGTTGAAACTGTATGTTCTCTATACATTTAATTCATGGAGTACTACAAGCTCGTCTCTTCTATACTTCTAAATGTGAGGTCAAAAACTTAGATATGGATTCACTTTTATGGTTCAAATATATTTTTTTATGATCTACTGGTGTTGGGGGGAGAGGTGTACCCGAATTTGTTTTCCTTCGATTTCCCTATAGATAAAGTTGGCCAGAACCAAAAAACACCTATACATTTAAATAATATTTTGCACGGTGAGCTATTGTGAGATGTAGATGTTAAGCTTTTGCATTGTAAGCAATTCTAAGATGAAGATGTTAGGGGTCCAAGGTTGGGGTCGGATTGGGTTAAGATTAGGGTTCGAGTCCGGGGTCAGAGTCGGGGTTGTGGTTAGGGGTTGGGGTTACGGTTCGTTTCGGTCCCGTTCGGTTCAGTTTGGTTTGGTTCGGTCTACTCCGGTTCGATTCGTTTTGCTTCGGTTCAGATTGGTTTGGTTCGGTCCACTCCGGTTATTTTCGGTCCAGTCCTGTTCGGTTTGGTTTGGCTCAGTCCAGTCCGGTTCGGTCCAATCCGGTTCGGTTTGGTTTGGCTCGGTCCAGTCCGGTTCGGTCCAATCCAGTTCAGTTCGGTTGGGGTCTTGGTTTAAGTTAAGGTTCGATTTGCTTCGGTTCGCTTCGGTTCGGTTCCAGTCCTGGACCAATTTATATTATTTTTTTCAAATGTAAAGTTGGTTGAATGTGTGAAGGAGATGACCTTTCAACAGTAATGCCCTTGATGGCACTCAAAGAGTAATATGGAGATTGAAACGCAATGCTGTAATTATATTTTTTTATCTGCTGAGTGAATACTAGTCTTAATTCTTCTAATTTCCTTATCTAAACTCGAGCGGAATACATTTTTAAATGATTTCAACCATTATAGAGGTTGAAAATGTATGTTCTCTGTACATTTAATTCATGGAGTACTACAAGTTCGTCTCTTCTATACTTCTAAATGTGAAGTCAAAAACTTAGATGTGGGTTCACTATTATACTTCAAATATGTTTTTTTAATGATATACAGGTGTTGGGGGAGAGGTCTATCCGAAATTGGTTTCCTTCGATTTCTCTATAGATAAAGTTGGCCAGAACCAAAAAGACACCTAAATATTTAAATAATGTTTTGCATGGTGAGCAATTGTGAGATGAATATATTATGCTTTTGCTTGGTAAGCAATTCTAAGATGAAGATGTTAGGGATCCAAGGTTTCGGTCGGGTTGGGTTAAGATTGGGGTTCGGGTCTGGGGTCAAGGTCGTGGTTAGGGGTTTGGGTTACGGTTCGGTTGGGTTTGTTTCGGTTCAATTTGGTTTGGTTCGGTTCGGCAAGTCCGGTTGGGCTCGGTTTGGTTCGGTCCAGTCCACTTCAATACGATCCAGTTCGGTTCCGTTCGGTTGGGGTCCTGGGTCATGTTAAGGTTTGATTTGTTTCGGTTCGGTTCCAGTCTCGGGCCCATTTATATTTTTTTTTCAAATATGAAGTTGGTTGAATGTGTGAAGGGGATGACCTTTCAACAGTAACACCCTTGATGGCACTCAAAGAGTAATATGGAGATTGAAACGCAATGCTGCATTTATTTTATTTTTTTTATCTGCTGAATGAGTACTAGTCTTGAGTCTTTTAATTTGCTTATCTAAATTCGAGTGGAATACATTTTTAAAATGATTTCAACCAGTATAGAGGTTGAAAATGTATGTTCTTTATACATTTAATTCATGGAGTACTACAAGCTCGTCTCTTCTATACTTCTAAATGTGAGGTCAAAAACTTAGATGTGGTTCACTTTTATACTTCAAATATATATTTTTTATGATCTGCGGGTGTTGGGGGGATAGGTGTACCCGAATTTGTTCATCCCCAGCGGAGTCGCCAATTTTCTGTTCGCCATAAAAATCATATCCCTCTTTACTGACAATCTTTCAATAAAGAATTACAATCTAACGGTTTCTCGTTACAGAAGATGAGAAAGATAGCTTTTCCTCTTTTTTTAAGCCTGGGTTTCTAGGTAGTTATGGAGGACGATCTTGCTCTCCGTTGACACTCCGTACAAATCTCTCTCAGTTGGCTAAAGGAAAGAAAAAAAAGAAAGGCTCTTTACTTTTGATCACCAGGGGTAATTTCTAGGCATCATCCGTGAGTCAGTCCTCTTGCTCTCTTTCGCTCTCCCGCCTTTTATAGGGGGCTTGGAGTAACGTCCCGCCATATTTGCTCGGTCGTTAGTTCCCACTACTCGAGAAGTGCCGCCATATTCGCTAGGCAGTTGTTCCCACGATCGAAGTGACGCCGCTGCATTCGTTTGGCAGTTAACCCCACGATCCGAGGTGGCAATTCTTCTATTCGAGTCGGGTGACTTTGTATTAAACCCCTACCCGAAGGCTGTAAGTAGTGCCACGAATCTCAATTTTAAATTTGCGAACCTGCACTGTCGTCTCTGGGTCGCGAACCTCGTTCCTCAGGTTCGCGGCTTAGTTGAGTTGCAAACTTTGGTCTTTGAATCTGCGAATCTGTTTTCGCTTTCCAGAATTTTTCGCCGACAAAACCCCCTCTAAAGTTTCAAAAACTCTCATGATTTCTTGAGAAGTTTTGGAATACTTTGGATACAATCTCCTTCGCATTCGCAGAAATATCCGACTCTGTATTAGCGTCGCTGCTGCTTTTGAAGGAAAATGTGACTCTGTGTTAGGTTCACTGTGACTCTGATGTGACTTTGTGGAAGGGACACGTCTCTGTATTAGGGGCGCGAGCCTTCTTTTTTAGAGTAGAAAGTGACTCTGTATTAGGGTCGCAAACTATAATTCTTGAGGGATCACGACTCTGTTTTAGGGGCGCGAGTTTGCACTTGTTGGTGAAGAAAGCAACTCTGTGTTAGGGTCGCAAACTGCGATTTCTGAAGGATCGCGACTCTGTATTAGGGGCGCGAGCTTTCGCTTGTTTGTGAAGAAAGCGACTCTGTATTAGGGTCGCGAACTGCAATTTCTGAAGGATCGCGACTCTGTATTAGGGGCGCGAGCTTTCGCTTGTTGGTGAAGAAAGCGACTCTGTATTAGGGTCGCGAACTGCAATTTCTAAAGGATCGTGACTCTGTATTACGGGCGTGAGCTTTCGCTTGTTGGTGAAGAAAGCAACTTTGTATTAGGGTCGCGAACTGCAATTTCTGAAGGATCGCGAATCTATATTAGGGGTGCAAGTTTTCGCTTGTTGGTGAAGAAAGCGACTCTGTATTAGGGTCGCGAACTGCATCGCGACTCTGTATTAGGGGCGCGAGCTTTTACTTGTTGGTGAAGAAAGCGACTCTGTATTAGGGTCGCGAACTGCAATTTCTGAAGGATCGCGACTCTGTATTAGAGGCGCGAGTTTTTACTTGTTGGTCGCGGGAAGGCCGGAAGGCGGTTGCTTTTTTTATGGCATAAGAATCGAGACATTCTCCGAGCCGCATTAAATGAAAAGGTATCCACGAGATTTGGGCCAGATATCACGTCTGTCCAGAGATCTCAGCCGTCAAATCATTGGTTATATAACCTCCACTTCATGTTGGGCCAGATATCACGTCTGTCCAGAGATCTCAGCCGTCAAATCATTGGTTATATAACCTCCACTTCATGAGAGAGGCTACCCTTATCCCAAGAAATTTGAAATTTGAGTTCTTCATTAGAGCTTCTCAGACTTCTCATCTTCAATCTCCTATAGCTTCCGATTCTCTGCGTGAAGGATTTTCTCCATCTGTAAAGGATGCCAAAGAAAGCCTCTTCTTCTGATGCTACTGCCAGTGGTCGTCATGATTCTCGAGCAACTTCCAGTTCAATAGTGGTTCGGCAGGAACCCTTGATTGGAGGTAAAAAAAAATTCGTAAGGCAGTCCCTTTTCTCATTTTTTTTTTCTTATCTCTGAATATGAACTGTCTTTCGCAGTCGATTATGCCTTGAATCCTTGGCCGAAGGATCATTATTTCAGATATTCGGATGGCTATGATGGGAAGAAAGAGTTCATATTTGGTCGTGTCTTTCCCCATTGTTCTGCCTCAGATAACCAAGAGAGAGAAGACAAAATTCTTCATCCTTCTCGTTCAACATTGCGAGAGTTGATAACCAATGCACCTTTCGAAGGAGATGATCGATCTCCGTTACTCAAACCCGTCTTTTTGTTTGGAGATCATATTCCAATGCCTGACAACGGTTTGGAAGATGGAGATTACAAGTGGCTTCGTCGAGTTAAAGATCGCTACTTGTTTCTCCCCAACATGGAGAGGTCTTACCCTTTCTTATTCTTTCAATCCCTTTCCGTGTCCAGACGAATGGGCTGGCACATAAACAAGCCACAAGACAGTATCTTGTTGGGGGGCTTCAATGCTCAAGGTGCCTTTCCTCGTGGCACTGGGAAGAGCTTTTGTGGATTGCTTCCAGGACTGCTTAATCGTGATCTCCCTAGAGGCGAGGTTCCCATAATCGCACAGACTTTCCTGCATCGGTTTACCAATGCACAAGGAGAGTTTCCTGTTCAGGATTTTCGTCCCCCTGGATGGGTTCACTATTCTTCGAAAGGGGAGTGGGCTGTTTTGACCGATTTCTTTTTGCGATCGTTTAGAGATCAGCTTCATCATGCGGGACTGACACTGGTGAAGTGACCAAAGTTACTACTTCTGCCGTTGATACTTCAAAAGTGGTGATTACCGAGGCTGCTATGTCTACGGTCTTGGCCACAGCTACTCCAACTGATGTTGTAGTTCAGGAGACTGTGATCGGTAGCTCTGCGGAGATCTCTAGAGGTGCCATTCCTCCTGGTACTAGCTTGGTTGCGGATCAACCCGCTTCTGCCTCATCCAGTATTACTCCCTCTCATACAGAGATTGACATGCTTGAGAGTAATTTGCTAAATGACACAGTGGAGACTTTCCTTCACTTTCTGGACCGCTGTATCGATAAAATACTGAAGGAGGTTCCTTTTGCTTCAATCGCCCATGTTCTCAATATTTATCTAACTGGTATTGTTAGTATTGGTGGAGAGGATAGAGCTGCTTCTTTTAGGCTTATGGTTACTCAGTTTCAGAAGCATACTGAACCTGTCGAAAGAGGAACAGCTTAATCTCAGAAGGAGACTCCGGAGAAGGCAAATGTTTGCAAAGCCTCCCTAGAAAAAGGTCAATCAGACCGCGAGTCTCTGGTTCTTCAAGTGGAAGCTGCTGCTTCAATTGTCAAGGGCCATGACCAAGCTATTACTAAGGCTTAAGAGACCATTGCCAAAGCCCAAGCTTTCCTAGCCAAGGTTACCAAGGAGCGTGATGAGTCTATGAGGAATCTCGCCAATCTGTCGCGTCAGCGGGACAATATATCCAGGGATCTCCAGGCGATGCAAGCTGAATTGGATTCGCTAGAGGCTGCTGCAGCGCAGAATGTTATTGCTAGTGATGAGGAACTGCGTTGCCAAGCTACCGTTCAAGCTTATGAGATACTTCAGCAAGACATTGATGACGCAGAGGAGAAAATAAAAGTTCTCTTGAACCATTGAGTTGTAGAAACTGGTCCATGCATATATATATTTTTCTTCTCTTGTTGACTGTACAACACTGGAGAATTTTCTGTAATTTTGTTCTGATGATGAATAAAGAAGTTCTTTTCTTTCTACGTAACTGAGAGTATCTGAAAGATGATTCTGATATTGATTACCAGAGGTAACTGTTAACTTGATAATTTCGAAATGAATCACAATTTTCTAAGTACCCAAAACTACTATGAATGAAAGAACTTCTTGTTGATAAACTTGATTCGCCAAATGTGTTATTGACTTGGCAAATTTGATGGATAGGGAAATCTTGTTCGCCAGAGGTAATATTTAACTTGGCAAATTTGATAGAAGGAAAATTTGATTCGCCAGAGGTAATATTTAACTTGGCAATTTTGGAAAAAGGAAAGCTTGGTTCGCCAGAGGTAATTTTTAACTTGGCAAATTTAATAGAAGGAAAATTTGATTCGCCAGAGATAATATTTAACTTGGCAATTTTGGAAAAAGGAAAATTTGGTTCGCCAGAGGTAATTTTTAACTTGGCAAATTTGATAGAAATCTGGTTCGCGGCTTTAAAGATTTTTAACCCGGAACCATAAGCCTTTATTAATGAACTCCCTATTACAGGCAAACCTTGATTCATGGTTTGTGTCAAACTACCCAGGTTAGATTACAATTGGTGTTTCACAATTTTTGCTAAGAATAATATTTCTTCAAGAACTTGCCGTTGATCGGCATCATGATCTTGTCACCGTTCGGCTTTGTTAACCGATACGCGCCGTTGGAGTAGACCGTATCAATGACGAAGGGTCCTTCCCACTTCGGCTAGAACTTTCTTCTAGGCTTTTGACTAGTTATGATCGGTCTTCTGACTGACAAGACCAGATCACCTTTCTTGAAAGTTCTTCGCTTAGCCTTTTTGTTAAAGGTTCTGGAGATCCGCACCTGGTACAACTCGATATTCTGTTGAGCTTCCAAGCGGATGTCTTTCTTCTTCTGTCATCCTAGTTGTTAACGCGACCCGCGACGATGGGATTTGGATTTCCAAAGGCAAGACCGCTTCTAATCCATATACCAAGGAGAAGGGTGTGGCATTGGTAGGCGTTCGGACTGTGGTGCGATACGCCCACAGGCACTCTCCGAGCTTTTCATCCCAGTCTCTTTGGTTGGATGACACAAACTTTTTAAGAAATTTTACAATGGTCTTATTGAAGGCTTCTGCTAGACCATTAGCTGTAAAGTAATATGGCGATGACGCTATATCCTCGATCCTGTACTTGTTGCAAAACCTAGAATATACTTGGCTCACGAACTGAGGCCCATTATCATGAATGATCCTTCTGGGCACTCCGAAGCGGTAAAGCACGTGGTGTTTGATAAATTTGATAACATCCGATGACTTTACTTCGACTAGGGAAACGGCTTCAGTCCATTTTGAAAAGTAGTCTGTTATAGCTAAGATGAACCGGTGTCCTCTTGTTGATGGTGGGGAGATTGGCCCAACAATGTCCATACCCCATTGTTCAAATGGCCACGACGTAACCGTTGGGTGAAGATACTCTGGAGCTTGGTGTATAAAGTCTGCATGTATTTGGCAGGCTCTACATTTCTTGGCGTAGTCAACCGCTTCCGTCATCATCTTTGGCCAGTAATATCCCATCCTTCGAATTCTACCCCAGAGTTTCGACCCTGGCTGATGTGCTCCGCAGATGCCAGCATGAGCTTCCTCAAGTACCTTTTTAGCTTCGCGGCTGGAAAGACAGCGAAGTAAGACTCCGTCGTAAGATTTCCTATACAATGTCTGGAGTTCTGCGTTGTAGTAGAATCGGACAGCCTTTCTCTGAATTGCCCTGGCTTCTTTTGGACTTTCGGGTAATATACTGTAAAGGACATAGTCTATATAAGGAAAACACCAATCCCTTGGTTCCAGGCTTGACTCGAAAGCGTATGCTTCGTCTTCCTATGATTTCCTCATTTCTTCTTTGAGCTCGTTCTTAGGACGAAATAATTCTTTACTTCCCACCGTAATTTGCCTTCTAGCATGCTTGGGCAAAGTTAGCGTAGCAGCCAAGGAAGCTAGTGAATCTGCATAATTATTTTGGTGGCGCTTTATGTGGCTGATATAGAAACCGTCGAAATCATCGGCGATCTTGACCACCGCACGATAGTACGGCAGGAGGTCTTCATGTTTGACCTCGTACTTCCCTTTTACTTGATTTACTACAAGTTGGGAATCTCCATATGCCTCCAAATATTTGACCCCCAGTTGTTTGGCTATTTTTAAGCCGATTAAGAGGGCGTCATACTCCGTGACATTGTTGGAGCACGAGCTCGTTAATGAGTAAGCTCGAGGAATGATGTAGTTGCGGGGAGAGACGAAAACAACTCCTACCCCTGCTGTTATCTTTCCTTCGGATCCCATTCAGGAGGCACCATCAAAGAATAGTTGTCACACACCGCTTGAGACTGTATTTACCTCGGAGGATTTTTGCGAGTCATCCTTTTCTGGGATCAAGTCCCATTCTTCTAACTCTCCTGGGATTTGCTCGTATAACTTCGAGGATGCCGGGATTGGATGTTCAGCTAAAAAGTCAGCGACGGCCTGTCCTTTAATTGACTTCTGTGGGACAAAGCGCATGTCATACTGTGATAACAAAATAGCCCAATTGGATAGTCTTGAGTTTAATGATCCAGGTTTAGTCATTAGTATTCTCAAGGGGTTAACTCTTGATACGACGTGGATAGTTTGTCCAACCAAGTAGTGTCACATTTTCTATATCGCGAACACTAAGGCTAGACATTCCTTTTCCACTGGATTATACCGGTGTTCTGCCTAGACCATCATTCTGCTTAGATAATAAATAGCTTGTTCGTGACCTGACTCATTCTTCTGCGCCAGTAAAGCTCCCAAGGAATGATCCATAGCCCTTACATATAGCAGAAAAGGTATTCCTGAAGTTGGAGCTACAAGCACTGGTGGCTTCATGAGATACTGCTTGATTTCTTCAAAAGCCTTTTGGCATGTGTCGTCCCAAATAAATGACACTCCTTTCCTCATTAATCTAGTGAAAGGCTGACATTTACCAGACAAATTTGATATAAACATGCGGATGTATGGCAACCTGCCTTGCAATCCCCTTAGCTCTTTGAGGTTGCGGGGGGACGGCATGTCTTGGATAGCCTTGACCTTATCTGGATCAAGATGTATTCTTCTTGATGTTACCACAAAACCGAGGAATTTTTCACTGGAGACTCCCAGAAAAGGCTTAGTTGGATTCATCTGAGCTGGTGCTTCCTCATGATGTCAAACACTGCCTTCAAATCCTTCAAGTGATCGTCTTTGTTTCTGCTCTTAATCGCTACGTCATCTACATAACATTCCACTATCTTCCGAAGGTATTCTTGGAATATCGTATTCATGGCGCGTTGATACATAGCGCCTGCATTCTTTAGGCTAAAGGGCATGACCGTGTAGCAGTATACCCCGAGTGGTATTCTGAAGGACGTATGCTTCTTATCGTCAGGGTGCATCCTTATTTGATTATACCCTGAGAATTCATCCATGAACGTCATACGCTTATACCCACAAGTATTATCTATCATAATATCCGTGATAGGTAATGGGAATTCGTCTTTAGGGCAAGCTTCATTTAAATCCCTAAAGTCTATGCAAACTCGGATTTTTCCGTTCTTTTTGGTCACGGGAACTATATTCGCGATCCAATCAGGGTGCTGTTTCTCGCGAATAAAGCCTGATTCAATCAACTTTCTGATTTCAGCTTCTATAGCTTCCATGGTTTCTGGGCGGAATCTTCGTTGTTGTTGCTTTACTGGTTTAGCCTCTGGCCGGATGTTTAATTTGTGAACTGCCACGTTTGGATCCAGCCCAGGCATTTCTTCATAACTCCAAGCGAAGACATCAATGTACTCGCGAGTGAGGGATATCAACCCCTCTCTTTCTTCCAAGGATAGGTTCTCGCTTATGAATATGGGTTTAGGATTCTTTTCATCCCCCATATTAATCTGGATTACTTTGTCCTCAGTTGGAGGCTCGCGTTGTTCAAACTGAATTTTCCACTTCATATTAAGATGTTTGGCCCAAAGATCATCTTTTATCGGCGAGATTTCTTTGTCTTCTTGGATCGCGGAAGCCATGTTCACGGTTCGCGGAAGATCATACCAATACTGATATCTGAGTCCCAGCATGGTGATTCTGATGAATGATCGTACTGTCGTCCTTCAGTTTTCTCATCTAAGAATATTTCGGGAGTAGTGATGTAGCCCAACCCCCTGCCAGTTTTCTGGTAATAATCTGGCATTTTTCCTTCTGGGACATAGAGTTGAAGGATTGTCCTTCTTCCTTTTTCGAAGTTCAACCCTCTGCCTTTGGCTAGATTGTACCCCATTTTCCTCATTAATCTACGAGAATTTTCGTCATAATGGAAAAACTCAGGTTTTCCCTGTTCTTCCTCAGAATCTAAGCGTTTCTTCTTGTTCTTGTGACTTGTTCTTCCAAATATTATGGCTTTTTGGGTTCCGTTTTTGGGAGGGACCTCAAAAATGACCTGGTTAACACTTTCAATGTCATCACTTAATTCGTATAAGGATGATCGGATAGGTGCTTGGAAGGAAGTCAGAGAATATATCTCATCCATACAGTCGTTGAATGCATCTGTGCTAGTACTCGAGGGCTCCGAATCAACACCAGAAGAATAAGTAAATTCATTTATTACCCATTCACCATCAGAGTGAACGGCATTATTTACATCAAGGCCTTCGAGGCTTATTATAATGGGCTCACCATCCCAAATTACATCCTCGGATTCCGAATCTTTGGATCATGATTCTGTATCAACCTCTTCGCCGCTATCAGAATCATCTGGAACGGGCTGATCTGTAGCACCGAACGCATCTTGATACAGCAACGCGTTAGTAAAGTAATTTTCAATTCCTTTGAAGGGTTGCTTCTCCGCAACGAGCGTTTTCACGTTCGCGTTTTTGTCAACATACTTCATGCATTGGTGTAACGTGGAGAGCACAATGAGATTGCTATGGATCCAAGGTCTCCCCAGTAGCAGATTATAGGACGTGTCCGCATATATCACGTAACTTCCGTCTTCAGATCGCCAATTTGGCACTTGAGCTTAATTTTTCCCAACGGTCTACTGCCGTTAGCATTGAATCCGAAGATAGTGGTGTTGGTTGTCGCTAATCTATTCATGGGCACTCCAAGATATCGTTGTATTCTTCGCGGCATGATGCTCAGGGCTGAGCCCGGATCGACTTGAATGCGATCAATCTCTGTAGACCCTACATATCTCTTGTAATATAGAGGGCGGTGATGCTTGTTGCTCCTGACTTGCATATCTTCTGGAGAGAAAGCGATGTAGGGAATGGTTTTGCCTGAGACTTGGTGATAGGTTGCACAAAGAGATTCTCTTTCCTCACTTATTTCTGGTATTTGTGCCAGGAATACTTCTGAATCTTGTAGAGCTTCTCTTAAAGCTTCTCTGGTAGATTTAGAGGGCTTCAGGAGCTCGTACAAGGTTATCCTTGCAGGAATATTGGCCAGTTGTGTTAGAATATCGAACTGGAACGACTTTCGCGAATCCTCCGCAGGCTCTTTTCCCTTTTCTTTAGAATTTTATCAAACTTAAACTCTTTTTGTTTGACCCTTTCTGGGGATGGTTGAGAATCTGTTGTCTGGCCGTAGTTCTTCAAGTAATTTTTTCCTGACAGGGTCCCCACGGGAGGAGGATTCGCATCAGCTACCAAAGAATTTCCAACTTCCTCTTCCGAATCGGTCAACGCAGGAATGATTCCGTCATCTTCAGGAATCACGGAGACAACATTAGAGATAAAGGTTTTTCCTCCCTGTCTCTTTCCAGATGAACTGGAGCTCCATTGTTCATCCCTTAGGAGATCTGGATGAACCCACAGTATCTCCCCTCTATCAGTTTCAAAGGGGGACAATACTTTCTTTTGCTGTTGGTTCGGGTCACAATTTACGACCTGCATCGTGCCCTTAGGGATGGGCTGTACCCCATTTTGGATTGTTGACTCTATGCAGTTGGGTGCTTTGCCAAACTTGACAGTTATCATGTTCGCGGTCACCTTCTTCTGGTGCTCTTGGAATTTGATGACATTAGCATCTACTAAGGCTTGAATTTTATCCTTGAGGATGTAGCAGTTTTGGGTGGGGTGGTTAATGATCCTATGGTAGACACAGTAGTTAGAATCTTTAACTTTCCCTGCTTCTTCTGGGCGTTTGGACTCCAGTAGCTTCAGCATCTTCTTACTCATAAGGAGGTTGAAGATAGTCTTTGCATGCTCATCTTTAAAGGAGTATTGCTTTTGCGGCTTTCGTGTCTGAGGAGGGAGCTTTGGAGAAGTCTTCGCGGGTTGTGGCGTATCAGTAACCATCGCCTCTTTTCCCTTATATCCTTGGGATCGGGACTTATAATTATTATCGTTACTTCGTTTTGGTTTCTCCTCGCCTCCTTCTTCTTCAAGTCTTTGGGCAATTCTTCAGCTTCTTCAGCTTGCAGGGCGAGATCCTTCCAGATTGAGGACTTCACTGCTCCCATTCTGGCTAGAACCTTAGTCGATAAATTATGTCGATAGGTTTCATCCAAGGTCTTTTCTGCCATCCTATGCGAACATCTGAGGGAATCATTTCGAAATCTTTTGATGAAGTCCTGGACTGACTCTCCTTTCTTTTGTTTAGTGGCTAGAAGCACTGGCATTGATACCTCCATATCATCTTCATAGAACCTGGTGAGAAAGACTTTCTCCATGTCGCTCCACGAATCGATGGTTCCCGGTTCTAGTCTCCGGAACCATTCGAAAGCTAGTCCCGTTAGGGTACTAACGAATACCCTCGTAATAATGGGGTCATTTCCGGCTAAATGCCCAATCTGCGACTTAAAATAGTAGAGGTGCTGGTTTAGTGATCCCTTACCATTGAAAGACTTGAGCTTCAACGGTTTGTAACTTTCTGGAAATGGCAAACTTTCCCATTCCATGGGATACGGCCTTACCACCCCCAGCTCTTGTAGGTCGCCTTTATGCATGAGGGCATTTAGCTGGTTTTGGAAGCTCTCCACCCAAACAGCCTCGGTTTTTCCTTCTTGATGATGTTCTTCTTTGTCTTCTTTCATGTATCCTTTATCTTGGCTTTCTCCAATTCCATCAGGACATGTAGCATGTCTTTAAGCTCGCTGAGAGCGTTCTGCTATTGCTGGATATGCTTATCTTGTTCATCCATCCTCCGCATGAACTCTTCTGAGATATTGTTTTGAGTCATATATGCGAAGGCAGAGTCTTCTAGAAGGAGTCAGACGTCTGCGATTCAGCCATAACAGATTTGGCTATATCTTCTTCATCAGAAGAGATTCCTGCCATCTACTTATAATTCAGGGGGACTGCCGTCCCACTTCTGAGTCGAGTGTTTCGAAAAACTCCTCGTTCTTCACTGAATAGATCCTTGGAACTTGTAGTAAGCTCTAGGTCGGAAGCTTCTCCTTCGGAGACTTTCTTCGCCTTCTTCTTCTTTTCTCCGGCACTTGTCATATTAGATGACATGGCAGGATATTCTGGCTCGGAAAATTCAAGCCCGTTTCATCGCCTCCTCTTCGCCATTCGGGATGAAGATGTCGATAGAGTCAACAATCGATGAAACACCGAAGATCTGGTATAGGCCGAACAATGACAGTGAGACAATACTGCATTGATCAGTCGTTCACAGTGACATTGAGATACATAGGATTCTTCCTTTTTTCTGTTTAGAAATTCCCTATGTTCTTTTGTACTGGAATTCTTTGTGACGGTGCCATTTGTGAAAGGTAGCTTCAGGATGGTACAGTCGCGATTCTGCGCATTTGAGGTTTGCTGATTCCGTAAACTTCGTTGGTCCCATGATCAGGTATCCCCCCGAGGGAACATAAGTGAATCCTTCCGTGCCCCGACCAGCTTTGCCTTTTGGCTTCCATATTTGGGTGGTGGGCATTCGCTGGGATGAGTTGGCGATTTCCTTTTGTTGCGTGCTTTTGCTGAGGGCACAAGCTTTGCTCCTTCTTAGGTTTCTCCTCATTGTACGAGTGAGAGGAACCTCCTTCTCCGCAGCGTAGTCTCGCGGAGTGGGTAGTGGTCGTTTCCCTTTGTTGAAGCGGGGTCTTTGGCCCTCTTTACTTGAGAGATCAAGAGTCTTTGCCGAAACTAGCATAGAGCCTAATGTTAGGGAAGAGGATTTCGGACTAACTTGGTCCGTCGACTTCCTTAACTAGGCTATTGCCTTCTCCTTGGGGATTGATTCCTTGAAAATTTTATGGTATCCCTTTAGGGAAGTAGGGCTCTTAGAGCCTGAAGAAAGAAATTCTTCATACCTTTCCTGGTCGACGTGTACGGTGAGCGAGTCGACCAGACTACCAACTGGAATGTTGTCCCATTGAGCTACCACCAGATCACCGGAGGTGATGGTCATCCCCAGCGGAGTCGCCAATCTTCTGTTCGCCATAAAAATCGTATCCCTCTTTACTGACAATCTTTCAATAAAGAATTACAATCTAACGGTTTCCCGTTTACAAAAGATGAGGAAGATAGCTTTTCCTCTTTGTTTAAGGCTGGGTTTCTAGGTAGCTATGGAGAACGATCATGCTCTTCGTTGACACTCCGTACAAATCTCTCTCAGTTGGCTAAAGGAAAGAAAAAAAAAGAAAAGCTCTTTACTCTTGATCACCAGGGGTAATTTCTAGGCGTCGTCCGTGAGTCAGTCCTCTTGCTCTCTTTCGCTCTCCCGCCTTTTATAGGGGGCTTGGAGTAACGTCCCGCCATATTTGCTCAGTCGTTAGTTCCCACTACTCGAGAAGTGCCGCCATATGTAACGCCCCCGTTTTTCAGCTGCTTCCCAAAACGGAGGACGTTACTTATTACTTACACTAGACATCCCAACAGTCACAGGATCTTGGAATAACCGTAACTACTGCCACAATCAGACGAATAAATAACATGTCTGAAACTTGAAATGATTTCATTTATACAAAGAGTTCATTACATAAAACGGCACACTGCTTTAAATATGAACACAAAAGAGTCAAAGAGAAAAGCAGTGCCCAGACAAAAGGAAATATAAACAAAATATACAAAAACTCCAGATGTACTTCGATTTCCTATTGTCACTTGATCTGTCCAACAAAGTACTGGTCTTCAATTGGGGCTGGATCCCCTTCTTCACGTTCCAAATCTGGGTTCAAAACCCAGGGGATTAAACCCGGCAAGTAATACATTTAAAATAGAAATTGTGTACTATCATAGTACAGGAATATCAGTGTGCATGAGCATGTTTATGTCAGTGTTGTTTGTATGCATATAAAGTAACATGAAGGCAACATATAAATAACATTAAGTCAAGCATAAATAAATGCATAAATAAATGAATATGACAATAACTTCTCTATCTATTTAATCATATATTCTATTGGTCTCAGTCATCGTCCAATTTAAATTTTTGAAACTGTATTAATGGATAAGATAGCGCTATTCTCCATTGTCGTATAAGTGCCCGTGCATACCCGGGACCCGGCCCCAATATTCATGGCGCTGAACCATGACATGCCGCTAGGCACTCAATCACGTTCCGTACTGTATTACAGTACGGACTTACCACTTTGGGTAGATATCAATTGGTGATCCAGTAATCACCCAGGCCGCTGCAGTAAAAGAATCTCGGCCCTAACAAGACAATCAATTCTTATACGGCAAGGCTCTTATCCATCATATAGTTTCTCCCATCCCCGTGTTCATATTGAATTTTGCACATGAAAATTTTATAATCTTTCTTTAATTATTTTTCAATTCATGATAACATACTTGCATTTCCATGACTGTACATGACATGTAGTATCATAACACATGATCTGTAGTATTAAAACACATGACTTGTAATATCAAAGCACGTGGCATGTAAAACACATGACTTGTACTATCAAAACTCGTGACATGTAAAACACATGACTTGTAACATGATAAATTAACACATGATACATTAGTATACATGATTTGTAATATCAAGGTACATGACTTGTAGCATGATAGATATTAGTGCAAAATTGTAACACAATGCATATCATCAAAATCATTACAATAATCTGGTTTCATTCTGGGAGTCAAGTGAATTATATAATAATCCTGCATTATTTTTAAACCCAACATATGTATTTATTATATTTCCAGGCTCAATCATATATATTATGCATTTCTCTTTTAATTGAAATCTAATTTATTACTATTATTAATTATGTTTGATTAATCCAACTAAGTCCAATTTAAATCTCTCAATTATTTAATCCATCAAGCCCAAGCTCAGTAAATTCCTACTTTTTCATATCCCTATTTTAATTTTATTTTCCTTTTCTTTTCTCTCTCTTTTTTTTTTCCCTCCTTTTCTTTTTTTTTTTTCTTTTCTTTTCTCCTTTATTGTCCCTCTGGGCCAGGCCAAGCCCAGTTTCTTTTATTTTTATTTTATTTTATTTATTTATTTTCCTTTCCTTTCACCTCACAGAACACAGAACAGGCCCAGTTACAAAAAAATTTTTTCTTCTTTTTTTCTTTTTTTTTTTTCTTCTTTTTGCATGGGGTTTCTTGCTACGTAATTTTATTTTTCTTTTTTTTTCCTTCTTTTTGCATGGGGTTTTCTTGCTACGAAATTTTTTTTTTAAATAATAATAATAATAAGCAAATATCATAATATTTCTATATATCAAATTTAATCTGGCTCAGTTCTTAATATCAGTTAATGGTCCAAAATATGAATAAAGCATTTTTTACAAGATAATTTACATATACAAAATTCAATAAATAAACGAATGAAAATAAATAAAATAAAATAATGAAATGAAAGAAAATAGCAATATTACTTGCCTTGGCTCGATCTCGAATATTTGATTCGAATCCTCGATACGGTTTGATTTTTCCTTCTCTCTTTTTTTTTTTTTTTTTTTTTCTTTCTTTCTTTCTTTCTTTCTGTTGGGTCTCTGGCTGAGAGGAGAAAAAGGGGATGGCTGAGAGGAGAAGAGGGGATAAGGAGTAAGGGTTTAAATTTTCTCTCTCTCTTATATAATCTTTTTCATTCTCACATACTCGTGACACCTCCCCCATCAAATACTCATACTCCCCATGTGACACCTCAAAATTATTTTGCCACCCTCCTCCTTGGCACGACAGCACACTACCACATTTATTTTATTTTAATTTATTTATTTATTTAATAATTTAATAATTTTGATTTCGTGTAACATTCTCCAAATACTACCAAATTTATGTAGGACATAGTGCTCGACGAGGGGAACACTACAAAATTATCCGTTTCTTGTTTCGATGTCCGGAATAAATGAACCGATATTCCGAAGTTATTAGCATGATAATTTAATTTTTTATTTAATTAACAATTTTGGGAGTATTTTTCGGCCTCGTAAGAAAAATCTCCAAAAATCCTAAATATTACAAAACTAATAATCGCGAAGACCGAATGTCATTTGGGTGTGTGGATTTAAAGTTATGTTAACCAAAAGTTATTTCGGTGTCCAAAATTGGCTTCGGTGGACTTATTCGGCACTATTGGTCTCAAGAGAGTAATACAGGTAGCTCGAAATTTGGAGTATTACATTCTACCCACCTAATAAAAAAATTTCGTCCTCGAAATTTAATTGGTGTTTTTGATCATGAGAAAGGGTATATGTATTTTATCCTGATATCCTTTTCAAGCTCCCAAACTGAATCTCTTGGTGATTGTATATCTCATAAAATAAAAACTAATAATGTTACTTTATTATTCAAGACTTCTCTCATTGGTTAATAATCCTTACATATCGCTTCTCATATTTTTGTTTTATTTATAGAACAATTACAAAAACTTTAAGCATTTTCTCAAGTCTATTTTTGATATATTCACTATTTTGTACTTCTAACTAAGCGCTTTCTCAATTATGATATATAGAATACATCATGAATGAGTTTCGTTTTTTGAGAGGAATGATAATGGATAGTCAGGATTCCCAATTTATTCTTGAAGTTTTATTTGGGTGAAGGAACACAAAAGTAAGAAAGAATTTAGTCAGGAATAGCTGCTACCAATTTGGAGTGCCACGCCATCCTGAATTAAGTAATGTGTAAAATATAGGTGATAAATATTTTTGTAAAGTTTATTCCCAAGGTCCTATTACGTGTTGTATATAAAGGCTCAAGACATGAATCGTATTATGATAATATTTAGATAGAAGATATAAAATATCAAATGGAAAAGATCAACAAAAGTAATAGATAAGACAATCATTGGAAAGATAAGCCTAACTTGAGCAACAAGATGCAATGTCATGTTCCGCCATGATAAAATTTATACTTTATTATTAATTTCTTATCCTTACTTTCAACTTGACTAATTCTACAAAATTCTCAGTATTCTAAGATCTCTTTATATTTTTACACTTATTCTTCCAAAGGTTGTTTTTTTTTTTTTTTTTTTTTTCATTATCAATTTATAAATATTGTTGGAGCATTAGTTACTGAAAACGGTATCACCAATTATTCATAGTGACTATGTTTTGTTCTAATGCAGTTTTTGAAATATTTTCTGCTCGGACATTTATTTGACAGATCTATTCTCAAGAATTCTCTTCCTTCTCTCTCAATTGACCAAATAGATTAGTTATCATAAGTAGTGGATTTTTTTTTTTTTTTTTTACTATATTTAAACTTCTATAGTCCACACACAACTTTTTACTCCCATCCTTCTTTCCTATTAATAACAATGGAACTCAATAAAACATTAGATCTCACATGATTAAGATTGGCATAGTAATTATGTCCAAATGTAACTATATTTCTCCAAAGAAATTTGTACTTAAAAAATCATTTAAACTTCGTCTGAAATTCTTGGTATAGATAAAAATTTAAATCTTGAATGCACTGCCTACATAATTACCTTGCTTATTGAATGATATAAAAATAGAGCATGAATATGCCCTCTTTAGAAGTATTAAGAATTGCTAGAACTTGTACTATTGTTAGACTCCGTTTTAATTTCTCAAATGATTTATTACATTCATTTGTTCAGACATATTCGAACTCATTTGCTAATCTGTTTATTTAAAGTGATAAGGTCTTGTAAAGTTCTATACAAATATTCAATAATACTCGACCATCCCAGAAAATTCCAAATCTTAGACACTGATTTTGATCGCATGCCAATTTTTCATGGCTCCTAAGATTAGATGTATTACCTATCGGACTTACACTCATACTCGAAGAAGATCGGGTCGACATTATTCTGCAACGGTCCAGATAAGAATCAATAAAAGAATTCAAGATAGATATCTCAAACGAATAGAAAATAATAGGATAGGCACGATACTAGATCTTATAGATATTAAAGAATAAGAAACAATTATTACGAATAAGTCACAGACATATTCTTATGTGGCAGTAGTCCTATGGTCTTCCACATAAACCTAGGCTCTGATACCACCCTGTAACGCCCCCGTTTTTCAGCTGCTTCCCAAAACGGAGGACGTTACTTATTACTTACACTAGACATCCCAACAGTCACAGAATCTTGGAATAACCGTAACTACTGCCACAATCAGACGAATAAATAACATGTCTGAAACTTGAAATGATTTCATTTATACAAAGAGTTCATTACATAAAACGGCACACTGCTTTAAATATGAACACAAAAGAGTCAAAGAGAAAAGCAGTGCCCAGAGGAAATATAAACAAAATATACAAAAACTCCAGATGTACTTCGATTTCCTATTGTCACTTGATCTGTCCAACGAAGTACTGGTCTTCAATTGGGGCTGGATCCCCTTCTTCACGTTCCAAATCTGGGTTCAAAACCCAGGGGATTAAACCCGGCAAGTAATACATTTAAAATAGGAATTGTGTACTATCATAGTACATGAATATCAGTATGCATGAGCATGTTTATGTCAGTGTTGTTTGTATGCATATAAAGTAATATGAAGGCAACATATAAATAACATTAAGTCAAGCATAAATAAATGCATAAATAAATGAATATGACAATAACTTCTCTATCTATTTAATCATATATTCTATTGGTCTCAGTCATCGTCCAATTTAAATTTTTGAAACTGTATTAATGGATAAGATAGCGCTATTCTCCATTGTCGTATAAGTGCCCGTGCATACCCGGGACCCGGCCCCAATATTCATGGCGCTGAACCATGACATGCCGCTAGGCACTCAATCACGTTCCGTACTGTATTACAGTACGGACTTACCACTCTGGGTAGATATCAATTGGTGATCCAGTAATCACCCAGGCCGCTGCAGTAAAAGAATCCCGGCCCTAACAAGACAATCAATTCTTATACGGCAAGGCTCTTATCCATCATATAGTTTCTCCCATCCCCGTGTTCATATTGAATTTTGCACATGAAAATTTTATAATCTTTCTTTAATTATTTTTCAATTCATGATAACATACTTGCATTTCCATGACTGTACATGACATGTAGTATCATAACACATGATCTGTAGTATTAAAACACATGACTTGTAATATCAAAGCACGTGGCATGTAAAACACATGACTTGTACTATCAAAACTCGTGACATGTAAAACACATGACTTGTAACATGATAAATTAACACATGATACATTAGTATACATGATTTGTAATATCAAGGTACATGACTTGTAGCATGATAGATATTAGTGCAAAATTGTAACACAATGAATATCATCAAAATCATTACAATAATCTGGTTTCATTCTGGGAGTCAAGTGAATTATATAATAATCCTGCATTATTTTTAAACCCAACATATGTATTTATTATATTTCCAGGCTCAATCATATATATTATGCATTTCTCCTTTAATTGAAATCTAATTTATTACTATTATTAATTATGTTTGATTAATCCAACTAAGTCCAATTTAAATCTCTCAATTATTTAATCCATCAAGCCCAAGCTCAGTAAATTCCTACTTTTTCATATCCCTATTTTAATTTTATTTTCCTTTTCTTTTCTCTCTCTTTTTTTTTTTCCCTCCTTTTCTTTTTTTTTTTCTTTTCTTTTCTCCTTTATTGTCCCTCTGGGCCAGGCCAAGCCCAGTTTCTTTTATTTTTATTTTATTATTTTTTTTTTTTCCTTTCCTTTCACCTCACAGAACACAGAACATGCCCAGTTACAAAATTTTTTTTTCTTCTTTTTTTCTTTTTTTTTTTCTTCTTTTTGCATGGGGTTTCTTGCTACGTAATTTTATTTTTCTTTTTTTTTTCTTCTTTTTGCATGGGGTTTTCTTGCTACGAAATTTTTTTTTTAAATAATAATAATAATAAGCAAATATCATAATATTTCTATATATCAAATTTAATCTGGCTCAGTTCTTAATATCAGTTAATGGTCCAAAATATGAATAAAGCATTTTTACAAGATAATTTACATATACAAAATTCAATAAATAAACGAATGAAAATAAATAAAATAAAATAACGAAATGAAAGAAAATAGCAGTATTACTTGCCTTGGCTCGATCTCGAATATTTGGTTCGAATCCTCGATACGGTTTGATTTTTCCTTCTCTCTTTTTTTTTTTTTTTTTTTCTTTCTTTCTTTCTTTCTTTCTGTTGGGTCTCTGGCTGAGAGGAGAAAAAGGGGATGGCTGAGAGGAGAAGAGGGGATAAGGAGTAAGGGTTTAAATTTTCTCTCTCTCTTATATAATCTTTTTCATTCTCACATACTCGTGACACCTCCCCCATCAAATACTCCCCATGTGACAACTCAAAATTATTTTGCCACCCTCCTCCTTGGCACGACAGCACAGTACCACATTTATTTTATTTTAATTTATTTATTTATTTAATAATTTAATAATTTTGATTTCGTGTAACATTCTCCAAATACTACCAAATTTATGTAGGACATAGTGCTCGACGAGGGGAACACTACAAAATTATCCGTTTCATGTTTCGATGTCCGGAATAAATGAACCGATATTCCGAAGTTATTAGCATGATAATTTAATTTTTTTATTTAATTAACAATTTTGGGAGTATTTTTCGGCCTCGTAAGAAAAATCTCCAAAAATCCTAAATATTACAAAACTAATAATCGCGAAGACCGAATGTCATTTGGGTGTGTGGATTTAAAGTTATGTTAACCGAAAGTTATTTCGGTGTCCAAAATTGGCTTCGGTGGACTTATTCGGCACTATTGGTCTCAAGAGAGTAATACAGGTAGCTCAAAATTTGGAGTATTACATTCTACCCACCTAATAAAAAAATTTCGTCCTCGAAATTTAATTGGTGTTTTTGATCATGAGAAAGGGTATATGTATTTTATCCTGATATCCTTTTCAAGCTCCCAAACTGAATCTCTTGGTGATTGTATATCTCATAAAATAAAAACTAATAATGTTACTTTATTATTCAAGACTTCTCTCATTGGTTAATAATCCTTACATATCGCTTCTCATATTTTTGTTTTATTTATAGAACAATTACAAAAACTTTAAGCATTTTCTCAAGTCTATTTTTGATATATTCACTATTTTGTACTTCTAACTAAGCGCTTTCTCAATTATGATATATAGAATACATCATGAATGAGTTTCGTTTTTTGAGAGGAATGATAATGGATAGTCAGGATTCCCAATTTATTCTTGAAGTTTTATTTGGGTGAAGGAACACAAAAGTAAGAAAGAATTTAGTCAGGAATAGCTGCTACCAATTTGGAGTGTCACGCCATCCTGAATTAAGTAATGTGTAAAATATAGGTGATAAATATTTTTGTAAAGTTTATTCCCAAGGTCCTATTACGTGTTGTATATAAAGGCTCAAGACATGAATCGTATTATGATAATATTTAGATAGAAGATATAAAATATCAAATGGAAAAGATCAACAAAAGTAATAGATAAGACAATCATTGGAAAGATAAGCCTAACTTGAGCAACAAGATGCAATGTCATGTTCCGCCATGATAAAATTTATACTTTATTATTAATTTCTTATCCTTACTTTCAACTTGACTAATTCTACAAAATTCTCAGTGTTCTAAGATCTCTTTATATTTTTACACTTATTCTTCCAAAGGTTGTTTTTTTTTTTTTTTTTTTTCATTATCAATTTATAAATATTGTTGGAGCAGTAGTTACTGAAAACGGTATCACCAATTATTCATAGTGACTATGTTTTGTTCTAATGCAGTTTTTGAAATATTTTCTGCTCGGACATTTATTTGACAGATCTATTCTCAAGAATTCTCTTCCTTCTCTCTCAATTGACCAAATAGATTAGTTATCATAAGTAGTGGATTTTTTTTTTTTTTTTTTTTACTATATTTAAACTTCTATAGTCCACACACAACTTTTTACTCCCATCCTTCTTTCCTATTAATAACAATGGAACTCAATAAAACATTAGATCTCACATGATTAAGATTGGCATAGTAATTATGTCCAAATGTAACTATATTTCTCCAAAGAAATTTGTACTTAAAAATTCATTTAAACTTCGTCTGAAATTCTTGGTATAGATAAAAATTTAAATCTTGAATGCACTGCCTACATAATTACCTTGCTTATTGAATGATATAAAAATAGAGCATGAATATGCCCTCTTTAGAAGTATTAAGAATTGCTAGAACTTGTACTATTGTTAGACTCCGTTTTAATTTCTCAAATGATTTATTACATTCATTTGTTCAGACATATTCGAACTCATTTGCTAATCTGTTTATTTAAAGTGATAAGGTCTTGTAAAGTTCTATACAAATATCAATAATACTCGACCATCCCAGAAAATTCCAAATCTTAGACACTGATTTTGATCGCATGCCAATTTTTCATGGCTCCTAAGATTAGATGTATTACCTATCGGACTTACACTCATACTCGAAGAAGATCGGGTCGACATTATTCTGCAACGGTCCAGATAAGAATTCGGTCCAGTCCTGTTCGGTTTGGTTTGGCTCAGTCCAGTCCGGTTCGGTCCAATCCGGTTCGGTTCGGTTGGGGTCTTGGTTTAAGTTAAGGTTCGATTTGCTTCGGTTCGCCTTGGTTCGGTTCCAGTCCTGGACCAATTTATATTGTTTTTTTTTCAAATGTAAAGTTGGTTGAATGTGTGAAGGAGATGACCTTTCAACAGTAATGCCCTTGATGGCACTCAAAGAGTAATATGGAGATTGAAACGCAATGCTGTAATTATATTTTTTTTATCTGCTGAGTGAATACTAGTCTTAATTCTTCTAATTTCCTTATCTAAACTCGAGCAGAATACATTTTTAAAATGATTTCAACCATTATAGAGCTTGAAAATGTATGTTCTCTGTACATTTAATTCATGGAGTACTACAAGTTCGTCTCTTCTATACTTCTAATGTGAAGTCAAAAACTTAGATGTGGGTTCACTATTATGCTTTAAATATATATTTTTTATGATATACAGGTGTTGGGGGAGAAGTGTATCTGAAATTGGTTTCCTTCAATTTCCCTATAGATAAAGTTGGCCAGAACCAAAAAGACACCTAAATATTTAAATAATGTTTTGCATGGTGAGCAATTGTGAAATGAATATATTATGCTTTTGCATGGTAAGCAATTCTAAGATGAAGATGTTAGGGATCCAAGGTTTCGGTCGGGTTGGGTTAAGATTGGGGTTCGGGTCTGGGGTAAGGGTCGTGGTTAGGGGTTGGGGTTACGTTTCGGTTGGGTTTGTTTCGGTTCGATTTGGTTTGGTTCGGTTCGGTCAAGTCCGGTTGGGCTCGGTTTGGTTCGGTCCAGTCCACTTCAATACGATCAAGTTCGGTTCGGTTCGGTTGGGGTCCCAGGTCACGTTAAGGTTTGATTTGTTTCGGTTCGGTTCCAATCTCGGGCCCATTTATAATTTTTTTCAAATGTGAAGTTGGTTGAATGTGTGAAGGGGATGACCTTTCAACAGTAACACCCTTGATGGCACTCAAAGAGTAATATGGAGATTGAAACGCAATGCTGCAATTATATTTTTTTTTATCTGCTGAATGAGTACTAGTCTTGAGTCTTTTAATTTGCTTATCTAAATTCGAGTGGAATACATTTTTAAAATGATTTTAACCAGTATAGAGGTTGAAAATGTATGTTCTCTATACATTTAATTCATGGAGTACTACAAGCTCGTCTCTTCTATACTTCTAAATGTGAGGTCAAAAACTTAGATGTGGGTTCACTTTTATACTTCAAATATATTTTTTTTATGATCTGCTGGTGTTGGGGGGATAGGTGTACCTGAATTTGTTTTCCTTCGATTTTCCTATAGATAAAGTTGGCCAGAACCAAAAAACACCTATACATTTAAATAATATTTTGCACAGTGAGCTATTGTGAGATGAAGATGATAAGCTTTTGCATTGTAAGCAATTCTAAGATGAAGATGCTAGGGGTCCTAGGTCAGGGTTGGATTGGGTTAGAATTAGGGTTCGGGTCTGGGGTCAGGGTCGGGGTAGTGGTTAGGGGTTGGGGTTATGGTCCGGTTCGGTTCAGTTTGGTTTGGTTCGTACTACTCCGGTTCGGTTCGTTTTGCTTCAGTTCGAATTGGTTTGGTTCGGTCCACTTCGGTTTGGTTCGGTCCAGTCCGGTTCGGTTTGGTTTGGTTCGGTCCAGTCCGGTTCGGTCCAATCCAGTTCGATTCGGTTGGGATCTCGGTTTAAGTTAAGGTTCGATTTGTTTCGGTTCGCTTCGGTTCGGTTCCAGTCCCGGACCAATTTATATTGTTTTTTTTTCAAATGTGAAGTTGGTTGAATGTGTGAAGAATATGACCTTTCAACAGTAATGCCCTTGATGGTATTCAAAGAGTAATATGGAGATTGAAACGTAATGTTGCAATTATATTTTTTTTTATCTGCTGAATGAGTACTAGTCTTAATTCTTCTAATTTGCTTATCTAAACTCGAGTGGAATACATTTTTAAAATGATTTCAACCAGTATAGAGGTTTAAAATGTATGTTCTCGGTACATTTAATTCATGAAGTACTACAAACTCGTCTCTTCTATACTTCTAAATATGAAGTCAAAAACTTAGATGTGGGTTCACTATTATGCTTCAAATATGTTTTTTTATGATATACTGGTGTTGGAGGGAGAGGTGTACTCGAAGTTGGTTTCCATCGATTTCCCTATAGACGAAGTTGGTCAGAATCAAAAAGATACCTATACATTTAAATAATGTCTTGCATGATGAGCAATTGTGAGATGAAGATGTAATGCTTTTGCATGGTGAGCAATTCTGAGATGAAGATGTTAGGGGTCCCAGGTCGGGGTCGGGTTGGGTTAGGATTGGGGTTCGGGTCTGGGTCTGGGTCGGGGTCGTGGTTAGGGGTTGGGGTTGTGGTTCGGTTCGGTTTGGTTTGGTTCAGTTCGTTCCTGTCTGGTTTGGTCCGGTCCGATTCGATTCATTTTGGTTTGGTTCGGTCTAGTCCGGTTCGGTTCGGTTCAGTTCAGTCTTGTTCGGATCGGTTGGGGTACCGAGTCAAGTTAAGATTCGATTGGCTTTGGTTCCTTTCTAGTCCCGGGCCCATTTGTATTATTTTTTTTCAAATGTGAAGTTGGTTGAATGTGTGAAGGAGATGACCTTCAACAGTGATGCCCTTGATGACACTCATAGAGTAATATGGAGATTAAACACAATATTTCAATTATGTTTCTTTGGTATTCTGAGTGAGTACTAGCCTTGAGTCTTCTAATTTTTTTACCCAAACTCGAGTGGAACACACTTTTAAAATGATATTTTCAACTAGTATAGAGATTGAAAATATGTGTTCTCTGTACATTTAATTTTTGGAGTACTACAAACTCGTCTCTTCTGTACTTTTAAATGTGAAGTCAAAAACTTAGATGTGGGTTCACTTATGCTTCAAATATGATTTTTTTTATGATCTACTGGTGTTGGATGGAGAGATGTACCCGAAGTTGGTTTCCTTCGATTTTCCAATAGACAAAGTTGGCCAGAGCCATAAAGGTACCTAAACATTTAAATAATGTTTTGCATGGCGAGCAATTGTGAGATGAAGATGTTATGCTTTTGCATGGTGAACAATTCTAAGATGAAAATGTTAGGGGTCCCAGGTCGGGATCGGATTGGGTTAGGATTAGGGTTCAGGTCTGGGGTCAGGGTCGGGGTCGTGGTTAGGGGTTGGGGTTACGGTTCGGTTTGCTTCAGTTCGTTTCGGTTTGGTTCAATCCGGTCCGGTCCTGTTCGATTTGGTTTGGTCCAGTCTGGTTCAGCTCAACTAGGGTCTCGAGTCAAGTTAAGGTGTGATTGGCTTCAGTTTGCTTCGGTTCGGTTTCATCCTCGGGCCATTTATATTGTTTTTTATTCAAATGTGAAGTTGGTTGAATGTGTGAAGGGGATGACCTTCAACAGTGATGCCCTTAATAGCACTCAAAGAGCAATATCGAACTTGAAACGTAATGCTGTAATTATGTTTCTTTGGTCTGCTGAGTTAGTATTAGTCTTGAGTCTTCTAATTTGCTTACCTAAACTCGAGTGGGACAAACTTATAAAATGATGTTTTCAACCAGTGTAGAGGTTGAAAATGTATGTTCTCGGTACATTTAATTCATTGAGTACTACAAACTTGTCTATTCTATACTTCTAAATGTGAAGTCAAAAACTTAGATGTGGGTTCAATTTTAATGCTTCAAATATATTTTTTTTATGATCTATTGGTGTTGGGGGTGAGGTGTACCCGAAATTGGTTTCCTTCGATTTATCTATAGGCAAAGTTGGCCCGAACCTAAAAGACACCTAAACATTTAAATAATGTTTTGCATGGTAAGTAATTATGAGATGAAGATGTTATGCTTTTGCATAGTGAACAATTCTAAGATGAAGATTTTAGGGGTCCCAGGTCGGGGTCGGGTTGGGTTAAGATTGGGGTTCGGGTCTAGGGTCAGGGTCGTGGTTAGGGGTTGGGGTTACAGTCCGGTTGGGTTTGTTTCGGTTCGATTTGGTTTCGTTCGGTTTGGTCCAGTCTGGTTCGTCCAAGTCCGGTTGGGCTCGGTTTGGTTCGGTCCAGTCCGTTTCAGTACGATCCAGTTCGGTTTGGCTCGTTGGGGTCCCGGGTCATGTTAAAATTTGATTTGCTTCGGTTCGTTTCCAGTCTTGGGCCCATTTATATTTTTTTTCAAATGTGAAGTTGGTTGAATGTGTGAAGGGGATGACCTTTCAACAGTAATACCCTTGATGGCACTCAAAGAGTAATATGGAGATTGAAACGTAATACTGCAATTATATTTTTTTGGTCTGCTGAGTGAGTACTAGTCTTGAGTCATTTAGTTTGTTTATCTAAACTCGAGTGGAATACATTTTCAAAATGATTTCAACCAGGTTGAAAATGTATGTTCTCTATATATTTAATTCATAGAGTACTACAAGCTTGTCTCTTCTATACTTCTAAATGTGAGTTCAAAAACTTAGATGTTGGTTTACTTTTATGCTTCAAATATATTTTTTTATGATCTACTGGTGTTGGGGGGAGAGGTGTACCCGAATTTGTTTTCCTTCGATTTTCCTATAGATAAATTTGGCCAGAACTAAAAAACACCTATACATTTAAATAATATTTTGCACGATGAACTATTGTGAGATGAAGATGTTATGCTTTTGCATTGTGAGCAATTCTAAGATGAAGATGTTAGGGGTCCAAGGTCGGGGTCGGGTTGGATTAGGATTAGGGTTCAGGTCTGGGGTCAGGGTCGGGGTCGTGGTTAGGGGTTGGGGTTATGGTTCGTTTCGATCCGGTTCGGTTCAGTTTGGTTTGGTTCGGTCTACTCCGGTTCGGTTCGTTTTTCTTCAGTTCGGATTGGTTTGGTTCGGTCCACTCCGATTCGGTTCGGTCCAGTCCTATTCAGTTTGGTTTGGTTCGGTCGTCCGGTTCGGTCCAGTCCGGTTCGGTTCGGTTCGGTTGGGGTCTCTGTTTAAGTTAAGGTTAGATTTGCTTCGGTTCGCTTCGGTTCTGTTTCAGTCCCGGACCAATTTATATTGTTTTTTTTTTCAAATGTGAAGTTGGTTGAATGTGTGAAGGAGATGACCTTTCAACAGTAATGCCCTTGATGGCACTCAAAGAGTAATTTGGTGATTGAAGCGCAATGTTGCAATTATATTTTTTTTTGTCTGTTGAGTGAGTACTAGTCTTAAGTCTTCTAATTTGCTTATCTAAACTCGAGTGGAATACATTTTTAAAATGATTTCAACTAGTATAGAGGTTGAAAATGTATATTCTCTGTACATTAAATTCATAGAGTACTACAAGCTCGTCTTTTCTATACTTCTAAATGTAAGTTAAAAACTTAGATGTGGGTTCACTATTATGCTTCAAATATATTTTTTTCTGTTAGGTTAGGTTCGGTCCGGTCTAGTTCGGTCCTGTCCAGTTAGGTTCGGTTTGGTTTGATTTGATTCGGTCCAGTCCGGTTCAGTTTGGTACAGTTTGGTTCGGTTCGGTTGGGGTCCCGGGTCAAATTAAGGTTTGATTCGCTTCGGTTCGGTTCCAGTCTCGAGCCCATTTATATTGTTTTTCTTCAAATGTGAAATTGGTTGAATGTGTGAAGGGGATGACCTTTCAACAGTAATACCCTTGATGGCACTCAAAAAATAATATGGAGATTAAAATGCCATGCTGCAATTATGTTTTTTTGCTCTGCTGAGTTGGTACTAGTCTTGAGTCTTCTAATTTACTTATCTAAACTCAAGTGGAATACACTTTTAAAATGATTTCAACCAGTATAGAGGTTGAAAATGTATGTTCTCTGTATATTTAATTCATGGAGTACTATAAACTCATCTCTTCTATACTTCTAAATGTGGTCAAAAACTTAGATGTGGGTTCACTTTTATACTTCAAATATATTTTTTTTATGATCTACTGGTGTTGGGAGGAGAGGTTAGGGGTTGGGGTTACGGTTCGGTTCGATTCGGTTTGGTTTGGTTTGGTTCGGTCTACTCCGGTTCGCTTTGTTTTGCTTCGGTTCGGATTGGTTCGGTTCGGTCCACTCCGGTTCGGTCCAGTCCTGTTTGGTTTGGTTTGGTTTGGTCCAGTCCGGTTCGGTCCAATCCAGTTCGGTTCACTTGGGGTCTCGGTTTAAGTTAAGGTTCGATTTGCTTCGGTTCACTTTGGTTCGATTCCAGTCCGGGACCAATTTATATAGTTTTTTTTAAAATGTGAAGTTGGTTGAATGTGTGAAGGAGATGACCTTTCAACAGTAATGCCCTTGATGGCACTCAAAGAGTAATATGGAGATTGAAACGTAATGCTACAATTATATTTTTTTTTTGTCTGCTGAGTGAATACTAGTCTTAAGTCTTCTAATTTTCTTATATAAACTCAAGTGGAATACATTGTTAAAATGATTTCAACCAGTATAGAGGTTAAAAATTAATGTTCTCTATACATTTAATTCATGGAGTACTACAAGCTCGTCTCTTCTATACTTCTAAATTTAAATTCAAAAACTTAGATGTGGGTTCACTATTATGCTTCAAATATGTTTTTTTATGATATACTGGTGTTGGGGAGAGAGGTGTACTCGAAGTTGGTTTCCTTCGATTTCCCTATAGATGAAATTGGCCAGAATCAAAAAGACACCTATACATCTAAATAATGTCTTGCATGATAAGCAATTGTGAGATGAAGATGTAATACTTTTGCATGGTGAGAAATTCTGAGATGAAAATGTTAGGGGTCCCAGGTCGGGGTCGGGTTGGGTTGGGATTGGGGTTCGGGTCTGGGGTCAGGGTCGGGGTCGTGGTTAGGGGTTGGGGTTGTGGTTAGGGGTTCGGTTTGGTTTGGTTCAGTTCGTTCCAGTCTGGTTCGATTCGATCCAGTCCGGTTCGATTCGGTTTGGTTTGGTTCGGTCCAGTCCGGTTCGGTTCTGTCCAGTCTGGTTCGGATCGGTTGGGGTACTGGTCAAGTTAAGGTTCGATTGGCTTCGGATTGGTTCTAGTTCCGGGCCCATTTATATTATTTTTTTTCAAATGTGAAGTTGGTTGAATGTTTGAAGGGGATGACCCTTCAACAGTGATGTCCTTGATGGCACTCACAATGCTGCAATTATGTCTCTTTGGTATTCTGATTGAGTACTAGTCTTGAGTCTTCTAATTTTCTTATCCAAACTCGAGTGGAACACAATTTTAAAATGATATTTTCAACCAGTATAGAGATTGAAAATATATGTTCTCTGTACATTTAATTCTTGGAATACTACAAGCTCGTCTCTTCTGTACTTTTAAATGTGAAGTCAAAAACTTAGATGTGGGTTCAATTTTATGCTTCAAATATGTTTTTTTCGTGATCTACTGGTATAGGGGGGAGAGGTGTACCCGAAGTTGGTTTCCTTCGATTTTCTAATAGACAAAGTTGGCCAGAACCAAAAGGCACCTAAATATTTAAATAATGTTTTGCATAGTGAGCAATTGTGAGAGAAAGATGTTATGCTTTTGCATGGTAAGCAATTCTAAGATGAAAATGTTAGAGGTCGCAGGTCGGGGTCGGGTTGGGTTAGTATTAGGGTTTGGGTCTGGGGTCAGGGGCGGGGTCATGGTGAGGGGTTGGGGTTATGGCTCGGTTTGGTTTGGTTCGGTCTGGTCCGATTCGGTTCGGTTTGATTTGGCTTGGTTTGGTCCTGTTCGGTTTTGTTTGGTCCATTCTGGTTCGGCTCGACTAGGGTCCCGAGTCAAGTTAAGGTTTGATTGGCTTCAGTTTGCTTCGGTTCGGTTTCATCCCCGGGCCATTTCTATTATTTTTTATTCAAATGTGAAGTTAGATGAATGTGTGAAGGGGATGACCCTTCAACAACCCTTAATGGCACTCAAAGAGCAATATGAAAATTGAAACGCAATACTGTAATTATGTTTCTTTGGTCTGCTGAGTTAGTACTAGTCTTGAGTCTTCTAATTTGCTTACCTAAACTCGAGTGGGACACACTTATAAAATGATGTTTTCAACTAGTATAGAGGTTGAAAATGTATGTTCTCGGTACATTTAATTCATTGAGTACTACAAACTCGTCTCTTCTATACTTCTAAATGTGAAGTCAAAAACTTAGATGTAGGTTCAATTTATTGCTTCAAATATATTTTTTTATGATCTACTGGTGTTGGGGGAGAGGTGAACCCAAAATTAGTTTCTTTCGATTTATCCATAGGCAAAGTTGGCCAAAACCAAAAAGACACCTAAACATTTAAATAATGTTTTTCATGGTGAGCAATTGTGAGATGAAAATGTTATGTGTTTGCATGGTGAACAATTCTAAGATGAAGATGTTAGGGGTCCCAGGTCGGGGTCGGGTTGGATTAGGATTGTGGTTCGGGTCTAGGATCAGGATCGGGGTCGTGGTTGGGGGTTGGGGTTACGGTTCGGTTTGCTTCGGTTCGGTCCAGATCGGTTCGGTTCGGTTCGGTTCGGTCCAATTCAGTTTGGTTCGATTTGGTTTGGTTCGGTTTGGTCCAATCTGGTTTGGTTCGGTCCAGTTCAGTTAGGTTCGGTTGGGGTCCCGAGTCAAGTTGAGATTCGATTTTTTTATTCACTTCGGTTTGAGTCCCGGACCCATTTATATTGTTTTTTTTTCAAATGTCAAGGTTGAATGTGTGAAGAGGATGACCCTTCAACAGTGATGCCCTTGATGGCACTCAAAGAGCAATATTAAGATTGAAACGCAATGCTGCAATTATATTTCTTTGGTCTGCTGTGTGAGTACTAGTCTTGAGTCTTCTTTGCTTATCTAAATTCAAGTGGAACACACTTTAAAATGATGTTTTAACCAGTATAGTGGTTGAAAATGTATGTTCTCTGTACATTTAATCCATGGAGTATTACAAGCTCGTCTCTTCTATACTTCTAAATGTAAAGTCAAAAACTTACATGTGGGTTCATATTTATGTGTCAAATATGTTTTTTTTATGATCTACTGGTGTTGGTGGGAGAGGTGTGCCCGAAATTAGTTTACTTCGATTTCTCTATAGACAACATGGCCAGAACTAAAAAGACACATATACATTTAAATAATGTTTTGCATGGTGAGTAATTGTGAGATAAAAATGTTATGCTTTTGCATGGTGAGCAATTATAAGATGAAGATGTTAGGGGTCACAGCTCAGGGTCGGGTTGGGTTAAGATTGGGGTTCGGGTCTACGGTTAGGGTTGTAGTTAGGGGTTGGGGTTACGGTTCGGCTGGTTTATTTCGGTTCGGTTTGGTTTGGTTCGGTTCGGTCCAATCCAGTCTAGTCCGGTTGGGTTCGGTTTGGTTTGATTTTGTTCGGTCCAGTCCGGTTCAGTTTGGTCCAGTTTGGTTCGGTTCGGTTGGGGTCCCGGGTCAAGTTAAGGTTTGATTCATTTCGGTTCGGTTCTAGTCTCGTGCCCATTTATATTGTTTTTTTTCAAATGTGAATTGGTTGAATGTGTGAAGGGGATGACCTTTCAACAGTAATGCCCTTGATGACACTCAAAGAATAATATGGAGATTGAAACGCAATACTGCAATTATGTTTTTTGGTCTGCTGAGTTAGTACTAGTCTTGAGTCTTCTAATTGCTTATCTAAACTCGAGTGGAATACACTTTTAAAATGATTTCAACCAGTATAGAGGTTGAAAAAGTATGTTCTCTGTATATTTAATTCATGGAGTACTACAAGCTCGTCTCTTCTATACTTTTAAATGTGAGGTCAAAAACTTAGATGTGGGTTCACTTTTATGCTTGAAATATATTTTTTTTATGATCTACTGGTGTTGGGGGGAGAGGTATACCCGAAGTTGGTTTCCTTCGATTTTCCTATAGACAAAGTTGGCCGAAACAAAAATGACACATATACATTTAAATAATATTTTGCATGGTGAGCAATTGTGAGATGAAGATGTTATGCTTTTGCATGGTGAGTAATTCTAAGATGAAGATGTTATGAGACCAAGGTCGGGGTCGGGTTGGGTTAGGATTGGGGTTCGGGTCTGGGGTCACGGTCGGGGTCGTGATTAGGGGTTGGGGATACGGTTCGGTTCGGTTTGGTTTGGTTTGGTCGAGTCCGATTTGGTTTGGTCCAGTCTGGTTTGGTTGGGCTCCCTAGTCAAGTTAAGGTTCGATTGGTTTCGATTTGTTTCGGTTCGGTTTCAGCCCCGGGCCATTTATATTGTTTTTTTTTCAAATGTTAAGTTGGTTGAATGTGTGAAGGGGATGACCCTTCAACAGTGATGCCCTTGATGGCACTCAAAAAGCAATATGGAGATTGGAACGCAATGCTGTAATTATGTTTCTTTGATTTGCTGTGTTAGTACTAGTCTTCAGTCTTCTAATTTGCTTACCTAAACTCGAGTGGGACACAGTTATAAAATGATGTTTTCAACCACTATAGAGGTTGAAAATATATATTCTATGTACATTTAATTCATTGAGTACTACAAACTCGTCTCTTCTATACTTCTAAATGTAAAGTCAAAAACTTAGATCTGGGTTCAATTTTAATGCTTCAAATATATATTTTTTTATGATCTACTGGTGTTATGGGAGAGGTGTACCCAAAATTGGTTTCCTTCGATTTCCCTATAGACAAAGTTGGACGGAGCCAAAAACACACCTAAACATTTAAATAATATTTTGCATGGTGAGCAATTGTGAGATGAAGATATTATGCTTTTGCATGATGAGCAATTCTAAGATGAAGATGTAAGGGGTCCCAAGTCGGGGTCGGGGTCGGGTTGGGTTAGCATTGTGGTTCGGGTCTGGGGTCGGGGTCGGGGTTGGGGTCGTGGTTAGGGGTTGGGGTTACAGTTCGGTTCCGTTTTCTTTGGTTCAGTTCGGTTTGGTTTGGTTAGGTTCGGTCTGATCCGGTCCGGTTTGGTTTGGTCCCGTCCGGTTTGGTTTGGTCCAGTCTAGTTCGGTTCGGTTGGGGTCCCAAGTCAAGTTAAGGTTCGATTGGCTTCGGTTTGTTTCGGTTCGGTTTCAGCCCCGGGCCATTTATATTGTTTTTTTTTTTTTCAAATGTTAAGTTGGTTGAATGTGTGAAGGGGATGACCCTTCAACAGTGATGCCCTTGATGGCACTCAAAGAGCAATAATGAGATTGAAATACAGTGCTGCAATTATATTTTTTTGGTATGCTGAGTTAGTAGTAGTCTAGAGTCTTCTAATTTGCTTACCTAAACTCGAGCGGGACACACTTATAAAATGATGTTTTCAATCAGTATAGAGGTTGAAAATGTATGTTTTCTATACCTTTAATTCATTGAGTACTATAAACTCGTCTCTTCTATACTTCTAAATGTGAAGTCAAGAACTTAGATGTGGGTTCAATTTTAATGCTTCAAATATATTTTTTTTATGATCTACTGGTGTTGGGGGAGAGGTGTACCCGAAATTGGTTTCCTATGATTTCCCTAAAGACAAAGTTGGCCAGAACCAAAAAGACACCTAAACATTTAAATAATGTTTTGCATGGTGAGCAATTGTGAGATGAATATATTATGCTTTTGCATGGTAAGCAATTCTAAGATGAAGATGTTAGGGGTCCCAGGTCAAGGTCGGGTTGGATTAAGATTGGGGTTCGGGTCTGGGGTCAGGGTCGTGGTTAGGGGTTGGGGTTACGGTTCGGTTGGGTTCGTTTCAGTTCGATTTGATTTGGTTCGGTTCGGTCCAGTCCGGTTGGGCTCGGATTGGATCGGTCCAGTCCGTTTCAGTACGATTCAGTTCGGTTCGGTTTGGTTGGGGTCCTGGGTCAAGTTAAGGTTTGATTCGCTTCTGTTCTGTTCCAGTCTCGGGCCCATTTATATTTTTTTTTCAAACGTGAAGTTGGTTGAATGTGTGAAGGGGGTGACCTTTCAACAATAATGCCCTTGATGGCACTTAAAGAGTAATATGGAGATTGAAACGCAATGCCGCAATTACATTTATATAATTATATTTCAAATGTGAAGTTAGTTAAATGTGTGAAGGGGATAACCCTTCAACTGTGATGCCCTTGATGGCACTCAGAGAGTAATATGGAGATTAAACACAATACTGCAATTATGTTTCTTTGGTATTCTGAGTGAGTACTAGTCTTGAGTCTTCTAATTTTCTTACCCAAACTCGAGTGGAACACACTTTTAAAATGATATTTTCAACCAGTATAGAGGTTGAAAATATATGTTCTCTGTACATTTAATTCTTAGAGTACTACAAGCTCGTCTCTTCTGTACTTTTAAATGTGAAGTTAAAAACTTAGATGTGGGTTCAGTTTTATGCTTCAAATATGTTTTTTTTATGATCTACTGGTGTTGGGGGGAGAGGTATACCCGAAGTTGGTTTCCTTCGATTTTCCAATAGACAAAGTTGGCCAGAACCAAAAAGGCACCTAAACATTTAAATAATGTTTTGCATGGTGAGCAATTGTGAGATGAAGATGTTATGCTTTTGCATTGTGAGCAATTCTAAGATGAAAATGTTAGGAGTCCTAGGTCAGGGTCGGGTTGGGTTAGGATTGGGGTTCGGGTCTGGGGTTAGGGTCAGGATCGTGGTTAGGGGTTGGGGTTACTGTTCGGTTTGGTTCAGTTTGCTTCGGTTTGGTCCGGTCCGGTTCGGTTTGGTTTGGTTTGGTCCAGTTCGGTTTTGTTTGGTCCAGTCTGGTTCTATTTGGCTAGGGTCGCGAGTCAAGTTAAGGTTTGATTGGGTTCGGTTTGCTTCAGTTCGGTTTCATCCCCGGGCCATTTATATTATTTTTTTATTCAAATGTGAAGTTGGTTGAATGTGTGAAGGGGATGGCCCTTCAATAGCGATACCCTTAATGGCACTCAAAGAGCAATATGAAAATTAAAACGCAATGATGTAATTATGTTTATTTGGTCTGCTGAGTTAGTACTAGTCTTGAGTCTTCTAATTTTCTTACCTAAACTCGAGTGGGACACACTTATAAAATGATGTTTTCAACCAGTATAGAGGTTGAAAATGTATGTTTTCGGAACATTTAATTCATTGAGTATTACAAACTCGTCTCTTCTATACTTCTAAATGTGAAGTCAAAAACTTAGATGTAGGTTCAATTTTAATGCTTCAAATATATTTTTTTATGATCTACTGGTGTTGGGGGAGAGGTGTACCTGAAATTAGTTTTCTTCGATTTATCTATAGGCAAAGTTGGCCAGTACCAAAAAGACACTTAAACATTTAAATAATGTTTTGCATTGTAAGCAATTGTGAGATGAAGAAGCTATACTTTTGCATGGTGAGCAATTCTAAGATGAAGATGTAATGGGTCCTAGGTCGGGATCGGGTTGGGTTAGGATTGTGGTTCGGGTCTGGGGTCAGGATCGGGGTCGTGGTTAGGGGTTGGGGTTACGGTTCGGTTTGCTTCGGTTCGGTCTAGTTCGGTTCGGTTTGGTTTGGTTTGGTTTGGTCCAATCTGGTTTCGTTCAGTCCAGTTCGGTTTGGTTCGGTTGGGGTCCGGGGTCAAGTTGAGATTCGATTTTCTTTGGTTTTCTTCGGTTCGGTTCGAGTCTCGGGCCTATTTATATTGTTTTTTTTCAAATGTGAAGGTTGAATGTGTGAAGGGGATGACCCTTCAACAGTGGTGCCTTTGAAGGCACTCAAAGAGCAATATTGAGATTGAAACGCAATGCTGCAATTATATTTCTTTGGTCTGCTGAGTGAGTACTAGTCTTGAGTCTTCTAATTTGCTTACCTAAATTCGAGTGGAACACACTTTTAAAATGATGTTTTTAACCAGTATAGAGGTTGAAAATGTATATTCTCTGTACATTTAATTCATGGAGATTACAAGCTCGTCTCTTCTATACTTCTAAATGTAAAGTCAAAAACTTACATGTGGATTCATATTTATGCTTCAAATATATATATTTTGTTTTTATCTACTAGTGTTGGTTGGAGAGGTGTACCCGAAATTAGTTTCCTTCAATTTCTCTATAGACAACTTGGCCAGAACTAAAAAGACACATATGCATTTAAATAATGTTTTGCATGATGAGCAATTGTGAGATAAAAATATTATGCTTTTGCATGGTGAGAAATTATAAGATGAAGATATTAGGGGTCCAAGGTCAGGGTCGGGTTGGGTTAAGATTGGGGTTCGGATCTACAGTCAGGGTCGTAGTTAGGGGTTGGGGTTATGGTTCAGCTGGGTTTATTTCTGTTCGGTTTGATTTGGTTCAGTCCAGTCTAGTTCGGTCCAGTCCGGTTGGGTTCGGTTTGGTCCGGTTCAGTTTGGTCCAGTTCTGTTCGGTTCGATTGGGGTCCCGGGTAAAGTTAAGGTTTGATTCGCTTCGGTTCGGTTCCAGTCTTGGGCCCATTTATATTATTTTTTTTCAAATTTGAAGTTGGTTGAATGTATGAAGGGGATGACCTTTCAACAGTAATGCCCTTGATGGCACTCAAAGAATAATATGGAGATTGAAATGCAATGCTGCAATATATTTTTTTGGTCTGCAGAGTTAGTACTAGTCTTAAGTCTTCTAATTTACTTATCTAAACTCAAGTGGAATACACTTTTAAAATGATTTTAATAAGTATAAAGGTTGAAAATGTATGTTCTCTGTACATTTAATTCATGGAGTACTACAAGCTCGTCTCTTCTATACTTCTAAATGTGAGGTCAAAAACTTAGATGTGGGTTCACTTTTATGCTTCAAATATATTTTTTTTATGATCTACTAGTGTTGGGGGGAGAGGTATACCTGAAGTTGTTTCCTTCGATTTTCCTATAGATAAAGTTGGCCGGAACAAAAATGACACATATACATTTAAATAATATTTTGCATGGTGAGCAATTGTGAGATGAAGATGTTATGCTTTTGCATGGTAGGTAATTCTAAGATGAAAATGTTAGGGGACCCAGGTCGGGGTCGGGTTGGGTTAGGATTGGGGTTCGGGTAATCGGGGTCGTGGTTAGGGGTTGGGGTTACGGTTCGGTCCGGTTTGCTTCGGTCCGGTCCGGTTTGGTTTGGTTCGGTTCTGTTTGGTTCGGTCCAGTCCGGTTCGGCTCGGTTGGGGTCCCGGGTGAAGTTAAGATTCAATTTGTTTCGATTTGCTTCGTTTCGGTTCCAGTCCCAGACCCATTTATATTGTTTTTTTTTTCAAATGTGAAGTTGGTTGAATGTGTGAAGGGGATGACGCTTCAGCGGTGATGCCCTTGATGGCACTCATAGAGCAATATTGAGATTGAAACGCAATGCTGCAATTATATTTTTTTTTTGTCTGCTGAGTGAGTACTAGTCTTGAGTTTTCTACCTAAATTCGAGTGGAACACGGTTTTAAAATGATCTTTTCAACTAGTATAGAGGTTGAAAATGTATATTCTCTGTACATTTAATTCATTGAGTATTACAAGCTCGTCTCTTCTATACTTCTAAATGTAAAGTCTTAAACTTAGATGTGGGCTCACTATTATGCTTAAAATATGTTTTTTTATTATATACTGGTGTTGGGGCAAAGGTGTACTCGAAGTAGAGACTCAAAGGGTGTATGGCAGCTTTTCTTTGACGGTGCCTCCCGGATGGGATCCGAGGGAAGAATGACAGCGGGGGTAGGAGTTATTTTCGTCTCTCCTCATAACCACATCATTCCACGAGCTTACTCACTAACAAGCTCGTGCTCCCACAATGTCGCAGAATATAACGCCCTCCTAATCGGCTTAAAAATAGCTAAGCAACTGGGGGTTAAATATTTGGAGGCATATGGGGACTCTCAACTCATTGTAAATCAGGTAAAAGGAGAGTACGAGGTCAAACATGAAGACCTCTTGCCGTATTACCGTGCGGTGATCAAGATCGCCGATAGTTTCGATGGATTCTAAGTCAGCCACATAAAGTGCCACCGAAATAGTTATGCAGATTCACTAACTTCCTTAGCTGCTACATTAGCCTTACCAAACATGCTAGAAGGCAAATTACGGTAGGAAGCAAAGAATTATTTTGTCCAAAGGACGAGTTCAAAGAGGAAATGGAAGAACCACAGAAAGACAAAGCTGACGTTTTCGAATCAAGCCTAGAACCGAGGGATTGGCGTTTTCCTTATATAGACTATGTCCTTTACGGTATATTACCCGAAGATCCGAAAGAAGTCAGTGCAATTCAGAGAAGGGCAGTCCGGTTTTACTACAATGCAGAGCTCCAGACATTGTATAAGAAATCTTATGATGGAATTTTACTTCATTGTCTCCCCAACTGCAAAGCTCAAAAAGTACTCGAAGAAGCCCATGCTGACATCTGCGGAGCGCACCAGTCAGGACCAAAACTTTGGGATAGAATTCGAAGAATGGGTTATTGCTGGCCTAAGATGATGACAGAAGCGGTTAATTATGCAAAGAAGTGCAGGGCCTGCCAACTACATGCGGACTTTATATGTCAAGCTCTAGAGTATCTCCACCTAACGGCTACGTCGTGGCCATTTGAGCAATGGGGCATGGACATCGTAGGGCCAATTTCTCCACCATCAACAAGGGGACACTGGTTCATTTTAGTTATAACGGATTACTTTTCAAAATGGACTGAGGTCATTTTCCTAACCGAAGTAAAGTCATCAGATGTTATCAAGTTCATCAAGCACCATGTGCTTTATCGCTTCGGGGTGCTCAGAAGAATAATTCATGACAACGGACCCCAGTTTGTTAGCCAAGTGCATTCCAGATTCTGCAACAAGTACAGGATCGAGGATATAGCTTCATCGCCATATTACCATGCAGCTAATGGTCTAGTAGAAGCCTTCAATAAGACCATTGTAAAACTTCTTAAAAAGTTTGTATCATCCAATCAAAGGGACTGGGACGAAAAGCTCGGAGAATGCCTGTAGGCGTATCGCACCACAGTCCGAACTCCCACCAATGCCACGCCCTTCTCCTTGGTATACAGATCAGAAATGGTCTTGCCTTTGGAAATCCAAATCCCATCGTTGCGGGTCGCATTAACAATTAGGATGACGGAAGAAGAAAGGCATCAGCAAAGGCTCCAAGAATTAGAAGTCTTGGATGATAAGCGCTTGGAAGCTCAACAGAATATCGAGTTATACCAGGCGCGGATCTCCAGAACCTTTAACAGAAAGACTAAGCGAAGAACTTTCAAGAAAGGTGATCTGGTCTTGTCAGTCAGAAGACCGATCATAACTAAGAAAAAGCCTAAGGGAAAGTTCCAGCCGAAGTGGGAGAGACCTTTTGTCATTGATACTGTCTATTCCAACGGCGCATATCGGTTGGCGAAACTGAATGGTGATAAGATTATGATGTCGATTAACGGTAAATTTTTGAAGAAGTATTACTCTTAGTGAAATTGCGAAACACCAGTTATAATACGGCCTGGGTAGTTCTATGCAAATTATGAACAAAAAGTTTCTCTATAATCAGAAGTTCATTAATGAAGATTCTTGATTCCGGACTAAAAATATTTAGGTCGCGAATCACATTTTCCCCTTCTTTCTAAATCGCCAAGTTAAAAATACCTCTAGCGAATCACATTTTCCCCTCTTTCTAAATTGCCAAGTTAAAAATACCTCTGGCGAATCACTTTTTTCCTTCTTTATAAATTGCCAAGTTGAAAATACCTCTGGCGAATCAAATTTCTTTCTTCCAAACTCGCCAAGTTAAAAATACCTCTGGCGAATCAAATCTCCTTCTTTCAAGCGTGCCAAGTTAAAAATACCTCTGGCGAATCAAATTTGTCAACAAGAAGTCCTTTCATTCACAGTAATTTTGGGTGCTTGGAAATTTTGATTGATTTCAAGATTATCAAGTTAACAATTACCTCTGGTAATTAACATCAGAATCATCCATCAGATACTCTTAGTTATGTAAAAAGAAAGAGCTTTATTCATTATCAGATCAAGATTACAGATAATTCTCCAGTATTACACAGTCAACAAGAGTGACTTTAAAAAAAAAAGAAAAAGTTTGCTTCTATAGCCTCCTCTCCCAAGGATGGCTTAAAGGCAGTAGTTTGCTCCTAGAGACTCTTCTGGAATGACAAACTTGTTTCCGTAGCCGTCTCTTTAGCATGGCTCGGACCAAAAAGTTTGTCCCTGCAAACTCTTCTTCTGGAATGACAAACTTGCTTCTGTAGCCTTCTCTTTCAGCATGGCTCGGATCAAAAAGTTTGCTTCTGAAACTCTCACTTCCAATTTGCTCTTGTAGCCTCCTTTTAAAGGACGGTTCAAGAGTATAATCTTATTTTTTCTTTCCGACCACAATCAGGGACCTTCTGGTTGGTTCCCCCAGTGATGATGCTAATGATTTGATTAGCTCAAAACTGGCATACCAAATGCACACCCCAAATGTACATCATGATGGGTTGCACAAATTCAAGATCCTGGTCATTAGTACCTCGGCCTTGTAGAGTAGTAGGAAAGAAAAAAAACAATGCCACAGACCCGAAATCTTCTCTCATGAAAAATTCATGAGACCTTCCAAGACCCTTGAGGTATTGGAAGCAATTACTAGCCCATCGGGTCTGGGTCATTGTTAAGGAGAATGACTACGGTTATCTCCTATAACCGAGTTAAATCCCTGTTAAAAAAGGGGAAGAAAAAGAAGGAAGAGGAGGATATGAATCAGAAGAAGAGATTTACCTTAATTAAGGAAAATGACTATGGTCAGAAGAAGCTTTTCAGTGGAACACCCCACTGAATTGATGCAGTCTGAAGGTCTTGTAACATGCCAATTCCTACCAATCGCTTCGGTTGAAGGAGAAGAAAATATGGCTGCACTGATAGATCGGCTACAAAAGAAAGGAATGGAAGAGAGTCAGGAAGAAATTTTCTCACGGCTGAATGATCTTCCATTGAAGAGATCATGTGTCTTATATAGACGGTCTGGTGGCCGTGATCTTCAGTTTAGAAGAGATAAAACTGAAATCTTCGGTCAACATTTTCAGTACAGATCTCAACAGAATTTATTACTGTTGCATGGAACGCTTGGATATCGCAGCCCGGAGATCTCGTTATTAATGAAGGCGTGTAACACTTGGAATTCCATGCCCGACGACTTTATCCCATGGCTCGCAGAAGTCTCTACAAATTCTAAAAGAGTCTACGGTCTATTCCGCAAACTTCCAGACGAAGTATCGCGAACCAAAATTCCGGAACCAGGGTCACGAGTTAAATATGGATTGTGTTAATCCGCGAACCCCTAGACTTCACGTGACTTAAGAAAGTCGCGTAACAGATATACAGATACCAGAGTTTTATGGTGGTTCACTTCAGACAAAAGATGGCAGGTTCGTTACAAATCTTTGAAGAACAACTGCAAAACCGTACCTTGGAAGGCCAAAATCAGGTTCTCTATAAACAACAAGGGAACTATTACAAAAAAAAGAGCAGTGAACCCATCCAGGGGGACGAAAATCCTGAACAGGAAACTCTCCTTATGCATTGGTGAATCGGAACAGGAAAGTATGTGCGATTATGGGAACCTCGCCTCTGGGGGTCATGTTTAAGCAGTCCCGGAAGCAATCTGCGAAAGTGTTTTCCAGTACCACAAGGAAAAGCACCTTGAGCATTGAAACCCCCCAATAAGATGTCGTCTTGCGGCCTGTTTATGTGCCAGTCCATTCGTCTGGGTACGGGAAGGGATTGAAAGAATAAGAATGGATAAGACCTCTCCATATTGGGGAGAAACAAGTAGCGACCTTCAACTTGACGAAACCATTTGTAATCTCCATCTTCCAAACCGCTATCGGGCATCGAAACATGGTCCCCAAACAGAAAGGCGGGTTTGCGTAGCGGAGACCGATCATCCCCTTCGAAAGGTGCATTAGTTATCAGTTCTCGTGATGTTGAGCGGAAAGGATGAAGAATTTTGTCTTCTCTCTCTTGGCTGTCTGATGCTGTACAATTTGGAAGGATATGACCAAATCTGAACTCTTTCTTCCCATCATAGCCATCCGAGTATCCGAAATAATGATCTTTAGGCCAAGGATTCAAGGCATAATCAACTACAAGAGACATTCAGATTCAATATAAGGAAAAAATGATGAGAAAGGGATTGCCTTTCGAAAGTTTTTTTTTATTACCTCCAATCAAGGGTTCCTGCCGAACTACTATTGAACTAGAAGTTGCTTGAGGATCTTGATGACCACCGGCAGCAGCATCGGAGGAAAAAGCTTTCTTCGGTATCTTTTGCAGATTGAGAAAATCCTTCACACAGAGAATCGAAAGCTATAGAAGATTGAAGACGAGAAGTCTGAGGAGCTCTAACGAAGAACTCGGATTTCAAATTTCTTGAGATAAGAGTAGCCTCTCTCATAAAGTGGAGGTTATATAGCAGATGATTTGACGGCCGAGATCTCTGGAAAGACGTGATATCTGGCCCGAATCTCGTGGGTACCTTTTCATTTAATGCGGCTTAGAGAACGTCTCAATTCTTACGCCATAGAAAGCAACCGTCTTCCGGCCTTTCCGCAACCACAAAAGTGAAAGTTCGTGATCTCTAATACAGAGTCGCGATCCCTCAGAAATTAAAGTTTGCGACCCTAACACAGAGTCATTCTCTTCTACAAAAAAAAGTGAAAGTTCGCGATCCCTAATACAGAGTCGCGATCCCTCAGAAATTAAAATTTGCGACCCTAACACAGAGTCGTTCTCTTCTACAAAAAAAAGTGAAAGTTCGCGACCCTAATATAGAGTCGTTTTCTACTCCAAAATGAAGGCTCACGCCCTTAATACAGAGACATGTCCCTTCCAAAGCGAAAGTTCGCGACCCTAACACAGAGTCGTTTTCTACTCCAAAATGAAGGTTCGCGCCCCTAATACAGAGACGGGTCCCTTCCGAAGCGAAAATTTGCGACCCTAACACAGAGTCATTTTCTAGTTCAAAATGAAGGCTCGTGCCCCTAATACAGAGACGTGTCCCTTCCGAAGTGAAAGTTCGCGACCCTAACACAGAGTTGTTCTTCACTCCAAAATGAAGGCTCGCGCCCCTAATATAGAGACGTGTCCCTTCCGAAGCGAAAGTTCGAGACCCTAACACAGAGTCATTTTCCACTCCAAAATGAAAGCTCGCGCCCCTAATACAGAGACGTGTCCCTTCCGAAGCGAAAGTTCGCGACACTAACACAGAGTCATCTTCTTCTTCGCAATACAAATCTACGACCCTAACACAGAGTCGTATGTTCCAAGAATTGCAAAATGAGGCACTAACACAGAGTCACATTTTCCTTCAGAAGCAGCAGTGGCGCTAATACAGAGTCACAGATTTCTGAAAATGCAATGGAGATTCTAATACAGAATATTATATCCAAAGTATTCCAAAACTTCTCAAGGAATCATAAGAATTTTGAAAACTTTGGAGGGGGTTTTGTCGACAAAAAATTCTGGAAAGCAAAGCAGATCCGCGGATTCAAAGTTAGAAGTCTGCAACTCAGCAGATCCGCAAACCTGAAGATTGAGCTACACGACCCAGTGACGACAGAATAGGTTTGCAAATCTAAAATTGAGATTCGCGACACTACCCATAGCTTTCGAGTAGGGGTTTAATACAAAGTCACCCGACCCGAACAGAAGAATTGCCACCTCAGATCGTGGGGCTAACTGCTAAACGAATGCAGCGGCATTACTTCGATCGTGGGAGCAACCGCCTAACGAATATGACGGCACTTCTCGAGTAGTGAGAGCTAACGGTCGAGCAAATATAGCGGGACGTTACTTTAAAACTCCTATAAAAGGCGGGGGAGCGAAAGAGAGAGATGCAGACACAGACGGATATCTTCTCCTAAAAGTTACCCCTTGTGATCAAGAGTCGAGAGCATTTCTTTTTCCTTTAGCCAACTGAGAGAAATTGTACGGAGTATCAATGGAGAGCAGGATCGTTTTCCATAGCTACATAGGAATCCAGCCTTAAACAAAGAGGAAATTCATTTTCCTCATATTCTGTAAATGGGAAACCGTTAGATTGTAATATTTTATTGAAAAGACTTCGATATAAAGAGCTTGCAATTTTTCATGGTGAACAAGCGACTATAGCCTCCATTAGTTCCGGTCGGAAGTGCCTTTGCTGTTATTTGACTGGCTTGGCGTCTTCTCTAATATTCAATCGGTATGTAGCAATCTGAGGATTGAGCCCGGGCATATCTTTGTAACTCCATGCGAACACGTCTATGTATTCCTTAATAAGGGATACGAGTTCCTCCTTTTCTATGGGAGTTAGTGTGTCGCTTATAAAAATGGGTTTTGGATTCTCTTTCGTTCCCATATTAACTTGTATCATTTTATCTTTTGTGGGTGGGTCATGTTGTTCAAACGGACATCCCAAAGAGTATCCATATATTTAGCTCAGGACTCATCTTGAATATCAATTGGCTCCTCATCGCTTTCTGGTACGGCTGAAACCATATTTACAGTTAGAGATTGAAACCAAGCGCCGGTACTTAAATCGGAATTGTGATCTAATGGATAAAGATCTCCGTCGGTCGAAGAGTTCTCTTCGAATTTATATGGCGGTGTGGGAGGAGTGGATACATACCCCAATCTCCTTCGAGTTTTATGATAGTAGTCTGGGCTCTTCCCTCTTGGTCTAAATGAGGGTACAAGATTTCTTCGCCCTTTCCCAAAGTTTAATCCCGGTTTCTGGGTAAAATTATAATCCATCTTTTCCATTATCTGTCAGGATTTCTGTTCATATAGGTAAAATTGAGATGATGTTTGCTCATCACTTTCACTACTTTGCCTTCGGTTAGGCAATGTAACCACTTTACCGAAGACAATTGGTTTCTGAGATACCTGTCGAGAAGGTACTTCAAAGAAGTGATCTCGTCCTTTTGTTATTTTGGGATTGAGACAGGAGGGATGACCTGATTGGCAAGTGATATGCCGTCAGAACTTTGAGTTTGGACAGGTCATCTGCCTCGATAGATGTACAAGAGGGTTCAGACTCGGTAGCGACAACAGGCTCGTAAACTAACTTTATATTTTCATTAATAACTCACTCATCATCAGCTACTTTAGTTACACTAATACTATCAAAGTCCATATTAAAATTCATACGAGGGTTTATCTCATAATCACTCACATCATCCTCTCCTGGGGATTCATATTCAGCATTCGCCTCATTGCCACTGTCGCAGGGTTCTTCAGACTCTTTAGGGATCTCATAGGGGACCTCATGGGTCGGCTTATACAGCATGGCATCAGTGAAGTAATTCTCCAACCCTTTAAATGGTTGTCTATCTGCAATTAATATCCGGACTTCTCCTTACTCATCGTAGTATTTCATGCATTGATGGAGAGTCGATGAGACTATCATATAGGCATGAATCCACGGTTATTCCAAGAGGATATTGTAAGGCGTGTCTGCATCAATGACGTAGCATGTAACTTCTGTCCTCAAGTCTCCGATCTGACATCGGAATCGGATCTTCCCAAGGGGACAGCTATCATTAGCATTGAACCCATAACTCGTGGTGTTTGTCGGTGTAAGGTGATGGGGTGAAATTTCCAGCAACTGCATTAATCATCTTGGAATAACACTTAGCGTAGACCCCGGATCGATTTGGATGCAGTCTACTTTCGTAGATCTGACATATCCAGTGAAATATAAAGTTCTATTATGCTTTATATTCCTCACATGCATATCTTCTGGGGAGAAAGTTATCTGCGGGACATGCCTCCTCACTTGATGACAGCGAGAGCAGGAATCCCGTTCCTTATTGGCTGGCTGAACAATCTATGTCAGGAAAGATTCAGAATCTGCCAAGGCCTCTCTTAATGCTTTCCGAGTTGACTTTGATAATCGTAGCAACTCGTAGAGCGTAACTTAAGCTGGGATATTAGCCAACTCAGTTATGATGTCAAATTTGAATGAGACGTCTTTGATTTCTTCATCTTTCTTTGGACTTTTCTCGAAATGAAGTACTTTCTACTTTGCAAGCTTTGCAGGTTCCCCATATATATCCTTAGGGCCTACTCTTATATAGTCTTTAAGATAAGCTCTGTCGGATCGAGTGCCAGAGGGACCTGCCTCATCTTGGTGAGTAGCCATAATTTCGGCTGCCTCTTCAGAGTCCGTCAGTGCATTTGTGATTATGTATTCTTCTTTAATTTTTGCGAAAATAGTATTACTAGTCTGCTTCCTTCTTTGGCTATTCGATGCGGTCCATTGTTCGTCCTGTAGGAGATCAGGATGAACCCACATGACTTCCCCTCTTTGTGTCGTCACAAGGGTAAGTCCTTTCTGTGCCATCTCATGCGGGTCATAATTTCTCACGATAAGTTTTCCTGCTGGTACCGAAGTTACCCTTGCAGGGAACTCATGAGTTCCTACAACCAGGGTCGCCATATTGGCGGTAACTTTTTTCTGCTCCTCTTTTAGTATCAGAACTCCAGTCTCTATCAATGCATGAATCATGTTGTTCAGAGGGTAACAATTCTTGGTCGGTGTCCGACGTTCCGGTAGTATACCAGTAATTAGGGTCATTAGTTTATCCTACATCTTCTGGCTTTCGGTTTTTCGATAGCTTTAACATTCCCTTCCTGAGGAGGAGGTGGAATAGTGTGGGCGTCTGTTCTGCTTTGAAAGTATAGGTCCTTTCTTGTCGGGGCCTATTTTGACCTGTGCCTTTTTGGTTTTGAGGCCTTGGATTTAGAGAATTTGTTTACTTTGGAGCGGCATCAGATGTCATTACCACCTTTCCCTTATCCTTATTATTGTTTTGTGGGTGAGGTCTGTTATTTCTCATTCCATGAGATTCTTCAACCCGGCAAATCAAGTCCTCTGCTTGCTCTCCTTGTTTGAGCAAATCCTTCCAAGTCTTAGATTCTACAGCTCCCATCTTTAGGAGCACGTTAGTTTTAAGGTTGTGCCTGCAAGTCTCTACTAGAGTTTCCTAGGCCATTCCGTATTTGCAATGTACGGACTTCTCTCGAAAATTTTCTATAAAATCTTTCACTGTTTCTTATTCCCATTGCTTTGTTGCAAGGGGAGAATGAACCGATATTTCGGTATCATTCTCAAAGAAACAAGAAAGTGTTTTTCAAAATCATACCAAGCATTGATAGTACCTGGGAGCAACTGCATAAACTATGTAAAAGCAGACCCTTGAAAGGTACTTACAAATATCTTAGTCATTACTGGATCATTACCCATTAAATATCTTACTTGAGACAAGAAGTAATATATATGTTGACTGGGGGATCCTTTCCCATTATACGGGTCTAACTTGAGCGGTTTATATTTTTCGAGGTATGGTGTGAAATCCCACTCAAACGGGTACGATCTCGAAACCCCCGATTCTTTCAATTCCTTCTTGTGAATTAGGGCATCAAGTTGGCTCTGTAACTTTTCAATTTTTTCTTCATAAGGATCATGGAAAGAATACTTATTATCATTCTCATATGCCGAATAAGCTTTTTCTTCTTTGGTTTCTTCATCCGTCTTGAATGGTATCTCCTCGTCTTTTTTGGCGGTTTTTCCAAGGAAGAAGTTTTAGTTTTATCTTCGACTATTTTTTGGGTATTCTCTACTATCTTTAAGAGTATCATTTTGAGATCCTTGATCGTTTTCTATTGAACTTGGATCATCTGTTCTTGGGCCTCCAATCTCTGATCAATATCGTCAGATTTATCCACCATATGTGATGCTGATTTTTGTGGTCGAGAAGATGCAGAAGAGCGAGGTGAGGCTATGGCCGAGTTGTTGTTATCGTCATCACAAGAACCTTTTACGAGTTTCTTGTAATTTCGAGGGGCAACAGCACCTGATTTAAGCCGGGTGAAATGATGGGGTTCTTCATCACTTGATTCTGAATCATCCTCTTTATCTATGATTTTTTTACCCTTTCCGACCATGTTAGAGGTCACTACTTTTCATTCTTTTTCTTTAATTTCTCGGAGAGCACCTTTTGTCCCCTTTGCAGGGTTTTTGTCTGACTCGATTAGTCAAATACCAATACCCTTTTCTTATTGTAGCAATAATTATTCAGTACAGCAGATACTACTGTCATAAGCTGCTCACAGTGACAAATAGGGTCTGGTTGGACTTGATTTATATTCCTCTTCTTTGTTAAGTACTCTCTGAGGTCAGCGACCTTAGATACAGAATTGTGGGGCCCACCTGATTGTTGAGAGAGTCCAGAGACCCACTGAAGTTTCTCAGAGTCATTGATATTGAGTTTTTGTCCACCAATGCGATTATCAACTCTGATTTTATATTCAAGTTGTTTCACGCGGAGCTGAATATTAGCTTCACGTTTTGAAGCATTCACGCGAAGCTTATAGCTTCGCACTTTACGCTGGCTTGGCATTTCTGCAGAAGTTTAACTTCTGATACTTTAGCCTCGCGTGGAGAGTTATCATCATATGCTGGCTTATGTTTGCGATTTATGCAAGTTATATCTTCGCATTTAACGCAATTTTTGCGATTAACGCAAGTCTCATTAGCTTTGTGATTTACACTAAGCTTAGTATTCTGTTTAATTTCGAGGTTGATAACCTCGAGTGGGGAACCACACGTAGAGTTATTTTCGCGATTAACGCGATTCTGGTGACTAACCTTGCATTTTACGCGATGGTGAGAAGCTTTGCAATTAACGCAAATTTTACTGGCTTCGCAATTTACGCTAAGCTCAGTTTTAGCCTCGCATGGAGGGTCTCCATCATATACTGGCGCTATCTTCGAGTTATCCTCGCTTTTTACGCGAATTAAGTTGATTTTTCTAGTATTAAGTCCAGAATCAGTAGCCTCGTATGGAAAATCACATGCTGACTTAGTCATAAGTTTGCGTTTAACGCGATATTGACTGGTCTTGCGATTGACGCAAGCCAGTTTGCGAGGTGCAGTAGTCTCGCGTTCTGCTACTTCATTAGCCTCACGTTTAATGCGGGCTTTGAGGGCTCTCCTCCTTACTCTCCGATTTTGATTGCGGAGTTGGGATCTGGTCAAACCAGTTTTCAGGCCTTCCTCGCTAGTAGAGAGGTCATTCTCTGTCAGGGATTTCTGCCCAAACGACGGCTCCAAAGCCGTGGTCTCCAAGGGTCCCCGTTTAACGGTGGATTCTCGATTACCCAATTAATGGATATTGGAGCTCACGCGACGATAGCGCCGCATTTCGGTCAGATTACCTGATTCAGAGGAGAAATACTCCTCGTATTTCTGCTGGTCGATCTCAAAGATGAGCATATTAATGTCGGATCCGATCTTTTCCACGTCAGATTGCGTTACGATCTCTTTTTCAGTAAAAGAAACGTCTTCCACTGTGGTCGTCAGTTTGTTCTCAGCAAAAATCTTACTTTCTTATATTGAAATAGCTTAATTACAATGAATGAGAACAAAAGAAAAACAAACGAGAGAATTTATAATTATTGCTCTCTTTTATAATAGAAAGTGGCTCTATGTGGCGATGGGATCTATTAAGTAGCTCATTTTGACGATCTAACGTGGAAATCTTCTTTCTTAATGAAGAAAATGGTCAACCCTATATCTTCTCTGCTGGTCTTCACAAATTCAAGGCTCTCGCGCATAACTCGAATTCTCTAAATATGCAAAAAGCTCCGAAAAAGATCGCTTAAGGCTTCTTCAAGAGGGTATTTACAGTTTTGAGTCAATATAAGAGTTTCCAATAAAATAAAATTGGAAGGTAGTTGTATTCATCAAGGATTCTAATCAAATATCTTGTCTTGATTTAAATCACTTGAATATGAATTCTAATGGGACTCAATTTGAGTATTGGATAAACCCAAATCTCAATCACAATCAAATTAGAATTCTAATCAAATCTGCTCTCGCAGAGTTAACACGGAGCTAAAAACACCAGAATGTGGAACTATGAATTAGCTCCGTGTTTTACTCAAACGCGAGGCTAAATAGCCAAAATGCGGAGCTGCGGAGCTAGTTCCGCGTTCTGTGTGGAAAATTCCTTTTTTATTAGGAATTTTCACTACCAACAATGCTGATCTTAATGAATTCAAACCTCTCGCGTGTAACTTGAATTATCAAAGACCAAAAAGGATTCAAGGCTCTCTCGCGCAACTTGAACTCCAAAAAATCTCAAATGCTTCAAGGCTCTCTTGCGTAAGTTGAATTACAGATACCAAATGCCTCTAAAAGTCTTCCTCAAAGAGGGTATTTATAGACCTTAACTGGATATGCGAGTTTCCATAGGGATAGGAATAGAAGGTGTTTATATCCATCCAGAATTCTAAACAAATATTTGATTTTGACTTAAATCTCTTATATCTGGATTCTGATTGGACTCAATTCGGGTATTAGATAATCCCAAATCTCAATTACAATCAATTGAGGATTCTGAGAATCTGCCCACGCGGAGTTAAATACTCTGGACGTGAAGCTATAGATTTAGTTTCGCATTTTTACCTCTCACGCGGAGTTAAACTGGCCGACGTGAAGCTATGGACTTAGCTCCGCGTTCTGCGATTTATTTGTCACTTTTTCTTTATTTGGAAATTTTACCTCTAACAATTCTAGCATGGGACAGACAGTAAAAGGATAAATCTTTAAGCACAGCACTGACGGAATTGACAAAGTTTATTAGTTGTCACAAAATATTATCATTTAGTGATATTTTTTACTTTGTCTTAAAAAACTCATCATTGAAGTAGTTTTTTGTGACAACAAATATTTATTGTCACCAAAAACAGATATTAAGTGAGGAGATCATCATGAATATTTATCATCGTCAATAAAAACTCATTTTTCGTTACAAGATTTGTTTGTTGTTGCAAAATCCTTCATTTAGTGACAATTCTTAAAGTTGTCACGAAAGTCCAGTTTCTTGTAGTGATTCTCTTGCCTTCAAATTCTTTTTCCCTTTTTTCTGATTTTTTTCAACCAAAGATAAAAAGAAAATGAAAAGATGCTTTTCAATGCGCTACCTTCTCCTGCCTTCATTAGTTGCAAGATTTAGATTTTAGAGGAGATTTTCTTAAGAGGGTGGTTTAAGTGTGCCAAGATTTAGCCAAGAAAAGCATGTGTTAAATCCTACAGGGGCCGCTGGTGGCCAATGAAATTTAAGCTTGTTTAACATAAGGGCGTACTATCAAAATTTCTCTATCAGACCATGAAAGGTTTTGCTATGAGAAATTACATATGACTCTAAGGAACTTGATAAAGTAAACGATCCTTGGAACCACATAAAAGCAATTGGTATTGTCATTTTCATCTTGATCGAATATTTTAAATGATTATTAAAATGCCTTTTATTTTGTCACTGATTATTTCTACGCTTGGGTTCAAGTTAAATTCAACAACAACAACAACTAACCCTTTTATCCCAAATACTTGGGGTAGCCTATAAGAACTAAAAGAGACTCAAGTCATATCGACCACATGAATAATTATTTTCCACGCATTCCTATTGTGAAATATGTCTTCGTGTAAGTCTCTAGCATCCATATCTTTTTGTAGAATCTCTATCCATATTTTCTTCGGTTATTCCTTCGCTCTTTTAACTTGTCCTACATTGACAAACGCCACTCGTCGAAGTGGTAAATCTGTAAACTCCGCTCATCGAAATGGTACATATGTATATCTCCGTTGCATATGACTAAATCAATTTAGACAATTTTTTCACATCTTCTCTTCGATGGGGACTACGCCTATCTTAGCACGAATATTTTCGTTTCTCACTTTATTGCTTCTAATTTTACCGCACATCCATCGAAGCATACATATCTCTGTTACATTCGTGTTCTATAAATGGCATCTATTTATAACCTAGTATTTTGTGTCATATAGCAAAGTTGGTCTAATAGCAGTCTTATAAAATTTTCTTTTTAGCCTTAACGTTGTTACAATCACAAAGCTGGTTCAAGTTGTATTCAAGTCTAGATGTTTAACTTTTGATGAAAAAATTCTTACCAGAAGGATCAGTAATTCATTATGCCAAACTACAAAGTCATCTCTCATGAACAGACTCAAGGATGCCGTTTATATGTGCCGACTGATTTTACCAAAAGCTATTAGCTTGATTGAAAAACTCAACGGACTGGTTCTGGGTTGCTACTTGCTAGATGTACTAATTTAAATAGAGAGAGAGAGAGAGAGAGAGAGAGATATGATTTCTTTTAAGAAATGAGAATTGTTTCTGGGTTCATGTCAACAGTAATTACCCAACACAAAAAACAGGTCTATCTTTATCATAATTTAAAAATGAATGAAAACCAATCTAACAAATACTTGTTCTCTTCTGATGGCTGGACTTCTAGATAGAAAATATCATAAACCACTTAATTAAAGTATTGTGTTATCTTATTTTGAAGAACGTCATATAGTAACTTGAGGTGGAGCATATAAGCTTGTACGTACCAAAAATACGATATTTATTAAGTATGATTATGTATATAAACCTGATATGCTAGTACCATTCACTGCCCCAAGGTTCCTAGTTCTTATGAATTTGCTACTGGGCAAAAATTTTTGCTTGCGCATTATTCAGAGCAGCTCAGTCTTCCATTGAGATAGTTCTCCGGGGAGCCTGAGCTTCAATTTTAAATTTCAGGTTGTCAAGAAAACAGGGTCTATGTCTAATGCTAATGATCATGACTTCGAGCCATCATCTGAAAACAAGAGGCCAATCAGAGAGGTTGGAAAACAATGTCAGCTATCCCCAATTTGAGGGTTCGTTCTTCAAAGCTGCAGATCGTCCAAATGATGGCCTACCATTGAGTTCTCAACTATGGTTATTTTGTGAACTAGTTCCTAATAATGCATTCTCATGTGTATTAGTGCTGGGGTTTATGGATAAAATGCTGTCCAATGAATGCACCTATACACTTCAGAAATACAAAATAAATCACTAATTTATATAACTCAGTAATCATTATAACAATCATTATCCTTTTAAAGAACGTGTGTGTAATGTTTATATTTATAAATAGATTATTAAATCAAATTGAGTTGTCAACTCCACTATCTAGGCATCAGAACTTACTAGGTTGTCTCTGGTATGATTCTGATACATATAGAATCCATTTTAAGTAGTAAGGAGGGTTACTTACTGAAACCAAAAGGTTCGTTGAGGCTTAAGTCACGTTTAGAGAACCTGTTTCAAGCTCCTGAAAGGAGACAAGTCTCCAAATACATATCCAACTGGAAGATGAATATTTAGTTATCTAAATGATGATTTTATACTTGCATATTTATATCTATGACATGTGTGTATATGTGAATATGTAAAGGGTCAGTGAATCCTGTTCTTCCCCTCATGCTTCCATTCTTATACTCTTTCTTTTTTCATTCACTCTTCACCGACAGATTTGATGTACTTTTCCTTTGTTGTTTTCTATTTCTTTTTCTTTTAACCATGTCTTATTCTTCACAAAGTTAGCTATACATAGTACATTTACTGCACACTTGTCCATTAGAACTTGTCATGCATGTTTATTTGGATGTTATTCTGAAACTTAATTTCGATGATCTCAAATATAAGCACCCCGCAATTTGTCCATTGGGAAAAGCTTTCTTGTAGTTCTCATCGTTCATTGAGATTTGATGCACAACAGCGTGTATCAGGATCAAGAGCCTCTGGCCTTGTTAGGCAAATTCCTCCGACACGAAGTGCAGAAAACTTGTGCCATTCCTATTCAAGTTGTCTGCTTTTCCTTGGATTTTAAAGACGAAAGTATACAAATGGTTTTTTTTTTTTTTTTCCTTGGATTCCTAACCGAACCCGACTCCAATCTGGGACCCTAACATCTTCATCTTGGAATTGATCACTATGCAAAAACATAACATCTTCATCTCACAATTGCTCACCATGCAAAACATTATTTAAATGTATATGTGTCTTTTTGGTTCTGTCTAACTTTGTCTATAAGAAAATCAAAAGAAACCAACTTCAGGTACGCCTCTCCCCCAACACCAGTTGATCATAAAAAAAACATATTTGAAGTATAAAACTGAATCCACATTTAAGTTTTTGACTCCACATTTAGAAGTATAGAAGAGACGAGTTTGTAGTACTTCATTAATCAAATGTACAGAGAACATACATTTTCAATCTCTATACTGGTTAAAAATATTATTTTAAAAATATGTTCCACTCGAGTTTAAATAAGCAAATTATAAGACTCAAAACTAGTACTCACTCAGCAGAACAAAGAAAAATAATTGCAGTATTGCGTTTCAATTTCCATATTGATCTTTGAGAGTCATCATGGGCATCACTGTTGAAGGCTCATCCCCGTCACAAATTCAACCAACTTCACATTCGAAAAAAAACAATATAAATAGGCCCGGGACTGGAACTGAACCAAAGCGAATCGAAGCAAATCGAAATTAACTTGACCCGGGACCCCAGCATAGCCGAACTGGATCGAACCAAACCGAACCGAACCGGACCGAATCGCACCGGACTGGACTGAACCAAACCGAACTGGAACCCCTAACCACAACCCGACCCTAACCCCAGACCCGAACCCCAATCCTAACCCAACCCGACCCCGACCTGGAGCCCCTAACTTCTTCATCTTAGAATTGCTCACCATGCAAAAGTATAACATCTTTATCTCACAATTGCTCACCATGCAAAACATCATTTAAATGTATAGGTGTCTTTTCGGTTCTGTCCAACTTTGTCTATAAGGAAATCGAATGAAACCAACTTCGGGTACACCTCCCCCCAACACAAGTAGATCATAAAAAAAACATATTTGAAGTATATAAAACTGAACCTAAATTTAAGTTTTTGACTTCACATTTAAAAGTATAGAAGAGACTAGTTTGTAGTACTCCATAAATCAAATGTACAGAGAACATACATATTTAATCTCTATACTGGTTGAAAATATTATTTTAAAAGTGTGTTCCACTCGAATTTAGATAAGCAAATTAGAAGACTCAAGATTAGTACTCACTCGGCAGACCAAAAAAATATATTTGCAGTATTACGTTTCAATCTCCATGTTACTCTTTGTGTGTCATCAAGTGCATCACTGTTGAAAGGTCATCCCCTTCACACACTCAACCAACTTCAAATTTGAAAAAAAAAACAATATAAATGGGCCTGGGACTGGAACCGAACCGAAGCGAACTGAAATAAATCGAACATTAACTTGATCCGGGACGTCAACCGAACCGATTGGACCAAACTGAACCAAACCGAACCAACCCGAAGGAAACCGAAGCGAACAATAACCCCAACCCCTGACCGCGACCCTGACCCTAGACCCGAACCCCAAGCCTAACCCAACCCAACCCTGACCTAGGACCCCTAACATCTTCATCTTAGAGTTGCCCACTATGCAAAAGCATAATATCTTCATCTCATAATTGCTCACCATGCAAAACATTATTTAAATGTATAGGTATCTTTTTGGTTCTCACCAACTTTGTCGGTAGGAAAATCGAAGGAAACCAATTTCGGATACACATCTCTCCCCAACACCAGTAGATCATAAAAAAAATATATATTTGAAGCATAAAAGTGAACCCACATCTAAGTTTTTGACTTCACATTTAGAAGTATAGAAGAGACGAGCTTGTAGTACTCCATGAATTAAATATAAAGAGAACATACATTTTCAACCTCTATACTGGTTGAAAATATCATTTTAAAAGTGTATTCTACTCGAGTTTAGATAAATAAATCAGAATACTCAAGACTAGTACTCACTCAACAGACTAAATAAACATAATTGTAGAATTGCGCTTCAATCTCTATATTACTCTTTGAGTGTCATCAAGGACATCACTGTTGAAGGGTCATCCCTTTCACACATTCAACCAACTTTTCATTTGAAAAAAATAATATAAATGGGCCCAGGACTGGAACCGAACCGAACCAAAACATATCGAACTTAACTTAACCCGGGCCCCAACTGAGCCGAACCAGACCGAACTAAACCAAACCGAACCGGACTGGATCGAAGCAAACCGAACCGAACCGTAACCCCAACTCCTAACCACGACCCCGACCCTGACCCAAGACCCGAACCCCAATCCTAACCTAGCCCGACCCCGACGTGGGACCCCTAACATCTTCATCTTAGAATTGCTCCCCATGTGAAATATTATTTAAATGTATGTGTCCTTTTGGTATTGGCCAACTTTTTCTACAGGGAAATCGAAAGAAACCAATTTTGGGTACACCTCTCCCCCCAACACCAGTAGATCATTAAAAAATATATTTGAAGTTTAAAAGTGAACTCACATCTAAGTTTTTGACTTCCTATTTAGAAGTATAGAAAAGACGAACTTGTAGTACTCCATGAATTAAATGTACAGAGAACATACATTTTTCAACCTCTATACTGGTTGAAAACATCATTTTAAAAGTGTGTTCCACTCGAGTTTAGATAAGCAAATTAAAAAACTCAAGACTAGTACTCACTCGCAGACCATAGAAATATAATTGCAGCATTGCGTTTCAATATTTATATTGCTCTTTGAGTGTCATCAAGGGCATCACTATTGAAGGGTCATCCCCTTCGCACATTCAACCAACTACACATTTGAAAGAAACAATATAAATGTGCCTGGGACTGGAACCGAAACAAAGCGAACCTTAACTTGACCCGAGACCCCAACCAAACCGAAACGGACTGAACCGAACGGAACCGGACTGGACCGAACGGAACCGGACTGTACCGGACCAAACCAAACCAAACCGGACCGAACCGAAGCAAACCGAACCGAACCGTAACCCCAACCCCTAACCACGACCCTGACCCTGACCCCTGACCCGAACCCCAATCCTAACCCAACCCGACCCCGTCCTAGGACCCCTAACATCTTTATTTTAGAATTGCTCACCATGCAAAAGCATAACATGTTCATCTCACAATTTCTCACCATGCAAAACATTATTTAAATATGTAGGTGTCTTTTTTGTTCTGGCCAACTTTGTCTATAGGAAAATCGAAGGAAACCAACTTCGGGTACACCTCTACCCCTAATCCCAGTAGATCATAAAAAAATGTAAGCAAATTAGAAGACTCAAGACTACTACTCACTCAGCAGACTATAGAAATATAATTGCAGTATTGCATTTCAATCTCCATATTGCTCTTTGAGTGTCATCAAGGGCATCACTGTTAAAGGGTTATCCCCTTCACACATTCAACCAACTTCACATTTGAGAAAAAATAATATAATTGAGTCTGGAACTAAAACCGAACCAAAGCGAACCGAAGCAAATTGAACCTTAACTTGATCGGGGACCCCAACCGAGCCAAACCGGACTGGACCGAACCGAACCGAACCGAACCAGACTGGTTCATACCAGACTGGACCGAACCGAACTGAAGCAAACCGAACCGTAACCCCAACCCCTAACCATGAACCCAGACCCGAACCCCAATCCTAACCCAACCCGACCCCGACCTAGGACCCCTTACATTTTCATCTTAGAATTGCTCACTATGCAAAAACATAACATTTTCATCTCACAATTGCTCACCATGCAAAACATTATTTAAATGTAAAGGTGTCTTTTTGGTTCTGGCCTACTTTGTCTTTTGTAGTTCTTTCCATGTACATCAGAAAACCTATTTGAAGCATACCCGTTCATCATCGAGATTGTTTCACATGGGCCATCGGGAGCATAATTTTAGAAGGGTAAGCTCACTTTTTGGCTTTTACCAACTTCGCCTATGTAGCGTGAACACTTCAATGTGAGTGTTGTATCCATGTCAAATACGTATCTAGCACCAAACTCGTACAACACTTGCTAATACGTATGGATTACACTGAAATTGTGTCAAACTTTAAGAACCCAAAGCATGCATGTCGGAGCTGAGTGCACTTTCAAAAGATCACACAGATCGCGTGTCCGGGCCGTGTGACAATGTCCACTTTCAAATAAAGATCAGATGTTGAGCAATATGAAGTCATATATTGCCTAGAAAAGACAATAAATATTAAGCTAATAGGCCTGAAAAGTTCAACTACCTTGCAAAGATAGAGGTTTCAAATTTTTTTCAAGACACTGGTACATATAGTTGAATTTGAATTCTTATTTTTAATATAGTTACTCAATTAGCATATATATTTAAGTAATTAAAAAATTACTTTCTTTCTAGTTACAATTTTTATTTGCATTATATATATCACCTACATAAATACATTTACATTTATGGCATCGTATCCTTGTGTCCTAATGTTTTAGGATTTATCGTGTCCCCATATCGGTATCATATTTGTATCCTATATCAGTGTTCATACGTCATTATTGAACTTTGCACTTAGGAGAATCTAACTAAACAAACTAGTTGTACTTGCCTAGTAGACCAAAAAAAAAAAAAAAAAGCATATTCAAAACAACCTTCGAATAACTCTCTGATTGCCAATCTGGGTGTTATTTTAGAAGGATGGGTCAATTTTTAAGTTTTAGTGCACTTCCCATTTACGAGTATCCCACTAGATAAATTAGTAATGCGTGATGACTAAATCAAAACATACATTTTCAACCCTTAAATTGTTCTTCTTGGTTAGGTAGAGGCATCACTCAAGAAGGATAGGCCCTTTTCTCAGTTTCAGCAACATCAAGTTTCAATGAATTCTAGGAGAGGACATGTTGTACTTAGTGAATACATCAAAACACGTATTTGAGGCACACCATTTCAACCTCTATATCGTTCCTCAAGAAACAGCTAAGGCATCATTCTATATGGATGAGCCAAATTGCAATCCCAACCAAACAGTCACTTTAGGTAAGGAAGAATCATACTTATAATTAAATAAGCTAGCCCTGTCGAGCATATCATATCAACCAAAGAGCATATCATTGGAGTCGTTAACCAAGTAGCGACTATCAAACTTCTTAGGAGTCCTCTATCTCCAGTGAATGATATTTGTTGCCATTAAGTTAATTAAGCAGTGGCTATCAAACTTCTTAGAATTCGAAATTTGGCATACTTGAAGAATGATACATAAGTTTGTATCCTGGATCGGTTAGAACTAGCAAAATTGAAGCGAAACTTGTTATTCTCTAGTTCGGCGCCTTCTGTATTTCTTGATTTGTTAAGAAAAGATGCAAACGGTTTCTTCTATGAGAGGGACTAGTAGCTTTGAGTAATGATATGCTATGCTATTCTATGGAACACATGAAAACAAATGAAACTCTACATGTAATAAGCTATTAACTATACCAAATCTTAAGCAGAAAGATGCTAAGCTCGGGCCCTCCAGTGTTAAACTTGTTACCATCTCCTCCTCCACTGATGCAGTCAGGATTAATCATGTAAAAAGCTTCAGAATCTCAACTACCAATCACCCTATCGAACTTTGCTCTCATGTACATATATAATTTCACCAGAAGCAACGTGATTTTTCGCAGCAGACTCCTTTGCGGCTGTGTCGACCTCAGGATTTGGGCTTGCTGGTGCAGGGAGCTGCAGCAGCGTCTCGGTGGCAGCAGGCTTTACCCCTGCCCCTACTGAGACGGATTGAACTGTGCTCAGTACATGAAAATCAGATGTTGTACACTGGCGTGAAGTTGCATAACCAATTAAGCTTATGCCCGTTGCAGTACATATTCCACACAGGCTCATCCAATAAAGCTTTCTTCATTGAGCTGGCACCTGGAGCAGTAGACTTCCTCTCGCATTCCAGCAGAATTCTCACCATCCCTGAAGCCATCTCCTTCACAAGACGACTAGTGAGTATGGTGAGTTCTTATAAGAGGATTGGCTCTGTTCTTGGCGTTTCTTGTATTGCAAAGCTAACCCTCCCCCTTCTTCTGACCAAATAAGGTCACTGTCAGCAATCTTTTTCAGCTGCTGCTGATCACACGGGTATTAGTTATGAGTGATTTGTTTGGAACAACAGCTAGCCACCGGCAAGCAGGGACGAAAGAACGGAACACCGAGGCAAAGTGGCCGATTGAAGACGAATTTGGATGGTGGACCAATTGCATGAGATCCCCGGTTTCGACCGACGAGGGGGAGAGAATTTGCATCATCGATATCAGAGGACAGAGAAGAGGAGAATGATGATTCATGTATCGGAATCGGAAGGTCTGTATTTTATTAAAATCTTCTAAATCATTAATATACAGTGCAGGAATGAATTGAAATTTTATTTGTAAATTAATAAATATATGTAAGCCCGTGTTATTTATGAGAGGCATTATGATAGAATTCTCAGGTTATTTATGAGATGGAACTATGGTGGAATTCTCCCGAAACTTAGTTTGTAAATTGACTTCAAGAAGCACCCCCATATTATATGAGTTGATTGGATAATTGAAAGTGAAATATGGAAATTGGATTGATGGGCCCACATTTTTTTTTTTTTAATTTTTCTTCACTGTTTCATTAATAACGGTTATAAACAATTGTTTGTTAAGATGTTAGAAGTAGCATTGAGAAACAAGAAAGATAATACCTCTCTTGTCAAAAAAAAAAAAAAAATTAAAAATTGAGAGGATAATTTCAGCTGGATTTAGCATAAAAAAGCATCTGCACAATATTCTATACCACATGGACAAATACAATAATGGGGTATTTACTGGTTTGTCCCTCGAATCTTTAAATATTATGATTTTACCCCCCAAATCTTCATATTTATAATTTTGCCCCCCAAATCTCATAAGTTACAACAATTTTGCCCCCTTCTCTAACTTTCCCAAACACAGTTAATTTTTTGACCATTTTACCCCTTATTTCCTCTTTTATTTTCCTCCTCTTCTTCTTCTCTCTTCCTCCTTTCTTCTTATTTTCTTCATTATTTCTCCTCTCTTCCTCATCTCTTCTCCTTCTCTTTTCCTCCTCTCTTCTCATTTTCTTCATTTTTTTTACTCTTTCATGTCATGCATTTTTCCTCTAGTTCACCAAATCAATTATCTCAAGTAAAAAAAGAGACGAAAATAAGAAGAGAGGAGGAAAATATGAATATGAAAGAGTAAAAAAAAAAATGAAGAAAATGAGAAGAGAGGAGGAAAAGAGAAGAAGAAGAGATGAGGAAGAGAGGAGAAATAATGAAGAAAATAAGAAGAAAGGAGGAAGAGAGAAGAAGAAGAGGAGGAAAATAAAAAAGAAAATGAGGGGTAAAATGGTCAAAAAATTAACTGTGTTTGGGAAAGTTAGAGAGAGGGGCAAAATTGTTGTAACTTATGAGATTTGGGGGGCAAAATTATAAATATGAAGATTTGGGGGGTAAAATCATAATATTTAAAGATTTGAGGGACAAACCAGTAAATACCCCTACAATAATATATTAATACGGCATGCAAAATACTATATTATAGAATTTTTTGGCTCTCATTTCACTTCCCTTTCCCCTTTGTATCCCACTATTCATAAATCCAATATGCTTGTGCTTAAGTATTAGTCATTATTCTCCTGGACTTTTACGTTAAAAATAAAGAATGGTCAGAATAGGGACTTTCAAATAATTTTCGCAATAAGATAAAGTGGTGATGAGAAGAGAATCAGAGCCGTCAGATAGATCCGACGGTCGATTTGACTGTCAAATTTCAAAAATCAAAACGCCTGGGCCAGATGCAGAGAGTCCCTCTTTCCTTTTCTTTCATGTAATTAAATACTTTAGTGACCGTTGTAGCTCTCAAAATCCCTCTCTCGTAGACTCGTACTCTCTCTCTCTCTCTCGATCTCGCTGTCCATATCTTTCTCGATCGATCTGAGCACAAAGAATGGGTGAAGAATCGTCTCCTCAACCCTTACCATCAGCAGCAGCCGTCCAAAACCAAGGTCTCTCTCTCAAAAACTAATCTTTTCTTTTCCCCAATCTTCTCACTTCTTTTTTTAAAATCGATTTTTCTTCTATTAATTCGAAGTTGATGGTTTTTCGGCTTATTTCAGATGGAACCCCAGGAACCCATATCAAAGAAGCCCCAATGTATCATTCTTACAGTATTGGTAGTCATCCATCCAACCCGAGATCAAAAACCCCTTTTTTTTTTAAATTTTAAAATTTTAAGCAAGGCTTTCTCTTCTTCTTTTTTTCCCCCCTTTTCTTGTTAATTAGTCAGTAGGTCAATTTCTTCACTAGCCCAAATCTTAATTCTTCTTCTGTTATGAATCAGAATCGGATGGAGAGCCCATCGATGAGGGTACAATTCAACGACAACATGGTCATGGTATGCTATTTTTTGTTTTTATATCAAATCATTTTCTTTATTTAACCTTCTCAATTCGATCTAATTTTCTCTTGGGTTTAGTTATCCTCTCTGATTCAGGTCTGAATTCAGCCGATTCCAAAGAGATGGATGAGAAAGGAAATAGCATTCAGGTGGTTCCAATTCCGTTGACCTCTAGTCTCTAGATAAAATTAGTAACTTTTCTATTAGCCCAAGTAGCACTTTTTTGAAAGAGAGGTTTATAATGCAAACTCCCTTGCTTCAGGAATTTAAGGATGACTCTGCGATTCCATCCCCTGTACTAAAGGGTGAATCAGTAATATCATTTTTCGGCCCTGATCTCACCTCCGCCCTTCAGGTTCTTGGTATATATGTTCTACTGCTTTGTTTCTTGTCAATTTTTTTTTTTAATTCATGATTTATGTATCATACCTTTTCCTTTTGTTTTTTAAGGAACAAAGTACAACATTTTGTTGAAGAAATGTGAAGAACAGACCGTCGAATCTGAGAAGTTGCGAGCTAACTGTGAACTATTAAGCAACAAGTGTGAGCAAGAGTGTCAGCCTAAATATGAGGCTCTGGAGAAGAAGTATACTCAGGAATGCTTCGAACGCAAACGCCTGTACAATGAAATAATAGAACTGAAGGGGAATATTAGGGTCTTCTGCAGATGTCGCCCTTTAAGTTTGGAGGAGGTATCCAAAGGTCTTACGTCTGTGGTTGAATTTGATGCATCCCAAGATTCTGAATTGCAGGTCATCTGTTCTGATAACACCAAGAAGCTGTTCAAATTTGATCATGTTTTCAGCCCTACAGACAATCAAGGTAGAATCTCCTGAGTCTTTCTTAATTAATTCGAAAGCTCCTTTATATCTATTTAAGTAGGCATGACTATAGTCTCTCTCCATGTTGATTTTCATCTTAGCTGCTACTTTACAAGGCATAATTCTCTATGCATTTAGCTCCATACTATTGCATGTTGACTAAGATACTACACCGGAGCTACAGAAAGTACTATGTATAATATTTAAGCATTTCTGTAACCAACTACTAACAGTGTCCCTAAATCATATTTTACATTGTAGTGCCATAGGTTTCAAGTGAATTACACATTTCTCTTTCTGTTACACTAAACTATCTGCGTACATAGAGTGCTGCAGGAGTTACTGCACATTTTACTTTGCACGGACCTAATAATTATTCTACTATCTAGTATATCTACGTTCTTTAGCAATAATCTCTTCTTGTCACCGCGTGAAGTAAGTACTTCTCCTTGTGCTGAATAAATTGCTATATATAATTTCATTCAAATTATCTATAGGCAGAAATTTATGCCCAAAGAGATACTGTCTAGTTTTAGCAACTACAATTCAGTTTCCTGGTCAAAGTAAGTGGTTTGCACTTTGCGTTGTGTGCAGAGGTTGTATTTGCCGAGACATTGCCAGTTGTGAAATCAGTTTTGGATGGGTACAATGTCTGTATATTTGCTTATGGACAGACGGGGACAGGAAAGACGTTCACAATGGAAGGAACCCCAGACAATCGAGGTGTTAACTATAGGTCCTTGGAAGAATTGTTCAGGAGTTCAACTGAGAGATCTGCAATGATTAGATATGAATTCTCTGTTAGCATATTGGAGGTTTACAATGAGAAGATCAGAGACCTTCTTGCAGAGAACTCAGATCAGCTCGGAAAGAAGTAATTATTTTATTTCTTTGCTTTGGAAATTATTTTAAGTTTATTTTTCCTATAGAGTCACTTGCTTAATGTTGTCTCTGTGGTCCATTAAAAGGTTGGAGGTAAAGCAAGTACCAGATGGCACCCAGGATGTGCCTGGCCTTGTCGAAGCTCAAGCATGCAGCATGGATGAGGTTTGGCAAATTCTTAAGACCGGCAGGAAGAACAGATCGGTTGGTTCCACTAGTGCCAATGAACTAAGTAGTCGTTCCCACTGGTAAGCTTTGAGAAATAAATTTTGTTAGAATAGCTTTTGTCATTAATAGGAGGCTCTTGGATTGCATTTCCTGTTTAGTTGGTTGCAAATATAAATACGCCTTGCAAATGACACTGCAGCAATCGGTTTTGAGATGAGTGTTGTTGCAAGTTATTTGTTAGGTTTGGTGTAAATGGCAATCCAGCAACAGAGCACCTCTTCTTAGCAATAGCTGCATATAGTTGTCCTGCTGGGGTAGCAAGTGGGGAGATGCTCTCCCATTTAAAACTTGTAATATAGGAAGTTGAAACTGGTGTTATGGTCAATGTAACCACACACTAGGAACTTTTATCTTGTTGTAAGTCTGATAACATCTACACAAGGAGTAAAATCCATAATGCTGTAAAGTGATGTTGTTGTGGCACCATTTACAACCATCTCAAATATCTTAAATAGGTGAATTTACACTACACTCTCTCAAACATCTCAAATCTCTGCAAAGTGAACATATATGAACACTATTTACGCTAGGTATGAATATGGGATGTCTTGGAAATTGTTTAACTTTTATCCGTCTTCCACAGCTTGGTCCGCGTGACAGTCAAGGGAGAAAATTTGGTAAATGGGCAGAGGAGCAGGAGCCACATGTGGCTTGTGGATTTAGCAGGAAGTGAGCGAGTGGGCAAGATTGAAGTGGAGGGAGAGAGATTGAAGGAGTCACAATTCATCAATAAGTCACTCTCAGCCCTTGGGGATGTCATATCTGCCCTCGCTTCCAAGAATCCCCATATACCATATAGGTCTCTACCTCTCTCGTTCTCCCTTCCTCCCTCTGCCATTTATCCGTCAATAACTCTAACTCTGTTCTCAATATGAAAATCACAGGAATTCGAAGCTTACTCATTTACTACAGAGCTCTCTAGGTGAGTGAGTTTGTTAACTTTTTAATCATTTTAATCTCAATTTCTTGTAGCTTTTAAATTTGTATACCTTGCAATCGCAAGTTATTGTTTGTTGTCATATATCTCATGCATTAATACTGATGTGTGGGACATAAAATAAAAACAGGAGGCGATTGCAAAACTCTAATGTTCACACAGATCAGCCCGAGCTCAGCAGACTTGGGAGAGACTCTTTGCTCACTGAACTTTGCAAGTCGAGTCAGGGGCATTGAGTATGGGCCTTCCAGGAAACAATCTGACGCAGCAGAGAGTTTTAAGCTTAAACAGATGGTAATATCACATACTATTGCCTTTTGTTTACTCTGGTGGGAATGTTTCTTATTGCTATTGACTGAACTGAAAAATGTTGCCGTTTCTTTTCTTCTTTTTCCTGTATGCAGGCTGAAAAGCTCCGGCAGGAAGAGAAGGAAACTGCCAGGTTAAATGAAAGCCTGCAGTTGATGCAGCTTAAGTATGCGTCAAGAGAGAATGTATTTAAAACACTTCAAGAAAAGGTAAAGCATGGAACTAATTTAATTTCTTAGAAATCCCCTTCGTTATTTTTCCCTTCTGCTTTCAAACGTTAGAATTGAAGTAGGGGTACATCTGATAACAATAACAACAACCTCGACCAAGAAACTGTATAACAGCCTCAACCAAGAAATTGTTATGCTCAAAAAAAAAAAGCCTTAACTAAGAAACTGCAATTTATTCAAGCTTCAGGTCCTGAAGAGAATTCTCTTAAATTCTATATTTGATTACCTGGTCTGTCTATATGATGGATGTTATTTGTTTACTGGCATTCCATTTTATTGCATCAATGATAAACCCTATATTTATTGTGTTGGGACAGATAAGAGATGCTGAACATACATGCAGAAACTATCAGATGAAGGTATGTGTAGGAAATAAATTTGAACAAAATGATTTGAAAATTTTATATGATAAAAGAATTGCATGCATTTTAGAAAGTCCCGTCTGTTCAGTCTTATCATGTATAATTCAAGTATGTTCGGTGCATACATGTGTCTGTTTCTGCGTTCTGCAATCCTCCCATTTAAACTTGAGAAAAGTTTTACAAGATGCCCTGAAAGTATATAATTTCACTTCTTACAAATAATCTTTAACATTATCTAAAATTATCATTTTCGTTTAAAAACTTTTTTTTTTTTATGTGTGTCACTTGTGAACAGAAGTCTATTTATTCTAATGTAGGAAATTTGACTGAATGTCGCAGGTTAGAGACCTTGAAAACCAATTAGCTGATCAGAAGAAGACCAAAGTTCAGTCAGGAAGCAGAGACTCCGCCAAGTATTCCAAGCCGCCACTTGCTCCAATCAGGGAGAGGCAACCTCTGGGCCGAATCACAAACCGCCTGCCGCCTGCAGGCTTTCGAAGAACTATCTCAACAATGCGGGCATTTGAAAACAAAGAGAACATTATGGAAACGAAGAAAACAATACCCACAGGACAGACCAAGACTGTGAATAAAGCTCGGAGGATTTCATTGTCCCCTATAGTTCGAAGCATACCAGTGCAAACCAAGAGGAGAGCCTCTATTGCTATCCTTCCCAGTGAAGCAGAAAAGCATCAGCTACAGCAAATTAGCGGAACCACTCAGTTGTCGCAGTTGAGGGGACCAAGGAGGATGTCGGTGACGACTTTTGCTCCATTGCCCAGAACTCCACTTGCATTAGCTACTCCCGATGGCAAAGGCAGTAGGTTTAGCAACATTTTATCCAGCAGCTGCAAGTACTCTAGCCCACCTAACATGCAGGCACTATGGAAATCAAAGATTCCAACCTTTGCTTCTCCACGACAGAGGCTTCATCTAGTATCAAGCCCAACTAGTTCTAGCTGCATAAATAACGCACCATCACTGAACAAGCTGTGCTTCAGTCTCCAGAAACGGGTCGTTCTTGGCTCACCAGCAGCTCAACCAAAGAAACCTATGCTGTTAGGCTCAGCCGTAGGAAGTCGAGCTTTTCGTGATAAAGATATAATCAGACGATTTGGCACTGCCCAAAGAGTTATGTGCAAGAACCGGAGGCAATCAGTAATTTGAGGAGGTTTTCAAGGGGTGACGTTTTCTTCTTGTGTAGTATTCTCCGACAGTTTGTTGAGATGACCACGGACATTCATGTGTGAGTCAGAGCTAGGCAGCAAGCTTTGGATGCAATAAGCTGAGGCCACATGTACTGTTGTTATCTTGTAAAGAACTGGCTATGAGTTTGGAGACATCTACCTGCATGGCTCCAAATGACCATCACCAGCATGACAATTTAAGCAGGACAAATTGCCCATATATAGTCTACTCAAAGGAAAAGATTCTGATATATCACAGACATATTGATATCCGCAGCTCTTCATTCTATTTTGAAAACAAAACAAAATAGAACATTATACTAATAAAAACATAAGAAATGAAGTCGCAAATGAGATACGTCATTCCTTCCTTACTTTTGGAATTTTATGATCATGGAATGGAATATATTAACAGAATTCCATTAACAGAGCGCAGGTTCTCTTCTTTATCCCAACTCCCGATCGACTTTCTTTTAAAAGCATGGAAGAGACTCAGGTTCTCTTCTTTATGAGAGGAATAACCAAAGTATGGGAGATCTTTCATGTAGGACTCAGTGAGATAATATTAGTAAAACAGAAAGAATAACCCGAAAGTCACACCTGTCAGGATTTATTCCCTATTGGGTTACAATCTTAGCTCTAATGCCACTATTAGGGAGCAAAAAAAAAAAAAAAGAGTATTTTCGAGGAGTAATATGAGTTTCGCTATTAGCTCTCTCTCTCTCTCTCTCTCTCTATATATATATATATATAATGACTTGAACGCAAATTAAGTTGAGAGTCAATTAAACCTAAGAAGTTAGGTTATTAAGATTAAAAGCGTCGTTATTTTAAAATATGAAAGGAAAGTGTGTCACTTAAGATCATGGTGTTTGCATGGTTGGTTATTTACAATGTTTTGATGCCAAAATTGTCCAACTAAGTTAGCTGAGCTAATTTTAGACACTGGCCATAGATTTGGATTCGATACGCACTCGAATTAGCTTGGGATGTTGAGAGAAAGTTGCCAAGGTATGGGATCTCGAGTGAGTAACCTACAAATTAAGAGGCCATAAATAAGAAATTAATATTGAAAAATAGATGCATAGCATCTTCTAAAGAAGAGTTGGCCATTCTACTTATATTCTTTTATTTATGAAAATATCTCAAGAATATCTTCTCTTTTATCTCTTCAAACTAAAACCAGGGGGTTCTTAAATCGTCAGTTTTGAATTCGCTATGATGCATTTGACTCTCTCCTTTTAAGAAGAAGGATATATATAGTTATTAGCCATTAGTTGTGATGGGAATTGTAGTTGATTCGAATTCCTATATATAATTGTGTTGGAATATAGATTTCTTGTTGTGGATGGTTTTAATTGTTTTTGAAGATAAATTTCCTTATTTTTGGAGAAATCGTTTTTCTTATTTGGTATGAATTTTGATGGATAGCCGACTTATGATTAGACTTTCAATGGGAAACGTTAGTATTGTTGGCTACTTAATTAATTTCTTCGTGAAGAATTGCAACTTGATATATATCCGGTATTTCATGTTAGTAGGCTTTCACCTAATGGATTTTGCTAGTGGTCTTTCGTTTCGTGGTTTTTTGTCTTGGGTCTGAGCTGTCTACATTTTGTAACAATACTAGTCCTCATCGAGCTCTTGAAGTGTTTGGCTTCCATAAAATCTTAGGTTCATGTCAAGATGTTGTGCAGACATATATTACATACTCAGTGGAAGGCACTGACGTACGGTTAGGAACGTTAGGAGGGCAAGTGTGGGGGCATTATGGTGTGATCCAGTATGGGGTTCTTGTATCTCTATGTATTAGCTGCTTTTGTATTTGCATATTTCAAGATTGATATAATGTTTTGTTACTATCCCTTAAATGGAACCGGTTGGAATGTCACGCTTACATAAAAAAAAAAAAAAAAGTAAATGTTTCTTTTATATGGAAACGAGTGAAGGAATGTATTGAATAATCGAGAAGCCATGTAGGCTCTAGAACAGTTGGTTATTTAAGTGACAATTATCTATATATGATTGAATTATTAGATAATTTAATCTTGAATATTTTAAAATGTTGCTTAACTCAAGGAATTTATTTCGAGTAAATTTTATTTTAATTAATTTATTTATTTGAAATGGGAACACTGGAGATGGAATTTGGAGTAAGTGCCCTTGTAGATCTAAACAAACGCTTGGGGGAGGCCGCTGGAGAAATTGGGCAGAAACCAAGGGAGGCCACTAGGTCAGGGCCAGGCCGTTTTAATCATTTTGAGTTGTTCTCTCTTTTTCTCTTCTGAATTTATTTTACCTGGCATGCAATTGTAATGGCAATTGCAATTGTAATTTGTAATTGAGTAATTGTAGTGTGGTTTTAACTGGATTCCTTTAATTGGATTCCCCACATCACACACACTTGGATTACCTTTGCCTGTGGTGGCTGTGCTTGTTTCTTCCGAGAGAGAGAGAGAGAGAGAGAGAGAGCACTTTCCTTTTTTATTTTATTTTATGATAGTTTATTATATTATTATTTTTCTTTTGCAGATCAATAAAGCCAAGATCTTCTTGTAAGAACCTTGCCATCTCCCGGCCTGTGGCTCTGGATTTGTCTGTCTTTCATGCTCTCTCTCTCTCTGTGTCTGTCTGTCTTTCATGCTCTCTCTCTCTCTGTGGCGAGTGGGAGTGTGAGTTTGAGGGGGAGTGGGTGTGGTCCCTTGCATTCATAAACCATAATAAGACTCGGACTAGGCAAGGGCAGGCATCGAAATACGAATATATATATAGAGAGAGAGAGAGAGCGCCATTGCCTCTTTTCTTTGAAACTTTGCTTCTCCTTCGGTTGAAAAAATTAATAAAATTACATTAGATTCGATAGATCACCATCATCTTCTTCTTCTTCGGGGTTCTCCATCTCCTTCCCGACTTCAATCCTCCTCCTCTACTCCTATTTTCATTTTCAGTTTCTATTTGATAGATTTTATAAGAAAGAAGAGAGAGAAGAATGAGTTTTTGCCCCCTTTTTGAATAGCAATCAGAGTGTCATTAGTAATTGTGAATAGTGAAAAGGTAAGCGAGATACCAAGGCTTGGCGATTAGATTACGATGGCCGCCGCCACTGCTTCATCATCATCGCATCTAAATCCGTCCACGGGCCCAGACACTGGCACTGGCAAGGGGGGAAGCGGCGGTAGCTGCAGCGGCGATGAGGACAAGGGGGATAAGATTGTCGCCGACCGTTACTTGAAGAAGGAACTCCTCGGCGAAGGTACCTACGGTGTCGTCTTCAAAGCCCTGGATACCAAGGTAAGGCATCTACGCCTCTCTCTCTCTCTCTCTCTCTCTCTCTCTCTCTCACTCATTCTTTCATTCCAATTTCTTCCCTTTCTTCCCTTTCTTCCCTTTCCCTTTTGGTTCCTCCCATTATATACTAGAGCTTGTCCCCCCTTCAAAGCTTTTCAATAATTCGTTAATCAATTTACACTCACTGCACTACACTATCTTATCAACTCCCCCTTTGATTCATCGCCTCCAATTCCATCTCTATTTTCTTTTCACTCAATTCGCATTTACAATATTCAAGTGATTGATGAAAATCAATCTTTATTTGATTGTCCTTTGTTTCCAAATAATAAGGAAATGAAAGGAGGTTGTTTTTTTAAAATAATAATAATAATAATAATAATAATTTACTAAGAAAAAGGAAATGAAGGGAGGATTATTATCTTTAGAGGCCTACCTTTTTCTGTACTGTAATTACTTAGAAATATAACTATGGTTAATTTCTAACTGATATAATAATAATAATTGGTTTAGAAAAGAATTCATAGCATCCATGCCCATATAACAACTGCACATGTCCTATGCAAACTGGGAAAAACAAAAAGCATGTCTATATACCCATGTTATGTATGAAAGCAACCAACGCATTGGCATGAGCGACCAATGCCTTTCTTATGTTATATCTTATCCTGTACATACTTGCATAAAACTATAAGCGAACAAGCTTGGATATCTTCCTATGCCAAGAACACTACACTGAGACACACATATGATGCGGAACAACATTGGCCTAGAGGGAAGCAAGGGATATTTTACTTTTATATTCCATTGGTTGACAATAGATTGGAATAGGAACAACCTGCAAAAATCTAGGTGAGAGAACTGTATTAGCATGATATCTACTTGAAGGCTTCCGAGGAACTTGTAATTTTTGTTGGTAATGAGAAGAAAACTTGTAATTGGCATTTTAATAGTGGAGTTGTTAATCAACAGGATTTCAGCTTCTCATCTATGGCAATTGTTCCACCAGCTCTACGAAGAACCCACTCTGTGGTCTTGGAGGAGGGAAGAAACGAGTATTCTTTGCTACCATTTGGCTTGAAAAACTGAAACTAGAGTTGTCACTCAATGTCGTTGGGATGTTGGTTTGGTGCGCCCCAACTACAATGCAAGGGAACTCTCTTTGATTGAGTTTTTTTTTTTTTTTTTTTTATGCTTCCAAAATTTTTTGAAATAAAACGGCAGGTGGAACCCCTCCGTGTTCCATTAGCAAGGGGATAACAGAACCATACAAGAGTAAATAGTTCGATCACTTCAAATGAGTGATTCATAATACAATACTTGCAAGAAATAAATAGAAAAGATACATAAGTGTAACACCAGGTCCAGAGGTCAACTCTTCTTGTAGAGTGGCTGTTTTGTAGGGTGAAGGGTGTTAATCAAGTTTGGTCAGGTGAATCTAGGTCATCTGCCGAGAATCTCTCTGATATATGTATGCGCTCCTTGTCGGAAGGTATACCTGTCCACATAAAAAAGTCATGCATGATTAGACGGGTGCAAGTATGTAGGGAGTGGGCAGTAGAATTAAAAATTTTACTATTTCTTTCCATCCAAACATTCCAACACAAAACTGCAGTTAGTGTTCTGGCGTGATTGGTTGTATGGCTTGTTAAGCTTAGTCTACCCCCTATGCAATTTTCCTCCTCCATGTTTGGGTTGATCCCAAGAATTCTTGCACAGCGGATCCAAAGATGATTAGTGAAGTGACAGTTTAGTAATAAATTGGTGGTGAATTCTCCATTTTTACTACAGAGGACACAAAAATTTGGACCTGCCCAGCCTCGTCTTTGTAATGCTGGCCATGTGAGTAGGGCATTCCTATGGGCTAGCCAGAAAAATATTCTAACTTTCAGTGGGCATTTTGTATTCTATATCCAACTTATGTCCTTAGTGTTGACTCCACTATACATAAAATGATGGTATGTGAACTTTACTGAGAATTCTCCATTCCTGTTCTATCTCCATATTGGTTGATCATTATTTGTCTCGGCTGGTGCTATTTCATTTAGGGTAGACCTTAGTTCTCGGGTCTGTATCTCCTCCAATATTGATGTGGGATGTGTTAGATTAAATCGCCATCTCGCTCTTCCTAATTGGGAGGCAACAACTGCATCTTTATTGCGAGATAGTTCAAATGCTGCAGGGAATAGAATTTTGAGGGGGATTTGTGTACACCGCCGATCATGCCAGAATGCAATCTTTTGACCATTGCCTAATTTATATTGTAAACTAGTCCAGACTATGTGTTTGGTCTTGATCACCCCTTTCCAGAAGTGCGATGAAGTTGGAGAATTTCTGGTATTTTTAGACCATGTGTTATTTCGGGAACAGTATTTGGCATGCATGAGTTTCTGGAGGCTTCTCTCTGGACAAGTGAGTAAGTGCCTCCACCATTTAGCCATTAGGGACAAATTGAATATTCTCAAATCCAATACTCCAAGACCTCCCGCAGACTTGGGCCTGCAAACCTGCCTCCAAGAGACAAGATGATATTTGTTGGAATCGGTCGTTCCATTCCATAAAAACCTCTTTCTGATATGGTCTATTTTGTTTCGCACCCAACATGATAATATAAAGAAGGACATGTAGTAGAGGGGAAGAGATGAAAGAACTGCGTTGAGACCCTTCCTCCTAAAGATAATAGTCCCCCTCTCCAGCCATCTAGTTTCTTCTCGAAGCAGTCCAGAAGGGGGTACCAATCGTGTTTTGAAAGTTTTCCTGGTTTAATAGGGATACACAGGTATTTCATTGGGAAACCTCCCTCCTTACATCTGAAAATCTCTAGAATAAGATTCATAGTAAGATTTTTGTGTCCTATGCATATCATGGAACTCTTGATGAAATTGATCCTTAATCCCGACCATGCTTCAAAACATCGAAGGCCCATTTGATGTAAATTGCCTCACAAAAATTATCGCCTCCAAATATGAGTGTATCATCAGCGTATTGGAGGTTGATATGTGAGGTAGAGGTAGATCCTGCAAAACCTTTTATGAGACCTGCAATTTTCATTTTCCTAAACATGATATTGAGGCCATCAGCAATGAGTGTAAACAGCAGGGGGGAGAGTGGGTCACCCTGCCTGAGTCCCCTCCTGAGTACTATTTTTTTACCTGCCACACCATTAACTAGGATATGTGTTTTGGCAGTTGTAAGCCAATTCTTTATCCATGAGATCCATTTCTCTCCAAAACCTCGAAGCTGTAGGACCTCGAGTAGACAATCCCATTCTACCATATCGTAAGCCTTTTCAAAGTCCAGTTTGAGTATGTATCCATTCAATTTGGACTTTTTGCAGTGGTGAATGATCTCATGTGCTGATACTATCCCCTCCAATATACTCCTTCCTGTAATAAACCCAGTCTGGTAATCTCCAATCATAGTTTGCAATTTGGGTGTAAGTCTGTTGGAAAGGATTTTTGTGATGATTTTAATAGAACAGTTCACCAAAGTAATGGGTCTGTAGTCCGCGATCCGTTCTACCTGGTCCCTCTTGGGGATAAGTATGATAAGGGAATAATTGATTCTCTTAAGTCTGGACGAATCTTGGTATACTTCATAGATCACTTTTTTAAGATCTTCCTTAATCGTCTCCCAGAAAGTCCTATAAAAGAACATTGGGAAGCCATCCGGACCAGGTTCTTTTTCAGGCCCCAACTCCCATACTGCATGCTTAATTTCTTCTTCCTGGAACTCTAGTTCTAATTCATGTAAGTTTGGGCATATGGGCCAGGTATTCCTCAGCAGTTGCAACCTGAAGTGGTTTTTTGTTCCAAATAGCTTTTTAAAATGTTGGTATATATGATCCTGTAATTGGGATCCATGAATGAGTCCTTCCTCAGATTGCAGTTCATCAATCTTGTTACCTTTCTTCCGCATACAAGCAGATCTGTGAAAGAATGCAGTGTTAGCATCCCCTTCTTTTATCCATTTGCATCTTGCTCTTTGTCTCCATATTATCTCTTCTTTTCTATAGATTTCATCTATACTTTTTTGAAAATCGAATAATCGAGAGCTCTCTGCCTCATTGAGATACCTTGTCTCTTCAGTTTTTTCCAAAGTTGTTATTTCTTCTAGGAACCTGGTTTTGTTATCTCGAGATAAGAGGCGGTGCCTTTTCTCCCATCTCCATAATATTCTGCGGAGACGACGAAATTTAATACAAATGTTACCCGTAGCATCTATTGCCGAGGTCTGTTGAGCCCAGCTCTCCTTGATGAGTTCATGGACCTCTTCATGCTCCAGCCACCATTTCTCGAAATGGAATCTTTTCTGATGTGGTTGGTACTCTCTAGAGTCAAGACAAATTGGTATATGATCAGAGGTGATGTGCTCCAGTGCTTTGAGATCAGAGAGGGGGAATCTCATATCCCAATTCTGACAAATTAGTACCCTGTCCAATTTGGCTAAGTTTGGATTTTCCCTCATGTCAGACCATGTAAATCTACGGTTGTTCAATGGAAGATCGGTAAGTTGAAGATGTAAGATGAGCTCATTGAACATCTCCCTATCTCGTGGATGACGGTCTGGTCCTTTTCTTTCATGAATAAATCGTGTGATGTTAAAATCTCCTCCTATGATCCAAGGAGAGCTCCATCTATTTCTGATATTCGTAATTTCCTCCCAAAACAGGGACGTGACTGTGAGTCATCAGGCCCATAGACTACTGTGACTGTTTGTATCCATCCATCAGTAAGTCTCTTTATTCGTATTGAGAGGGAGAATTATCCTTCCCATGTGTCTATTAAGGTAAACTTGTGGTTATAGCCTATTAATAGACCACCTGATACTCCACATGCATTTTTATAATAAAAATAGAATGAGCTACCAATAGATTTTAACATTTTCTGGGACGGATTGGTTAGTTTAGTCTCTTCCAGGCAAACAATGTCGATTTTATTATTTCGGGTGACTTTTGCTACCATACGAAGTTTGACTGGGTCACCCAATCCCCTAACATTCCAGAACATACAGTTCATTTGATTCTGTTGAGGTATCTTCTCCATAACATGTGGGTATTAAACCCTTATGTTATTCTCCACAAACTTAGGGTCGTCTAGCGATCTAAGTTGCAATAAAATATTATTGGTCTCTACATCCTCTTGTCCCATGTCAATATCACAAATCTTGGCCGCAGAAAGTAACTCATTATTGGGAATTAAATTTAGTATATCAAAATTTAAATGAAAAGTACATGGGGCCAGTTCTGAAATGAGTGTCTTGCGTTTGGCAGCTGATAGTGCAGTTTGCCCAGCTTTATACTGTTGACCCCCCATTTTCTCCTCCAGTCTCCTGCTCCTTCTGCTTGGGGTAATCACAGGAATGCCTTCACGGGTCCCCTCTTCTATATCAGGAGCTTTGTTTGTATCCTTCATGGCTGAAGTTGGTTCTGGGGCGTCCTCTTTCCCTGCCTCTGTTGCTGGGAGTGCATCCAGTGTGTGTAGGAGTAATTTTTCTGGGGATGTTCCAGGTAGGCCATGACTGTTTGATCGGATCTGAAGTTTTTTCCTATCTCGTACCCTCTTTGGTAGACGGGAAGCCTGCCTACGCCGTGTCTTCATGGGGGTTCTTGTCTGTTCCCCTTTCATTACATTCTCTAGTAACTTTGCTATTTTGTCCCGGACAAAATCCTTGTCCAGATTTTTTAGATGTGTGAGAAGGCCCAAATAATCACTTTGGAAATTATTTGTGTTAGAACAGCCTTCGATATTAGGGGCCACAAAATTTATCTGGGCTTCAATTTTATTTTCTATTTGGGCCTTGCAGCAGGCCTCTCTCCATTATCTTGCTGTTTTGGGGCTGCACTTGTGGCCCTTTGGATTTTTTTTTCTCTTGAGTGGGTCCTCCTGTCTCCTGAGTCGGTCTCTCCGGATAAAGAATCAGCTCTACAGGCTGATATTCCTCCCCTAGGTGCATTGGGATCCGAGCCCAGAGCTTTAAAAGCCTCTGGGCTCATTAAATTGGAGCCGCCCCTTTCTTCCCACTCCTCCATGCACATTAATCTCTTTCTGACTACTTTTCCTTCCTCGGTTCGCGTGAGTACCTCTTGTTGCTTTCTCAATCCTCCTTCCTCCTCCGAGACTCTCCTCCTCCCTCTGCTTGGGTTGTACCCATCTGACCTCTCTTCGGCCCTCTCCAGTCGCAATAAATGCGACCGGTCGCTTCCTCCCCCTTCCTCGAGCTCCGGTCTCAGCTCTTGCCAGTCTTCTCTACTCTGCATCTCCCCTTTCTCCTCGGTAAGACTCTTTCGTCCTTTGTCCTGTTTTACCCCCTTAGATCGCTCCCACTTCGACAGGTTTAAAATTAGTCTACCCCTGGAATCTCGACTAATGATGTCAAGATTGGATCCTTGCTCATCGATTTGCGAGAAATCCTTTCGTAGATCTGAATCTACCTTGCCTAGGAGCTGATCTCTTGCTTGCTGGTTGTCTTTTCTCTCCGGTTGGCTTGTCTGATCAGGGCTTGTACCCAGAGGGTGGTTCTGATTCTCTACCCTAGATGGAATTGGTTTTTCGATTTGGGGGTTTTTCCCTTTGTGGTCCAGGGATCCCTCTGGCTCAGGTTTTGCTGTCGTACTGTTTGAGGGCATGTTTTTGTCCATTGTGTTTTGTCCAGCGGACCCAAAACCGGGTTCTGTCCTCTTCCATGTGTAGCTCCGTCGCACACCGGCGGGGGGAATAGTCACACCGCACGGCGGTTGGTCGGATGGACCGACCACACCGATTGCAGGTGCTGCTATCGTCTCCACCGTTAGCGGGGTATCGATCGGAAGCCGACAATCCGGTGAGATATGTTCTATTCTGTCAAAGTTACAAGTGATTTCTATTTTGATATGGCAAATATGTTCTCCCATGACCGCATAGAAGTTTCAGGAATTTTTTGCGAGGTTCTCGCATCCCACAAAGACTCTAGCAAAGCCTAGGGTGAGCCTTCTGGTTGTTTGATCGCTGATATCCAGCACATGTGCATATTTAGCAAGCAATTTGCTTATATCGGTCATGTTCCAGTGATGCAGCGGGATGCCATGAATGGCTATCCAGGCCGTAACCGGGAATAGGTAATTTTGGGAATCTTCATCCTCTCTCCACCCGAAAACTTTGAATTCAGCCCCCGTCGTCTCGCATACAATCACTTGTTTACTCACTGCAATGGCCCGTCCTTCCTTCGACGGAAATTGCGATAAAAATTTGTTTCCTTTTCTATCCGATCTCCATGGGTGATTTGTGAATCTAGGGGCCAAGGATTTCAAAGTTCCTATGATGTCCATCCCCGTTGGGTTGCCTTTCCCTGGCTATATGACCCCTACCGTCCTGGTAAGTTGCAATTTATCGGCCATGGCTAATTCTGAAACCGGGATATAGGTCACTGGTTTTGGTTGTGGGTTCTTTTTTGCATTTTGGGGAAGAGAAGTTTGTTGAACTGTTGCTTTTCGTTTCGGTCCATCCCTAATTCGGACAGGTTTGCCTTGAATCCTCTCCTTCCTATCTAGTACTATTGGGCATTCTCCAATTCGATACCTCAGAACCTTGCAGAATCTGCACCTGATGAATGGGCATTCGTCTTTGAAATGCCCTGATTTCCCACAGATCCAACATGCCTCTGGGCTTCCAGTTGCTGGGTTGCTAGCCAGAGAGTATTTCCTTTTCGTTCCTCCTCTACTGTTAGAGGCTCGTTCCTTTCTGGCTGTGTTGCGGGATTTGACTAGCTGCCAATTGCCCTGCATTTCACCTTCTTTCCTGAGAGGTCGAGAGGTTTCTCCCCTCGCAGCCGCTAGGAGTGCAAGAACCTCTTCCCCCGAGTAGGAACTGTGACAGTTGATGTGTGGATATTTGTCAGGGAGCAGCACCGAGGAGGAAGAGGGAGGGATCCCCTTCACCGGCGACTCTCTGACCACTTCTGACCAGCTTTCCTTTGGTGTTTGGGGTTTTTGTCCTCCTCTCTAGAAGCCTCATCTCGATTTTTTCTCCGACCAAGCCAGCCCCATCCAAAATCCATCGGAGTTGGTGATGTGGTTGAAGGTCTACTCTGGCCTCCCACCTTGCCCCCGATTAACTGCCGGTGATGAGATACCTGAGGCAGAAATACACTCCACCCTCTACTCCGGTCACTCTGGTTCTCTGTTTCCCACCTTTACTTTCTCCTGTTTTTTCCCTTTTTTTTTTTTTTAACAGGGAGGAGGAGGTGTTCGACCACCGGGGGTTGGGGTCCTCTCCGGTGAAAAGTGTTATGCTTCCAAAATTTGTTACTTGGTATTTTGTGCTGCCAGTGAAAGGACAATGCACAAGACACATAAATGAAAACTATATGTTGATTCTACGTAAATACTTGGAAAAATGACTATGTTTCAGGAAGTTACAACTAATAAATGTATATTTGGTTATATATCATGCTTAGATTCTTTTTATTGGTTTACCTAATTTCTTAGCTTTTGTCTCTTTTTTGTTCACCATAGCATGTATCCATGAAGAAATAAAGCATTGTCGTTGAAATCGATGGATTGGACTTGATAATCAACTCCTATGAGGGAATCTATGATGCTTCATATACTATTACTTAGTTGCATTGTTTAGCTTGTACTTTCATGTTTTTTTGCATCAATATCTTTCTTTTACCTCTCATTACTCTGCTCCTATCCTTAGTAATGGAAGGATCCTATTATGTTTTAATACATTTGCAGACGGGACAAATAGTTGCAATTAAGAAGATTCGTTTGGGGAAGTACAAGGAAGGCATAAATTTTACTGCTCTAAGGGAAATTAAACTCCTCAAAGAGCTCAAGGATCCAAATATAATCGAGTTAATTGATGCTTTCCCCCACAAGGGCAATCTGCATCTTGTATTTGAGTTCATGGACACCGACCTAGAAGCTGTGATCCGTGATAGAAATATCCTTCTGTCTCCTGCTGACATAAAGTCATACATGCAAATGACTCTGAAAGGGCTTGCAGTTTGCCATAAAAAGTGGGTTTTACACAGGTATTACCTTCTTTACATCACCTTCTGAATAGATATTAGACCCTCTCTACTGAACTTGTGCGAACTCATGTGACAGGGATATGAAACCTAACAATTTGCTGATTGCTGCTGATGGCCACCTCAAGCTTGCTGACTTTGGTTTGGCCCGCATTTTTGGCAGTCCAGATAGGAAATTTACACACCAGGTATTTCTTGAGAGTAAAATTTACCTGCTAACTGTCTACAAGATTCTGTACTTTAGAAGCAAAGAAAAGATGCACAATCTTTACTGAAATTTTCATGTAGCTTGCACATGGGACAGATTGATAAATAAGAGGAAAAAGATGATACTGTATCCTGTTCACATGGCAGAAGTAATTCTATGAACACAACAAAAGCTTTCATGATCTCTTGCATCTATAGTGAAAGAGATATCCATCTAGTTGAATGCAGTGTTCATAATGTCTAATATCAGAGATATATCAGCCTGGACATATTGTGTTCCTAATGTCTAATGTCAGAGATATATCAGCCTGGACATATCGTATATTGTATATCAGGTGACCTCTAGGGGATGTTAAGTAGATATTAAGTTCATAATAGATGGTAGATATACGTGTCTATAATGTAATAAACCAAATCTTAATAAAGCAATACATAAATCATATAAGCTTACATCAAACATGTTAGGTTACACTAGCCATTCAGGATATCTTTACCTTGGCATAGTGCTTTAAGCTTCAACTCTCTCTCTCTCTCTCTCTCTCTCTCTCTCTCTCTCTCTCTCTCTCTCTCTTATTATTACTAATAACAAATTTGGTAATCTGGGTTAATGGCTTAGGACTTGAGCACAATATTCTTTATGTATAAAAAGTTTCAATACAACCAATCTTGGCTGCAATTTTTGAGCCGATTTATCATTGAGCCCAAACTGATATGTCAGCAAATATTGGCTAAAATTGATACTTTTCATGTAGAAGATTTTGAGATGCTTAGTTATGGGGAATTTATTCTTTTTGGTAACGAGCATTGGTAGTTTTATTAGAACTATAAATAAGCGAGGGATGCACAAGAATATTAGACTGGAAGCCCAAGACTGAAAAATAACTACTTGTTTTTATTCTATTCAGGAATGAGCATTGGTAGTTTTATAGGAATAAGCAGCAGATGCACAAGAATGTTAAATAGGAAGCCCAAGAATGAAAAGTAACTATCTCCTAAAGTACCATAATAATCAATATATTCAGAATTAATGTACTAGGACACTATTATTTTCTAAGTAAGGTGTTCGTATTGAAAATTATTTTTTCACTATTTTCTTTTATCAAGTAATTATTCAAGCAAAATTTGGATAATGAATAGTGAAGATGCTTGGTATTTGGATGGGCTTTATTGAAATGAACTTACAGTCCATGTGTGCTAATCTTCTAGATCGTTTTGGATTTAATTTCAATATAATTTTAACAAGTACATAGTTTAGTGGATATGTTGCCCCTCTTATTTGGATAAGAATGAAGAATGTCTGAGAGATAGTGTATCTGGGTTTTATTGTGGTGCAAGAATGTGGTGTATCTCTGTTTGTAAATAATTGAGGTAATTCAGATCTCATCCAGCTGTTTCAATTTCAATTTGGATTTAAATTTTTAAGTGGAAATACTCGGGGTAGCCTAGCACAAGTCAAATATAGTATGTATGTTTATGTGCCTTTATCATGGCAATCACACACATATTTAAATTGCTAATCCAAACTGTTCATTTTGATTTACACACATTCATTTAGTTAACCTGAATATAAAGCGATTATGAGCGCGCGTGCTCGCGTGCACGTGCGCGCGTGCACGTGCGCGTGTTTTTTGCATCAAGCGCATAAAAGATGGACAGCTGACAACTTAAATTCTTGTTTGAGTCTACTGTATATTGATCATCTAAACTGCCATCATGATCTGAATGTTTGAAAGCCTATAATTCCTGTTTGGGTTGGTCATGGAACATCCTGCACAGTAGATCTAAACTACCTGATATGTAAATATATGTTTAGTTGCACTTGTTTCTAGGGGAACTCACTCAATCACTTAAAAATTTCTTTAGAGAATAGATTAAACACTCTAAAGTCTAAATTGTGTAGATCAAAATGAAAGGAGTTGATTTGCTGTTTGGATAGCCATCCACCAAATCTGAAGGGGAAGGATTTGGCCCCAAGTCCTCATCAAGATTTTTCTGTACACCATGTTCACTTCCCATCTTGTGCTGTGTCCTTTTTCTGTATTTCTGTCAATGCTTTATTAATTGCCTCATCATTAGCACACACTTGATTTGCATTTCTAGGTTTTGAAATAACTAGTTTTAAAGGAAAACATGGCCTATAACTTTCTATTACCAACTTTTCTTTATGATATTCAAATCCTGGCATCTTTCTGCATGAGTTATATTGGTGGATATGGCTTCCAATGATTGCCTTGAACTCTTTTCATTTTCCATGATTTAAATGCTGATGCAAATAGCATTTTTGGGTTAATGATAGGATGAAAGAACAATGTTCTCTTCTTTTCTTTTTTTCCCCTTCTTTTTTTTTGGTGGGTGGGTTGTGCGGTGGTGGAGGGCAGCTTTCTATTTAACCTTTTCTTAACTTGCATTTTTCATGTGACGTCTGTGAGCGTAGAAGGTGTTAATTAATGAAATCTTTATCTCCATTTCTTAGGTTTTTGCTCGTTGGTATAGAGCACCTGAATTATTATTCGGTAGCAAGCAATATGGGCCTGGTGTGGATGTGTGGGCTGCAGGTTGCATATTTGCTGAACTTCTGCTACGACGGCCATTTCTGCAGGTGAGGCTTGTTACCTTCTTGAACTGATATCTGTTCGTAGGTTTGCAGTTTTGCACCTACTGGTCAACTACTTTCTTGCAACAGCAAGAATATGATTATTGCTATCTGTTTTCAAGTGTATTTATAAATATGATATTCAATTTTTGCTTTATTAAGTACTTTAAAGTGTTCTTTTTTTTTCAATGATAATACCACAATTTTCTTTGTACCATATAGAGTATAAAATGTTTATAATGAAGCTCAACCTCCTTAATTAGACCCTCTAATCTTTCATTAAATGAATTTTACATGAAGAATAAAGGAAAGGGATTCAGAATATCACATCTATGAACAGTCAGGAATCTGCTCGCCCAAAAACAAACTGAATAATATATCAGACTCAAAGATATCTTTTTCAATACTCGAAGTCATCGAGAAGACACTATGATAACTGCTAGACTATCATAGTGAGGATAAAAGAAAATAATGGCAGCCACCCAAGGTTGTGAAACATGGTTTCATTATGTTTGTGGTCCAGGATAAATATGTGCAGTATGCTATGTACTTGTATACGGTGTTTGAAAACCCATTACCTGCTCGATAAGAAGCGAGTAGCATGTACTCGAAAAACTTGTTGAGTACTTGGAATGCTTGTTCAAAACTCAAAATATTAATATTTTAATAGCACATTATCAAAATTAATATAACATGATGTATTAAAACAAGCTTCATATCAAATTACCAATATCATCTAGTTGCTGACTAAATTAGCATATTTTTGTTTAGTGGTCAAATTTAATTTAAGAGTAGACAACTTTCAATGTATATTTTTTGCTAATACTTATATTTGCAGTTTACATTCAAGTTGGTGAGAGCGACCATGATGGTTTGGATCGAAATTCAAATGTATGAAATGTTTCCATACATTTGTTACTAACCATGAAAACGTTAGTTCGATAGATCCATTTTATGCACAGATGGGTCCATTTTATGTTAGTGGTTAGATGCACAAATGGAACTTTGATAAGCTTTTAGTTAGATTTCCTGAAATGTTTCCATACAATTGTTACCAACCGTGAAATGTTAGTTCAATAGATCCATTTTATGTTATATATTCCTGATTGATTTTTGAAGACGTAGTACTTATATGGAGATCTGCAGCATTATCTGTTGTAATCTGAAAATAGTGCTTTATTTTATGTATACATAATGTGCACATAAGTTATATCTATTGTTTGTTGGATGTACAGCAAAATAGCCCTTCAAATATATCTCCACATCTTTTATGCTGTGGATGAATGTTACATAATTCAGTATTCCGATAATGTTTTTCTTTGCTCATGTTTCATGAAGCATGAAACCAGATGGCTGGGCAATGTAGTTGTGTGAATTGGGCGGTTTTGGTTCTGATCTATGTTAAGAATCCTAATCAAATGAGGAAGTGTATTTATACAAATCTGAATCGGATAAGGGCTAAAGGATTCAGAGGGTTATAGGATCTGAATCGCTAAAGGATTCAGAGGGTTATAGGATCTGAATTGGATTCAAATCTGAAAAGGAAAACGTGGATCCAGGTTCAGGTTTTTGTTTAGACTATTTCATATAATATTTTATTGGATCCAATTCCAACCAGAATCCTTTGTTTACTAATATTCTAGATTGGAATCTGACCTGAATATGATTCGGGTACAAAATTTCATATCCACATCCAATTTTGTGCCAAAAAATTGGATCTAGTTTTCACTACAGCCCCACTAATGTGTGCCAAACATTTTGGCTATATTTTATTCATCATTTATCTTGGGACAAAATGCTTAATTGTTGTTTATGTCAAAGTTTTCTCCTTAAGATTGTAAATCTTTACGAGGTATCTGATGCTGAAAATGATGGAAAACGTACATTTACCCATTAATAGCCACTTATTACCTGTGTGTATAAGAGCATGCATAAGTTTCCTTGCATTGTGATAATGATAATAGATGGATGTAGACTGCACTCAATTCAAATTGATAAAGCTCTTCTGCCGAAACATGTGGGGAGAGTATAATCTCGTACTCTGTACTTACCAGTCTGCTAATGGAAGGTTGATATCTGTTTGGCAGGGCTCAAGTGATATCGATCAACTAGGAAAAATATTTGCAGCTTTCGGGACACCAAAGGCATCTCAGTGGCCTGACATGGTTTTCCTTCCAGATTATGTTGAATATCAGCATGTTCCTGCACCTCCATTACGCTCCCTGTTTACCGCAAGTGATGATGCTTTAGATCTCTTATCGAAGATGTTCACTTATGATCCAAAAGCAAGGATCTCTGCCCAACAGGCACTTGAGCACAGGTTTTAATTTTGACATCTTTCATTCTTATAGTTGGATGTTATGCAATTATTCTTAGATTCAATCAGCTCTCTCAATCAGGTATTTTTCTTCGCAACCGCCACCAACAATACCAAAAAAGCTACCAAGGCCACATCGGAAGGGAGATTCTCGAAATCAAAATCCGTCAGACTTTGTTCCCCAAGATGCTCCTCTTGTTCTGTCTCCATCCAGGAAAGTGAGGAGGGTGACACCTCATGGGGGATTTGAAGGAAATATACGTGAACTCCAAAAAGCTGGACATGTGACGCACACAAGACAGGTAGGTGAGGTTACTGGTCCGAGTGGAAATATGCCGATGTCAATAGACATGGAAGCTATGAATGGCTTGCAACCGCCTCCAAGGCCAACGCTAAATAGGTAAATCTAAAATGCACTTGTTGATATTTACCTAAAATTCTATTTTACCCTTCTTCTGTTTTTTGAAAAAAAAAAATTCCTTATTCGTTTTTATCAAGAATTCTCGACTGTTTGCATCAATAAAGTGGACTTTGGGTGTTTCGCCCTAACATTTATAGGAAAGAGGACACATTTTTTCTGAACTTCTGTATGTATTGCCGTAAATTTAATTTTTTTTTTATATTCAGTGGAGTAAAAAGTATAGGTAATGTCTTACTATTTTCTTTTGGATCTTTTCTTTTATTCCTTTTCCTCAACCAAATATGGAAGGAGTGATTTCACTTATTTCCTTTGTACTCAGTTCTTTGGGAGCCTAAAACAAGCCCAATTTTTTGCCCAATTTCTGTTGTTTTCCTCATTTCTTCATCTAAGCATGTTTATCCTAACAGGATCACATGTCGAGAAAGCCCGCAAGCTGTAACCCTGACATCAATTCCCTGAGTGGTGCCAAATCTTATGCCTATGTAGTAACGAACTAGTCGGGTCCTGCAAGGACTGGATAATAATTTCTTTAATAAGCCACAAGGCTGAGTAAACAGTTAGGATATAATAGTTTTTTTCTGAAGGAACCAGATACTTCTATAAGCCATAAAAAAATGGATTGTGTCAAGACTCCCATAGTAGGCTTAAGTTATGTACTTCTCTTGAACTTTAAAGTCAAGTACGAGTTATGCTGAAGATATTACTTTTTTGCAGTGCTGATAGGTCTCGCCTGAAGAGAAAACTTGATTTGGATCCTGAATTTGGATACTCTCATCGAGATTAGTGTGGTTTATAGATTTTTGTTAGGCTGCTTGTGAGGACAACGGAGAAATGTTTTTCGTGATAACGAGTGCTGCACATTTCTCTTTCTTTCCTGCTTGCCATGGCTAATGTTGGGGGCAACCTAGACCACACTGGGATCATATCGTCTATGGTGGGGGTGTCTGTTTATGCGGTTGAGTAGCATGCTTAGTGAAAGGTCTTAGATTGACAACTCGGGGCTGTAATTTTTTCAGTTCTACTTTGGCAAAACTTGTTAGAGTAATGACTAATACATACTTGGAGTTGCACTTGGACTGATGTAAGATTCTAATATATATAAAGATATTTGTGAGGATGTGCTTGGATAAGAAATAACTGATCTTCATTGTCATCAAAGGTACCTTGAAAAGGAGATTGGAAATGGAAAACTTGTTGCCTACAAAACATGGAATTGCAATTACACTGTTAGACAAGAGAATCCATGTTCATACGAAGTTACTGCTTGATATGCATAGTCATTGTGGAGGAGATGATTCATACAGCTTTTCATAGATTATATATTTGAGTTTTTTTTTTTTTTTTTTTGGTCTCTGAAATTTATACAATCTGTTGAATGTTTATCTCCTGTGAAGGCAGGGAGAGATGGTTATGGATGATTTGTTCAATTCTGTGAGCAAACAAATTATTAAAGCTTCAAATTGTTCCTGAAGATTTTTTTTTTTTTGAGCCATACCCTGAAGATAACACTGCGTTGCATACATTGAAGGATGTCTATAAGATTTGTTATTGGTTTTTCTATTTCTCCTCTCTTTCCCACGGGGCCTTGAGCAAAAACACAACGCAGATCTCTCAAATTTTAAACATAAAACATAAATTCATAAAGCATAAAAAATTACATACATAATTCTACAACCTCTCTTCTGCTGCGGTGTGGAAGCTGAGAATTCTAATGCTGTGAAGAAACGTTGTAATGAGCCATTCCACTTTTGATGGTGATCAGGTCTCTCGAGTTGTTGCTGATTGTAAATAAATTGAATGAGTGCTGGTGAGAAATGGACTTTTGCTTGGTTGTGGTTGCATGGTTGACGCCATGTTTTTCTTCTTCTTTTTCTTCCTCCTCAACTGGCAACTGGCTGCGACTGTATGTGTCGTACTGTTACCGATTATGTAATGGATCCGGGCACGCTGGTACAACTCTTTTGTCGGCGGAGAAGACATTTCCTTGAGCAGAATTTGCCTTGGTCGTCGTCCGTGCCCTTGCTCTCTCGATCCCGATGCCTACTGGTTTGATTTGAGAAGAATGGTGCAGCATGACTGGTCTTGATTCCAAAGCTGATATATTGAGAAGCATGATAGTAATCATCATCCTCAGCAACAAAAGCTCACCTCTCTTCTCTAGTATGACCATGTTCATCTCTCTCCCTTGCTAGCTGTCTTCTTCAACAAGCGTACCACACCATTATCAGAGGGGTTTCAAGGCGGATGCGTACGGATATGGATGGATCCAAAATGCTGTTGGAATTAATTGAGGAGTGGTTGAAAAAGCCTTGCATTGCATTGCATTGCTGGACAATGGAGAGGTCAAATGGATTGGCAAGGGACACGTGAAATAGGGAAGCGGGTCTTGATATTTCTGTGACGGGATGCGTCCTGGTCGGGCGCTGCTCGGATTGGCCCACACATAACTAAGACTAAGATTAAAGGGAGGATCATTTGGTTGTCATTTGATTGCTAGTACCACTATTATTTTATTGATTGGACAAAACATAATTGGAGACCGGAGACGAGTGTGTTGGAGACAAATTCAGCTCCCTCAAACCAACAATTACGAATTAGGTATGATGTGACAAGCATTATTGACAATGGGTGTCCAGCACCTATCAAGTCAGATAATAATAACAGTGCATACTAAATAATTATGAGACAACAAACCAGAAACAAATTTGGTATATTGTGTTCCCTTATGAAAACTTTAAAAAGGGAATTTCTAGATGCGCGCATACTTTTCCAAGTGAGCCCCAATTTCTTAGTGAGCCCCACGCTATAATTTAAATTTTTTTTTTTTTTTCAAGATTGCCTTTATAACCACTAACTGTATGTTTGAGTAAGAAAATAAAACTCGCTAAGAAAAAAATGAGGCTCACTGAGAAAAAGATAGGGCTCATTAGGAAATTGGGGCTCACCAAGAAAAAAATGGGTCTCATTTAGAATTTCCCTTCCCTCTACCTAACTCCCACTCCGGCTTCTCCCTTCCCTTTCAATCTCCTCTGCCTAAAGCACCCCTTATATACTGCGTCTTCCGTACTCTGCATCGTGTGTTCAGTCCGCTCGTCCACTGTGAAGAGCTTTATAGAGAATTTATAAGAACTTATTGATCGGACTGACAATCCCGGCCAATAAATAGACTGGACAGGGCTAGCCCCTGGCCAGATGAGGATTACACCGGGATTACACCGGGATTACAGTCTCGGCCAGTGGTTAAGGTTATTTGTTCGTAAATAAAAGCAAGTTAAGAATTCAACCCCAACCAAATACAACCATTGGTCAGGATATTTCAACCAGTTGTTGAACAAGTCGGGGCGTGCATCCCGATCAGTATTTTTATTCCAACAACCCAAAGGACAAGTAACTATGTTTAATATAATTAAAATCTCTGAATATCCTGTTCTTAATTCATCGTGCAAAATTATGCTTCATATTGAGTCCAAAAATGCTTTAAACATACATCTAAATAATGAAATTCATCCATTTTTGCCAAAATTGTAATTTTATTATCTATTTTCTTAAATCTCTCTTCAACTCTCAAACAGAGAGATATCCGCATTCGATTTGGAAAAAAAAAATTGAAACGAAAAAAACTCAAATAAGCCCTAACAATCTCATGCAAGTAATAAGAATCGAATTTTAGATGGAATTTAGAATTTAAAACACGGAACGAGTTTTTTTTTTTTTTTTTTTACTTCACTTGCATTGGGTTTGCATTGAGTTTCAGAAGGAAGATGAAGGATTTGGAGCTCACTAAGAAAAAAAAACAGTAATAAAAGGAAAGAATCAGAGCTCACTAAGAAATAGATAAAGGCTATTTGCTCGAAAAATAAAAATAACAAACTTATAAACCTCCTGAAATTGGAACTCATGAAATTGGAACTCACTAAGAAAAGAAAAGTATAGGGCGCATCTAGAAATTCCCTTTTAAAAAAAGCATTTCCCAATAACTTAAGTTACCTTGTTGGAAAAAATCGAAGTAAACACCAACAATACCAACAACTGAAAGCTCAGCCAGTTTATGAGCTGGACGTTGGTTGGTGCATGACACGCACACTTGGCTTCAGAACTTTGAAAGCAGTTTAACCGCTGAAAGCTCAGATGATGTGCTTCAGAATTTTGAAAGTTTAACCACTGAAAGCTCAGATGGCATGATAAAAACAATCCGACCTTCCATCTCATTCATTGCACACGAAAAAATGCTTCTCAATACCAAATAGCTACTACAAAGTGACACTCGAAAAAGCTGGACTTACTACACTCAGATACTGAGGAAATTAGCTACAAAATAAAAAGGAAATTTGCTTAGACATGACTACAAGAATCCCTACTTGTTTCATCATATCCCAACCACCTTTCTCTGCTTTCCAGCTTGACAAGAAATTGGTATTATTACATAACACGCATCTTTTCAAATAAAACCGGATAGCATAATAGCGAAACAATAGTGGGTATGGCATCCAATTCATTACAAGTTTCCATAAACTAGTGCTATTACTGGAAAAAAAATTTAAAACACTGAACAAAAACAGCTCAGAATTCTAGAGCTGATCTTCTTTTCCCACAACAAAATAAGCTCAAAGTTCAAAACGTTCATTTTCATTCTTTTAACCCCACAACTATCTGCCAAACCCATCCCCGCTCCCAAAAACTAACAGCAAAAGTAATTTGATGTTAGAAAGAAAGGCCACTCTATACAGAACCCAGATCTTATGTTAGTAATATGACGTTGACAATGGACAGCTACGTCCGAGAATTCCTTTGGTTAGGTCGAAGAGCTTTAGAAAAGTAATCGCGAATCTCCGGGATAATACGCTGGATCAGAAGCGAATGCCTGCACGACCAGATACTTCATCATTCAGAAAGGAAATCCAAGATAAAAGAGATATTTATACCATACTGAAAAGACTGAGAATGAAATACACACAAGTCTTAGCAATACCACCCTAAAATCTGAATAATTTAACCTCATGGATGTAATTTCCATAATATCATGCAATACACGATAATTAAGTTTTCTTTTGGCCATTCAAATTGGAAAGACAAAAAAAAAAAAAACCAAACAAACAAACAAACAAAACAAAAAAAAAAAATTTGTTAACATGCTATATACATAAAACATGCCTAAAATCCATGGTTTTTGTAGGTTTCTTACAAAGGCCTTAAGTGGTCTGAACTTAACAGTTCTCAGGAAAAATAAATAAATAAATAAATAAATAAATGACGTTAATATTAATACAGAACCTTCTTAGCATCCCCTTCTCACTGAGGAAATTCATTTCAATATTTGTTGGGGGCACTTCTTAAAATCAGTAACATCCTTATCACAAGTCATTAGCCTTAACAACTCACCCAAAAATTTCTCTTAATTTTTATGTATGATATATAGGTGGAGAGCCCAAGCTCATAGTCATAAAAGCATCTTTGGGCTTGAGGATAACAAGATGCAAAACCTTGGTTATACTATATGCCTTACCGTATTGGATACCGAAAGTTTTCAAAGTCTTCAAAATTTTGAGTATCTACAGGCTGCAAAAGAATTCAAACTACTCATCTTGATATAGACATCTAGCAAAGCAAAATATATAGCTATTAATTGATGTGAAGCTTTTTCAGTAAATAGCTCTATGCAGAAGGAAAGACCATTAAGGTGCAGAAAAGCATAATAAACATTTCCTGTTGAAACGTTGGAAGTAATTTTAGCGGGGTTTATCCATTGATGTCCAGTTTTCTAATGTGTACAGGCATGACACAATAGAGAGCTTTGCTCTTTATTGATTTTGCAGAGTGAGAAGGAAAGAATGAAAGGGATATGATGCAATCGTTAAGTAATACACTACTGCGTCCGACATCTAAAGAGGAGCGGGTAGATAAAATGAATGAGAGGATACCCTGGTCTAGTGCTTATTTTGTCAAACTGCTCCAAAATGAATAGAACACAAGTGTGCCTCAGAGACATCGCATTATAGGCTTCAGACAATTCGTACATGCTGGAGATGTTTTCCAAGTTAACATCCTGAAAAGAAATAAAAATGTTTCAAGTCAGAAACAAGGACAACCAGAATTCAACATTAAGCATAATTCAACATGGTAAAAGATTTTCCACCCACCTGAGCAATTGCATATTCACATAAACGCTTCAGACCTTCTAGGAGATATTGATCAGCGGCTCTGAGAAGATCTTGTGCAATAACTGTAGTTACGTCAACTGATCCTGTGTATATGAATCTAATGACAACATAAAAGATTGTCAATGTACTGAAACAGCTTTGCCATTTGGCAATAATTTGATAAGAACTAAACGTCTGGAGTTCAGAAAAATCTAGAAAATTCAAAAAAAAATTATAACTTAGGACAAAAGATTAGGCACTTAAGAACTGTATAGCAATATTTACTGTATGAATATGATACAATTCAAAATTATAAAACAGGCATGGCAAAGTGGAATAGTGTAGTAAAACTAAGTTTGAGATATAGCTTAAAAAACAAGTTAGAGCTGCAGATTCCAGCCTTGCAATATTAATATTACATTGAATAGGGTTTTTTTAGATGCATACCCACCAAATCTACATATTTAGACACATACCTTGCAAATCATCTAAGTAGCAATCAAATTACCCCTACAGTTAGTTAGGGTTAAATATTGAATGGTTTAGAACTTAAATGATGGTTTTGCCCCCACTCTATTTATCCTTAATTTTGCCCCCAAAAAAATCCAATCCTTTTTTTTCATCTTCTTCCTGTTTCCTTCAAAGAAATTCTCAACTCCTTCACACTAACAAGCTTGAAAGGACTTCATTTACACACAAATAGATCAGAAGTAGTAGAGATCCATCCATCCCTCGAATATACCACTCAACAAAGCTTTTGTTACAAGAATTACCATATAAGGGAGGACTGACTTGCCTAACCCAACATAATCATACTAGCACAATTGAATGACGTTCAATTCGATGAGAATTGGATTGATTGCATGAACGTCATTATTGTTGGTGTTGCTTGTTGGATCTCTTATATTGGTTGTCATTTAGGCTGCAAACCAAGCAGGTATTAATACATCTATGTCATCATTAGGGGTGCATTGCTTCAAGTCATGGCATCTTTATCTGGATAATTTCGTTAGCTATGGGATAGATGGTTAGTACGGATGTGAATAGATAGATCCAAAGGCCAATTCTTGGCACGCACTATTCAAAATTTTGAATTAGAAAAATAAATTTTTATTTTTAATTCAAAATTTTGAATAGGGTTCTAATTCAAAATTTTGAATAGTGCGTGCCAAGAATTGGCCCACGGACCCACCCATTCTCGCCCCTAAAATTGGTTAGGTTCTTTAATGAAGTGCATAATGTGGTGGGTTTGAGCGATAAAGCCCAAATTTATATTATATTATATATATGAGAATAATGGAAATGAGTCACTGTCTAAGCCTTACCTAAGTTACCTGAGCTAGCAATAAAAAAAATAATGTTTTCATTATTTTTTTAAAAAAAATTAAATTATGATCTCAACCCCCTAGCTAATTTCTTGGGTTTTAGTTTTAATTTCATCTTCCATCTAATAGATACAAAATCACAGTTTTATGAATACAACATCATCCGCTTGATAGAAAGACAAATGAACTCCAAAATCTATGAAATTTAATCTGCAAGAAGTTAAGGAAGTGGAGACCATCATCCTAAAAAATAACTTCAAAAAAATAATGGCACTACATTTTTTTTGTCACTAGCTCACGTAATTTATCTAAACTGACAGCTCATATACAGTAATCCTATACACACACGTGTGTGTGTATAGGAAAGGTGTACCTAAGGAGTTTCACAGGGTATTACCTACAAAGACACCCCTAAATCTCAACATAGAGTGTATATGTAAGATCTAAATCACTAGTTATGATATCCATGCTCTAAATAGGCGGCGTATAAATTATGCAATTTAAATACTTCATCATCGATCAAGATATCTTATTTGTTCTATTGTTGAAAAGTCATTTATTTTGTACCATATCCAATACACTATAAAATATATTGAAAATGCACGATTTTATGTATCCATCATTTTTGAGTATGCAAGTCACTACTAACGGTTTGGGTTATCCACATACACTCCTCCATAGGTAACTCCCTATGGAGATACCTTAGGTATACTTTTTCGTACACACACGCATATATATAGAGGGGGGGGGAGGAGATGTAAAGATTGGAGAAAGAAGAGAAGCAAGGAGAAAAGGAGATGAATTTTTAATTTAGGGGTGAGAACAGAGTATAATGAAAGAAGAAAGGAAACAACTAGGTTTGGTAAGGGCATATTGTGGATAAGGAGCATAATTAACTACAATAATAGAATTAAGGGGAATATTCTCTCTTTATTCATTAGTGCAAGAGAGGGGAGTATTTGCCATTATATGATCTGGGGATGTGTCTAAATACGTCAATTTGGGGGTCATATTTCTAAATATCTAAGTTGAGCAATATGTATACAAAAAATGTTAATTTTAAAATGAAAATTTGAAAGCAGCCTAACTATTTGCAGAATTTACAAATCATCTTTATACAATTTACACGACACAAAATATTCATGAATCAAGGGGGGGAAATGTGAATCAGTTTGGATAGCTGATTGTTTACAGAATTTCAAAAAACAAGTGAATACTGTGCCATGATAGAGTGTATACAAATCATCGTTATACAATTTACATGACACAAAATATTCATGAATCAAGGGGGGAAAATGTGAATCAGCTTGGATAGCTGATTGTTTACAGAATTTCAAAAAACAAGTGAATACTGGGCTATAATAGACCCTAGGAATCATATACAATCATGAACATGATAGAATGTATACAAACCTCATCATCAACTCAAATACCTCCCATCGAATATTTGGAATCTCAATATCTCTTGCTTCTTTTTCCTGTTAGGAGTTTCAGTGAAAAGTATTTAGATAGGCATCTATAAATTTTAATTGAAGTATCAAAAGGCACATAAGTTGTAAAATGCAGATTCTGATAATAGTATGCCAGCATGAATTAGATTTAGGTTTTGTCTCCTAAAACTGAAAAATTGCCCGTGAACCCAAACTGATCAGTTTGTCTCCTAAAACCAAAAAGGGCATTCAGTCTCACATTGGTCCAAACTCCAATAAACCTCTCTACAATCTCTTGTGCTCTCTCTGTCGTGGTTTGCTTCAGCCTTGGATCAGCTCTCTCTCTTGTGGTTTGCTTCAGCCTTGGATCAGCAAATTTTAGCATTACTGGCCCTTCGGTTTCTGTTTAAATCTGAGTATTTAGCTAAAGTTTTGAAGTTCTCTTGGTTTTCTTTAGATTCGATTGAGTTGATTATGGATTCGGGCTCATCGCTTTACTTCCAGGTTTGCTTCAACCCGGCTCATTGATTGACATTGATTTATGTAAAAACTTGAAAATTTGCTGAAATTTTGTTCATTTTTGGTCTTGCAAATTTGGTTGAGTTGATTGCAAGGATTTGGGGCCCGTATTTGTGCAATCAACAAGAATTTTGAATGAGGGTACCGTTGGTGAAATTTTAAGAGAAGACTACCTTCTGGATCGATTCCAGGTTTGCTTGTTTCTTTTGGTGCAACAGCTTCTTTTTGTCTCTAGTCTTGAAAAATTGCTGAAAATTTGAAATCGTTTGGCTCACTTCAGATTACGTTGAGTTGATTTTGTGAATTTGAGCCTTGCATTTCGGCAGTAAGCAAGAATTTTGCAAAGATTACAGTATGTTTTTGAGCTTCTAATTTACTCGTAGTTGTGAAGGTCATAGATCCCCTCGACTCAAACTGAACCTGATTCAGTTCGGTTTCCGCACTGGTTAAGTTTGGTTCGATTTTGTCAAAATCAGCAAAAACTAACCAAAGCTGATTGATGCTCACCCCTAGTATGAATATGATAAACATGCACGGATAATAAAATGCATATGTTTGATTATTTTAATCCATTTGCTATCTTTCTCAGGTGAAAGCGAGATTAATTATAACAAGGACAAAAACAATAACAACAAAACCATTATCCCAAAATTTTGGGGTTGGCTGCACGAATCTTTTTCTTCCAATCAGTTCTGTAAAGGTTATTTTCTCCCATAAGTTAAGCATTTCCAACTCTTTTAACTTGCCTCCACCCAAGTTTTATTAAGCCTACCTCTAATCCTCACTAATTTGTTAACCACAGTCATATCAACTCTCTCAACTAGCGCTATTACTATCCACACTGCACATGGCCTACCATCTCAATCAATTCTCTCTCAAAACCAAGGATAGTTACATATTATAATTTATTATCAATATAGAATATACATTATCGTGTCTTCTCAAGGTCGGGGTATTTATCTGTGCTTCTTTACGTACCTGAGTATATTATAATGTGTTACAGAAAAACCTGCTACATGGCATAAGAAATATCTCAACTTTCCACTTATTTCAAAAAATTAAGTAGGAATCTAAATTGTGGATGACAAGCAACGAACTTTCAAACAACATCACAAATTCACTTGTTAAAATCATTCACTAAATATATGAAAGTGAACAGTGCAATCATCTTATAGCTCAAGCCAGACAACTAAATGTTCTCATAAATGTTCACACACGTTCACCTACATATCTAATCATAGTGTTTATCAGGGCATTATCCAATACAGAGGGAGAAAGAATTATTACAATCATTGCAATGGCATTTAAATTTTGGTTCAGGGAAATCCATGAACCATTCCTCCACTTCACCATTAGCCAGACCCCAGAGCCACAAGGATTATGCTTGTGTGCAATGAGAGGTATTCAAGTGCAATTAGAGACAATATAGAATAGAAAATTAAATGTTCATAGTTTAATATCAACTAGAATGGGACATTTATGACGATTCACGAGTTTCATGATAAGCATAATAATAGCGACAAGCACAAATCAACTCACCCTGTATCCACCATCAAACATTGCACGAAATTCATCTGAAGAAGCAAGTAAAGCGATCCTGTGTGCGTAAAAACGCCTACCTGGAAAAGAAAGTGAAACATGTTGGAACCAACATTTTCTATGACCATGAACTAAGCAACAAGCCCCTGCTGAAGAGATTGCAAGTTCGCAACAACCACATTAAATAAAGATACAGAATATTGAATCATCTAGAGAAAGATCAGCAGCACCTTCAACTAGAAAGGTAACATCAGACAGTGTGGAACTGTTCACATACTGTTCACCCAGATAAACCTGCAATTGCAAACTGTTCATCAAACACATGTAGAAAGTAGTAATATTGAAAGTCTCCAATCCATATACAGGATACCTTCACCAATAAAATGGTTTTAACATGTTTTCAGGGATATCTAGAAGCCAAATGGCAGGAGCATAACAATTGAAGGAAACAAGAAAAAGGCTTTTAGATCTACGCTGAAACATCTTTAATATTTTTCATATCTGCTTTGGGTGATACATCTTTTGAAATTTTCAGTGAATAAACCTGTGGTGCTGGGGAAGGAGGAGCGGCATCTATGGGAGACAGTGTCATGGCTTTGTTGGCCAATTTGTACAGTGCTACAGAACCATCTTGCTGTTGCTTTGTATTCGAAGAGGCAAGAAGACCAAGAAGCACGTCAAGTCCTACATGGATAGAATATCATTGGATCAATTAAATGAACATGCTGCTAAAAAGGAATTCCTCTTTTTATAAATATCACCATAGTCGCTCTCTTTTTATAAATATCACCATAGTCACTCTTCAAGAATATAAAATGATATCAAGTTTTGCGCAGAATTTCTTGTTCAAGATCCATACACAAGAATCAAACCTCTTGTTAGTAGTCCACAAAGACACAGACTATGTAATAACTTTTACTTTTTTTTCACTACCAAGATAAAATATTGTATTGTAATTTTATCGGAATGCATAATGGTGCTCCAGATCAGATTAATGGTAAATTGACTCAGAGATCATAAGACCCTTCCTCGTTTCTCTTAAAATTCTAGCACATGCTTTGCTGGACAACAGAACACATATGCATGCAAAATACACTAACTTACTGAAATTAGGGCAAAAAATCCCAGGTACCTGTAAAAGGTAAAAGTCTACTTTCGGATTAGCGAATAAATACTGTTTGATACAAAAATCTATTTGCTCAGAGTGGTTCTAAGTTTTAAATCCTAACAAAAGGCACTTATAGAGAAGAACTCAGAGTAGAGTCAGCACAAATACCTAATAACTCATCAAATACAATTGCAGAGTCACAAACCAATCTTAGAACATACCTACTAGAAGAGAGGAAAAACAGAAGTAACATCTTCAGTTTATTTAATTAACCTGCGGAGATAAATTATGAAGGTAGAGCATGTGTACTGAACTAGTAAAGAACATGGCAGAAGGATAATAGAAGCATTGTAGCAAGTGGTGATACCATTACTATCAATGAAAATTGTCTTTTGATCCTCAGGAGAACAAAGATGAGCAAGTGCCAACGCAACACGTCTTTGGACAGCTTTATCTCCTACTCGCATCAAGTAAAGTAAATGCTTCAGAACCTAAAATAGAAAAAACATGAATCTTATGGAAAAAGAATGGCTAATAACTTTTTTCGACATAATTACATTGATACACTAAGTGCAACAAGCAAAACTTACTCGGCCATGAATTTTCTCCTCTAATCGTTTTAATGTCTTGGCCACACAGTCCTTAGTTGCCTATAAGTATATCATAATGGTGTCAAGTTAGCTAAACAAATCACTCCACCGTAGAAAGGATATAAAACCTTATACAGCAGCAGTACCTGGACAATGAATTCTCCATCCTGCAACTTCTGAATACCTCCCACCTTGATAAAATCGGAGACATTATCCTACAAAATATTAAATGTAGCTCATATGCAGTTGACTTGCTCAATGTATAGTAACTGGTAAAGGTTAGCATCCAGACAATCCTCAAAATCTGGTAACATAACTAAGGACCATCAGTAAGTTACCTCATTATCAGCAATCCCATAGAGAGAAAATGCTGCATTGTGCTGTAGAGAGCCGTTCTTTGAGTCAAGAAGTTTAAGTAGAGGCACTAAACCACCATCATATGCAATGCCAGCTTGGTTGTGTGAATCCTAAGGGGCAAATTAATGTCAAGAGAGGAGTTCTGAGTTACTGACCAGTGCTCATGCTACAATTTCAGCATAAATCACTAAAGTATAAATTCATTACAAACTCAACAAGGACCAACAATTAAGAAGACAGAATGCAAACATAAATAGGACAATCACAGGTAGTTTTCCATTAAGATGTAACTCTTACTAATAAGAATGGAACAGCACAAATGGGATACAGTTGAGCACCATATATATAGAGGTTCTGGGACAGGTCCAGGCCCTAGTTTCTGATGTAGGGTTAAGACCATAACATGGTTGCTTAACAAATTGGCCTGGGTTTAAAGATATTTGATAAGGCCAGGCAAGATTTCTATGAACATGAGCAGATTATAGATCATCAACTTGATTCATTCCTAAATACAACTGAGAAAAAGCAATTACAAGGAGAACATATGATATGACATGAAATCTGCAAGAATCATGCCATATGGAAACGGCTTTCAACAAACTAAGAGCGAGATTCTAATGTGCTAGAAGGAGAAGTTAAAAAAACTACATAATAATCAAAAGTCACAGATTACGGAAACACGTGCTAAATTATTTGCAAATGAAAGATTTCTTCAATACAGAACAATATATAAGTTTCTACCCAAATAAATGTATGATTAGTAAATCAAAATGAACAATGTAGATCCCTCCCTCCCTCTCAGCATGCATGTATGTGGCAGTGAAAATATTTTTTGTGGGTGTGCAATGTTTCTGATAGTAAGATAAATAGTTAACCTGGGCCAATCTCCCGAGAGCAAAAGCAGCCATCTCTTTAAGTTGTGTATCTTGAGATTGAAGCATCTCAACTAGAGGTCTGACAGCACCCCTTTGTACAATGTGCACCTGCAGATACTAGCCTTTCACGTGAGAATGTGAAAGCTGCAATTTTTTTTAGAGGAAAAAACAGATAAACACATGCATAAGCTTATGAAAAACCCAGAGTGTATATATGTATAGCATGTCACCTTGCAATCTGAATCAGTTGCAGCAAATTGCCCTAGTAATAAAGCTGCTTCCCTCTGGCTCTCCGTACAGCATGAACTGCCAGTCACCATCACATCAGATGAAAAAGTTACCATCTCGTTAACTCGGAATTGCATGTAGGACAAGTATTTTGTGATATATAAATATCCTGTTATAGATTGGCAAAAAAAAAAAAATCATCTTCTGAAATCTTATTTGTTCTTAACAGTAGAAAGCTGAAATATTTATGATGGTACATGGACCATAGAACCATGCTACATCATTGTTCATCCACTTCTGAAATAAAGGCACGTAAAAAGAGGAATATTCGTCTTCGGGGGAGCAGAGTCAGTTCTAAAAAGAAAAATAAATAAATCATTGAAGTATCTGCTCATAATCCTCTAGTGCACAGGAATATGTTATCTACAATGGCCTACTTGCATGTCCACAGGTAAAGCTGAGAGCACAGATACAGTTAGGTTCAGCACTATGATCATCACCAAAGGGTTAAAAGGACACTTAATTAGAATGAGAGTCCCATGAAACTATGTTCTTGATCACCTAAAAATATCACAGGTATCTAACAAACTGCTAGAAAAATCAACTTCCACATTATCAAAGAACTTCATGAATGCTTATCACATAAACTGAGCCGTAAATCTTCTAAGAGATAAAACTTTGTAAGAGAAATTGAAGAGAAAAGGAAAAGCATAAATGACAGCATTGGTTATCAGCCTAACAGTCCTAATCACATAACACCAATATAAAGGAAAAGAAATGGCTTGGTAAAAAAGAAACCAACAATAAATTTCCACTTCTATAGAAGTCACAAACAGAAAGGGAAAGCAGCAAAGGCAATACCTCAATAATCCAATAACAGGCTGTAAAGCACCTGCTGCAAGAACTTCTTTCTTTATGTTTGGGGATGAATGCACCAAATTTCCTATGACTCCCACCTAAAAGATTAGAAAGAGAATATTTCATGACGAATGTACTAAAAAGAAATAACTTTAGAAATAACAAATGTACAAAGGTAAAAGTAAATCAAGAAGAAAACCCTTTAATGCTTGAAATTGAATTGTTCTGGCTTTCCCATGACCTACATACTAAAATATGTAAATTTCTTGTTGTAGACGAAAGTTGATTCATTACGAATTTTAGGAGTATGTTTTATATTGACTGGCCAGAAAGTGATTAATAGTTCAATTAAAATATTTGGTATCAATTAAAAATCATAATAAGAATATGAAAAATTTTATCGTACTAACTCTTTTAGTAGCTTAATGCAATTTAAAAACACACAAAGAAAAGGATATGCAACAAGTATCATAAATTTTGCAACATCACAAAGTTTCCTTAACCGTAAGAAACACCCATTTTTTGGTAGGCACTTGCAGTTTCATTAACTGTAAGCAACATCCATTTTGTCATAGGAACTTATCCTTAGAAGATGTGACACATGTAACTAATTGGTGTAAGGATAGACACCTCTCATAGATACCTTAGATCAGTTACTCCTGGTTAGATAGATAACAACCCAAAAAAGTTTGCACAATTGCCTTACAGCATGAATAATTAGCTTGGCCTCGTCCACTGGAAATAGTCTGTTGTATGACATTACAAGAGGAGTAATTCACACGATTACCTACTGATTGTGAGTCAACCACCTAGATGGTATGTAGCATGGATATTTCTACTTTGAAGCTATCAGACAAATTGTCAAACAAGACACTTTTTGCGATGTTTACTCTTCCAGTATTTTGCATGTGCTGTTTTAGAACTTGCTGTGCTGTGTCTGTAACAGTGTGACTATGACCGTGATTCTCAGCAAAACATAATACACAACCTTTTGTTGTACTTGTAATACTTGTTAGAATTCCAAAATTCACAAGGATTAATAGAATTTTGCATTTTACAACTACAGCCAGTAGCAATGCAATAATAATTACTCATAGTCACACCTACAAGCAGCACATCACCTTTCCTTAACCCCTTCTTAATTTTTTTTTTGTTTGGAAACCAGCCATAGAAACACCTCTAATCAGCATTTTGCGGTTCACTTAATATAGCTTTTTCCACAAATGGTTTTCAGATGTTGATTCCTCATTTTCCCTTCAAGTCTTGATGCTTGAATCACTTCCCATCCACCTTTACCTATCCACCACCATAATTGCTTGGAATCACTTAGTTTGTTTCATGTAACCTGGACTTGGTTCTATTCAATTTCGTACATTATTTTGGGGAGCACAATCAACATCCAGCTTTAACTTTTCTATTTGCATTAGAAGAATTCTAGTAAGCATAAATTTAATTTGACGCTCTTTTGGCAATACACTATCCTGGTAGGCATATTTCCAGTGCCCTTTGACACATTCTTCATGGTAAGTTTATGTTCAACTTCTAAAAGGAACAAAAAAATTGCTTTATTACGATTCATACATCCTATTCATCTAACTCAGTTCTTGTGACAGGCATAACATCCTTGAATAAGCAGCATAATACTGCCTTCTCAAATATCACAACTCAATTATACATAGTGAGCATTAAAATATGCATTTAGCAATGGTCATAACATATGGGGTAACCAATGGAATCAGCTCCTTTTCCTCATCATCTGGCTCATAGTAGCATCAAACTGATAGAAGGGGTAATCCACCTGGTTTTGGTTTTATAAGAAACTCCAGGAAACAAAGTCTACAGACTCTACACCTTTGAGAAAGAAGAACTGATAACCTTGACCAATTAAAAAAAAAAAAATTATCCATAGTTTAGTTTATTCATATGTTTATATTTCCTGTAATACCTAGTTGCCTAGGCCCTTCAACACCAACAACCTTCACTATCCTTTTTTCTTTTCAAGTCAGACTCCTAAGGGCCATCTCCTTTGTTAAATCATAAGATACTATATCCTTTTAGTGTCTCAATCCGTGCTTATTTAGGTCTATCTCCATTCCTCATCATGCCATCAACCACCGCAACTTATCACACCCAACTAGCACATCCTTTAGGCTTATTCTCCTAAATAGAAGCCACCTTTAACTTCGTATAAATGCACTTGTTTCTTGTCTTACCTTTTGGTCTATTTCTTCTCACCCATGTTGATATACTTGTTTCAGCTATGATCAATTTATATGTTCTTTTTTCTTAATAGTCCAACACTCTGGATAAAAAACACAGCTGGATGCATACATATTATATTGTTTCCAGTTCAACTTGATGGCCACCATACAATCATATGATGACCGAAAGGACTTATCCACTTTAGCATTACAATTTAATTTTACGAACAAAGTCCTCACCATATCACCATCATGATTAGTAGCAAGAATACATCTTATTGCAATCAACACAGATTCTATCTTTTCCTTTTTCTTGTGATTAGGCTAAAGTTGCGCACATATTTCCAAGCAGTGATCATAATCTTGTTGTTCTCACTAAAAAGTTTACAATTTGACTACTGCCTTTCTATATGATGAAATAAGAATACACATATAAAGCCTTCACCTTTTCTATGGTTGGATGACGAATCGAACTAATTGAGTAAATTTTTACTAGGCTGTCTAATTGTGTCCAGATACCCATTAGCAAGTACAGTGCGTTGGATTCAATTAATTAACCATCATGCAAGCTTCTTTATCAAAAAATAACTAAAAAAAACCATTCAGGTAGTCGATCTCAAATGACCATAACCCTCCAATGTCCTATACAATTCAAACAATACCATGCAATAATAACATCTGAGCCATTCATCATATGCTTCCTTGTATGAAGGACAAAAATCATTCAAAATGCATTTTATTTCCCTGGAAGGATTCAGTTGAATTATTGCATACTTCCAAAGAGTCTCATGAAAGTTGCTAAATATGACCCAGGCACAAATTAAGTCGGATTATTGCAAACTTCCAAAAAGTATCACGAGAATACATTGATAGGAGAGCTTACCGCCTCATAGTGGATAGCAGCATCCTCGGATCTTAGCATGAGAATTAGGGTAGGAAGAGCATTGCACTCCACTATCTGCAGAAGAAGTCAAGCAAAAACAAAATCGTAACAGGAAATACTGATTTCTGATAGAATGTAATAAGATTTCCTTGTTGGAATGTTACCCACTTGGTTCTTATTTTCATCATTTTTAAATGCCAAAGTCCGCAAGGCACCTGCAGCTGCTCTCTGTACCTTAAGATCTGTAAATTCAAGCAACTCTACAAGAGGTGGAATCCCACCTTCAATCCTGAATTTCAATGAAAAGAAAACAGATTATAATCAGACATCGTTCAGAAACAATTTAATTTAGGAGGCAGATATAAGAACAAGAAAACCTGACGTAAGTTTTGATGCTGCTATTCTCATGAGCAAGGTTGGTTAATGCATCAGCTGCTCTTCTTACTACACTAGTAACTGCCCGAGTGCTGGAATTTTTCTTATGCCTTTTCAAGAGGTCAACAAGAAGAGGCAGAGCACCAGCATCCACTATGAGCTGTTGGTGCTCAGGCTGTTCAAAGAAGGAAGCATTAGATCGATACTGAAATGATGCAACAAAAATATTTAAAAAGGCCAAAAAATAATAAGGAACTAATGTGAATTTCGTCATGCACCCGGAACATTAGACCAGAAGCCTTAGAACTTATGATACTAAAATTGGTAATATAGGGTGCATTATATCAGCAATATCAGAAATATCGGTAATATCAAACGAACATTAAACTTATACACGGTACATCGTGTATCAGGTACCTGATTCCGATAATATATGTGATATATATATATATATATATATATATATATATATATAGCTGATATTTAAAGTCCGGTTTAGAATGAATAAGTTGCATGATAACCGGTGTTTTAAATATCGAATAGCCAGGATAGATCAATCGGAAAAAAATCATATTTGATATTGGTTATGAGGAAGATATCAGGAATATTTAACAAACATTGTCAAAGTCGGACTATATTTATACATATCCACTTATCTTTAGTAAAAACTATATGATGCAATACATATAAACATAACGTAAAACTACATAAAACATTATTTAGAATGTTTAGTTTTGGTATTCGCATTCGAAATGAACCTGGCCCATGCCCAATACCCAAATACTTAAGTCACCTAGAAAAAAATGAACCACCAGAGCCCAATATAGCAGCCCACTATATCGGAGTCGGCCCGATATAGCACCGAAGGGCCTAAAATGTTAAATACTATAGTGAGCATCATATCATAGTGGAACAGGTCTGAAAACGAAATATCGGCTACTATATCCACTGTGGTAACCGATATTTAAATACTGATGATAGCATCTTAATTAGACTAAATGCATCATTAACTACACTGAAGAAGGAGATGGCAAAAAGAGATTTTTCTATAGCTATTGATTGAGTTAACCTGAGGTCAAGTAAAGAGATTTCTCTGTAGTTATTGATTGAGTTATCCAAAGGTTGAATGATAACAATGACTAAATGTATCACTAATTACACTGAAGAAGGAGCTAACAGGAAGAGATTTCTTTAGAACTTACAAGTTGTCGTTATTGCAAACAATTGATTACTTCCAAGGCCACAATGCACTAATGACATTGACTGTCAAACAAATGTATACTCCATAAACAAGAGGAAAAAACAATTACATTCTTATCACATGTGCTCCTTCTGCCTCCAAAACAAGATTAAAAGAATTAGGGGACAAGGCAAAGGACCTTTCCAATAACTACAACTGCATAGCACTTGCATAAAATTTTTGCAGAGCAACTTTCAATGTATCCAGTACTATTTTAAAATTATGCTATGAGACTACAGTTCTCAACGAGCACTATGGCATAGATATCTACCATTTTGTTACTTTAACAAATCCAGAATAACTACAGATCACCGAAGGTCTTTGGAAAAAGAAAGGCTACACATAATGCAACCAGTATGAGCAATTAACTGAAGTAATTTCTCAAACAAAGAACTGAATTAACGCCACCATCAAGAAAACACTCCATTACATCATTTCTTAAGTCCTTAAACAAGTCCCCTCTGAAATTTGCCCGCATTACTACATGCTCGGTCATATTAACTCACTGTATCTTCTTAAATCAAAATACAAACTCATAACTTCTACATCCACACTTGAGTAGACATGAATTCATATTAGCTCACCATCTTTTGAAACTTGCATTAAAGTAAGGATCAAGACTGACAAGTTGAGGATATTAGGAAAGAAAACCAAAAAAAAAAAAAAGAACCAGTTTTTTCTCCCAACTAAAATTTACGTTTTCTGATAAAAGACTAAAACTATTGAGTCTTAATTGTAATATAAAGTCAACACAATACTACGAGAATGAAACAGATTAATTGACACTAATTTTCAAAGCAAAACTCTGTAAATATCAAAACATCATCATCAAAAAAAAAAAAAAAATCCCGAGGAGAGGAGGGGCGAGGGAAGTTATACCTTCACCGCAAGAAGACCTAGCGCAAAGGCACTGCCTTTTTCGACTTCGTGTTCAAATGGCCTCTCCACACCGGCGGTCGCCGGCGGCTCCTTCAGATGCTTGACAAGCGCCGGCACCGCTCCCGCTTCGACAATCAGGCTCACAACTTCCTCTGCAGATAAAATCCCTCGATCTATTCATTCGAATCACACAAAAACCACAAGGAAATTCAAAGGGAAATAGATGGAATACCATTTTTGGCCAGCTCAGCAAGCACATGAGTCGCACGCTTGGCGGCCAGGCGATCGGATTCCTGCCACGAGAATCTCGAGAGAAGGACGTCTACGTGCGACTTCACTTCAAGGGGCAAGGTTTGAGGGCAGAGATGGTGATGGATCTCGCCTCTGCCTGCTCTTTCTTCGATGTCTATGACCATGGCGGTGGCTGATGAAGATGACGAGGGGTCTTCGAGCTTCCTCTTCTGTCCTTTGCGCTGATGAGCGGTGGACATGGCCGATTCCTGACGCTGATCTCCCTCCATGAACGATGACGAAGAGGCAGAAGAGAGAGCAAACTAGCTTGGGAAAAGAAAAGGGGAAAGGGAGAGCTGGGCGGAGGGGTATTTTGGGGATAGAAAAAAGCAGTGAGGAGTGATGAACTGGGAAATTTCTATTCAGCCACACCACCTTGCTCAAGAAGCCCACATTATTAATCCTCGCCCGGGTCAGATAAAAACCGGCTCATAGAAAAGTAATGATAAACTTGCAGTATTTTTCAGCTTTAAGAGATAGGTGTGGTGAGCAAAGCGCTGTGCTTAAATAGAATGAGCACACCACTTGACTTAGTTAGGACCCATTTCTGAGCTAGCTTGGAAAAATTCTATTCAGGCACACCTTTTTGCTGAAGACGCTAACAAAATTACTTAGGAGTTCGACATTAGTTTTTGAGACATGTATACTTGGTTCATGGAAGTAAAAGAAAGGAACAAATAAATTAAGAACTAACTTTCTAAATGAAAATAAAAGAAGAGAGTTTTGCTTATGTTTTTTTTTCTAATTTTTGGAAAAGATGAAATTGCAGTAGCAAGTGGAAGAAATATTATTTAATTGATCAAATAAAATAATAATTATATTATTTTTTATTTTTTATTTTTAAAAATATAATTTTTTAGGGGTATTTACTGGTTTGTCCCTCAAATCTTTATATATTATGATTTTGCCCCTCAAATCTTCATATTTAGGATTTTGCCTCCCAAATCTCATAAGTTACAACAATTTAGTCTCCCTCTCTAACACAGTTAAATATTTGATCATTTTACCCCTCTTTTCATTTTTTATTTTCCTCATCTCTTCTTCATCTCTCTTCCTCCACTCTTCTCTTTTTCTTCATTATTTCAGGGAGGAGAAATCAGTATTTAACTGTGTTAGGGAAGAGAAGAGAAGAGAGAAGGAAGAGAGGAAAAATAAAGGGCGAGGGGGCGCCAGCTGCGGAGGGGCTGGAGGTAGGAGGAGCAGTCGGGGCAGAAGGTCACCGAGAGGTGGCAGGGGAGGCCGCCGGTGAGGCTGGTGTGGGTGCGGAGGCAGCAGACGCACGTGTTGGAGGGGTTCGGGGCGATCCGCTCGCCGCACAGGCAGCAGAGGACGGTGCCGGTTGTCTGGGATGGGAGGAACATGCCGGCGGCGGAGAGATCCGGCGATGGCGTCGACATTTTTGGTTATTTTCGGCAGCGGCGGCGGCTAGAATTTTTTTTGGGGAGGGGAAGGAAAAAGGGGGATTAGGGTTTTGGCGGAGAGGGGAAGGGGGAGGGCTTATAGTACTGCGGCTGATGAGGAGAAGAGAGGAGGAAGAAGAGAGGAGGAAGAGAGAAGAAGAAGAGAGGAGGAAAATAGAAAATAAAAAAAAGGGTAAAATGGTCAAAAATTTAACTGTGTTAGGGAAAGTTAGAGAGGGGACTAAATTGTTGTAACTTATGAGATTTGGGGGATAAAATTCTAAATATGAAGATTTGGGGGGCAAAATCATAATATATAAAGATTTGAGGGACAAACCAGTAAATACCCCAAAAACTCCTTGATGCATAATATAAATCAATGATATCGATAAGAGTTGTTTTGAAAATGCTTTTGACTTAATATTTATCATAATTTTATTTTTCCTCTTTTAGACTCTAATGGATCAACCTGATGAGTTGTAGAACACATATCTTGTTTCTGTTGGTTCCTATGCAGCTGCTACTATTATGATTGCCTGTTATATTCTGTTTGATTGAGAAGATGAATATATACCTAGGGAGCCCATAATATTTCGAGATTTAGTAAGAAATCATAAAATATTCTGTTTGATTGGGAAGCTGCTACTGTTGTGATTCCTCTGTTTCCTAATTAATTGAGTTTTTCAGACATAATGTACAAAAGTAAATGTATAAAAGTATGATCATTTATACATTTGTACATAAAATTCATGTTATTCCCTAATCTATTTTATCTATTTTTGTGGAGTATAAACCATTGGTGCATTATACATTGTACCACCGGAGGCATACCAAAACATTGTTTCCAAATGATTTTTATTTTTCCAATTTTGATGTTTTTATTACAATAGGTGGTTTTATCGAGTATAATTAGCCTCTAATAAATGGTCTTCTCAAAAATCTTCGTATTAGTTTGAGTTGTTTTGTTGAAATATGTGGTTAATTGTCATCTTGTTCCCACCCCAATTGTTGTTTAGGTACTTCGATAACTACGGAATTATTAGAGACATAATGCAGAATCATCTATTTCAGACATTGGCTTTATTTTCTATGGAAACTCCTATCATAACGAAAGAGACATACATATTTTTTTTTTATTCTTCTCTCTTCCTTTACATTGCTTTTATACTGCATTCCGGTTTTATCGAGTATAATTATCCTGTATGATTGTTGATAGATCATATTGAATCACCGTGCACACCATAGCGCTTAAATTACCATGAAAGCCAATTTGAGTGCTGTTCTAAACTTACTTTGGATGTCTCTTCTTGCTTATAGATACTCGAAAGAAATATCGGATGCTTACGAGAGGATTTTGCTTGTGAGCGCCGCCTATTCATTCGCTCGGATGAGTTAGATGCTGCTTGGGAGCTCCTCACTCCCCTTCTCAAAGAGCTGCAGGAGAAAAAGATTGCCCCCGAGTTCTATCCATACGGGAGTCAAGAGCCCGTAGATGCTCACTATCTTGCAGCAAAGTACGACTTTTGATGGGGGGATCTGAGTGCAGGGCACTACAAAGGATCGTGATAATGCCATTGCTCACAAGTTTTGTTGTTACTAGGATTGTAAGCTTTTTGTTTTATATATCAATAAATATGTTGCTGCAGTGAGAGATGGAGATATAAAAAAATAATGAAAGTTGGTTCCTCAGTTTGGTTTAGAATGGAATTTGGCCCTTATTTCCTAGCTCGTAGTATTTATTTCATTATGAATGAATGAAAAATTTTAAGAAATGTTGTTATAAGTTTCTGTGGTTATATTGGATTTGTATTAAAATTTTCGCATCTATTTTGGATTGAAATTTCGGCTTTTTTTTGCAACAAAATGTGCACTTGGTGAGGTTTGAACTTAGTCGTATCATATTGAAGTTCTTACTATTATATCAAAATTTTGAAGTTATGGTGGTACTGGTTGATGGTTAAGGAAAATCGTTTTTGTATTCTAATAGTTTGCCAACATTGCTGTCTTTATTTCTACATGGCTTTTATTTATTTTTTGTTTTTTGTTTTTTGATTTTTTGTTTTTTTTCCCCCTCTCTTTCTTCTTCTCTTCAATTAGGGGAAAACCTTGTTTGAATATTTTCTAACTGAGTAACTTAAATTTTTACTAATTTAATTTGAGAGCCACTATTGAGGTTCTCCAAGGTGTTTGTAGGTTACAAATACTTCTATTATGAAACCATGTTATATAAATATGTTACTAGTATAGACTATATTTAAATTTTTAGGATTGGAAAAAGTATATATTAATCTTTTGTTGATATAATGAAATAAACACAATTTTAATCTCACTATATATTAATTATTTATAACATTGAGGGTGGTAATCTCACCATGATATTTGAATCCTTACTTCCATGCTTCTTTTTAACTAGCCAAACAAAAGAAAATGAGGAAGTACTACTTCATTGGGACTTCTTCCTTATGCAAAACAAACAATTTAATTTGTGAAAGTAAAAAAGGTATGCTCTTCTTACTTCCCATATAGACTAAACAAACAAATGAATGTTAAGAAGAAGACTTTTCTACCACTTTATTTTTGAAAAATTACTTCTAAATCTCTTCTCTACTTCCAAGTAGCCAAACAGGGCCTTAGTGAAGTCAAGCTAACGGGTGGGCTTGGAGGATCCAAATTCACTAAGGCATGTGTTAAGAAGAAAAGGAATAAAAATTACAAACGAAGTGAGCCATATATGCTGGCTAATAATTTCTTATTATCACCTTGAAATGATCTTTTCATAACTTGCTAATTCAGATTGGTACAATTATTGAGTTGAGAAGATCTCATCAGACATCTAATGCCATCGCTGAGCAAGGTTTTAAGAAGATATTGGCATCTAGGATGAATCATAAGTGATAATATAGCAAGGTAACAAATTTAAGCTGATTAAGTCACCTTCATTGTTGTATTGTGCATAATTCTTTTCCAGTTTCATTACCCAATTTTGATTAATTTCTATTCTATAAGTATTTATCTATTTCTCTGCAAAAGGAGATTGCTATTCTATGAAGATCGAAGAAGCAACAGCAGCATACTTGCCTTGTCAAATCATAAGATATTGGTTTTCCAAATTCGATAATCAACATTGTTACAAACCAAGGAGAGATTGGTTAGGTTAACGAGTAGTGGAGAAATGAAATCTCCAATTGATCTTCAGTCGCCAGTATTCATGACACATTCAATGGTTCCAACGAGATTCAATTGCACTCATAGATTGCCGAGGAATGGTGGTTGTGAGCACTTTTTGTTAAAACACATGGAACGATCAATAAATCTGTGACGGGTCATAACATGCAAATATTTTTTTTTTTTTCATCGACACTGATCCAAACGGAGTCTTTGGTCATGTCATGTAAACATTTTCGATTATGCGGTGCATTCAATCAATTCTTAAGCATGTTGAATGTGTTGTTGTAAAACTTAGAAATATGTATACTATCATGAAACTTATAGGTCAAATACTCATCACAACATCTATGGCTTAGAACTTGGATTGAATGTAGGACTTGCTTATTGGCATTTTTGTAGACAACTGATTAATGGATATTTGAATAAAAAATGCTTGTGCTAGTAGAAAATGAGTGAATATGATGATATTTATGCATGTGTTTAGCCCTAAAATAAATGAATGGAACATTGCAATATTTTAGTTTATTTGATATAATTATTTATCTATCTCAATAATCTCCGTTGGTGTTGCATACTTTTAAGTTAATTATTTCTTAGTAAAATAAAACGAAACTTTAAGTCAAGAATTGAGTTGGGCCTCCGGGCCGGGCTCGACCCTGGTAGGAGTTGGTTTGTTGTTGGGCGGCAAACCAAGTAAGCGACTCGACTCGACTCGGTCAGGGAAATAAAAACGAGAAGACGATAGGAGAGGGGAGCTTCCAAAGGAGGACACCATATTTCCCGGTGAGCCCAGTTTTTCTAGTGAGCCCACTCTCTCTTCACAAAAGAGAAAATTTTTCCGATGAGCACACCAAATATACCAAAACTGTCCTCATCTCTCCCACATTTCTCTCCCTCACCTCTCCAACAAAACCCAAAAGCCCTAAACCTCTATTCCCTCCCTCTCCCACCTCCCCTAATCCTTCTTCTTCCTCTTCCCTACGTCCTCCTCCTTTCAATTCTTCTTCTCTATCCATGTTTTGGCCTCCGGCGCCAACTATCCCGCTGCCGAGCCGCCGCCGCCGCCGCCACCGCCGGTGATCCAGCCCACTAGGAAACCCTAATTAAAGTTAAAAGGAGAGCTCTCAACTCTCTCTCTCTCGAGATATCTCGATTGCCGGATCGGGAACAAAACCCTCCATTTTAAAGGTGTGAAGACGCATCCAATTTCGCTAAAGGATCGCTTTCAATGCAAAAGATTACGATCTTTTTGTTCTCCTTTCTTTCTAAATGCTTGAATCTTTGCGTCAATTTCTACCCTCCCTTGAATTTGAGAAATTTGTATCTCATGACACCAATATAGAGTCATGGCACGAAACATGTTTCTTGATTCACTTTAGCTAAACCTTGAAATTTCTTTTTTAATCTCTAATAAAAGTCGAATCTTTTTTAATATTATCATGTATAGGATGCAGTCAAGATTCACCCGGTCGAAGGAATCCAATGGCGTATCTTATGATGATATCCAATCTGTGTTTGCGACATTTGGTGATGTTGTTGGGATCCATGCAGCTGATGAGACAGGTGCTCGAGTGATTGTTTGCTTTTCTGAAGTGAGTTCTGCGCAAAGGGCGTTTAGAGCATTGAATGGATACTCTTGCCAGGAACTTGGTGGGCATACCCTGCATATACGATACTCGGCCCTGCATCCAGCAGCTATGGCTTTTTCTTAAACCAATTTATGGCAGCAATAGCTTCATTTTCTTTAATACATGATATTCTGTTGTGTGCTCGTGAGGATACTGAGTCATACAATATCAATAATTTCTCCCTGTTGCTATGTGCTTATGAGTCGGTTTCATTTGAGTAATGTGCATTGCTATTTATAGTATGCATAAAGTGTTTGGTATGATACCATTGTCGGTTGAAAATAGTATTCTGAATCTTTTGTTGTGATCATCACTGACAACCTTCAAGGGATCATAAGACTCCTGAACTTTTGTTGTTAAATTTTGGTGTTGTGATTGTTATCTATTATTAAAAGTGAAAATATGGGTTTATTTATTTAACTCCTTCATAGTGTAACTTCTTGTTCAATTGTTGGCATGGCTGTGCTCAATGAAACATAAGCATTGAAAATGGAATTCTGCCAATGTATGGTCGTGCCCAATTATTGGCATGACATGTTGAAAATGGAATGCTGCCCCTGAATGGATCATGCAATGATGCTAGGAAAGCCACCAAAAAAGTATCTTTTGCTATGAGTCGTGATCACCACCAATGTCAACCTCATTCTCCCTATTAGTGCAGTTTCCCATTTGCAAAATTTACGTATGCACGGATAAAGCTAAGTGATACATGAAGCGTTAGATGAATTAGTTAGTTGCAGCTCTTGTAATAGCCTAGTTGCCTTTCAGGCAATGACATTATCTAGTTGGCACTGACACCACATCTCTGTGTTGCAGGTTGATCTGGTGAGGGACCAGGTGGTCAGAAGATGCACAAGACGAGCTTCTTTCACCTTCCGCAAGGTATTTTTTAGATAGTAAAATTTCTGTATCTAAAGTTTTTCTCTTTTTTTCTTTTGTTTTCAGTAGTTATGCACCAGTTATACACAAGTTATACCGTCCTAAACCAAACAAAGCCAAGAAGCCTGCCCCTAGTTTCAAAGCCAAGAAGCCATGGGAATATTAGATATGTACATTTTTCAGCGTGCTTCTCTAGTATTATATAGCATTGATGTGATAAAATCGCTAGTTTCATATGATTAGCTTTAAGTATGTTGAGATAGATCTTGAGAATTCTTTATAGTACTGGTGTATTTTAACCCTCCACATTCTGCAATGAAAAGTTGTGATTAATTTACTGTTCTGCAACTATCTGACTTGTTTGGGCATTACAGGTGAGGACGGGACTCTGCTATTGCGAGTATAGACAATATTGTGATTCTCGAACGGAAGGTGACCTCACATTGAACGTCTTCTGTATAGTACCCAAAGTCGTGAACTAGTGATCAAGGTTGTCTGAGTCGAGGGGAGAGTTCCTTAAGTGACTGCCTGCAGGAACCCCACTCCTGCAAGGCCAGGCCTCCTGTACGTTTTATCACTCAAGACTTTGCAACTCGAGCAGCATCTCTCACGAGCAGGCAGTGGAATGCTGGCAGCTACACTTGCACATTCATGCCAAAACGTGCACCATAAAATTCTCTAGAATGGCAACAGTTTCAGGGTGTCAGCCAGGAGCTGATCGTTTTTTTCTCCCTAATAAGCAATAGAATTTGAGTTTCGTATTTATGTGTTATTGATGAAATCTCTAGTTTGAGAGAGATAAACTTTGTGTACAAATTTGAGAGATGAATGAATTTTTGTACTTTATTGTCTCATTTTACTTTCTTGGTTTCCAATTGGTTTCTCCAGTGATGATTAGGGTGATAATGTTAGATGATTAACCTATCATTATGTGTTCTATTTAATTTATCGGAATAGTAGCTAAGGAAAAAAAAATTGTTTCAGTCAGGAATTTAATTTGATTCGTAATAGTTACATTTGTAATAGTTGCACAAGAAAATATATTTATTTGGAAAAATAAGATAAAATAAAAAGAAAATGCATAAGAAAATGTATCACTATGTGTTTCATCTAATTTATCTTTGAATTGGAATGAAATAGTGACAAGGAAAAAAAAATTATTTGAGTCTGAAATTTAATTAGATTCGTAATAGTTACATTTGTAATAGTTGCACAAGAAAATGTATTTATTTGGAAAAATAAAATAATAAGAGATTTGATGTTGCCAAGAATCAAACCTGAGACGCTCAGGTCTGAAATAGAAATACTCACCACTATACTACAACAATTTCACGAATAATTAAACGAAAATACATTATTTATAACTGTCCGGACTGGAAGTCCTCCGGACTTCGGACTTTGAGTTTTTTTGGATTCATAATTTTTTTCAATCCGTACAGTTTCTAGTATTTTTGAGTAATTAAAGATCTAATAAAATTAATTTTTAAATTTAATTTGTGAGATAATTTAATATAGAAGAAGATTTGATAGAATAGTTTTGGATTTTTTTTTTTTTTAGTTCACTGATCTGTAGTTTAGAAGAGAAGGAGAAGAGAGATTGAAGAAAGGGCATTTTAGTTCAAAGAAATTAATGGCAAACTTGTAATATATATGAAGTTTTTAAGTGGGCTCACCAAGAAAAATGGTGTGCCCCTCTAGAAACTCCCCAGGAGAGGGTCGAAATATATCATCTCCATCTCCATCAATTCTTTAGACACAACATTGTATATTATTTAGGGCTTCATTCTTCGTCTATTATCTATAACAATACTACTAGTACTACTACTAATAATAATAATTGATGGGAGTTCAAGGATTATGGGAACTCCTGTCGCCCGTCGGCCGCCGCGTCTCAGTCGAAACCCTAGCCGGAAAAAAACTCGCCATTGGTAAATTTCTTCCGTCAACTGAAATCTTAAAAAAAGGAAAAAATTTCTTGAAAAAACTTGTATTGATGTGAAATTGTTGAGTTAATGTAAAATAATACAGATGCCAGTATATGGATGGTTCAGTTCATGAAGGCGATGCGGGATGAGAAGGGGGAGATGGTGAGGAACGCCCACATCCTCGGCTTCTTTCGCCGCATCTGCAAGCTCCTTTTCCTTCGTACAAAGCCCGTCTTCGTCTTCGACGGCGCCACCCCCGCCCTCAAGCGCCGCACCGTCGCCGCCCGCCGCAGGCACCGCGAGAACGCCCAGGCCAAGATCCGAAAGACAGCAGAGAAGCTGCTCATCAATCAAGTCTGCGACAAGATTATTATCCCCTCTCCTTTCGAGTATATAATCTCAAAATAATCATGACGACTTATATATTATCTTCTCATTTTTTTTTTCCTTCTCATGTTTAAATGCAGCTCAAGACTAAAAGGCTTGAAGAACTTGCCCAGGAGATCAAGAATAGTAGAAAAGCCAAGGAGCAGCAGAAAGATGACAAGGGGAAGCAAGTTGTCGCTGCTGATGGTGACAACCAGAGTAATAACCTACAAAGCAATACTGATAACAACAGAACTGATACTGACAGAGCTCGTCGGGCTCAGGAGGCTTTGGATGAGATGTAAAAAGCCATTATATTCTTCTTATTGTAATTTCCTGTTATCACTGTTATTGCAACTTGTATTGTGAACTTTCAGTTTGCCTTGCTTTTGTACAGGCTGGCAGCATCTCTTGCCGCCGCTGAAGAAGAGGACAACTTCAATGGAGGAAATAACACCACATCTGCTGGAAATGCTGAGCCTGCTGAAGACAAAGATGGCGATGAGGACGATGATGATGAGGAGATGATTATTGTAAGTTTAAAATTGTTTTATAAGGAGTGACTTGCGTACTTATTCAGCCCACATCTAAGTTCCATTGATCATTAAATTGGTTTTGCGATTGACAATTGCTATTTTTGTTATGATGAAATTATTATTATTTATTCATGGTGTTAATATTCACATTGCAAACAAATGGGGCACCCCTTAATATATGCATGCTAAGCTGACCCGTAATTCAACATAGATCTTATCTTATTAAATAGAAAGTGCACATGAAACATAGTATTCATCTTAGATTTTGTAATGTGAAGCGAGTAACATGGAATAATGTGATGTACAGCTTTTGATAATTTAGTGGGTGTTCTTGTTCACTTTTTGTTTTTCTACTAGATCTTTAGTTTCTTCTTTCTATTGACGAACTTGAGTAGTTATCTAAAGCTAGTAGTCACCCGTTGGAAATATGAATTCCATAGAGCGTGCAATATATTATCTTAATTGGGGTTCGTAATGTTTCTAATTCCTTGTTATTTGCAGCCTATAACAAGCGGCAACATTGATCCATCAGTATTAGCCTCTTTGCCTCCGTCAATGCAGTTGGACCTTCTCGTTCAGGTAAATAAGATGTTGCAAATCTTGGCGATTTCTTTTCATGAGAACTCCTGATTTCTCATTACCGATTTGGGTCTAACCGTTTTTCTGATGCATTTATCCTTGGTTTTGTAGATGCGGGAGAGACAGATGGCTGAAAACAGGCAGAAGTATCAGGAAATTAAGAAGGTTTAGTAACCAAAATATTTTCCTTGATCTCCCTAAATATCTTGTACTTATTAGCAGTACAGTGGATTTCATGACTGTTGTGTTCTAAATGCTTTTCTCCTCACTGGATGTCTTCATGATTACTCAGAGAGTAAGAGGGATTAAGATCTGCTGATTCAAGCTCTGAATTCTGTAACTCTAATGCTTAATACCATTTGGTCTGCATGCTAATGTCATGGTTGCGATTGCTTTAGGAGATCTGTGCCTCACACACTCCGTTTATTTTGTTGATATATAATCATATTCCTGTGAATTTAAGCTGGGAAACTGAAATTATAATAGTCTTGTAACAACCCTCTATTTTCTTATAGCAATAAAAGATTAAATAAATAAACAAAATGATAAATATGACTCTTCATTTTTAAACATTTCATCTTTTATAACTCTCAAACTTTTCATATTCTCAACTCATTACTCATTCATTTCTCTAACTCTCATCCTTTCATCTTCTCCATGAATTATCTACATTAAATATCCAATTTAATTCTCTTAACCCTTTAAATTCTATAACTCCCAAAACCCTTCACATTCTATAACTCCTAAATGCAACACTATATAAACCTAACATCTTTTCTAAATTCAATCTACACCCATTCTCTAAAATTTTTCTCTTCCTCTCATCACGCCGAAGGAGTCGCCACCGTCGGAGCCACCACTTTGTCCGAGATGAAGTCATTTCTCTTATCTTTTCACATCTTAAATTATCACCGTTTTGTCAAAAGGTTAGTAATAAACTCTTTTCTTTCTTATTGGGTTAAACTATTGGACCTTAGAACTACTTGACCCATTATCTAATAATCCTAATGATTTAAGAATAATATCCATCATTTTATAAACCCAATAAAATGGAGTCAAACTTATTTCCTAATTTCAGACCCACTTAACTTTAAAATCAATTTTAAGTATGTTATAAATATTAGAAAATTCTCTAAAAAAAACATCTTAATTCATATTAATCTGTTTTTAATATTCTTAGAATATTTTTAATGTGTAGATTGCTCTGTTGAGTGACATTGGAAAACAAAAATCCAGGTGAGTTCATTTTCGGACTCACTAATCATGCTATTTTATATACATGTTGTTTCAATCATGTTATTTATTTTGTGTAAATTGATTTGTTATTTTGTAGGAATTTATCAATTACTTATTATGTTTCTTGTCATCAAAAATATATTATCAATTGTTATTAAATTTAAATTACATAGTATAGTTAGATTTTAGAATAATCATATATACAAATTTGATAAATCACATAAAAGTTATATTCACGGAAAAATATTGTTTGAGATATCATTTTGTATCGGTGTCTAAAAAAATTATCTTGTATGCTGGTTCTCTAATTAAGGAACGTGCAACGCACGAAAAACCTCCCAGCATCCATATAATTGCCTGGCCGATATCTCTATGATGTTTCAAATCAGTGACTCTTAAATATACCTAATTGTGATTTATTAAATAAAGCATAAATTGAACAGACTCTATAAATCATATTATTAACAAATTAAGAAAAATTCAATTGAAATATTGTACATGATATAATCAATATACTGTATTATACCTAAATGACACTGGATTGGGGGAGAAACTGAATGATGGAAATATACTCTGTTTCGGCTGTAAACTTGTTAAGTTGTACAACTGAATATTTCGCACACCATGGGTGCGTGATGATTTGCTGGATCATACCTGACTAAAATTCCTGTTTGCCTGACGGCAGGTCCGATTCAGCACCGGACAATCCTGTGACCATTTCCTGGGTCTGTACAGGAAACAATCGAAACAATTGTATTCCATCAGTTAGATTTTCCGATTACATGACATTCTAAACAAAAATACCTCTGTTATAAAGCTGACTTCATTAAAATAACAATAAAATAACCTAAATTAATTGACATTATTATTACAGACATTTCATTCCATATTTTCTAAAACTTGTGTTATTATTATGTCTGAACATAACAGTTATATTTCACATTTTTTCTGCGTATTTTATTTTAGTCGCAATCTGACGATCTGGGTGTGCATGTCCAGATTTACAGATTAATACGCCAAAACTAACGCAGGATCTGGTGTACTTTAAACATCATATTGAAGCTCCATAACAGATTAGAGATTCCCTTCTTTCTTTTGTTTAATTTTATTATATTTTGTTTCAATTGTATCTAAACTTTATTCCAATAAATGAAAAGTTAAACTTTTGTTGAATTTTTCTATCGTAATTACTGAGTATTATTGTGGCAAATTTATTGAGGCTTTATCATATTCAAATCGAATATGTTGCCGATACCTGTTACACGTGCTCGTATACCGTATATCGGGAGCGGGGCGTGACAAGTCTCTTAGCTGCTTGAAAATTTAGACATCTGCAAAAAATTTTCTGTTTCATTTCCAAAATATGGAACTCCCTCACATATAATATGTTCAATGAATTTGGTGATCAAATATAATGGAAGAACAGGTTCTCCAGAAAAATGGGACTAAGAACATGTCTAATAGAAGCCTATGAATTTCTAGTTGCAATGGGAGCAGTAATGTGGAGATTCCGTGAGAAAATCCTCTTTAAATATTCATACTTCTGTTTTTGCTGATTGTATATAAGACATGCTAGCATTCACAAATGCACAATGTAAGCTATCTTTTCGATAACTATATATATATGTGTGTGTGTGTGTGTGTGTGTGCAGGAGACTAAGTGGGTATGTGAGAAAGCTAAAGTCATAGAGTCTTGGAGTTATAAAATTTGGCATACGGGTAGAGATAGAAATCGTAATGGGGTAGGTGTGATTATAGATAAGCAATTACTTTGGGATGTAGCGGAGGTTAGGAGGAAGTGTGATAGAATTTTATTAGTTAAACTTATTTTAGATAGAGAGATTTTTAATGTTATTAGTACCTATGCACTACAAGTAGGATTTGATGAATCCAGTAAATATCAATTTTGGAAGGATCTAGATGAGATAGTATAAGTAATACCCGCTAGAGAAAAACTATTTATTAGTGGTGATCTCAATGGCCATATAAGAACTAGTCGTAATGGGTTTGATAGTGTACATGGAGGATTTGGTTTTGGAGAAAGAAATGAAGCAGATAATTCAATTTTAGATTTTGTTTTGTCTTATGATTTGATTTTAGTGAATACTTGGTTTAAAAAGAGAGTTCCTCACTTGATTACTTTTAAAAGTGGATCGAGTGCGAGTCAAATATATATATATTTTTAATTAGGAGGGTAGATGGAGTTAGTTGTATCGATTTTAAAGTAGTACCAAGTGAGAGTGTAGTTTCTCAATATAAACTCTTAGTTTTAGATATTCAGATTAGAAAGAGACTTAGAAATATTAAGTATAAATTAGATCCTAAGATTAAGTGGTGGCGATTAGAAAGTAATCAAAAAGTTTTTTTAGATAGAGTAGTACAAAAAGCAGATTGGAGGGACCATGATGATCCTAATATAACATGGAATAAAATGGCTAGCTGCATTAAGAGGGTAGCTAAAGAGATATTTGGTGAGTCGAGAGGTGGTGTTCCACCATATAAAAATATATCTTGGTGGAATGAAGAGATAAAAAATGCTATTAAGATCAAGCGAGAGTTTTATAGAGATTTGAAGAAGAATAATAATAATGATGGAATAAGTTTTGATAAGTATAAATTAGCGAAAAAAGAGGCTAAGAAAGCTGTTCGGGATGTAAAAACTAAATTATATAAACAAGTGTAAGAGAAGTTGGATAATAAAGAAAAAGAAACGGATATATATAGAATTGCTCGAATAAAAGAGACAAAGTCTAGAGACTTGTGTACTGTAAAATGTATTAAAAATGAGGATCAGACGGTTTTAGTTCGAGACGAAGAGATTAAAAACTGATGGAAAGACAATTTTGATAATTTATATAATGGTAGTTTTACTTAAGATTTATGAGATCTTACTATTCAATGTGAGGATATAAATCGTAGATTTATACGCAGAATTAAAGAATCTGAAGTAAAAGAGACTTTGAAGATGATGAAATTAAGAAAAACTGTTAGTTCAGATGAGATTTTTATAGAGGTATGGAGATACTTAGGATGGATTAGTGTGAGGTGGCTGACATATCTTTTTAACAAGATTTGGTAAATTAAGAAAATACTAAATGATTGGAGGAGAGTACCCTAGTACTTTTGTATATGAACAAGGGTGATATTCAAAATTGTTCTAAATATCGGAGAATAAAATTCATATGTCACACTATGAAGCTTTGGAAAAGGGTAATTGAATATAGATTGCAGCAAACTGTTAAAATATCGGAGAACCAGTTTGGATTTATGTCGGGGCAATCAACGACAGAAACTATTCATTTACTTCGTCAACTTATAGAGCGATTCCGAGAGAGATAGAGATTTGCATATGGTATTTATTAACTTGGAGAAAGCCTATGTTAAGATATCCCGAGAGTTACTTTGGTGGACATTGATGAAGAAAAGTATTCCCATCAAGTATATTGATATAATTAAGGACATGTACGATGGAGTAGTGACCAATGTCAGAACATGTGGTGGTTTAACAAGTGATTTTTCTATCACAATTGGATTGCATTAAGGATCTGCATTGAACTCGTTCTTATTTGCTATAGTGATTGATGAGCTTACTAGAACTATTCAGGATGAGATACCTTAGTGTATACTATTTACTGATGATATTGTCTTAGTTGATGAGACAAGAGCAGGGGTAAGTGTCAAGTTGAAATTACGGAGGCACACATTAGAATTTAGAGGTTTTAGATTGAGTAGGTCTAAAACAGCGTATATAACGTGTAAATTTAGTAAATGATGGACCATAGACTATAATGTTGTAATACTGGATGGCCAAGAGATACAAATGAGCAGTCAGTTTATGTATTTAGGTTCTATTATTCAGAATGATGGAGAGATCGATAATAATATTAACCATAAGATACAAGCTGGCTAGTTGAAATGGAGAAGCGTAACGGGAGTTTTATGCGACCGTAATATTCCGTTAAGACTGAAGGAATTTTTTTATAGGATTATTATTAGGCCATTTTTATTATATGACACGAAATGTTGGGCTATAAAGAAACGTCATTCACAGAAAATAAGTGTAACTGATATGTGCATGCTTCATTAGATATGCTGCAACACTAGAAGAGATAAAGTGAGAAATGAAGATATTCGTGTTAAGCTAGGTATAACTCCCGTCGATGAGAAAATGTGAGAAAATCGCTTATGATGGTTTGGTCATGTGCAACGTAAGCCTACAAATGTACCAGTTCGACGAGGAGAGTTTATCAATGTAGGACAAGTTAAAAGAATAAAGGGAAGAGCGAAAAAAACATGAATGGAGGTGATACGAAAAGATATGGGTTCTAGAGGTTTTAATGAGGAGATATTATTTGATAGAAATGAATGGAGAAGGACTATCAAAGTGATCGATCCGGCGTGATTCTTTTTTGGTTCATGTAGCCTACCCCAAATACTTGGGATAAAAGGCTTAGTTGTTGTTGTTGTATATATATTCTTTTTTTTCCTATGGGTGGAAGTGTGGAACAGTGGTAACTATCCATGACTGTGTTTGGTTGGTTGTTTAACGAGTGTGCCCCTGTTAATAATACCTAGAACTAAAATTTGGATGTAACCTTTAGTTCTTGCCCAATGTCCTTCACATTTTTTATGCTTTAAATTTTTACTTGTGAAAGCTCTTAAACTTGTAAATGGTGTTAATTTGATGTACCTCTGGGTACCAGTTCCTCTGAGCCTTTATCATTTGAAAGCTTATAAAGATTAATTGAAAGTTTTCTTTCTCTTTTTTGCATTTTGCCTGGTAGTCTGGCTAGCAAGAAGCGGTATTTTGAAGTTTAGATTTAAAAATGATTGTATCACGGTCTCTGGTCTTCAAGACATTTTGAAAATGTAGATGCAAGGACTTCTTTGGCTTTTGAACTAAACTTTTTATGATTCCTCAAGACCGAAAATGCTTTATATTTTATTGATTTCAGACTCCTACAAAATTTTCTGAGCTGCAAATACAGTCATATCTAAAAACTGTTGCCTTCCGTCGGGACATAAATGAGGTGCAAAAATGTGCTGCTGGAAAGGGACTAGGAGGAGTGCAAAGTTCTAGGATAGCATCTCAAGCAAATAGGGAATTCATATTTTCTTCATCATTTACTGGCGATAAACAGTAAGTATAAATTGTGTGCATCTTGATGGATATCATCCATCCAGATGCATATTGTTTTTCCGTCTTTATTCCTGTGAACATGCTAATTATTTTAATTTATTCTCGTCGAATTGTGGACTTGAAAATCAATTCTCATTTTGTGTTTTGAACCAGGATTCTATCAGCTAAGACTGTTGAAAAAGATGTAGGTGCAGTAAACCAGTCAACAAAGAAGAGAATTAATTTAGATTCAATGAAGCGCAGCTTGTTCACTAGTCATTCTCAATCTCAATCTCCTGCAGAATCTTCTGTTGGTAAAGTTACAAGTGATTTTGGAAATGGTGTGGAGACATACCGTGATGAGAGTGGCAGTGTGCGAGTTAGCAGACATAGAGGATTGGGTATCCATATGACTCGAGATTTACAACGGAATCTGGATTTAATGAAAGAGTATGAGCAGGATTGTAGTCGAGGTGATATATGCACAGATCTGCAGTCCAAGTGCAGTAAAGAAGTTTCCAGTGCAAAAGGTACTACTGAAACTAACCGCTGTCATAATGCTTCTGCAAGTAATGAAGGAAGTAACACAAACGCTAACAAAAGAACCGGGACAATGACAGAAGGATGTAATGATTATTCTGATGGTCTCTCTCTCCATAGTAGCAAAGCCACAATAGAGGTATCCTTCTTAGAAGGTGACTGTGGGATGAAAGATACAGATGATAATCTGTTTCTACATTTAGTTTCTGGAACTTCAACATCACCATTATTCTCAAGAAGTCTTCATTTAAATCGAAGTGAAAATGGCTCTGAGTCTGAATGTCTTTGGGAGGAAGGAATAATTGGTGAAAAACATGAAAGTTCTCAAAAAGACCAAAACAAGGAACACACTTCATCTTTGGCAGAAGATAACAGATGCGAAGAATCTGAAGTGGAGTGGGAGGAAGGAGATTGTGATGTTCCTAAAGATGTCTTTCGTTGTCAAGCTGAACACGAACAAGCTGTTTCACGTGCATTGCTGGAGGAAGAAGCAGATATTCAAGAAGCAATAAGGAGGAGTCTTCAGGATACAGAAATGCAGAAAACTTCAGCTAAATCATCTTCCGTTGCAAATTTTGAAGCAGATGAGGATCAAATCTCACTTGCATCCCCCCATGATTCCTCATATGAAGAAAATAGGGAGAGTACCCAGCTGCCACCAAGGCATCCTGAAAAGATGTCAATACCATGCACTACACCGCGAGGGGTTGGACACCAGGAATTTTCTTCTCAGGTGGGTGTACAGCAGATTGTTGCAAGCAATTTCGATAAAAAAACTGTCGTAACAGAAAAAACAATAGAAAAGCTCTTGGTTTCTTCAGAACTTGAAGGCAGCAGGATAAGGATACCCCTGACTCATGAAGATGAAGCAATTAAGCGTCATGTGAATCATGAAGATCAATGTCTGGATTCTTCTGAACAATCTGGAATTGGACCACCTAGTTTAAGAGTCTTCAGAGAGGATATTGCTGGTAATAGTGCTACCGTTGATTTTAAGGCTTTAGGCAACTCACCGGACACTATTCATGACAATGTTTATGATGATATTGCCTTGGAATTGAGTGAGTCTGTGGGAAGAAAAGGTGAAACTTCCTTTACCCAAGAAGATTCATCAATGGAGAAAAAGGTCACGAACAATGATACAGTGCAAGAAGAGCTAATGGGAAATAATAGCAGTACTGTTCCAACTGTCAAAAGGTTGCATTTCATAAGTGAAATTACAACACTAGAGGAGTCGAATAATCACAATCTTGTATCCGAAGCCAGTTTAAATGAAGAAATATCTCTCCTTAGACAAGAAAACCTAATCCTGGGACATGAACAGAGAAAGCTAGAGCGCAATGCAGAATCTGTTAGCAGTGAGATGTTCACAGAATGTCAGGTGTTGTTCAGACTTCCTTCAAAAATTTTGTGAAATCTATTTTGATATTCAGCAGGTTTTCTTTCCACTAACTATCCTTCTGGAATTGAGAATCCCTCATTTGCCGTAGATTTTTGCCCCTATCAGGCGATTGGCGTCAGATTAACAAAATGAGGGTCATTTGGTCAATTTGTTGATGTAATATTTTCAATTTAAAGTTAGATTCGGTAGCTGACAATATGCTATTGGAAAAAGTTTATATGGTTACTGATAAGATAAGTATATCAACTGATATTCTTTTTCTGTTGACTTTGAAATTATGCATCTCAAAGTTTTCCACAATGGTATAACTTATTTTAATGTCATCTTTACTATTGAAATTGGAAGTTAGGAGTTAATGCAGGTGTTTTATAGTTAGACATATTTTCATCATTTGTTCCAAGAGGAGCTGTTTTTCTGCTAGTATGTAAAGCAGGAGTTAAAGTTAATGCTGACATTCTGTTGCCTTGTAAATTGTTGTCTGCTATGTTCTAGGAAAATATAAAAATGGTTATTTGCTTTGTTTTTCTACCATTGTTAACAATGTTGCTCTGAAACATGCATAGGATCAAATCGCTAGTTCCCTGTTGTATAGTTTTTTATATTGTTCATTAATGATGATAAAGGAGGTTCGAATTCGTCTTTAAGTCTGTATAGCGCGGACACTTCTATAATGAAGCAGTGTCCATGTCGGATATGTGTAGCTTACGCATTTTGTAGGATTTTGTAGCGTGTTGGCATTGCCTTGTCCATGCATCATACCTTTAAGTTGGTCCTTCAGAAGCATCTGAACAACTTGTTGATATGGTTCTTATCGGTGTATATACTTCATAGTGCATGTAATCCTGCTTCTAAGTTTGGTTTTCTTTGCTTTTCAAAATTCCTTTTCATTAACTTCATAGGATGATATGCGGTGTGAAGGCTTAATTTTTTGAAAACAATACCAACTATCCTCTTCTCTTAATGAATATGCTAATTTCCTACTCTGATAGTTACCAAATTATTATTTAAGCCATTAAGTACTATGGTATAAATCTTTTATGTGGGTTTGCATGCATGGTCTCTTATATTTAAATCTAATGATTAGGTATAAGTATGCTCAAGTCTATTTATTGTCTGCAGGAACTGCTGCAAATGTTTGGCTTGCCGTATATCATTGCACCAATGGAAGCGGAAGCGCAGTGTGCATATATGGAAATGTCTAACCTAGTTGATGGTGTTGTAACTGATGATTCCGATGTTTTCCTGTTTGGAGCTTGCAACGTCTACAAAAACATATTTGATGATCGAAAATATGTTGAAACATACTTCATGAAGGTTTGTAGTAGTGGTCTTTTCTTGGATATGTTCTAGTGTAGGCTACCTCTATTAGGGTTACAGCATTTTATGTGATTGCATTTATTTTTCTCTAGTTTATGTCTGCATTTGATTCTTGGTGTCCTCCTGCAGTTTATGACACTTTCAAATGAAATTATTGGTAACAGCGTATTTAATGTTTCTCATGATTCTATTCAGAATAGTATTTTCTGTTTCATCTATGCAGTCAATGTTTTTGTCCTATTACTGAAACTCAACTTCTTGTGGCTTTCATGATTTTGCATGTATTTGCTTTTGTTCTATCAGGATATTGAGAGTGAGCTTGGTTTGAACAGAGAAACCTTAATACGTATGGCATTGCTTCTTGGGAGTGATTATACTGAGGGAGTCAGGTATTCTCCAACCATGGGCTGGCTAGTTAAATTGAACAAAGCAGTCTAGTTAAATTGAAAATTGTTAAGGGTCATGTATTCTGTATCGGAAAGCATACTAGAATTTAGGGGGAAAAAAAAAACAATCTTAAGGGATACTTTTTAAATTCTAATGAGGAATCACACTGTAGATGAAGGTAAAACATATTAGAAAAGAGATTGTAATCTCATGCCCTTTATTGGCTTCTTGTTTTGCATTCTGAATTTCTTTTGATGCAGTGGAGTCGGAATTGTAAATGCCATTGAAATTGTACGTGCATTTCCTGAGGAAGATGGCCTCCAAAGATTCAGAGAGTGGATTGAATCGCCAGACCCTTCTATTTTAGGCAAACTTAATTCTTGTACTGGTAGCAATTCCAAGAAAGGATCATTGAAGTTAATCAATAAAGATGAAGATGGAATGATAGATGATGCACATGTATTTCCATCTGATGACAGAGGACATGAAGGTCAATCCTCCGTTGATGACACCAAAGAGATCTTTATGAGTAAACATGTTAGCTCTTTGGGTTCCTTGTAGCCTTTTTTTCTTATCTGTATAATTGAGCAAAATTTTTATATGTTTTAACATTTTGTCTTTTACATCAGAGAAACGTGAGCAAAAACTGGCATTTACCCTCATCATTTCCCAGTGACTCAGTTATCACTGCATACACCTCCCCACAAGTTGACGATTCAACAGAGCCCTTTACATGGGGAAAGCCAGATTTGGTTCTATTAAGGAAGTAAGTTAACACTACATTATTTCTGATTAAAATGCATTTGTTCTGAGCATCTGATAAATGTTCCGGATTTTATCTTCTTTCGATGTTTTATACTATCAAATTTTCTATAAAGGATAATATCTGTGAATATAATTTTGGTTTGGTAAAAAAGATACATGCAGCAGATTCTTAGGCAGTTAATGTCCTTTTTTGCTATTATTGATTATTGTGAAGGTTGCGTATTATGTATGTTTTAAATGACCATAATGCATTATCTGACTTTTATATATATACACTTATGCAGAGTAATTTCTTAAGTCAGGACGATCAGTTGGGTACTTTAGGTTGGTGTAGGGCTAGCATAAATTGCAATGATATAGGTGAAAACTGAATATATTTATGTATAAAACCATCCACTAATTCTGACAAAATTATAGTAGATCATGGAAAATGTGGTTTGCTTCCCCACTTAAGGACTTAAGCAGTTAATTATCATGTATGATTGGAACTTATGGAACTACGTAGTATCCATAGAGCATGAATGGTCAGCATCTTGTCACTCTCTGCTTGAAAGAATAGGAGCGTTATTAGCTTGTCACTTTGCAAAGAGGGCTTCGATGACCAACTCAAGAGTCATTGGAGGTAAATTTTGCTCTTTATAATGTGATATTAATATATAAATAAGGTTGTGATCAACAGAAAGATCGCATGCAGGCCAGTACTTCCTGCTAGGTTTCTCTACCCATCCGTATGAGACACAGAATGCATGTCCTTCTGTGTGAGATGCATGTTTAGATGCTTGCTAGTATACCATCTTTTACATTTACTCGGAAAATATGCACAGGATCAAGGTTGCGCTTTAAAAGAAAATGATGCTATACAAATTGTTACACTACTCTTTGATGGTTTCCCTTGCATAAACACAAGCTCAAGTATCATATACACTTGTCAGGTTTTTGGAGAACTTCCATGTGTGATTCTATATGTCCATGTTGTACTACAACCCTAACTTGGTTTTCAATTTTCCATAAATCATAGTCAGAATAAGCATTACCAGAAAATGCTTTCTTTCAATACTATGATCCAAAATGCACGTTCCAAATTGTGGGATACTGGCGATTTAGCATGAAGTTATCAATGTTCCAGATCTTTAAAGAACTTTTTAGTTATCCTTACGCAATTCTTTGACATCAATACGTAGGAGCCCTTTATTTAATTTCTTGGTATTACTAAAGCTAGTGAAAGTGGATCGAGGGAATACAAGCACAATTCTTTTGGTAGAGTAAAAGAAAACTAGGCGAAGAATAAAATCAGTTCATATCAAAAGGTTTCTTAGAAATGGATATTGCTATGGTTTCTTAGTAAGATGAACCTAGTAATATCGAAAAAATTGTTAACAAGAAAAGAGATGCAGATGCATTCTGGTTAAACTTTCTAATTAGACTAATGTACAAAAACAAACACGCGTATGTTTGTAATAATAATATAAACACAGAAGATAATATTTCTGTAGTTACACATGATTTTGTGTTCCAAATAAAGGTAATTCATTCCAACTAAGTGATTAAAAGAACATATTTGGGACTACTCACGTTTTCCATACCCATTTTTGTACTGCATATCGAAGCTATCCCCGGAGTCTCAATGGAAGAACTAGTTGGATGTTATTAGTGCCAAAATTTATCTGACCTACACGTTTACGTTAAACATTCTTTATGAATAAGTCGTTAATAGGTATACTACTTTTTTTTTTGCTTAATCTTATACATCTCTTTTCTTCATCATATACTTCTCTTTCCTTCATACAAAAGATTAGCTTTCCTTGTTAATCTTCTGCGTCTAATAATCCACTGAGGGAAATCCATATTGACGTTGGTCCACTTTAAAAAATTGGATTATCAGCTATTGGGTTAGGTTTAATATCTGCTTCATTTGGGTTGGGTTGGGTTGGGTTTTTTTTGTTTTTTTTGGGGGGGGGGGGAAGGGGTGGGGGGGGGGGGGGGGGGTGTCATATCAATTTTATATTGTCAAAACATATGGTCTCCTTGCAATTGAACTCTGCCACTCCAAGAACTTTGAGTTCCAGATGGTTTTGTGAGGCATTCGATGTTATGCTGTGATAGCAACTGCCAGTTAGCATAGTGATAAAGCCTCTTTGTAGTGCGCTAGAGGTCTGGGGTTCATCAATTGCCGCTTGCCTCAAGCTAGCCTATTTTGGGGGAAAAAAAGAAGAAGAAGATTGTATTACTAATACCACGGTTATCCATTTAAATCCAGTTACTAACCACGAATAAGGCCTCTTGGGTGCATATACAGTTGTGTTTATGATATTCAATTGGAATAACTTATTTTGTGTTATTAAGATAAATATGTATTTTGTAGTACATAAAATAGCTCCTGGGTGAATATGTATTTTGTAGTACATAAAATAGCTCCTGGGTGAATATGTATTTTGTAGTACATAAAATAGCTCCTGGGTGATTAGTTGTTGAATGCTATTGACCTATTACTGTTGATTTGCTATTTGTTTATCCATTTAATATTCCTGTCTCTTGCTGTAGAATAAAAAATAATATGGATTGCTAACTGTTTCTAGGAAGTCTGTAGGAAGTAAAACTAAAGAGGTTTGGTTTACTGAATGTTTCACATATGAGTAGATGACATGCAAAATATTTTGCTTTAAAGCAGGACCTCTGGTTTTCCAATCGGTAAATTATGAAAAGTTTACATGCACGCACATGCTAGCAATAAAGAGAAATATGTATAATAGTGCATCATATTAAATGGTGAAGGTCAGCTGACTCAGTTCACTGAACTTAGCTTGCTAGGAGGGCAGAGGTACAAGAGAGACCTGTTAAGGAAGTATGGAGAGTGGGGGAGGGTAACAAATACTTTAGCTAGTTTTTTTTTTTTTTTTTTCATGTTCAAAATCACCTTTTTTCTTGACAGTAGCATTCATTTACAGGTTATGCTGGCAAAGATTTGGATGGGACAACAAGAAGGCTGATGAACTGCTTGTACCTGTTTTGAAGGAGTACAACAAGCATGAGGTTGATGTCTTATACCGCTGTCTTTTTTATGATCTTTCTAACTGTTGTCTTTTTTTCTTTCCAATCTTTCTAATTGGTTATTTTATTTCCATGGGGCTACACCAATCTTGTATTTATATATTACGTTAGGGTGGTCTTAAATTCTACTACTTTACCACAAATTCAATTCTAATCTCCCTATGCATCACCCATTGAGCATGTGCACACACTTCATTTGTGCGTTAACAATCATGTATTTATATTCTACTTAGGAATGGTCTTTTGTTTATTTCTGTTATTTTCACTTCTCCTAAAAATTCTATTGTTTAATATGCCTGCTTATCATTCTTTGTTTGTATGTGTGCGTGTTCACGGGCAATCACATTTGTGTTGAGAAATGTTAAAATATCCCTCCAGGAATTGGATAAGGTACCACACCAAATTTCTTGCACTTCAAACCATGGATTAAGCCGTGAATTGGGTTAGTTCAGTGTTTTTGTGAACACCACATATCAGCATACGATTACAAGATGCGGCTTGAGACTAACATGCAGGGATGTTAAATACTAAGAAATTCCTTAATTAAAACAAGTTTACTTGATTGAGCTAGATTTGTGTGGGTAGGTGATTATGCAGATCTTGCCGAGCCTTTGATTAATATCCCGTGTTTCTGTTTGATTCATATGTATAAAGTAACTGTGCAATTACTAATCCAGTCTGTATTTATCCAGACTCAGCTGAGGCTAGAGGCATTTTATACGTTTAACGAGAGGTTTGCAAAAATCCGGAGCCAACGGATTAAGAAAGCCGTGAAAGGAATTACTGGGAAATCTTCTGCAGAACTGATGGATGATATTGCACAAGCCTCTAGTTCTGGGAAGAAGAGAGGGGGAAAATCTTCTGCTTCGGAGGAACATAAACCTGAACATTGTTCTGAAGTAAAGGATAATATTACAGGGAAAGCTTCAAGGAAACCAAAACGACAAAAGACTGAGAGCTTGCAATCAGAGAGTGGGGTTGGGGATATGCTTACTCCGGAGGAAGGTCGGAGAATTAATAAAAATGACTTGGCTGCGAATTCGAGAGGGAGGAGAGGAAGGGTTAGAGGGAGGGGGAGGGGCAGAGGAAGAGGAAAAGAAGAAGAGCTGAATAATGACTCTACCGAATCAAGTTCTAGTGATGATTGCAGTGACAAAGGTGAAATGGAGAAGCATATTCAGGTATCAGAACCCGCATCAGAATTACGGAGGGTAAGTTTAAAGCCTTTTCTGTGTGCTATTTGTGTTGAACTAGGACAAGAGTTTTGCCTTGTTTTTTAATTGCTTTTTAGCTTTGCTTCTATTATGCTGTCGGTTTGGTTGCTTTGAGATTTCAGTAAGAACTAATTCCAAACTGGCCATAAATAGTTGCAAGTATGATTGATGGATTTTTGGGGTGCCCAAGGAGATGCTCTGTGTAGTTACATGTCAAATGTCATGACCGTTCAGTTCTATTCATTTATCGAAGGTGATTATACAGGCAATTCTATCGTCCATTTCCCTGCACATTTTGGAAGAATACAGAATTAAATGATACATTAAGTTTTCTTCAGGATATAGGAATGGGTGAGAGGATTCATTGATTGGTGGTGGTGTCATTAGTGTACTATAAAAAAAAAAAAAAAAAAAAAATCGTTTTTAAAACAGCACCTGAAATGTGGTCTCAGCTTTTCCCTTTTTCTTGTTGCATTTGATTCAATACTGCTGTATTATATTATTGTCTTCTTTATCGTTCATTCTTGTGCACTTTGTATCCTCTCTTTTCTTACACCCGCTACGTTTTCAGTCAACGAGATGTAGAAAGCATGTGAAATATTATGAAGAGAAAATGGACATGGAAATTGATGCTCATGACCTGAAAGACGTGGCCAAGGAGCAAGAATCAGTCGAGCAAGGCAGCAGCATTAGGATTGGTGCAACTGGAGATGCTTCTAACCACAAGGAAAGCGGTAGTCAGATTCCCCAAGTTAGCTTATCCAGAGACTACCTTCCAAGGGGAGGTGGACTCTGTACGGATGAGAGTGAAGCACAGGTTAATGATGCACTTGGCCCTGCTGCAAGTCCAGCAACGAATTCGGCTGAGGAAGACAGTGCAGCTGGGGATAGATATTCCTCCGCTCTTCATCATCGACCTGAGTCTCCAGCTTCACTGGATGATGGTAGCCATTCGAGAGACTACCTCCTAACTGGAGGTGGGTTTTGCATGGATGAAAGTGAGACACAAGGTGATGCGACTCATGCTGACTCAGGAAAGGAGGATCATGAACGTTATGGTCAAAGTACGAGGGAATCTATTGGAGGAATTTCACTAGCAAGAAAGCATATGGATTCATCCTATCCTGAGGAAGCTCAACAAGAGGGTGAGACCAATTTCGGTTTAACGGCTATGTCTTCCCTGAGAAAAAAGAGATGAAAAGTATGGTATTGACGATTACTAGTTTATATCTCTGTTATTGATCTCTGTTTTTTCTGCAGAGCAATGGAACCATTATTATATTTTCTTTCTTTCTTCTTTTTCTTTGTACAGAAAGTTGTATAGTATCAACAACAGTTACATTTATTAAAAAAAAAAAAAAAACCTCCTGCATATTTTTGAACATGCAGTGGAAAATTTTGTATCTTTTCTGCAAAAATATGCGTTCCATGTGAGTATGGACTGAAGAAGCGTAACCTGCTGAATGATGATTTCCTTAAAATTAAAATTTGCAACTACTACAATGTTATATAGTCGTTTCAAATATTTTAATTAGAAACTCAACAACAAGCGAATAGAACTCTTCATCCAATGTCAAGAAACAAGAAATAAAAGTGAGTATTACTATATGATTACAGTTACGTATTCTTCATCCAATGTCAAGAAACAAGAAATAAAAGTGAGTATTACTATATGATTACAGTTACGAAACAATGAAGATGCCCCATTGAATTATATTGCTAATAAATCATATAGAATTTTCTACGAGGAGAGGCAGCTCAAGGAGGCGACTTCCGGCAGAGTAGGTAAACACCTGAAGGAAGAACGTATAAGGGCGGAGAAGGAGTTACTTGCCTCAGAGAAGATTCATCACCAGCAAATTATGGGGTAAGATCATCGGAGGCCGTCTTCAAGACTACTTCTACAACCAATCCTACTCTCCATTGTTCTTGGGGCCATGGACTTCACTTGGGGATGGACAGGAACGGGCAGCAAGCATAAGGAAAGAGAGAGCAGTGACGGAAACAAAAACCCAAAACATCGTCAGGGCAGCTGGAGTGAAGTGGTCAAGGAGTCGCCGGTCGTGCCGGGGAACGCGACAGCGAGTGTGACATGTCAGTCTCAACCTAACCTGACTGTCCCCGGCCGAGCCCTCCCCAGATGCCCACGATGAACCCGGCAACACTGAAGCCAACCGACGTTTATACGGGAGAGCAAGTCATTGCACTACTAGCTGAAGCCAAGAAATCCAACTTCGACTCCGGTGGGGAGAATAAGGAAGGATGGATTGAGCACAGGTCAAGAAATACAATCAAGAAAGAGCGTAAGCTGGAGAGTAAAACACCGAAGAAGAGGATATTTAGCTTTCTGACTAACTCAAGTGAAGGTTGTTGGATCTGCAGAAAGAGGAGGCATTTCAAGGACGAGTGTCCGTATATAAGATGCAGGTTTTGCAAAGTCCTTGGCCATGTAATTGTGGAGTGTCCCATGCTGCCTAAGAAGAAGAGGGAAGGAGCAAAAGAAGCAAGGAGGGTTATGGTCAGAACATCCGGTGTAGTTGCTGAAGTGGCTAGAAATACCAAGCAAACAAAGAAGACATTCAAACTAGCACAAACGACTGCGGCTGTTGTACAGGGCCACACCGACCCCAAGGTTGGGTGGGGTTGCCGAGCACTGTCGCGCCACCCCCGTGTGTTCGTCCCTATGTCGGATCAAGCAATGCAGGACTTTGTCCGGCTGACCAGTGTCATAGGAGAAATCCGACCAGGACATGGGAACCCTACAAAAGAAGAGATAGTGTCTGGCCTCTGCAAGCTATCGGCTTCTCTACAATGCCATGAATGGAAACTTTTCAGAGAGGGAGTGGTTTACCTAGCCCATTTCCCATCGCCGGTGGGATTGGAGGTGGCTTTATGCCGGACTTCAAGACCTTGTAAAGGGTATCAGGCATGCTTCCGAGTGGTTAGATGGGGGAACCAGGAAGGAGTGTAGCACCGTAAGTTTCCGATAAGGGCATGAATTTGTTAGAGTTAATCCAATTCAAAAATGCATTAGGTAAAAAATTAAGAGAATGATTAGGTGAGAGTGATTAGGTGACATAATAATGGTTGGTAAAATAGTGTCAGTTGGTGAAATAGTGACGGTTGGTGAAATAGTGTCACAATGAAGCCTATAAATAGGTGCTCTCATTTGTTTTCATTCCTCACACATCAAATCACCAAATCATCCATTCAAGAAGAAGAGTGGAGAGAAGATAGAGAAAGGAAGAAAGGAGAGAAGAACCTCGGTGTGCTATGCAGGATACTCTCTTCAGGTGATATCTATCACGGTGTTAGTCTGGTGGTTCTACTATAGATTACAGTTCTCTAACAAGCTTGGAGGTTTCTTTCGTGTTGGAGCTAATATTGTATCACTCTCTATTTTCTGTATATTTCCGAGTTCTCTGGACAAAACTTGGAAGGCTGTACTATTTATTTGGAATAGTGAAATTCGCTCTCTGATTGTCCCGTGCTTTTATCCGTAAGAGTTTTCCACGTAAATATTGAGTGTCATCTGTGACTTATTGATTTACTTATACATAACTTGTTGTTTACATACAAGTCGGGATTTTATTATTTTTCCAAACAGTGATATCAGAGCTAAGGTTATTAGCTATTGTGTGTAAATAATGGAAAGTATAATAAGTTGTATGATTACTCTTAATGGATCTAATTGGATGATCTGGAAGCCAAGAATATGAGATCTTTTATATTGTAAAGATCTTCATGCACCTTTAAAAGGTGATGTGTCTAAACCAAAGGACATGAGTGATGATGATTGGAAAAAGCTTGATAGAAAAACTATTAGTTTCATTCGACAATGGTTGGATGATACCGTGTTTCATTATGTCTCCACTGAGAGTACATCTCACTCTTTTTGGAAGAAACTGAAGAGTCTGTATGAGAGAAAAATAGCAGACAACAAAGTTTTCTTGATTAGAAAGTTAGTTAGCTCAAAATATAAAGATGGTTCTTCTATTGCTGAATATTTGAATGAAATTCAAAGTATTATTAATCAGTTTTTTTCTATGAAAATGATACTTGACGATGAGTTGCAGGCTTTATTGTTGCTTAGTTTATTACTGGAGAGTTGGGAGACATTAGTGGTGTCTCTAAGTAACTCTGCACCAGAAGGCGTAGTTTCTATGAGTTTGGTTACAAGCAGTTTGCTTAATGAAGAACTCAGACGAAAGAACTTGAGCACATCATAATCTGAAACACTTGTGTTGGAGAATCGAGGAAGACTAACTTCAAAAGATAGAAGTAACTATTGCAGATCCAAAAATAAATTCCGATCGAAGAAGGATATTACTTGCTATTTTTGTCACAAGAAAGGACACATGAAAAAGAACTGCAGAATTCGAAAAAGAGATGAAAAATCCAAGCATGAAGGAAAATTTGAAGCCCATGAAAATACTGCAGCTACAATTGAAGATGATTTAGTTGTATCTAAAAGTAATGATTTATGTCTTTGTATTACATGTCAAGATGCAAATTGGGTAATCGATACGGGAGCCTCGTATCATACTACTCCACATAGAGATTTCTTTACAACTTATCAAAGTGGAGATTTTGGCATTGTAAGGATGGGCAACAAAGACACTTCTCAAATTAAAGACATGGGAGATATACATCTTGAGACTAGTCTCGGTTGTAAATTGGTGCTCAAAGATATAAGGTACGTTCCAGATCTTCGCTTGAATCTAATATCTGCAGAAAAGCTAGATGAAGATGGTTTTAGCAGTACCTTTTACAATAGGCATTGGAAGCTCACAAAAGGTTCTTTTTTCGTGGGAAGAGGAAAGAAATGTTGCACTCTTTACAAGATGCAAGCAAAACTGTGCAAATGTGAGGTGAATACAGTTGAGCAAGATTCTTCTCTAGAGTTGTGGCACAAGAGGCTTGGCCACATGAGTGAGAAGGGAATGCAGATTCTTGTTAAAGAAAAATACCTGCCGAATATGAAAGGTACACATCTTGATACTTGTGTGCATTGCATAGCTGGTAAACAATATCGAGTTTCATTTGCTAGGAGTGGATCAAATAGAAAGTCTCATGTATTGGATTTGATACATTCAGATGTTTGTGGTCCTATGAAAATTAAAACATTAGTGTGCTTGATGTGATATTTTACTGCAAGCACACAGTGTCGATGTAGCGTTGTACAAGTCGTCTCACAGGGATCTAAGGTGTTTTGCGATTCTTACTAATTCTATAGTTTAACGGATTAACAAAGAATTTTAGGTTGAAGTTTGGTTGTTCTAATTAGCCTAGGATGTAGAATCCACTAGTTTCCAACAATGTTCTTACTTCTATTATTTTCTTCTCTCATAAAAATTTGATCTTTTTAGTTTAAACTTTATTTAAAGTGCTCTAAGTATGAGCTATCAAGTGGTGTGCAAGTATAACTCATCAAAGATACTACCTTTCATAAAAACAAACTAAATCTTTAGATAATTCAATGAAAAAGATAAAATCAACAACCCCAAACCCTAACTAAGCAAAGGCTATCAAGAAACCTAATTCAAGTATAACCTATCAAAGTCTTAATCTTCGAGTTTTTGTATTTTAAACTTTTTATAGAAGAATCATGTCTTTATTATTTTTATTTAAGAAGAAAATACTAGAGAGTAATTACATGATGGATCCTAACTTCATCTACATCCTAGAGCTAAACAAATTAGCTACTCATGATTCTAGAAAGCAATTAAATCTATCTAAAAAGCAAATAAAGATTACAAAACAATGGCTTACCTCTGGAGCACGGTATTGTGGCCGCCACCCCTTCAGCAAAACCCTAATTTTATTAAATTAAAATGAGTACAAAACTTTAGAATTCTCTTAGAATACAAATATAGGCCAATATATAGGCTTAGCAAATCAAACCCTAATTCTAGCAGAACTGAAAAACTACAAAATTACATCGAAGCCACGGGAAAAATCTCGGCGCATGAGGCCCATAATTGGCAGCTAAATGGCGGTAAAAACAGCTAAATAGCGGCTACATTACGCCAAAAAATCATGAAACTTTTTCCTCGTGAATGTCTTGTCTTGTATATTTAATATTCCTGACTGTATTCGACTTTGGGTCCCTGTAGCATCGTAGTTTCGTAGTTTTGCTCACTTTAGAAACTTTTCTGGCTTGATTTCCTATTCTAACTTTGATTTCATGTCATCTCCTTGTACGAATCGGATTATCTGAAAAAGACACTAAAAATACCCGAATAGTATTTATTTATATACAAAAATAGATAAAGTATGAGAGGAAAAAATACAATATATGATATTCATCAGTGATCTTTATTTTGTAACTTTCACAGATGATTATTCAAGAAAAGTTTGGATTTATACTTTAAAAACTAGAGTAAGTTGCAGATGTCTTTAGAGAATTTCATGCCAAAGTTGAGAGAGAAACAGGGAGGTCTCTTAAATGTATCTGATCAGACAATGGTTGCGAGTATATCGGGCCATTCGACGAATATTGCAAGAGCAAAGAAATTCGACATGAGATGATCATTCCAAAGATCCCTAAACAAAATGGTGTCACAGAAAGAATGAATCGCACTATCGTCGAACAGTATACTATCACATTCCAAATTGTCCAAACCCTTTTAGGGGGAGGAATTAAGAACTGCGATAGATCTAATCAATTTATCACTCTCAGCTCTTTTAAAGGGTGATGTACCAGAAACGGTGTGGACAGAAAAGAAAGTCTCCTACAAACACTTGAGAGTATTCGTCTGTTGTGCATTTGTTCACATTCCTAAAGATGAAATATCAAAACTCGATGGTAAGACAAAACAATATATTTTTCTTGGCTATGCAGATGAAAAGTTTGGCTACAGGTTATGAGATCCAGAAAACAAGAAGGTAATGAGAAGTAGAGATATGATTTTCCTTGAAAATCTGACCATTGAAAATTTCAAGAAGAAAGAAATAATATAGTCTTCTACAAGTGAAGTTGTAGATCTGGATCCAGTTCCTTCTCCAGTCACAAACGAGGAACGAGAAGAAGTGCGAGAATATCAAACAGATGTTGATACTCCTAATCAAGAAGAAGAGGGAGAGCAATCCACTACAATACAACCGTCAATAGCGCCTCAGTTAAGGCGATCTGACAGAAACCGTTATCCTTCTAGCAGGTACCAAACTAATGAGTATGCCCTGATTACTGATGCAGGTGAACTAGAAAGTTACCAAGAAATGCAAAAAGATAGTCAGAAAACTGAGTGGTTAAAAGTTATGAAAGAGAAAATGGATTCTTTACACAAGAGCCATAACTATGATTTGGTAAAATTACCAAATGGAAGGAAGGCATTGAAAAATAAGTGGGTGTTCAAGATAAAGACCGAAGAAAAAAATTCACAACCAAAATACGAAGTAAGGTTAGTTGTGAAGGGTTTTGGCTAAAAGCAAAGAATTGACTTTGAAGAAATTTTCTCTCCGGTGGTAAAAATATTATCAATTCGTCTCGTCCTTGGAATGGCTGCAAATATGGACTTGGAGATCGAACAAATGGACGTAAAGACAGCTTTTCTTCATGATGATCTAGAGGAAGAGATTTATATGGAGCAACCTGATGGTTTTAAAGTCAAAGGTAAAGAAGATATGGTCTACAAGTTGAGAAAGAGTTTGTATGGATTAAAACAAGCATCTCGATAATGGTACAAGAAATTTGATTATTTTATGGTGGATCATGGCTATAAGAGAACAGTTTCAGATCATTGTGTTTACGTCAAAAAGTATGATGGTGATTTCATTATACTATTGTTTTATGTTGATGATATATTGATTGTAGGTCAAGATATATCCAAGATTGACAAGCTTAAGAAGGATTTAAGCAAATCATTTGCCATGAAAGACCTGGAAGCAGCACAATAAATTTTGGGAATATATATATCTCATGACAGGAATGCGAAAAGGTTATGTTTGTCGCAGGAGACCTATATCAATAAAATATTAAAAAGATTCAATATGGACAGAGCAAAACCAGTTAGTACTCCACTTGCAGAACACTTCAAACTAAGCTCCGAACAATGTCCTAAAAACGAAATGGAAAAAGAAGAAATGAAAAGAATTTCATATGCTTCAGCAGTCGGTAGTCTAATGTATGTACTAGACCAGATATAGCATATGCAGTTGGTATTGTTAGTAGGTTCTTTGCAAATCCAGGTAAAGAGCATTGGGCTGTAGTTAAGTGGATATTAAGATACCTAAGAGGAACTTTCCAAATAAGTATTTGCTTTACAGGAGGTAAATCAGCACTAACATGTTACACTGATGCAGATATGGCAGGGGATACTAACTCAAGAAAGTCTACATCTGGTTATTTGATTACTTTTGCAAGGGGAGCTATGTCTTGGCAATCTAAGTTGCAAAAATGTGTTGGCTTGTCAACTACAGAGACTGAGTATATTGCTATTACAGAAACTTACAAAGAGATGCTATAGATGAAACGTTTTTTTTTGTAAGAACTAGGTATATCACAAAATACCTATACAGTCTATTGTGATAGTCAGAGTGTCATTCATCTCAGCAAAAATCTAAGCTTTCATTCTAAATCCAAGCACATCGATGTGAGGTATCACTGTATTAGAAATATACATGATAAAAAATTATTGCAGCTTGAAAAAATTCACACCGATAAAAATGGAGTAGATATGATGACAAAATGGTTACCTAGAGAGAAGCAAGACTTTTGCCGGAAGGTAGCCAGTATGGACTCTAAATAGAGTTCTAATTTATCCTCCTTTTGGGTTGGAGGGGAGATTGTTAGAGTTAATCTAACCCAAAAATAGATTTGGTGAAAAATTAAATGAATGATTAGGTAAGAGTGATTATGTGGTATAGTAATGGTTGGTGGAATAGTGTCGGTTGGTGAAATAGTGTCGGTTGGTAAAATAGTGTCACAATGAAGCCTATAAATAGGTGCTCTCATTTGTTTTCATTCCTCACACACCAAATCACCAAATCATCCATTCAAGAAGAAGAGTGAAGAGAAGATAGAGAAAGAAAGAAATGAGAGAAGAAACTCGGTGTGTTATGCAGGATACTCTATTCAGGTGATATCCATCACGGTGTTAGTCTGGTGGTTCTACTACAGACTCCAATTCTCTAACAAAGTTGGAGATTTCTTTCGTATTGGAGCTAATATTGTATCACTCTCTATTCTCTATTTTCTTTATATTCCTGAGTTCTCTAAACAAGACTCGGAAAGCTGTACTATTTATTTGGAATAATGGAATTCGCTCTTTGATTGTTCTGTGATTTTTCCCCTAAGGATTTTTCACGTAAATATTGTGTGTCATCTGCGTCTTATTGATTTATTTATAACTAACTTGTTGTTTACATATAAATTGATATTTTATTATTTTTCCAACAGGATTGCAATCAGAGAAATCCCGTTCAACCATTGGAATCAGAGTGACCTCAGTAAGATTATGATTAAGTATGCACAGATCTTAGACATCAGTTAGTCCACATTGGACAAATCAGATCTATCGGCGGCGGCGAGAATGTATGTGGGGTGTGATGATGCCAGTTCTATACCAAATGAGATCAACGTCATCATCGGGTCCAAATGTTACAGAGCCATAATCAGTATTGAAGCTCGAATAATAGAACCAGCGGAGATCACAGTAACTCAAGAAGAAAGAGAATGGGCGGAGAGGAACGTGGAGGGTTTACTTGTACCTAATCAAGGAATGGAAACAGGCGGTTCTGGATTGGAAACTAAAAAACACAATAATGCGGACATGTCCGAATCGCAACCAGTGGCCGGAGGTTGGGTGGCATCGGGAAAACCACCGGTCCGATCCACTCAGTCCGGCATATCAAAATCGGCACTGGCAACCGCGAGACTGGAGGCAAAGCGGAGATTTATGTGGGTCAGGGACCATTCCAACCCACCTACGACCGGCGAATCGGGCTGGGAGGAAGATCAGAGGGTTTTGACCGATGGTCCAAAGGAGGGAGCCTTGGGCTCCGGAGCAGTGAGGGGAGAGTTGGGTAATCAAAACAAAAATCATCCAATAAAAACAATAGTACCAGCAAAAGAAGCAGAGAACCAACCCAACAATGAAATTTACACAGAAGAAGAAGGGGGAGAAGGAGACTTTCATCTCCTTGAGAACGGGTCAAACTTCCCTTTGATCTCTCGCGGCGAAGACGACAAGCTCGTCATCGATAGGAGAGCAGCGACCCTCGGGCAAACGGTGGGCTGGAGGGGGAGCGCCCCAATGGAGGCAGCAGAAGCAGGTGAGATGGAGAGAAGAGGAAAAGTCACACTAGAGGCGGTTAGGACAGGTATGGGGGAGAGTGAGGAGAGGGTTTTTGTCCCCAATGGGCTGGTTTCAGGTTTGGGTCAATTGCTGGTGGAAAACAGAATGCTTGGGTCCACCTGACCCGAGGAACAATGTGGGCCTGGGCCGACCCGATTTGCTAGTGTGGACAATGGGCCAAATGTAATTACTGCTAACCCACCTGCACTAGTTCAACCCACTGGACCAGACCCCCAACACCAGATATCATTTTCATCCTCCCTCCATGGGTTTGGTAGAGAGGTTCTAAAGGAGGCTATGGCCAAAACTCTCGATAATTTAATTAGAGGAGAAGGCTTTATTACTAAACGACGTCATCAACTCTCATGACGACCAAAGAGACTTCGAATAAGGTCCACTTTAGGAATAAAATTAGCAAGCCCAGAGATGGGGGTTGCTACAGATACAGTGGCCTCCACCCAAGAAGCGGAGAAGACTCTGGAGGAAGTGGAGGAAATGATCCTAATAGGAGAGGATGAAGAAAGGATCCCGGCTGCTCAGAATGATCTATTATCAGACTTCGAGGAAATCACAGGCATACCCGACCTCTTGCCCACGGTTACGCCTACCAGACGCAGCAAAAGACTAAGCGAGAAGAGAAGGGGCCAGAATTATCAAGCCGTGCAGGTAGCGTCCTTGGCATCAAAGAGGAAGGTGTTATACATCAATCTCGATAAAGGTATTTCTTTTTCTCATTTGATATTCTTAATTTGTTACCTAATCAGACATTACTTGAATTTGCACAAATATGTAATATCAATTTGGGAGAGATACTGAGAGTAGAAGAGTTCGGAACATTAAACTCATAAGAGACTTAACCTGTAGGGATGAAAGCGCTACTGGCAAGAACCTTTGAGTTCTCGTTGTAGTAGGAATGGAGAAGTAGATATAGACGTTAAGATGAAGACCATATTTTGAAATGTTAGAGGGTTGGGGGATAGGACGAAGAGGCGAATGGTCGCACAGGTGCTTCGGGATAACGAGGCAGATATTTTTTGCCTGGAAGAAACAGCACTGATGGATCCACCAGTGCTGTTTCAGCAGGAAATCAAATTGAGAAGAAATTATGCATTAACATTTAAAAATGCGAGAGGGGCTTTGGGGGGATAATGATTGGTGTAAGCTGTAATCTATATGAAATATTAGATATCTCTACCAGGGAGTTCAACCTCACTGTCATTGTTAGGCAAAGATCCGATGGTTATATTCAGAAAGTCACTGCAACTTATGGATCAAACCATAGGGATAGAAGAGGAGTCATGTGGGCCGAGATTTGTGGGCTTGCTCAGCAAAACAATCTACCTTGGGCAATTGGAGGGGACTTTAATGTCGTCAGATTTATAGAGGAACGCAAGGAGAGTGACTGTAACACTCGTGATAGATAAAAGTTTAATGATATCATTAATGAAACAGAGCTCATAAAAATCCCTTTTTGCAATCGTAGGTTCACATGGTCCAACATGAGGGAAAACCCGTGCCTGGTTAAACTGGATAGGATTCTAGTTTCAGACACATGGGAATCCCGATTTGGCCTATCCAGAGTTTACTCGATTCTCAGACCGACATCGGATCACGCCCCAATCTGTGTAGATTCAGGCGAATCTGGACCTAAGAGTACTCGTTTATTCCGATTTTAGAAATGGTGGTTGGAATTTGATGACGTTCACGATCTCATTCGTTCAAACTGGTCACTCCCCACTAGGGGAAGGGATGCAGCTGAGATTCTTTGCTGTAAGTTGAGAAGATTACAGCGGATCCTGTCAAGATGGGATAAAAGATATCGTGGCCTTGTAAAAATCAGAAAGAAGGAATTGGTGCAAGAAATTGCAGCACTTGAGAGACGAAAAGAGCTTGCAGATCTTTCCGGTGAGGAGTTAGCGTCATTAAGAACATACCAGAGAGAAATACAGGAAGCATACAAAAGGGAGGAGATAATGTGGTGTCAGCAAGCACGAACCAAATGGTTGAAGGAGGGTGATACTAACACAGCATACTTCCACAGGATCGCAAATATGAGACATAGAATAAATGCAATCCACTTGCTTAATACCACAGAGGGGGCACTATAGTTGGAAATGATTTTAAGGCTCATATACATGAGCACTTTCAACGGATTTTTGGTCAATCAGAAAGTAAGAAAGTTAGAATATGCGCCCCCCCCACAAAGCAACTTAGATACCTTAGAGAGTGACTTCTCTGAGGAAGAAATTAAAAGAGCAATTTGGAAACTAGGACGGGATAAAGCACCTGGCCCAGATGGCTTCCTGATCTTTTTCTTTCGGACCTTCTGGTCATCGATCAAACAAGACCTTATTATCTATTTAGGGAGATGAGTGATGGAGGCGCACAACTGGTATAGCCTGGAATCTGTGGTTAGAAAGGAATAAAAGATTATTTACGGATAGGGTGTATAGCATGGATCATTATATTACTTGTATTATTAATGATGTGTTATTATGGATAACAGCTTTTGGAGAGTCAGGGACGACAGCTCATGCCACCCATGCTAGAAGTAGTGCACCGGGAATTCTGAGACCACCATCAGGGACATCAGGATCAGGAATTGGAGTGGAGGAGGCAGCTCGCGATGTTCAGGAGGACGAGGAGTAGAGACAGTAGATATCTACCATATGCACGCTTGAGTGCTGCGGTGGGATCTTTTTTTTTTTTTTTTTTTTTTTTTGTATGGTGTTGTAGTTTGTACTAGACGATGATGTAACTCATTTTTGCTTGTGGATGGGTACTTGTACTTTGCTTTTTCTCTTTTCACTTTGTCTGTAAATTTTGTTAAAATTGTTTTAATAGAATGCGGGCAAAAAATAAAATAAAATAAATCATATAGAAAGTCACTTTATTACTTACCTTTCAGCTTGTTTTATCGGTCAATAAACAGTGCCAATATTTTCTCGAAGGAAAATATAAAAATAAAAATAAAAATAGTGCCAATATTTCCTCACAGAAAGAAAAAGAAGAAGAAGAATAAAAAGAAAAAACAGTGCAAATAGTTGCTGGGGTCTTACCCCTTACTTTGTTATGATAATTGACTAATCTAGTGATGTCTCAAAACTCAAAATCATCATCATCTGCAAACTAATGGAATCTCCATCCTAATCTTCCTCAAATTCACCATATTAGTCCTCACCTTCAGCCGCAGCCAACTTGCCATGTCCATCTATCCATGCATTGTTACCACTTTCCACAGCTTCTACATCAAACTTTTTCTCCCCAGTGATCTCGTTGTTCTGTTGTTCATTGCTCGCACCAAGGGCACCTGTTTCAATCTCCTTTTGCTGCTTCTCCCCAGTGATCTCGTTGTTCTGTTGTTCATTGCTCACGCCAAGGGTACCTGTTTCAATCTCCTTTTGCTGCTTCTCCTCTCCATTCAATTGTGCTAGCACATCGCAAATTGATTCTCGAGCTTAAATTCTGGTTAGGGAAAATAAAAAATAAAAAGGAAAAAAAAAAAAAAATTGTTTGAGAAAAATTTACCTGATCCTGCATTACCTCCGACTTTTATCCGTTTCCTCTCTTTCTTGGGCTTATCACCGGTTGTTGCTGCTGCATCATATTCATGGCTATCGAGGACGCGACCGCAAAAGGAGCAAGATATGAATAACGCTTTTCTTCGACCCCTCTTCCTTGTTCCGTCTTCAACTTCATACACAGTCTCGGCCTCGGCCTCAGAGAAATTGCTTAATTGTTTGCAACAGCAGTGGGAACACCAATGCATTGTGGCAGTTGTTGTTGCCATAGACAAGAGAAATTGCGAAAAAAAAAAAAAAAGTGATATAAAAGATTGGTTAGGTTTAGCAATATATATATATAATACAAGTAATCCTAATTCTCCTGCTCTTCCTCTTCTTCTTCAATTAGGGTTCAATTCAGGTTCTTCTTCAGTTACGATTCAATTCAAGTTCTTCTTCAATTAGAATTCAATTCAAGTTTTTTTTTTTTTTTTTTCTCTTTTCTTTTTTTTACTTGGACACCAAGAAAACACACGCAAAAACTTAAAAGAGTAGTGTTTCAAATATAATATGTGTAGATTGACTCAATCTAATATTTATTGGGACTGATTAATCGAATATTAATTGTAAAAAATAAATGGTTAATTACAGTCAGACTCGCTATAGTATTGGAGGTGTATCACTTAACACCTCTGAAGTTTGAAACTCTCAAAAAATCTCCTGGACTTCCTAATGGCGTTAATTGACCGTGAATAAGCAGGCTACGTGATGTGCACGTGTTTTAAAAAGTCCAAAATACCCCTACTTAACCAAAGTTAGGGTATAAAGCAGCGCCCAATTTTTCTCTCACCCACCTCCCTTCCCCAGCGCGATCCATCTCTCTCTTACTCGCCTCCCTCCCCCCCCGCTCCCTCTTCCCGTCCTCTTAGGTGCTAGCAGCAGCAGCTAGCAGCAGCAAGCACATCTGTTGCTGCTGCAGCAGCAGCTTGCACTGAGCAGTGCAAGCTGCTACAGCAGCAGCAGCAGATGTGCTTGCTGCAGCTGCTAGCAGCTGCAGCAGCAACACAGCTGCAGCAGTTGCAAGCTGTTGCTGCAGCAGCAGTACAGCTGTTGATAGAGAAAGAGAGAGAAAGAGGAAGGAGAGAAAGAGAGAGGGAGTGTGTAGGGAGTTGTGAGGGTAGAATAGGAAATTTAGAGCCGTAAGTGCACTTTAGTATTAAAAGAGAGTGACAATAACAAACTATAACTAACCGTGTTAAAAGTCTAGGGGTTTTTTTGAGAGTTTCAAAATTCAAAGATGTTAAGTGATACACTCTAATACGACAAGGAGTCTAACTGTAATTAACCTAAAAATAAAATAGAATCAGAGAGAATAGAGAGGTCTTTTTCGTTCCCTTTCTGGCAAATTTCATGTCGTCGTTATTTCGGGTAAATTTACGCGGTTGACATTCTCCCCTCTTATTGTTATGGACGAAAATGCCCTCGTCTAAATTCAATAACTAACAAGCTGCCCCTCCCCCACCCCGTATTTCTATTTCTCTATTATTATTATTTTATTATTGTTATTATTATATTAATTAATAGGGTTAATTACAGTTAGACCCCCGTAATATTGGGAATGTGTCACTTAACATCCCTGAAGTTTGAAACTCTCAAAAAACCCCTTGAACTTAGTTATTTTCACTCTCTTTTTTTTACTAAAGTGCTCTTGTCCCTCAAATTCCTATTCTAGCATTATCCCTCTTTTTAACCAGCACACTTATTAAAAGAAGAGATAATAGTAGAATAGGAATTTGAGGGATAATAGTGCACTTTAATAAAAAAGGAGAGTGAAAATAACTAAGTCCAGAGGGTTTTTTGAGAGTTTCAAACTTCAAGGGTGTTAAGTGACACATCTCCAATACTACAGGGGGTCTACCTGTAATTAACCCTAATTAATATTCCTAACTTTTGTTCCGTTAAGAGGTGTTAAAATACAAAATAATTTTCTTCAACTCTCACTACAACTTCGTAGTTGTGGTGTAGTGGAAGGGTCTTTCATTATAGTATCATAGCAACCAGGTTTCTATTTAAAAATGGGTCTTAAATCTGCTGGTACGTGTTAAAATACAAAATAATTTTTCAAAAACCCCCACTATAAATTCGGGGAGCTGTGGGGGTAGTGGAAAGGTCTTTCATCCAGAGAGGTATTTCTTCAAACAGTGTGTGAGCCATTGTCTCTCTTCTCTCCATTCTATGGCGGCTGCTGCTGCTTCCGCTTGCAGCAATCCTCTATCTCTATCTCTGTCTCGATGGTTTGTTCCCAGAAATCCCACTTCAAGAAGCATTTTATTAAGAAAACCCAAACTCAATACTAGTATTTCCTATGGAAGCCGCCGCTGCCGCCGGTTGCAGTGCTCAAAAGGTTCCTCCTCCATCTCAGTTTCCATGGCTGAAGAGGCTCCATCTGGATCTGGAGGTGGTCCAACTCTTAGTGATATATGTAGAGAGAAGGTCCCACAACCCATACTGAAGAGGTATTGCCACTGATCACCCCACACTACCTACCTAATAATTTCTACTCTTGAGATCATTTGAATTAGTGCGTCCATTAACTACTATCCGTGTGCAACATCAATTTAATTCTAATTTGCCAGGTGTTTGTTTTGTTTAGTTGTTATTATGTCTTGACTGTAATCTGTATATAGAGGTCTTCTGTAGTTCTTGCATCCTTGACTTGTTTTTCTTTAATGTGCTCGTAATAAGAAGATACTAAGATTGCCATCAATGTGTTTGTGACAATGCCTCCTAAGAGAGAGAGAGAGAGAGAGAGAGAGAGAGAGAGAGAGAACCAACCACCTTCAAATTTCAGCTGTCAAATTCTTGATTCTTCTGCAGGGCCGAAGAAATTGGATATGTTGTGCCTACAAATGTCCAACGACAAGCTTTGCCCGTCCTGCTGTCAGGACGCGACTGCGTACTTCATGCACAGGTTGCTGCTCATCTCTAGCTGTAATTTCTAAATTACTTAATTAGTTTGGGCTAGTATTGCTACTTGACCTTCCCCATGCAGCTTTTTAAACCCCACTAAGCCATGGTATCATGGACAAACTTTTTATGCTAGCATCTCTAGCCAGTTACCACACTGAACCAAACAAACACAAACTTATTCCGCCTTGTTATTCTCTCCCTAGACAGGTTCAGGCAAAACACTGGCATACTTATTTGCGGTATTTTCAGCCGTTAATGTTCAGAGATCTGCTGTTCAAGCACTAATAGTGGTCCCAACCAGGGAACTAGGCATGCAGGTAAGTTGCCACCCTCCTTTTCTATTCTATGCATGATAATGAGACTGCAGATGATTTCATGGTTCTTCATGTTCTTGCTCCCCTCAAGATTACGAAGGTTGCGAGAATGCTTGCAGCAAAGCCAGTGGGCTCTGCGTATATGCAGAAAACATGTACAGTGATGGCTCTTTTAGATGGTGGAATGTTAAAGCGGCATAAGAGCTGGTTAAAGGTACATTGTCAACTGATATTTAGAAGCGCGCGCGTGTGTATATATATATATATATATATATATATATATATATATATATATATATATATATATATATATATATATATGAGAAAAATGGAAATAAACTGATAGCTCATGCAAAGTACTTGAGCTACAGTTCATTTTCGCTATTTCCAATAATTTTTTTTTTTTTTTAAATTTCTTTTGGATTATGATCTCGACCCCTAGGGTTCACCCATACTCAATTTCTTGGGTTTTAGTTTTGATTTAGTCCTCAATCAAGTTCAATGAATAAATATTTTGTATCTACTTGATGAAAGTTTAAATGAACTTCAAAATTCATGAAATTTAATTTATTAAGGTTAAAGAGGTAGAATTTCTAATTCAAGAAAAAATATATTTTGGCCACTAGCTCACGTAATTTTTCCTGTGTGCATGGGAAGGAAAAGATGGAAATCGTATCAAGTGATGGAGAAGATAGAATTTGGGAATAGAAATGACAAGCTAGTTTGACAAAACTTTTAACCATTAGTGACAATTATCTGATGCATTTGAGTCCTAAAAGCTATTGATTAGGGGATAGGACTTTTGCTTCTCTCTAATTGATTCGAGAAAATGCCTAGGAGAAACACTACTCCCCTCAAATGAATAAAGAATCTAATGAGTGCCTAGGCCTAGGGTCACTTGGAAATAATTTTAAATTTTTCGAAGGAAAAGTCGTACTTGCTGAGGATCTTGATCCATTGACTGAATTAACAAAGACGAGCTTCATATGGTTGAGTGAGTAGTCATAGATGTAGGAGCTACATAGTTCACACTCGTTGGTTCATTTTTTTCTTTTCTAAGGTAATGGAACGCTTTTATTATCATAACAGAGGAGTAAAATATATTATAATAGAGCTTAATCTCTCTAATTACACTTGTAAATCGTATGTTAAATAAATTTACACAGAAATTGAAAGAATAAAGGACCCACATTATCACGCTGATGAGCAGCCGGTAACTTGCTAAACCATAGCACTAGAACTTACCAAGAGTGGCGCAAAAATACACCAGTCGTGGCTAGCTCCGAGCCTCCAAAACTCTCATCTTTCTCGATACTTGAAGAAGAAGCATTGGAAAAAGACACCATGATTATTGCTATTTAATGCGGGTCGTACGACGAAATCGTGCACAGATCTTCCTGGTAGCAGATCTATGCAAGGATGAACACCATTAAAATTAAAATCCTCACGGTCACGATGGAAACCTTAAGAGATCAGTCCCAATCATTGATCTTCTCTTCTGCTCAAAAGTCCTTCCTTTAGTTGTCAGGTGCAGCCAGAGGAGAGAGAAGCCTAGCCTAGCTTAAGGAAAAATTGAGACTCCTCTAGCATTTTAATTCGAGTGGTATGACACAATATTATAGCATAATAGATGGTACATAACAGACTTGTATGTGATATATTCTGGTTCTCAACAAACATAGTAGCAGAAAGACAACATGGCATGGAAATGGTGATGTCGAGTAATTGTTAGGTGGAACTTGGAAGTCCTATTTCTTGAATTGAACATATTCTGAAACTATATCAATTTTCACCTATGTATTATATTTATTTTTTTGAGATGAAAATATATTATGAAATTTATGTATTAACAAGAAGAATAAACGCAAAAGGGCATTCTAACCCTCGACAAGCTACAGTCAACAAGCTACAGTCAAATTTGATATAAGTATATTCTTTTTTCATATTCTGGGAGGGAGGGTGGGTGGGTCATCCTTTCGTAGGGTCTGGTTATAATTATAAATGTATCTTCTTGTTTTGACAGAATGCTTCATTGGGAGGGAGAGGGAGGGAGGGAGATTCTGGTTATATAATTATAAACGTGTCCCTCTTGTGATAAACAATGTATCTCTCTTAGCTTACTGGTATGCATGTTTGCTTTTATTCGTGTTTTCCTTATTTCCTTCAACATTCTTTCAGGCTGAGCCTCCTGAAATAGTGGTTGCTACTATTGGGAGCTTGACTCAAATGCTGGAGAAACGTGTTTTTAAGCTTGAGGCACTGTGTATTCTGGTAATCGATGAGGTAATTATTATATATGCACCTGTTTTAACCAGGTTGCACCAATATGAACACACCAACATGGGCGCAACATACTCGCACATAACTAAATCTGCATATATATAGAAGCCAACAATAGTACCAGCTACAAGTGTCATGTCTGAGATAACACAGCTTGACGATTCAAGTATGTGCTTTCTAGAACTTGTTTATCACCTATTTAAGAATTGAAATTAGTGATTTAAATATCGCTTGTAGAGGATATAACGGATGGAAAAATTTCATAGCGCGCATCACTTATCGGGGATATTTAGCAAATATCGGATATCAACAGTAGACTGTAATTACTTGTCCACATGTCCTAAATCATATTTGAATAAGATAATACATGTAACATGCATGTATCATGTAAAACTACATAAAATATCCTATATAATATACATGTTTAGAATATACTTAACTCGACAACTTACATTTAACCTATAAATCCCAATTTACTAACCAATTATATAACCTTCACAAATGCTAAAAGCCATATTTCCACATCATGCGATCTCCCAAATGTCTAACCTAGGAAAATGCAAACATGTTGTGTTTGGGTCTATCGGATTGATTTGAAAAAAGATCACCTAATATCCACTAATCTAGCAATAGAGAATTGCGGGTGCTATCTTGATTCTGATATTGCACCCGATTTATCGGAAAATACCCGATATATCACCGATAAATTTCAAAAAAAATATAAATGCTTTAAAAGTATCAATATTGTAGTGAGTAGAGTTCTAAACTGCTATATCAATAGTTATATCCGATGTAGTGGCTCTATTTAAAACACTGACTGTAATCACAAATTATTTTGGATCTGTCACCAGTATGAGTCTAGAACAAATGAGTTAACATGATTACTTATAAGCCTTTGAAGACTGGGAAAGTTTGGCAAAAGAATTTGACAATTGTAATGTGTAATGGGAGAGTCCCTCTGCGATGAATTTAGGTATAGTATATTGTGTGTGGCTTCAAAAATAATATTTTTTTGTTGGTGTGAGTGAATTTATTTATTTTATGTGCATAAACTAAGAAGTACAAGAATTATTGGATATCAGCGGACCGGCAACACAAATCACAGCAAAGAAGGATAGGGGAGTATGCTCCCGCAATGTTTGCTGCCTTTCCCTTTCCGATCTTAATCTTTCTCTAATTTTCCTGTGTTCTTGCATATACATTGTATAATACAAATAATAAAAAAAAATTTAAAAAAACTACCAATTCTTGTCCTGCGTACCTAAACTAATGTTCAATTTCTGGAACATTTTGCTCCTAATTTAGTACTGCATGCTCCATATGTCTAAGAGATGCGTTAAGTATTCGTACGGAATAGCTAACCATGAAACCACATGATTACACACACACACACATACGCTCTTAAAATCTTGAATTGTTCTCAAATAACCATACACAGACTGAAATAGCCTCACACCTACCCAAATTCATTCCGCTTGTTTCTACGTAGTTCCGACGGCGTTTCAACCGCTTTGTGGGTTATTTGAAGTTTAGGAGAGGTGGTTTTTGTTGTTGTTGTTGTTGTTGTTGTTGTTGTTATTGTGGTGGTGGTGCCCCGGGGGGTGGTGTGTGGGGGTGGGGTGGGGGGAGGATATCTTACAAAACCATGGTTCTGTATCTGTTCTCCGTTGTCATGTTATTGACTTGATCGGATGGAGCTACCCAGAGACTCAAGCTCATTTGTCATCTACAGTTTTATAAACTGTCTTTTCTAATTTGCATATGCACTGTTTTTCTTCTTCGTAGGTTGATTTTATGTTTAGTTCATCGAAACAAGTGTACTCTCTTAGACAGCTGTTGACATCATACTCGAGCATTCACAGCCGTCAAACTGTTTTTGCTAGCGCATCTATTCCACAGCACAACCGCTTTCTTTACGACTGTATACAGCAGAAGTGGACCAAGGTATCCTGAAATTGGTTGTGGTTTCCTAATATTCTATATGCACTTTGTTACCAGTGATAAAAACGTCTTCCATCTCAGTGATCTATGCTTAGCTTTTACCAGTAGTGGCCTGCCAGCAGACTAAATGTATATATGCTCGTCTGGTTATGTAAACAGGATGATGTGGTCCACATCCATGTGAATCCAGTTGAGCCAATGCCTTCGTGCTTGTGTCACAAGTTTGTGGTGAGACATCTGATCTATATAATGTTTCCTATTTTGTATTTTCTTAACCCTCACCCTCAACAATTTCTTATCTCCATTGCCTTGTTTTAATTTCATATTATCCGACTCATTTTGAAGGTGAAATCAAAATACAGTCAGAAGCATCTCTCTGTTTTCATTGTGGTTTATTGATTTGACTCCTCTCACTTGATGCCTACTTTATACAGGTTTGTAGCAAGAAAGAAAGGTTGCATATCTTGCTGTCCTTGCTTCAGAGAGATGCACCTAAATCTGCGATAATTTTTGTTAGTGAGCAGGTTTGTATTTCATTTCTTTTGTTAGTTCTATTAATTTATTGAAACAATATTATTTTAGTTTAGCGATCGCATAAAAGATCAATTAACCTGTTTCTAGTATCTGCAATATAACTTACACTGAGTAATTCGTAGATTAATACCAAGTATATCTTTGAAACTTTGCAACCAAATGAAGTTTAATCAGAGTTGTTGCAGGTATATTCCTACTCAAGCTTGGCCAAAATCTTGTTGTTGCATCAGATAACCATGTCTCTAACTTTCTAGTATAGTCAAATTTTTTTTTTTTTACTAAAACATGCAAAACTTGTTTAACTTGCTTGTTACTTCTCATGCCATTTTTTTTTAAAAGTCTTTGGATCTCCTGACATAACACTTTTTTTCTTTTTCATTAATATTCAAGATACACAAGTCATACTATGGTGGATATTGGTTAGTTTTTCCAATTTCAAAATTAGTATTAACTTATTGAATGAGGTGGAAAGAGACTTGAATCAAGTTTCCTTTCAGTTTCTTTTTGAGCTTGTTCGGATCCCCCTTATTATAGTCCTATCTGTTTCGTTCAGTTACTTTGTTGTTATTCATCAGATGTGGATTAGCAAGGCAGTATAGGCTTAACCTGCTGATTGTCATCGTTTTGTGTTTGATATGCATTTACATCATGCGGAGAGTCAAAATGAGAGATTTGAGTGGTCCTTCAACTGCATAGTTGAGATTTTAATGATGGATCAGTCCCTTGAATCTCGATACTTTTTTGAAGTAACTGTTATGTATTATGAAAATTCTTATACCGTCCTGTTTTCTAAATTAAAATAGCTATCAATCTTCATGCAGTTTTCCTTTCTTACTTGATATTGTCAAGTACCTAACCCTCCTTGTCCATTTGTTACTGGCAGTCAGAGAAATCTAAAAAGGCTGGGAAGCCTCCTTCAACAGCCCTTGTTATTGAGTGTCTGAGAACAAGTTACAGTGGTGGACTGGAGGTTCTCCTCCTTGAAGAGAGTATGAATTTCAATGCACGGGTTACCTCACTATCTGTAAGTTACATTTCAATACAAACCAACTAAATAAATGTTAAAAAGTAAATCTTCCACTAATCAGCACAACTAACTGAATCTGTATTGAGAGGAGAACTCCTAATTTGTAAACAAGGATGTCTTTATAGTGCTAGGCTGTAGTAATTGGTAAAATAGTGATTTAGATGTTCCTTTCTTTTATGGGGTGTTGTACGATCTGAAATTGTTTGAATCCTTCTTTAAAGAGATGAATTTTTCAGTACCATCGATTACATTAGTGGTAAAAAAAAAAATGGCATATTATTAATAAAAGATATGTTGGTGAATGAATTCGTGACTTATTGATGTCTGAGTGCTTGTGCACTGAGTTTGTTTGTTTGTTTTGTTTTTTTATAATACTATGCACAGGATGTGAGACAAGGGGGCTGCCTGTTGGTAGCAACGGATTTGGCAAGCAGAGGATTTGATCTACCAGAGACAACCCACGTGTATAATTTTGATCTTCCAAGGACTGCAGTCGACTATCTCCACCGTGCAGGGAGAACGGGGCGGATTCCCTTCTCCAACGACAAGTGCAGTACTGTCACAAGCCTCATCACCAACGAGGAGCGGTTTGTGCTCGAGAGGTTTGAAAATGAGCTAATGTTTGAATGTGAGGAGTTGTCATTAGAATCCTCTGCACTTTGATTTTTTCAGAGTGTGAGGTTAGGATGATGTGGATGCAAATATATAGAGATGTATCAGTACTTGCTTGTTTAGAAACTGGATCAGCTAAAATTTCGGAGTAGAAGCAACTTTTGAAAGGTTGCTGATCTGATATATTTGGTGTTGGAAATAATATATACAAGATCAAATTAGTGAAGTACAGTGAAGGATATACTTGGATTGACGCAGTTTACTGTATTAATTAATGTTGTTTTGCTAGCAAACAAATTAAGCAATGGGAATGCTACAAAGACTTGCATAGAGACATGAGCTGGCTGGAGGTAGTTTCTCAACAGTGAAAATAAAACTTTGGGAAACGATTGGCGTGGGAGTAGTTCCCATAGAACAGGCCATGGCGGGTACGAGTAAAACAAAGGTGAAAGGAAAGCAAGGTTGATGAACAATGCTTATATACGGACAAGCTGAGGGATCTCATGGACGCGAAGCTGATCCGGTGACTAATTACTCATGAACCAGACTCGTCAGCTAAGGCACAGTAGGGGTTACTCATGAACCAGACTAGGCAGCTAAGACACAGCAGGCCACCAAATTTCCCATCATGGTAAAGTCGTGTGAGTTAGGTGACTATGAAAACTCACGTCATCAACTACTTCAGCAAATTATCATTGTCATCGGATATAATAAACCAACTAAAGCATCCATTACCACCTTTCTTCGTGCCCAATCTAACCCACTGCGCATCAGTACTATCAAACCAGCAAAAGAATATATATACATGGAGAGAACGGAAAATTCATCGGCGGTGAAAAGATTTCTTCACCGCCGTTTAGGTTGTCCAATAAAATTATTACATGTAACACCACTCAACCCACTCAAAATACAGTTAAGAGAGTTCTTTTATTTATTATTTTAAGTGACACCACGTGTAATAATTGTATTGTTTTCTGTTTTCTCATATATATATATATATATATATATATATATATATATATATATATATATATATATATATATATATATATATATATATATATATATATATATATGAGGAAACGGGAAATACATCGGCGGTGAAGGGAGTTCCTTCACCGCCGCTTAGGTAGCCCAATAAAATTATAACACGGGGCGTCATTCAAGATAACAAATAAATGAATTATCTTAAATGACACTACGTGTAATAATTTTATTGGGTCACCTAAGCGACAGTGAAGGAAACTTCCTTCACCGTCGGTGTATTTTCCGTTCTCTCTCTCTCTCTATATATATATATATATATATATATATATATATATATATGAGAAAATAGTAAATTCACCAACAGTAAAGAGAGTTACTTCACTAGCACTTAGCCCAATAAAATAATTACATGTAACACTACTCAAAAGGCAATTAGAGTTCTTTTACCTTGAGTGGCGCCATGTATAATTATTTTATTGGACCACCTAAGCGTCAATGAAGCAACTCCCTTCAACCCAATGAATTTCTAGTTTTCTCATATATATATATATATATATATATATATATATATATATATATATATATATATATATATATATATATAAAGCACAACCTATGAGCCATATAAGGATCCTCTTTTATGACAAGCCACAGAGCAAAAGACTCAACCACTTTATTCAAGTTACCTAAGAGTACTGCAATGATGAAGGGGCAAGAGAACTTGAAACTGGAACATAAATCAAAGGGACAGAAAATATTGCAAACATTGTTCGTTGTCCTTCGTTACACAATTATTTTATTGAGGACAGGGGGATGCAGGAACACATTCAAATGCTAGCCACGCATATCAAAAGAAGAAAGATGACATTCCATAGTCCCCGAGAGAAGATTAGATTATATCTGGCCCAAGATTACATCTCCACCAGAAACCTTGAATTCTGAGGGAACTTTCTCAACATTAAGAACTTTGATCTTTCCATCCTCAACATAGGCTGACCACCTGCAAAATAACCATCACTTTCATTAACCATATTGGATTTTTTGTTCTTCACCATAAACATTATTATTTCATAACTGGTTTTAAAAAATAATCATGAAAACTTTCGGCCCTTGCTTGCGCCTGCAGGAGCATGTAACATTGTAAGTGAAATATTTGTCCTCCTAAGTGGTTAATGTCCAAATTTATTATTTTTTCATAAGGTAAATTTAAACTGAAAGTAAACTATCTACCCTACAGAAGTGTATGTTGACGAAGTGGTCCCATCCCAAATATAAAAATCAATAGGCTGAACCATTAAAAACACGAGGCAGCTCAGGAGCAACATCCCCATTGAGGTATCATTTTGTTATAATTCAACAATAAAGCATTGTGTTCCGCATATGCAGCAACTTCATCTGAAAAGATAACCTCTACGCCTATCTAAATAACTCTTGAATGCCAAATTTTAACTAAATATATTAAATATACAATATCTATTAAATCCTGACAAAGTTTCTAGTTGTTTTCAGTCTATACATTGCAAAAAATTTTGCTATAAACGAAAACGAACAGTCAAATAATATAATACCAACAATTTTCCTCACACAATTAAACATGTCGTTATGGAGAGAGATTGTATGTATTGCAAATAGATACAAGCACATTGAGCAATTCATTAGAAATTAATTGTAAGTAGAGTTTTCACTAAAACATAAAGTCATCAACTTAATGTCAAGAGCACATAATGAACTACGAAAAGAAGCAAAAGAAAGAAAGTATAAATACTTGCAACAAAATATACCTTTGAGAACGATGCCCAAGCAGTGCACCAGAAAGATCCAAATCTAATTCCACACTCTTGTGGAAGCTCCCATCAAAGTCACCATAAAACTCAATCTGTAAAAGATTGGAGAATGTTACAGCACATCCAGGTGGGAATTTAATAAGAAAATTCACTGGATCAATTAGCAGTTAATGAAGCTGTATACATCCGAGAGGAAAAAAGGGCAGAATAAAAAAATTATTCAACTACAATAGTGATAAAACTGGGGCCTGCTAATAAATTCCTACATATTTCAGATCCACTTATCTTAGGTGGTCACCACAAATGAATTCTTCCTTCCATTGTCACAACTACATGCTAGTTTTCTCTGTCTTTTCATATGCAAGAAAATCTAACAGCTAAATTTACTTTCAATACCTTACACAGTAATTTTTTTTTTTTGCTGGCATATTATTTAGCCCAGTTTTCTCCCATGGAGTACTGTACACTCAATACGTGATCAACATTCTGATTCATAAAAAATAGATAGCCATCTAGCTGCTTATGTATTTCTCGTCAATTTATTGTTGGAGATTATCGGAAACAAAATAAAACATCCTTCTAGCCTTATCCAAATACAACCAACTCGGAAGCTTTATTGTTTCCAATGCAATGATCATGACATACATTATCTTGCTTCAAGATGTGTTCAACACTCTGATTCATAAATAAGTGGAAAACCAAATAACCTTCTATCTTATTTAATGACCAAGAAATTATTCATGTTCCTGAAATACTGTAAGAGTACTAATGTGAGCTAAAACCTCAAAAAACATACTAGCATTATTGTAATGACCCTGTTGTTAAGGGCCCCTGATCTCATTTCTAGTTGATTTCGATTTTGTCCTATGACAAAATGCATTAGATTTAGGTCAATTATACCAATGACACAATTGCAATTTAACATAAGGGTGTGGTTTGGGAGAGCACTCCCACCCCATAGTTCATTACATGAACCCCCCATGCACACCATTTCCCTCTTCACTCTCTCTTGCATGAGTACATAAGACTAAGTCTCTTTCTTTTCTCATTTTTTTTTTCATTCTTCTCCATCTTCTCTTCTTCTTCCTCTTCAAGCTCAAAACTTAGCTCCAGCCGAACTCCTCCAAAGCAAACCCCCCAGCCTCTTCAAGATATTTTCATTTGGACGTCACAAGACAAGGAATCACGCACCAACCGCTTGCATCTATTTAGCAAGGAATCACACACTATCTATATATAACCATATATATTTGTTTTTCTATTCCAACTTTGTATTTCGGATAATGCTATGTGACAGGGTGGAGTGTAGTGGCAATTTAGTCTCTCTGCTTGTATACTCTGATTGGGTGGTTATTTGTTAAAAAAGACTGTGTATACCTGCTTTTAGGATTTGCCTTCCTTATAAATGAGGTATATTCCTGAAACTTTCAAGATATATTTCTTGGAGGGTTGAAGTGAGTAATCTCTAAGTTAAAACACCTATATGCTTATATGCAGTTTGAATCCAGCATGTCTTGAGATAAATGGTAAATTGCATATAACGAGATGGTTTTCCAATGTAAAAAAAAATCAAGCCTGTAAGAAGGTAAATGATACCACAAGCAGAAAGACAATACGTAGAAGAAAGCTTCTATAATAAATCTTGAAACAAATCAATATTTAAGAGGAAAGAATTATGACAGAGCTATATAGGCAATTGTACGATATAACATAATAATCACGAAAGTAGGCGGACATTGGATTTAGAAGAGAAGGCACTCACAGCTTCCTTGGCCTGCAATTTTTCGGCCCACCCATTCACGACGTAAGGATCATTGACAGAGACACAGATGACGGAATCAATGCCCTTGGCTCTGAACTTATCAATGTTGTTCTTGTAGCTAGGAACATGATGGGCTGAACAAACACCAGTGAAAGCTCCCTGAGTAGAAGAAGAACAAATATCCCATTCCATTCATCAGCAAGTGCCATTTATGAAAATTAATAACAGGGGGGGCAACAATCATGATATGGGCAGAATAATGATTCTGGTTGTTTAACTTCATTTTCAGTTATTAATGATCATTCAATCCTTTTCCCTGCAGAAGAGGGAATTTATAGAAATAGGAAAAGGAAACCCTAAAAACCAAGTAAGGGTTAATAAGTAACAATTTGCCGATCCAGAAAAATCAGAAGAAACAAAAAAATTAATCAATTAGTGAATCTAACTTACAGGCAATCCAAAGATGACAACTTTCTTCCCCTGAAAGGAAATAAAAATAATTAAAATGAAATAAAAAGGAGGGAAATTAAAAAAATTAAAAAAAAAAAAGTAGAAATTGAAGAAGAAAGGCCAATTGGTCCAGCCAATTTACTTAATAAAAGAGGGAAGATTAAAATAAATAAATAAATGGATTAAATGGAATAAAAGGGAGTACATGGAAGATGTCTTTGAGAGGAGTGGTGGAGAACTTGGAGGAGACGCCTTCATCCCAGGTGCGCGCCTTCTGGAGGGACACCGACGGAGCCACGGAAACGATGTCAGTGCCGACGGCGGCCGAAGCGAAGGCACGCACGGTGGCGGCACGTGCGATCGTAAGCGATGCCCTCATCTTCATCAAAGCTGCTGATGCCATTTTTTTTTAATTTTTTTCTTATTAATTGGACTTCTCCTCTTTTAATCCCACAGCTGTACTGCTAAGTCTGCTACTGGCTCTCTAGGCTTCCTTGTCGCTCTGTGATTATTTACAGGTTTGTCCCTAAATCTTTATAAATTATAATTTAGTTCCCCCAAATCTTCATATTTAGAATTTAGTCCCAAAATTCTCTAAGTTACTACAATTTAGTCTCTCTCCCTAACTTACGTTAGCCCATTTTATATTTTGACCTGATTTTTCCATTTTACCCCTCCTTAATTCCTTCTTCCCTCTTCCTCCTCTCTTCACATTTTCTTCATTCTTCCTCTTCTCTTCTCCTTCCCTCTTCCTCCTCTCTTCTCTTTCTCTCTTTCTCATTTCTTCTCCTTTTCTTCAATGGGTTCATTGGTTTCTCCTTTCTTCTTCTCTTCTATCTCTCTATTCTTCTCCCTTTTTCTTCATAGAGATATTTAAGTCATTTTATTATTTAAAAAAATAAAAATTAAATTCTGCCGTTTATTTGGACGGAAAAACTAACGGAGGGACTAAATTATAGTAACTTAGAGGATTTGTGGACTAAATCCTAAATATGAAAATTGGGGTACTAAATCATAATTTATAAAGATTTAAGGGACAAACCTCTAAATACCCCTTATAAATAAAAGGGATTTTTACATATCGGTCCCTTACATATTTAAACATTAGACTTTAGTCCCTAAAAATCTTCATATTTTGTTTTAGTCCCATAAATCTTTTAATTTACTTCACTTTAGTCTCTTAGGTAATTTTTGGTCCAAATTTTCCTTTATATCCCTAGAAGGCTCAATTATTTCGTTCTCTTCTCTCTTCCTCCTCTCTTTCTTTTCTTATTGGATTCCACTTTCTATTGAATATAGGGTTAAGAAAAAAAAAAGAAAAAAAATAAATAAAGAGAGACAAATTAACTGGGAGGAAAAAAAGATAGGAGAAGAATGGAGAGGAAAACCCAATAAGAAAAGAAAGAGAGAGAGGAAGAGGAAAGTGAGGGAAATAATTGATATTTCCCTTCTTCTATGGATATAAAGGTAAATTCGTACAAAAAATTATCCAGTGGGACTAAGGGAAATTCTATTTGCGCACAACAGTTTACTCTTGACGCCTTGATTAATCTTTACACCAAACTCCCATTTTAAAATACTACTAATTTATTCTCTATGTCCAAAATATTTTCCAATTTTAACCCTCGTTCCTTTCTTCTAACTCCTCCTGTCATCTAGAAGTAATGTCATTTATGAGATAAGGCAAGTGCTCCAGAGCTGTCATTCTGAGAATTCGAAGAGGCTACAGGCTTCACTCAGGCCTGAGAGTGCAGCAGTGGAACCTAAATTTGAGAGTGTTATTGTTCCTGGTCAATTTTCTTGCCAGAGTGAAAGTGAGAGGGCGTTTCATCCAAATGTTGAAGTTTTAGATCGTGTAAAGGTTTGCATCCGAATGGTGTAACGGGAGTGGCTAACCTGAGTAACTACATGCTCCGCCGAGGGTTGTTAATGGAGTCATGGTAGACAATGGAGCAAAAGTGGAGACATTACCCACTGGTGGTCAATCTACAGCCAGTGGGTACACTGAAGAGATTGTGCATCCCTATTATAAAGAGAGGCTACTGCATCCGATCATAGAAACTGTTAGTCGTATATTCATGAAATTTAACAATTTTTATCCGTTTTTATTTGAGTTGGATATTAATTTCCAAGTTAAAAATATATTAGTCGGATATTAATATCCAACTAAAAAATCATCTAGTTAGCTATTAAAACCCGACCAGCAGCCGATGTCTCCCTAGCAAAAGAAACATAAGTAACAATAAATTGCAAATAAATACACATAAAAAACTAAGAATAATTTTAAATCATATTTAGATTTGTCCTCCGACACCAATTGCATGTTGGAATTTTCCATTTGAATAAAAAAAAAACTCAAACTCCAAACCTTAATTTCACTTGTCACAGTGAATTTGAAGAATTTAAAATTCTTTCAAACCATTTTAAGGAGTTAAGAAATCAAATCGATTAGTTTGTGGGAGATGTATTTCTTTTTTATTTAAATTCCACTAATTTTTTTTTTAAGGTTTTAGAGGAAAAAAACAGAGAAGGAAAACGATTAGTTGTAGTTTCCAATTTTAAAAAGTTTTGATTTTGAATTAAAAGGGTAACTTAGTTAAAAAAATAAATGACAAACTTGTAATTATTTTTAAATTTTAAAACTATGTGTGGAGAGTAAATTATCGTGTGTAAATAGAATTTTCCAGGGAACTAAAGTGAAGTAAGTTAAAGAATTTGTGGACTAAAATTAAATAAGAAGATTTTAGGGACTAAATTCTAATTTGTAGAATATAAGGGAACTATATATAAAAACCCCTTAACAAAATGGTGTGTTAGGGTTGCCCTCTAGCCACCGACATCCACTCCTCGCTTTCCGTCTCGACGGCGGCTGATTATCCGTGCCAGTGATATTATAATAGGCCCTGTCGAATAATATAATACACCCATTTAGCCCACTTGTAGCCCATAACCCAAGACAATGTCACTCTTTTATGAGCCCAGAATGGGTGAATTGACACATATATAAACACATTAAGGATTAAAATTAATTCATAATGATTTATACGCCAAAAAAGCTTGTAGGGTAAAGAATGACTCACCAAAAAAAAAAAAAATAGAATAAAATTCTCTTTTGCTAAATGCATTCTCTTTTTCTGTGGACGCACCGAGCTTACAACTAGGGAAGCATGTAAAGAGCGAGCACATAATAACACATCATACAACTTAGTAGCTGTATGAGCGATAATAAGCTTAACTCCTCTCCTCTTATTGAAGGTGATGGTTACACCCACGACTCGTTCTACCTGAAAGTGGAGAAGAGAGTGAGTCTTCTTCACTTGGGAATGATCTCAAGGCCAACATTCACCTGAAACCAATTTTTATGGTACTTTAAAATTACTATCATCATCAACAACAAGAACAAGTATTTTTTTTTTTTTAGCACGGCACAAAAACTGTAAAATGAAATGAAATGTTACCCCAGCACTGCAACCTCAACAAGTACGATCCTACTTGGGCCGGGCCGGGCCGGGCTGTTGGCTAATGTATTCTTGTACCCTTGGAGCAACTGATTGAAGTAAAACAAGCCTTGGGCCTTTTAAGGAAAACTGTAGATAGCCCGATCCAAAAAATTTCTATCCGAAAGACGGACAGGCTGTCGCGGACGGGAGTTCACTTTTCCAAGCCCGACGGCGACGGCGACGGGGCGATTTTGTTTTGTGGAAAATCTTTCATAATTCCAATCAATCAATTAATTAATAAAGGGGATGTTCGAAGTAGAATTTGTGACGCGACGCGATGGGATGGGATGTTACCTCCCTCCCTCTCTTCACTTCAGTCTTCTCCTCCGCCGCCGCCGACTCAGGCTTAGGATCAGTGTCCAGGTTGAAGAGGGAGGATTGCAAGCGCACGCTTCATGATTCCGTCTTCTCCAAATGGGAGGTTCGTATATTCTTATAACCCTAGTCCTATTAATATTTATACCTAATTCTAAAAGTATATTTATACCTTCTTCTACTTGTCGAATCCAACTTCTAATTAATCTTGATTTCATAACGATTAGGTCATGCAGCAGAATAGGTAATAAATACTTCATCGCACAACATGAATTTTTCTTTTAAAAAAAAATTTAAAAAAATAAAAAATAAAATAAAATAAAAATGACACCATGAAACGAACAGCAATTAACCAAAAATTGCACATGAATCATGATTGCTGCATGAAATTAAATTTGAGTTTCCTCAAGGCTTCAGATTGCAAATTTATTTTAATGCCTGATTTAGTTATCAGAATCACCATCCCTCCCCTCTCCTCTTTCTAAATAGCCAAAGAGAATAATAGAGAAACTAATTGTATTTATATTTTGTCTTCAAGCTTCAAATTCAACGCAGTCACTATTGTCATATATGCAAATGACTCCAATTGTCTTATTTCTCAACAAAATCTGTAAGTCTATAAAACTTTGTATGCTTTAGACGTTTACCGTATGGAGCCATTTTGCAGGCAACAAGGAGCCTTGGCCTTCTAATTGGCATGTACCTTGCCTAAGGTCATGGCTATCCAAATACAACCTATCCTCCTCATGTTTGATGGCCTTCCAGTTTCCCAGGAACAGGAATGACGTTACTTCTAAATATTCAAATTTACCTTATAGCATGTATTCTATCACTAGAGCAATAATGATCATGCCATACTTTTGCCATTCATTATTCCGTGAGCTTCCATCTTATTCAATCTGCACTCAAGTAATATTATATCATGGCTTTAGTTAACTATTGTCAATAACTGAGTAGTTTGGTTTATTTTTTATTTTTTTAAATTTATTTTTAAAGCTTGCATAACCAACATTTATAACCAGGTCAGGTATGGGTTGAAAACCTGAACCTGATCACATTAGGTATAGTACTGGCCTCTATTTTGACCTGGTCGGGTATGAAAATCTCATACTAAGCCTGACCAGCCCAACTTGTATGGCTATCTATATGTGTTGGACATGGTGGAAAACCCATATCATGTTCGAGCGTGCCATGCACACCAACTTTCAATTGGAAGAAGAATTTGCGCGTTATAACACTTTCTGGAATTTGTTTTAACTTGGTGGCATCCCAAAGATTCCCTATTCTCTTAAGTTCTCTTTCATTACCAACTTTCTGTCTTCCCCTTGTATTCCTTCTAAAATTTGGTATTTGTTGTTTATTGTCAGATTCTCATCGGATCATCTGATTGGGAGGACTACTCTTTGGGTAAGGATGGCGTACAGAGATACAGGTTACATAATCTTCCTAGTAGTAGTTCTTGTCCAGGCCTTTATGAACTTGGCATAGCTGCAGTTCCTACTGATGTTGGACGCAAATCACGAAGCCGTGATTCACAAAATATTATAGTGGTTTACCTTGGTCAGACAAATAATGTTAGAGCAAGGCTTCAACAGTATGGTCGTGCTGGAGCACATTTGGAATCTGGCAAATTAGTCTCCTCTGTGAATGAAAATGAGTGCTCTGGATTATTCAAAGAGGTATTCTGCAGAGGTTACTCGATCATGTTCAGATGGGCTGCAGTAAGTATAACGTCTCTTGTGAGACTCCGTTTCTCTTATTATATGGCATATGATATTTATTTTTTGGTTAATACTTTAAGAGAATATGGAGCTTTTAAAGGTAAAATGTACAACTTTGAAGATCATTCTTCTAGGAGATGGTTTGACATTTCATCTTACAGTCTATATCAACTATTTAAATATTTAAATTATAGCAGGTTTTGGATTTTAAGATTTCTTATCTTTATCTATTGTGTTTGGATGAAGAAGGCTATGGGGTTTTGTTATCTTTTTTGAAAGTCTTTACGGTGAGCCGTAGTTTTCCACATTTTATTAAAACGAGATTACGAGAACAAACTATCAAAAGATAAGGTGTCAATACAAGGTACTAGTAGACATGATACAAAAAGAAAAATGCGATATCAAGCCACAAAGCATCCGGGGGGATGCTTTGGGCGTGGAGGGCTATCCTACTACTCACATTGCCCTCATACTATTTATTGATGTCGGGGGACTCTGGAACACTCTCCTAGCCTTGAATCCTCGTCGGAGAGTATTAAAGTGGGTATGTGACGGTGTCATAAGTCCTGGTGCCTCCGCCATTGTCACGCCCCACTCCCGATATACGGTATATGAGTACGTGTAGTAGGTACCGGTAACATATTCGATTTGAATATGCTAAAGCCTCAATTATAAAATCACAGCCACAAAGAATAAATACACGTAGATAAATAAACTGACATTCATTAAGTCATGAAGTCTATTATATAAAGAACAACAGAAGGACGATACTGGATAATTTAAGATAACATCCATTAAGAAATGATAGGTTAAAAAACATGAAAAGATTGCATTTAATACAAACTAAGTATATGATAACTACTGATTTTCGGTCACTTCAGCAAAGTACTCCATGTCTTCCGCGGTAGGATCAATAAGGTTCAACTCAGTCACTGGACATGCATATCCAGGTCGTCAGATAGCGACTAACACAATAAATAAAGAAAAAAATGTGATGTAATAATTATGTCTAACATGGTAATAATGCAAGTTTTAGAAAAACATTAAATTCATAATTAACGATAATATTAAGTGATATATGTTAAAGTAAATATCTTTTAGTATGGTCACAATTATAGCAAGTTTATTTAGGATGTCATATAATTGGAAAAACCAACTGATGGGATACCATTGCTTCGATTGTTTCCTGTACAGATCCAGGAAATGGTCACATGGGTTGTCCGGTACTGAATCGGACATGCCGTTAGACAAACAGGAATTATAATCAGGTATGATCCAGCAAATCATCACGCATCCATGGTGTGCGAAATATTCAGTTGTACAACTTAAAAAGTTTACAGCCGAAACAGAGTATATTTCCATCATTCAGTTTCTCCCCCAACCCAGTATCATTTAAGTATAGTACATGCAGGTCTCAATGCTGGTTTTCATAACTTGTATATTGAATTTCGGGTACAATATTTCAATTAGATTTTGTTAATTTGTTAACAACATAATTTATAGAGTCCGTTTTATATTTTATTCAATAAATCACAATTGGTTAAATTAAGGATTTACTGATTTGAGATATCATACAGATATCGGCCAGGCCAGTGTATGGATGCTAGGAGATTTTCCGTGCATCGCACGTTCCTTAATTAGAGAACTAGTATACAAAACCACTTTTCTAGACACCGATATAAAATGATATCGCAAACAGTATGTTTCCACGATTATAGCCTTTTTCATGATTTATTAAAAACCTAACTATATTCTGTAATTTAGCAAGTATTCATTTAATTTCTAACATCATAAAGAAATAACAGAAATGTCAATGATTGCACTTGTAATAACACATTTAGTTTCTACAAATTAAATTCTAACAATATAAACAAATAGTAATTGTAATAACAAATTTAGATGATATAATTGAAGTAATATTTCTATAAGAAAAACTAGTATGTTTAGTGAATCCAAAAAAAAATCATCTCGATTTGCGAAGGTCTACCAATTGGCAATCACACGAAGCAATCTACACATAAAATTATAATATATTTGTTAAAAATTATTCATCATAAATTCAGGTGATTTTTAGGGAATTTCTAATTTTCATAAAGCACTTAGTATTGATTTTAAAGTTAAATAATATTAGTGTAGAAAATTAACTTCTAATGTTGTCCAAATAAGCTGTTAGTTACATATTTTGTAAACATATGAATTGGTTAATGCTCATCAACTACAATTTTATTTGCTTGGCAAGAGAGGCTTATAGGAGGTGTAAGGTGGGCTCAGCTGGACATATGCTGTATTAATACTAATCTTCAAATCTATGTCAACAAAGAAATATTAATATAATTCAACTCTTATGTGGTTATGTTTTTGTTTGATTTTATATTTGTTGGATTTATTGGATAAGTCTAGCATATAAAGATTTCATTTAAATGATTAATTATTTTCCTCCTATTTTATTTTATTTTATATTTATTTTTGAGAAGAGTCTCCTAATTGATTTATAGATAATATTTTGACCTAAAATTGTAGGATCACCCTAAATTCTATTTGAAATCAATAAATGGGTTTGAATCCATCTTATTGGGTTTATAAGATGGTAGATATTTTTTATTAGGGCCGTTAGATAGTGTGTGTGAGCTAATTCTAGGGTCCAATTAAATAAATACAATAGGAATTTAAGAAAGTAGTACCAACCTCAAATAGCAGAGCAAGAGAAGGAAGAACTTCGGCGAGGCTAACGATAGCAATCCGACGAGACGCTCCAACAAAGTGAGAGAGAGAGAAATTTTTAGAGAATGAGTGTAAGATTGAATTTAGAAAAGATGTTGGGTTTATATACTGTTGGATTTAGAAGTTATAGAATGTGAAGGGTTTAGGGAGTTATGGAATTCAAAAGATTTGAGGGTTATGGAATTTAAAAGGTTTTGAGGGTTATGAAATTTAAAAAGTTAGAAGAATAAATGAATTTTGGATGTTATGGATGAGGGAAGATGAATAGTTTAAATTATTATGTTTATTTGTTTATTCATTTAGTTATGATAAAAAAAATTAAGGATTATTACAGTCATCAAGTATAATCCTGTCCATGAATTGTTATTAGCGCGAATATGAAAAATGCAAGTATCAACAGTATGTACCATGCCTGAAAAGATTCTACCATTGCATTCGAGCAACACATTCCAACAAATAACAACCACAATAATCCTCCTATAGTACGTATTGTCTCCTCCAAGCCCAGTCCTCGTCCATTTACTGGTGATATGAAATGTCGATATGTGAGGAAAACAAGCTGTGGTTAGGGACCAAATGAACTTAGTGTAATCACAACATAAATTGTGGACTAGATCCACCATCTACTCCACACATGGCACATCTATTCGGCTGTAGCCATCATCTCCTTTGTAAATTATCCCAAAAAATGAGCCAAAGGAAAACCTAATTTTACGTGGCACCTGATTTTCCAAATATGATTTGCCTGGCTTGAGTGCAGATGATGGAGATCAGAATTAGATTAGATTAGATTAGATTTGATTAGGATTTGATTTGATTAGGATTGGGATTGTACTAGATATTTGATTTGATTAGGAGTTTGGATTTTATTAAGATTCTGTTTGTTAGGCTTTCCCTATATATAGGGGTTGTATGAAGTATTGAGGAGATGAATAAGATTTTGAGAAATTTTCTTGAGAAATCTCTGGTGTGGAATTCACTGAGTAAAAATTTTTCCTCGTGGATTCGTGGAGAGTAGGCGTGGGCCTGGGTGGATTCCCAAATCCCAAAAGTTTTTCCCAATCTATCATTTCTTCCCCAATCTCTCTAGAAAAAAATCTAATTTCAAAACCCTAATCCTAATTTCGCGTTCGTCCTGCGTCAGCAGACCCTCATCATCGAGAAATTTATAAGTCAAAGGAACTGAGAATACATCTGATTTGTCCCACCTCCAAATGGGTGGGCTGCCAAGGCTTTCATTCAGGGAGATTCGATACGAGATTCCTGGAAGTTCTTGTCAGAGGGCTCTGGTGTTTGTAAAAATGGCTAATTGGCCACATCTAGGGACTCCAGAGGAAAGGTTAGCATACTCTTTGTAAAAGTAATATGTACTCACTCTTGCTCCCATGTGGACTTACACCAATAGGTGGAACTACATTATATCATAGTGTTCTTGTATGATATCCTTTTTTTAATTTTCTTTTTATTGTCTATTATCTATTATCAGTCGTGTTGGTTGTTATTACGAGATTTGGTTGTTTGCGTTGTGAGATCTATGGTTAAAGAGATACCACAACTGTTGTTATAAAACCCAACAAATTGAGCGTAAAGATGGGCCTTCCTGTACTTTACAGCATTATCAAAGAATGCTTCGTAGGGTTGTCTAAGACTTTAAGTTTTGGAAGCTATTTAAGGCACATATTAGTGAGTTTTAAATTTATTTATTTTTTAATATTTAGAGATTTAGACTACCATGCTAGGAGATGAAAATAACTATAGGGACAGAGAAAATTTATGGTTTACAAATTTAGGGAGAGCACGACAAAAGGTAATCCTTCTTAATGAAGATTAATTGATTTAACGAGTAGGAGCTCTCTTCATTAATGTATGTGCACTATATCAAATTGACAAGTAATGGTTACCTTTTATTGGGTGAGAAGGGTTTACTCTGTAGATGCTCTATTGGAATTCAGGAAGAAGGGTTTATTTATTCTACCCATCACTATTATATTCATGATATGCTTTGGTTTTTGTTATGGCAACAGGTATATGTATACAATAGAGGTGTACGACGCACTTGAGTGAAAAACGGTGGGCAAACACCCCCGCCGTTGGGCATTCCATTAATTAGTTTTTAACGAAACAAGCTTAGTACATAATAGATAATCATAGCAAGCCTCTAGCATACAAGACTTGATAGTAAGTAGAGTATAATAGGTTAATACTGCAAAATATTTTGTTACATTTCCTTTCCTTGCAAATCTATTCCTTCCCTCCTTCCTCTCCTCTCACCGCTCCTCTTTCAAGTTGACTTCCGCCCTATGCATCTTGGACTTATTGATTTTCCTCCTCTAGCCTCTCCTCCTCCTCTCGAGACACCAGACTAAGCAGATCCAACCTTCTTCTTCGGTCCCTTCTTAGTTGTATGTTGCTCTCTGCTTGCACTTGAGCGATTTGTTCCTCATTGCTAGAATCATTCTACAGAGATAAATATATATATTTGAAAACATGTTTTACGATCATTAGACTTACAATTTTCCAAAAAATAGGTAACATGATATTCAATTAAAAGATTTGATAATAATTCTATTAATTTAATTAGAATTTCCATCTTTTTTTTTTTTTGTTAAAAGGGCTTCTTTCTATCTTTTAAAAAAATATTAGATTAGATCTTGGCAAATATTGAAATTGCAAACTATTAGTTTTATAGTACTCCATGATTTCATTCATCTTTAAATGTACTTACATTTGCAGTATGCATGAATGGAGATACACCATACATGAAGAACTTGTTGCGGATACAAGTTCTACTACTTGTGCAAATGCAAATCTTTCAAATAGATATCTAGGAATTATTTAGATTCAAAAATAAATTGACAAAATCAAAATTTTAAGAGAGAGAATAAATCTGGAGACTAAACCAGAGAATACTAATGATTTTACATAGTTCAAAACAAGTGCTACGTCTACAGACCAAATCAAACTTCACTATTGATGATGTTTGTAAATACAAATGTTGATTCTCTTAAATCTTTCAAAATTACAAACAAATCACGCTCAAACTGAGATGATGGCTAAACACTCTAAAGGTTGCAAAAGGGTTCTCAAAAGCCTCAAAATACTAACAAAGCCCTATCTAAAGCTCTTATATAGTTTAGGGTTGTTAGGCACAAATCCGAAGTCAAATATAGATAGATGTGATAATTCACGAGTCCAAAAAAAAAAAAGCTCAAAACAGAAATCTGCATACCCGCCATTGGGTCCGACCTGCCATTGATGGCGGGTTAACCCGCTGATGACCTTTGGTATAAGCCATTGCTATGGCCTTCGATGGCCATAGACCCATCGACGGCCCATCCATGGTCGTACTGAAATTGAGCCAAACTTTCAACAGAACTATCAAAGAAAAATCTGACGACACTCCCAACATTTGAGTCCAAAATGGCAACCTGATACCTGTTTCAGGTAGGTAGGCAGGCCTAACCTGGAACCAATTTTGGAACTGTCTCGTCGGGGCTCAGTTTACAACAGAAGCACAAAGAACATGATTTGATGGTGTATTCTGTACATGCTATTATAGAATGCTATATTCTAATAGCAACAATTATTTTTAAGATACTGATGGAATGTAATACGGAAGTTCATCTCAGCTTGATTAGAGAATCAAAACTTCTAACTTGGACCTTTTTATTCACAGTTTGTCTGATCTCGTGTTTGAGTACATTGGTTGGTTTCACTCCCTAGAAATATGTTGCATGACTTTCTTCTTGAATTTCAATTGAATATGCTCTCCCAGTGTTGTACGGCTTGCTACTTGAATTTCAAATAACATATCCTCTGGTTTCTCTTTCAAAAAGGTTTTAACAATTTGTTTTCGCAAGTTACAGATGATAGACAAGAAGAAAGCTGAGAAGACAGAGTCTGAGCTGCTTGCTGTATTTGATTATGCATGGAACAAATGTGGAAATGGTGCCTGTCGTCGTGATGAAATCCTGTCAAAGTTGGATTCTAAAGCCGCCACTCAACTCAGCACCATTGTTAGAAAACTGCAGCCTTGGAAGCATCCAGCATTTAGTAGGAAAGCAGGAATTAACATTGATGCAAGCGTGCCACTTGACGATCAGAAAGGTTTACTTCTTCCCCTTGTTCTCAAATTTGGGACGTCCCAACTTCGATTTGTTGTTCATGGAAGCAACAGCCTTTATGAGGATCATAAAATCTGTGGAGTAGCTGTTGGCAGTGGTTTTGTTTGCAAAAACAGGCCTATACTGGGGAGAAAAAGGTGTGAGGAACACAAGGGAAAGAAAATTATGGGAACAGGTCCAGTATTAAGCAAAATCATAGCGACTACTACGGAGAACACAACTATCTGTGGTGTAGTCTTAGAAAATGGTTCTTTTTGTATGGAGTTGCCAGCATATGGAAGAAAAAGATGTGAATTACATGAAGGCAAAGGAACAAAAAAATTACTGCTCCAAGATGTGCCTGCTGGACCACTTGAAATATTTGATCATAAGGAAAACCCATTTTGGAAATGTCAACTGCAGTCAGTTAATGGAGTAGTTAATCATGCAGAGGAGTATAATATTTGTGGTGTGGTCTATGGTGATGGAATTATGTGCAGAAACAAACCAGTTGTGGGAAGAAAAAGGTGTGTGGAGCATAAAGGGCGGAAATCTACTACGGTTAAATTGAAGTTACCAACAGAAGGAGAATGTTGGGAGAGCATAGAAGATGGGGTGATCTGTGGAGTTGTCACTGATGGTTATATTTGCAGAAAGAAGCCTGTTTGTGGCAGAAAAAGGTGTGAGGAGCATAAAGGGCGGCACATCAAAGCGATGCTTCCCCGTATGAGCTCAGAAAGGCTGGAGGAGAATGCAGGTATATCTGTATGTGGTGTTGGTTTGGGAGATGGTTCAAGATGTGGGAGACCCCCAGTTTCTGGGAGAAAGAGGTGTGCATTACACAAAGGTAGGGGGGCCACTTAGCCCTCATCCCCATTTATTGACGATTCCAAAAAATGTTCAAATAAAATCTTGAGAAATTCTATTGAAGTTGGTGTATTTTTATTCAGTCTCTCGTGCTAATTATATATATATATAGAGAGAGAGAGAAAACGAGAAGTACACCGGCGGTCACTGTCGCTTAGGTGGTCCAATAAAATTATTACACGTGGTGTCATTTAATAGAATTCATTTATTTGTTATCTTGAATGACGCTTCGTATTATAATTTTATTGGGCTACCTAAGCGGCGGTGAAGGAACTCCCTTCACCGCCGATGTATTTCCCGTTTCCTCATATATATATATATATATATATATATATATATATATATATATATATATATATATATATATATATTACCTTTTACTTTTATTCAAGAGAACCGTTGGTTTTGTATAGTTCTCAAAAAGTCGGTTAGTTCCGTAATGGCTTAGGTAATTACTACAAAAAAATCACTAAAATAACTAGTCTTTTTTTTTTTAGTGGATTTATTGAGGCATACTATGATTTATATTCTACTGTTTTGATATGATTGTTTTTACTTACTATACTATAGTATATGATATGATTACATATTGTCAGAATAGGATGGTAGTATAGTCGTAGAATGATTCAAAATCTCATATTTCCCATTTTATTTCATTTTATTAACTATCTTTCCTTAGTGAATTCTTTAGCTTTAGTTAAAGTTAATAACTAAGTAATTACTCTTATCTAGCTATTTAGTCATATCATTTGAATTGGAACTTTTGAATATTTCCAATATCTGAGAAAAATCAGAATAATGAAAAATCAAAATAATTGAGTTTTTCATATCTTTTTTTGTTGATTTTTTATTGTTCCTTTCAAAAGCGATAAGAATTGATGAATCGTTTCCTCATATATATATATATATATATATATATATATATATATATATATATATATATATATATATATATTACCTTTTACTTTTATTCAAGAGAACCGTTGGTTTTGTATAATTCTCAAAAAGTCGGCATTTTCCTTAGTTTTTAAGAAATTGATGGGACTTGACAGTTGAGGCCAAGTATGATTTCAACATGGATCTGAAGGTGAATTACCGCGAGTAGGTTACTAACATGGATCCGAAGGTGATATAGCCTTGTCGATCCCTTATTAATGCTTTTGCAACTGGCCATTTTGGCATGTAAATGTAAAAAATGTCGGCTTTTTAAAGTTTGCAATTTCTATTGATTCCATCTGATTTCATTACAATTTTTGGGCGTGGCGTTGAACAAGATCATGTTACTACTCTTGACTTGATTGGGAGGGATTACTACTCTTGACTTGATTGGGAGGGATGCATACATGATACATGGACCCAAATATGAAAGATGCTTAGAAATAGAAATAGCTGGTCAAATTTGGACACATGTGATTTGCCATGCGAAAGCAATGTGAAGCCAAACACAAACTATACTTGAACCCACGATCCACTCGGAACTAATACGCATCCACGTAGCCCTAATGAAGGTCAACTGATTTCATATGGGAAAAAAAAATTATTTGGTTCCTAAATTCGTTGTTTTTAATATAGACATTCTAGTTTTTAAAGCTAAAAGAGGGTTCAATATTAAGTTTTATACAGTCCTTACTCTATTGGAATCACAAGGAACGAATATCTTGACAGTACAACTTGCGACAGTAGCATATGGCCGAGTGAAGGAACAGCTCCAACGGCGTCCAGGTAAGACAACTCCGATGACACCGAGAAGAGCAGCATTTACCAGTCTTTCGAGTTGCTTCTACCTTTCTTTTACTCTCGTTCCCCTCAACTCTCTTCTGTACTTCAACATTCCTCCTCCTTGTCAAAAAAAAAAAAAAAAAAAAAAACCCTACGAACAGGGAGGAGAGTAACGACGACAGTTGGGGTTGAGCGCATTTTTTTGCCTCAGCTCTATCATTATCGGCATTTACTCGGGGGCAAGGTGGAAGGCCGGGAATGACCTGCAACCACATCACCAACTCCGATGGACTTTGGATGGGGCTGACTTGGTACGGGGAAAAACAGAGAGGAGGTCTCTAGTGAGGAGGACAAAAATCCGAAACACAGAAGGAAAAATTGGTCAGAGGTGGTAAGGGAGTCATCGGTGAAGGGGGTTCATCTTTCTTCTTCTTCGGTGCTCTCCCCCAACAATTACCCTCACATTAATTGTAAAAGCTCATATTCTGGGGAAAAAGTACTTGCACTTCTTGCAGCTGCTAGAGGAGAGTCCTCTACTACTCTCAAGAAAGAAACTGAACAGCAGGACAAATGGCAAACAGTCAAATCCCGCAACACACTTAGAAAAGAGCGAATCACTAACTCTGCACAAAATAGCAGAGGAGGGAAGAAGAGGAAACATTCCCCGGCTAGAAATCTAGCACCCAGTAGCCCCAAGGCATGCTGGATCTGTGGGAAACTAGGGCACTTCAAGGATGAATGCCCGTTCATCAGATGCAGATTTTGCAAAGTGTTGGGGCATCGAATTGGAGAGTGTCCAATAGCACCAGTCAGGAAGGAGGGGGTCCAAGGAAAATCATCTCAATTTGGAAATGGACTGAAACGCAAAGAACCTCAACAAGCAACCCTACCCCAAAATACCTTGAAGACAGTCACAAAGAACACACAGCCAAAACCAGTGGCTTGCATTCCAATGTCAGATTCGGCCATGGCCGAAAAAGTACTGCTTAACAGGACGATAGGGGTGATATACCCAGGAAAAGGCAACCCAACAGGGGTGGACATCATAAATACACTGAAATCTTTAGTCCTCGAATTCACAAACCATCCTTGGAGATTGGATAAGAAAGGTTGCAAATTTTTATCCCAATTCCCGTCAAAGGAAGGGTTAGCCTTTGCATTAGCTAAACAAGTGATCATATGCCCGACAACGGGGGCCGAATTCAAAGTTTTCGGGTGGAGAGGGGATGAAGATTCCCAAAATTACTTGTTCCCAGTTACGGCTTGGATAGCAATTCATGGCATCCCGCTGCATCATTGGAACAGGACTGATATAAGCAAATTGCTAGCTAAATATGCTCATGTGCTGGATATCAGCGATCAGACAACCAGGAGGGTTAGTCTAGACTTTGCGAGGGTTCTTGTGGGTTGAGAGGACCTCGCAAAAATTCCTCGAATCTTCTATGTGGTCATGGGTGAACATCTCTGTCTGATCAAAATTGAAATCACATGCAATTTTGATAAGATAGACCATACCTCACCGGAGTGCCGCCTTCCAATCACTCTCCCGATCACGGTGGAGGGTATAGTAGCACCTGCGATCGGCGTGGCCGGTTCATCCGACCAACCGCCGTGCAGCGGCACTATCCCCCCGCCGGTGCGCGGAGGAGCTTCACATAGAAGATGGTCAAACCCAGGCTTGGATCCGCTGGACAAAACATGACCATTGACAAAAATATGCCCTCAGGCTGTACGGATGAAACGTCTGAGCCGAAGAGACCGCTGGATCTCAAAGGGAAAAAACCCCAATCTCAATTTGAGACTGAAAACACGAAAAACCTTCTGGGTAAGAACCCTAGACAAACAGATCAACCAGAATGACCAGATCGCCAGCAAGCAAGAAGACACCCCACAGAAAGAGGCTCAGAGCTATGACTGGGCTCCCCGCAAATCGATGAATAAGGATCCTACCTCAACATCATTAGCTGAGATTCCAGGGGTAGGTTGATCTTGGACCTGTCGAAGTGGGAACGCTCAAAGAGGGATAAAGGACGATGGGACCTTTCGGAGATGGATGAGGAAATGGAGAGCAGGGGGGCTGGCAGGAGCCGAGACCGGAGCTCGAGAGAGGAGGAGGAGAATCACATTTATTGTGACTGGTGCGAGCTATAGAGCGGTCAGAGGAGCTCAATCAGGGCAGTGGGAGAGGAAGAGCTTTGGAGGAGCTCAGGAGTTCAGAGGAGAAATAGGAGAAGATTCTGCCGCCCGAGGAAGAGAAAGGAGCAGCTGACAGAGGAAATTTAATGCGAATGGGGGAGTGGGAGGCTCGAGAAGACAAAGAGATCAGCTCACATTTAATGAGCCGAGAGATATTCAATATTTTGGGCTCGGGCTCCAATGAGCATGGGGAAGAAAACGACTCCAGCATTGAGGATAAGGGGGCCCACTTTCAAGGCAAAAAAATCCAAGATATCACAGGAGAAGACAAAATGCAAAATGAACATAGTGGAGTAGAGGGCTGCTACAAGGCCCAGTTAAATATAAGGGAAGCCCAGATGAATTTTCTGGGCCATAATATTGAAGGCTGCTCCAATACAAATACTAGTGATTATTTTGGCCTCCTCACACACCTCAAAAATCTGGACAAAGATTTTACCCGGGACACAATAGCAAAATTACTAGAGAATGTGATGAAGGGGGAACAAACCAGAATACCCATGAAGACACGGCGCAGACAGGCCTCCCGTCTCCCAAAGAGGATACAAGACAGGAAAAAATTTCAGATCCAATCCAGTACCCATGACCTACATGGAACTTCTCCAGAAAACTTAACCATGCCCCTAGTGGATACACTTCAAGTAAAGGAGCCATGGCAAGAGAAAGTCACAGGACCAACTTCAGCTGCACCAAAGGACATAGATGATACAAACAAAGATCCAGAACAGGAAGAGGGGATCCACAAAATACAAATGATTCCTGAAATCACTCCAAACAGAAGGAGTAGGAGACTGGAGGAGAAAAGGGGAGGCCAACAATATAAAGCTGGCCAGATTGCAATATCAGCTGCTAGACGCAAAGCACTCATATCGGAACTTGCCCCAGGTACTTCTCAATTAAATTTTGATATACACAAATTAATTTCCGATAATGAGTTAATCTCTGCAACCAAGATATGTGATATTGACATGGGACAAGAGGACATAGAGACCAATAATATTCTTTTACAACTTAGATCGTTAGACGAACCTAAGTTTAGGGAAGAGAATAACCCGAGGGTTTAATACCCATCGGTTATGAAGAAATTAGCTCAGCAGAATCCAATGAACTGTATGTTCTGGAATGTTAGGGGTTTGGGTAGCCCAATCAAACGTCGCATGGTCGCAGAAGTCATTCGAAACAACAAAATTAACATAGTTTGTTTGGAAGAGACCAAACTAACTAATCCTTCCCAGAAAATGCTAAAATCTATTGGTCTCAACAGCTCATTTAAATTCCATTATAAAAATGCCTGTGGTGCATCAGGTGGGCTCTTAATTGGCTACAACTATAAGTTTGCCCTAATAGATACATGGGAAGGACAGTTCTCTCTCTCAGTAAGGATGAAGAGACTCTCTAATGGATGGGTCCAAACAATCACAGTAGTCTACGGACCTAATGACACCCACTCACGTCCTCTTTTTTGGGAGGAACTTCGGGATATAATGAGCAGATGGAACTCTCCTTGGATCATAGGAGGGGATTTCAATATCAATCGATTCGTTCACGAAAGAAGAGGAGCAGATGGAACTCTCCTTGGCCCATCTGCCCAAACTTGCACGAATTGGAGCTAGAGATCCAAGAAGAAGAAATTAAGCGTGCAGTTTGGGAATTAGGGCCTGAAAAGGCACCTGGGCCGGATGGATTTTCTATGTTCTTTTACAGGACTTTCTGGGAGACGATTAAGATTGATCTTAAAAGAGTGATCGACGAAGTCTACAAAAACTCCTCCAGACTTGACAGAATCAATTATTCTCTCATCACACTTATACCCAAGAAGAATTAGGCAGAGCGGATCGGGGACTACAGACCCATGGCATTGGTGAATTGCTATATTAAAATCATCACAAAAATCCTTTCCAACAGACTTGCACCCAAATTGCAAGCTATAATTGGGGATTATCGGACTGGATTTATCGCAGGAAGGAACATATTGGAGGGCGTAGCAACAGCACATGAGATCATTCACAACTGCAAAAGTCCAAGTTGAATGGTTACATCCTCAAACTCGATTTTGAGAAGGCTTATGATATGGTAGAAAGGGATTGTTTATTCGAGATTTTATGCCTCCGTGATTTTGGAGAAAAATGGGTCTCATGGATAAGGGAATGACTCACAACTGCCAAAACACAGATATTGGTTAATGGGGTAGTAGGAAAGGAAATAGTACTCAGGAGGGGGCTACGACAAGGCGACCACTTTTCCCTCTTCTGTTTACTCTCGTCGTTGATGGCCTCAACATGATGTTCAGAAAAATGGAAAATACAGGCATAGTAAAATGCCTCGCAAGCTCTACCTCCACATCACATATCAACCTCCAATACGCAGATGATACACTTATATTTGGAGGTGATAATCTCTGTGAGGCAATACACATCAAATGGGGACTTCGCTGTTTTGAGGCATGATCGGGGCTGAGGATCAACTTTTCCAAGAGTTTACTAATATGTTTAGGAGACAAGAACCTTACTATGAACTTTATTCTAGAGATCTTCAGGTGTAAGGAATGAGGTTTCTCAATGAAATACCTGGGTATCCCTATCAAGCCAGAAAGTTCTCCAAATAAGATTGGTACCCTCTGCTGGATTGTTTCGAAAAGAAACTAGATTGCTGGAGAGGGGGACTATTATCTTTAGGAGGTAGGGTTATTAAGCTCAACGCAGTCCTCTCATCTCTCCCCCTATACTATATGTCCTTCTTCCTATTACCATGCTGGGTCAGAAATAAAATTGATCACATCAGAAGAAGATTTCTATGGAATGGGATGACCAATTCCAATAAATATCATCTTGTTTCTTGGAAGCATGTATGCAGGCCTAAGACCGCGGGAGGCCTTGGTGTTCTAGATTTGAGAACTTTCAATTTATCCCTAATGGCTAAATGGTGGTGGCACCTAATCACTCGCCCTGAGGGGGGTCTCCAGAAACTCATGCATGCCAAATATTGTTCCCGTAAAGATACATGGTATGCGATGGACAAAACTTCCCTAAATTCTTCCTACTTCTGGAAAGGGATAATCAAGACCAAACACATCGTATGGCCTAGTCTGCAATTTAGACTAGGAAATGGTCGAAAATTTACATTCTGGCATGATCGATAGTGTAAACAACTCCCCCTCAAAATCATGTTTCCCGCAGCATTTGAATTATGCTTAGATAAGGACACAGTAGTTGCCTCCCACTGGGGAAGAGCGAGATGGCGACTGAATCTAACATATCCTATGTCAATACTGGAGGAAACACAGGTCCGTGAAGTAAGGACTTTTCTAAATAAAATAACACCACCCGGGACAAATAATGATCAACCCATATGGAGATGGAATAAGAACGGAGTATTCTCGGTAAAATCGACATATCAGCAGTTCATGAATAGTGGAGTCAACTCTAAGGACACATGTTGGATATGGAACATAAAATGCCCATTGAAAGTCAAGATATTTGTTTGGCTAATCCATAAAAATGCGCTGCTCACATGGCCAGCACTACGAAGGCGTGGATGGTCAGGGCCCAATTTCTGTATCCTATGTAGCGAAGATGGAGAATCCACCAACTATTTACTACTAAAATGTAGCTTCACTAATCATCTCTAGATTCGCTGTGCAAGATCTCTTGGGATAAATTTAAACATGGAGGAGGAAAATTACATAGGGGGTAGACTATGTCTAGTTAGCCACCCATCAACTCAAGCCAGAACCCTAACAGCAGATTTATGTTGGAATGTTTGGTTGGAGAGGAATAATAGAATTTTTAATTCTACTGCTCTCTCATTACATACTTGCACTCGCCTGATCATGCATGATTTTTTTCTTTAGACAGATATACCATCTGAAGAGGAGCGCATACATATCTCAGGGGGTTCCTCCGAAAATGACCTGGATTCTCCCGGCCACACTTGATCCACATTCTTCAACCTGAGACATGGAGAAAGAATCCGCTCTGCACATTACGAGAAGTACCGCTGACTGGACCTATTGTCGCTTCTATGTATCGTCTCTTTTTCTTTTAGGTTTTTTTGTAACTAATGTATTATGAGAATCGCTCATATGAGTGATCGTACTCTGTTACTCTTTATATAGTTCTGTTATCCACTTGCTAACGGAACACGGAGGACTCCCATCCGTCGGTTTATTTCAAAAAAAAACTTGCGACAGTAGCATACTTACTTATTCTTTCTTCTTGCTTTGTATTTGCTCAGAATTATTTTTTTCTCTCTTGGCGGTCCGGTCAGTTTACTGAACGTACTTTTTTTGACTTGCTGTATCCCAACTTTTTTCCCCTTAATTTGATTTTGATATTACTTTTTTGGGGTATTTACTGGTTTGTCCCTCAAATCTTTATATATTATGATTTAGTCCCCCAAATCTTCATATTTAGGATTTAGTCCCCAAATCTCATAAGTTACAACAATTTAGTCCCCTGTTAACTTTCCCGTCTAGCTTAACATAAGTTTATTAATTTATTTTTTTAATTATGAAATGACAAAAATGCCATTCCCCTTTATACTACCCGACATCCCCAAATTTTCCTCCCCAATTCATTCGTTCCCAAATAGCGAACCCCAATCCATTCGTTCCCAAATACCGAACCGAGGAGAGGCGATCGGCGAATCGATGAGTTGGGGATCAGGGGATCGGGGATCTGTGTGGGGATTGAGGTTCGGGGATCGGCGTGGGGATCAAGGGAATCGGCGATCGGCGAATCGACTAGTCGGGGATCGGGGATCTGTGTGGGGATCGAGGATCGGGGATCGGCGTGGGGATCAAGGGAATCGGCGAATCGACGAATCGGCGTCAGCGATCTTGGGGATCGGCGAATCGGCGATCGGCGTGGGGATCGGCGTGGGGATCAGCGTCGGAGCGGTGATCTGCATGGGGCGGCGATCTTTTAGGGGTTACAGGATAAGTGTAGTTAGGGTTTTTTAAGATTTGTGTTGAATTGAAATTATTATTTGCTAATTAGATAGAATTGATAACAAATTATTGTAGTGCTGCAGTTAATTCTTTCATTTCATGCAAACTACATTTTAATTCTTCGACAAAGAAGACTATTGATTAATGTTGATGGCAGATTGCAGAATTTCAGAAAGCTCTCATTTTGTTCTTCAGTTGGTAGATTTTAGTTTCTGCTCAACATTCTGTGTGCTGGTCTAAGTCACCCTTGGCATATATTATCGGATCTTCCTGCACTTTTTTAACTAATTATGATGATTATTGAAATTTTTATGAAATTGAATAGAGTGATTCTTTCAAGTTATTTCCGTGCCAGCATGAATTGAACGTAATCCTCTACTCAGTGTTTGCCATTTGTTTCTATTTCCTTATCAGGTTATCAATTTCAACAAGTACAGATTTAGATCAAAATATTCATAGTTGAAAATGAGTGGAAAATTCCACTGCAACATATAAACCTGAAAGTTTTTGACTAGGGTGTGAATACTGAACATTTAATCTCCAGTGACTGATGAACTGCTAGCATTTTAGGGGTTTGGTTAATGAGCTATGCTGTTTTAGGGTTTTTTTATTTGAAAATTAGAAAAGTAGCTTATGCTATTTTAGGGGTTTTGGTCTGTTCAGTTAGTGGTTTGTATTTTATAATGTACCAATAAATTACTAGTTTGTATAACTTATGCTTACAAATTATACAATACGTTACGTGATTTTATGTTTTACTATAGGGCACAACCCATTCAGAGAAGAGTAAAGAAACTCCCAATCAGAGGAAGGAGTGTACAACATGTACAGCCACATGCACACGGAAATGCACAACCACATGCAGGACAAACTCTGCAGCCACTAACATGGATAGAAAGTTTTGATCCACCATCTCAAACGCAACAATCACAGACAACTCCCCGAGATGCAGAATAAGAGCAATATTTGTTGAAAAAAATTGCGCTGCACAGAATTTGAAAAATTTGTGGTTGTGAGCTTTGTTATTGAAAAAATTTGTAATTTGATATTGTGTTGAGCTGTGTGTTGTGATTTGAAACGATAGTAAGATTAACAGTTTCTTGAGCTCTGTTGTGTTGTGATTTGAAAAAATTTGATACTTATTTATTGTGATGTTATTGAACAACTTGTTACTTATTTATTGTGATATGTTGGCATTTGTCAAAATATATATGTGGCCTAATTGAAGTCAAATTTGTCCAATATTTGTAATGAGCTATGTTGATGAATTTGGGCTTTCTTTATTTGTCAAATATTTGTGATATGTTGTCAAATATTTGTTACCTATTTATTGTGATATGTTGATGAATTTGGTCTAATTGATAAATTTGGGCTTTTTATTTTTTTGCTAAATATATGTTCTCCTGTTCTCAATCCAGAGAACATATATTTAGCAATTTCATAAATATATGTTTGCTTTAGTACATGACAAAATGTTATTTGTCCAAGTCCATGGGCTAGAATGTTATGGTTTATTCATATGTTATTCCTTCACACACAAATTATAATGTCTTATTCACTACTTATATTCATTCTGCAACTTTCTATATATTGATTTGTTCTATAATTTGTTGTAGAGTGGCATATTGGACAAATTCTTAGTGGATGGTTTATTAAGATATTTTGTACAAAATGATGTGTTTTACACTATTTATTGCTTTTGAGTGGGCTTTTATTTTTTTTCCATTACACACCTCTGTTCTCTGGACTGAGAACCTGTTCTCAGTCCAGAGAACAGAAATAACCCAGGTTTGATCAGCCACACTATCTTATAGTAAAGGAAACTCAATTTCATTCTCTTTTTTTGTTACTCTTTTAGGAAAAAAAAAATGCATGAACATGAACTCAATGAAGAAAATGAGAACAAAATGAGAAGAGAGAAGGAGAAAAGATGAGGAAGAGAGGAAAAATAATGAAGAAAAGGAGAAGAGAGAAGGAAGAGAGAAGGAGACGAGAGGAGGAAGAGATGAGAAATAATTAAGAAAAGGAGGAGAGGAAGAAGAGAGAAGGAGAAGAGAGGAGGAAGAGAGAAGAGAAAAAGAGAGATAAAACGATCAAAAATTTAACTGTATTAGGGAAAGTTAACAGGGGGACTAAATTGTTGTAACTTATAAGATTTGGGAGACTAAATCCTAAATATGAAGATTTTAGAGACTAAATCATAATATATAAAGATTTGAGAGACAAACTAGTAAATATCCCTACTTTTTTATTGTAAGAGATGTTGCTCTTCATGCGTCCGCTGTTGCATTTCCTCCTCCATCCTTCTTTTACATTAAACCTGGAAAACTTCTGACAATTAAAATTAAAATTAGTTATCTCCAACAGCTCACATGCCCGGTCCTGTCCTGTTATTTATTGTATTATCAGTCGCTGGGCCGAATATACTGATTTGCTCATCAACGCTTCCCACTCGTCTAACCAACCAACCAACCTATTACACTTGCTCCCAACTTGGTACGCTACCACTAGTCTAACCAACCAACTTATTACACTTGTTCCGCTTGCTCCTAACTTTGTACGCTACCCACTAGCTTTTCTTTCAAGCTGCTTCAAAGTCACAGAACAAAACAAAGACCACAACCAAACTCAAATGGAAAAGTCTGGACTTTAATTAAGTGATCGGTCCAATCCTCTTCTATTTCTACCCAGCCCTGCCGACACTTGATCCCCACAGACACTGCCACTACCACTGTGTCCCTATGCTGCTATGTAAATATACCCTTTCTCCGAGTCCTGCAGCTGCTCCTCTCAATGTGAGAGTGAATTAAATGAAAGAATCGTCCACAGGACCCTTTTTGGTTAACTAGTATTAGTATTCGTACCTCTAGATAGTTAATTAAACAAGCCTGTCACTATGGTATGGTCGCAGTCACATCACAGGTCTATTCTCTTCTCTTGATTTTTGAGCACTAATCATCATTTTAACTCCCCCGCGATGCTTGATGCTTTCTCATAAAGAATAAAATCTCTGCTGCATCCAATTATTTTATAAAGAGGTATTTACATGTTTGTCTCCTACATCTTTATAAATTATGATATAGTCTCCAAATCTTCATATTTAGGATTTAATCCCTTTGTTAAGTTACTACAATTTAATCTCTCTCTTAGTTTTTTCGTCTAATTAAACAGCAGAATTTAATTTTTATTTTTTAAATAATAAAATTACTTAAATACCCTATTCCTCTCATGTGGACTTCAGAGACCTTAAATTTCACTTCAGACTGTAATCCCTGAATTTTTTTCCATCTCCCCTATTCCTCTAGAGCGAACCCGGAGCGGCGATTACTAGAGCGAACCCGGAGTGGCGGAGCGGCGGAATGGCGACCGGCGGATCTTGAGGCTAGTGGCGATCGGCAGCTTGGCCACTGTTGTGGCGGAGCGGCGGATCTTGAGGCGAGCGGCGAACGACGGATCGGGGAAGCCGCGACGATCTGACGTCGTCGCTGATGGCTGATGTTGCGGCAGATCTTGAGGCTGAGGCTGAAATCAATGCCATCATCACTGATGGAGCGAGCCTCCTTTGAAATTTTTGTACAAAATTCTAATCCCTAATTGGTTCATTCGATTCTTTTTGTAAAGTTGAGCATTTCTTCCAATTCATTGACTGTTACACTCAATTGTATCAGTAATAGGTTTATGGATGCTTTATCTATAGAGAAAGAATGAGGGTTGTACGATTGTATTTATATCATCATATGTAGTAATTTTATTGTAACGCCCCCGTTTTTCAGCTGCTTCTCAAAACGGAGGACGTTACTTATTACTTGCACTAGACAACCCAACAGTCACAGGATCTTGGAATAACCGTAACTACTGCCACAATCAGATGAATAAATAACATGTCTGAAACTGAAATGATTTCATTTATACAAAGAGTTCATTACATAAAATGGCACACTGCTTTAAATATGAACACAAAAGAGTCGAAGAGAAAAACAGTGCCCAGACAAAAGGAAATATAAACAAAATATACAAAAACTCCCTAGATAGTACTTTGCTTGCCTATTGTCACTCGATCTGTCCAACGAAGTACGGGTCTTCAACTGGGGCTGGATCCCCTTCTTCACGTTCCAAATCTGGGTTCAAAACCCAGGGGATTAAACCCGGCAAGTAATACATTTAAAATAGGAATTGTGTACTATCATAGTACATGAATATCAGTGTGCATGAGCATGTTTAGGTCAGTTTTGTTTGTGTGCATATAAAGTAACATGAAGGCAACATATAAATTAACATGAAGTGAAGCATAAATAAATTCACAAATAAATGCGCATGACAATAAACATGACAATAACTACTCTATCTATTTAATCATATATTCTATTGGTCTCAGTCATCGTCCAATTCCAAATTTTGAAACTGTATTAATGGATAAGATAACGCTATTCTCCATTGTCGTATAAGTGCCCGTGCATACCCGGGACCCGGCCCCAATATTCATGGCGCTGAACCATGACATGCCGCTAGGCACTCAATCACGTTCCGTACTGTATTACAGTACGGACTTACCACTCAGGGTAGATATCAATTGGTGATCCAGTAATCACCCAGACAGCTGCAGTAATAGAATTCCGGCCCTAACAATACAATCAATCCTTATACGGCAAGGCTCTTATCCATCATATAGTTTCCCCCATCCCCGTGTTCATAATGAATTTTGCACATGAAAATTTATAATCTTTCTTTAATTATTTTTCAATTCATGATAACATGCTTGCATTTCCATGACTGTACATGACATGTAGTATCATAACACATGATCTGTAATATTAAAACACATGACTTGTAATCAGAACTCGTGACATGTAAAACACATGACTTGTAGCATGATAAATTAACACATGATATATTAGTACACATGATTTGTAATATCAAGGTACATGACTTATAGCATGATAAATGTTAGTGCACAATTGTAATGCATCTCATTAAAATTATTTAATAATCTGGTTTCATTCTCAATGTAAATTAATAACCCAATTTGGGAATCAAATTTCTGTCTATTAATTATTTACAATTAATTCAAACTAAGCCAAAGCCCAATCCCATAAATGCCCACTTATATTGTTATTTTTATTTTTCTTCTTTTCCAGCCCAAGCCCATTAAGCCCAATTTTATTTATTTATTTATTTTTTATTTTTATTTTTTTCTTTTCCTTTCCTTTCCCCTTACAGAACACAGGCCCAGTTCCCTTTTTTTTTTTTTTTTTTTTTTTTTTCTTCTTTCAATTTTTGCATGGATTCAAATATTTGCATGGGGTTTTCTTTTAAGTAATTTTTTTTTTCTTTTAAATAAATAAAAATAATAATAAGCAAATATCATAATATTTCTATATAACAAAATTGATCTGGCTCAGTTCTTAATATTAGTTAATGGTCCAAAAATGAATAAAGCATTTTTACAAGATAATATACGTATACAAAATTAAATAAATAAACGAATGAAAATAAATAAAATAAAGAACTGAAAGAAAATAGCAGTATTACTTGCCTTGGCTCGATCTCGAATAGTTGGTTTGAATCTTCGATATGGTTTGATTTTTCCTCTCTTCTTCTACTCTCTTTATTTTTATTTTATTTTATTTTATTATTATTTTTTTTTTTTTCCTTCTTCTTCGGTTTGGTTGCAGGCAGAGAGAGTGAGAAAGGAAGGCAGAGAAAGTGAGGGAGAGAATGAGACAGAGATAAGGGAGGGGTGGGGTTTTTATTTTATTTTATTTTATTTTCTTTTCCTCACATGCTGGTGACACTTGCACTCCATGCAACCCCCTTTTTTTTCCATCGCGACAGCACACCATGCCACTCCCTTTCTCTTGACAGCAAAGAGCAGATATAAATATTTTTTTTTTTTTACTGTAATAATTGCATAATTTTGATTTCATGTAATATTCTTCAAATAATACCAAATTTATGTAAGACGTAGTGCTCGACGAGGGGAACACTACAAAATTATCCGTTTGTTGTTTCGATGTCCGGAATAAATGAACCGAAATTCCGAAATAATTAGAAGAATAATTTTAATATTATTAAATTAACAATTTTGGGAGTATTTTTCGGCCTCGTAAGAAAAATCTCCAAAAATTCTAAATATTACAAAACTAATAATCGCGAAGACCGAATGTCATTTAGGTTTGTGGATTTAAAGTTATGTTAACCGAAAGTTATTTCGGTGTCCAAAATTGGCTTCGGTGGATTTATTCGGCACTACGGGTCTCAAGAGAGTAATACATGTAGCTCAAAATTTGGGGTATTACATTCTACCCACCTAATAAAAATTTCGTCCTCGAAATTTCAAAGTAGAAGACGTGCTTATATTTACGGATACCTACAAATATAAAATAAATTCAATTGACATACCTGATCATGAGAAAAAGTACGGGTACTTTGTCCTGATTTTCCTTTCAAGCTCCCAAGTTGAATCTCTTGGCAATTGTGTGTCCCAGGAAACAAGAACCAACGGTATCACTTTATTCTTAAGAACCTTCTCCCGTCGGCCAATAATTGCTATGGGATGCTTCTCATATTTTAGATCTGATTTCAAATTTACCTCAGACAGATCCACTACTTTGTGCTCTTCACCCAAATATTTCCTCAGTTGTGATACATGGAACACATCATGAACAGTTTCCATCTCTACTGGTAATGATAATCGGTAGGCAAGACTTCTAATCCTCTCCACGATCTCAAATGGCCCGATGTATTTTGGACTGAGCTTTCCTTTCTTCCCAAATCTAATCACACCCTTCATCGGAGATATCTTAATAAATACTTTATCTCCTACTTCGAACTCCAGTGGTTTTCTACGTTGATCTGTCCATTTCTTTTGTCTGTCTTGAGCCGCCTTCATGTGTTCTCTGATAATATTCACTTGCTCTGTTGCTTGAGTAATCAACTCTGGCCCCAAAATACTTCGTTCTCCAACCTCATCCCAACATAATGGAGATCTGCATTTTCGCCCATACAAGGCTTCAAATGGTGCCATTTTGATACTCTTCTGATAACTATTATTATAAGAAAATTCCACCATATACAAATAGTCTTCCCAAGATCCACCAAAATCCAACACACATGCTCTAAGCATATCTTCAAGTACTTGGATAGTCCGTTCTGATTGACCATCTGTCTGTGGGTGGTAAGCTGAAGACAAATCTAAATGTGTTCCCAGACTATCCATTAATTTCTCCCAATAGTGTGATCTGAATCTTGAATCTCGATCTGACACAATCCTGACTGGAACTCCATGCAATCTCACTATTTCTTGCATAAATCTTCTGCCTAGTATTTCTGTTGATTGACCAACTCTAAATGGAATGAAATGAGCTGATTTAGTCAGTCGGTCCACAATTACCCAAATTGCATTATTGCCCTTGGTGCTCCTGGGTAAACCTGTAACAAAGTCCATCGATATTTGTTCCCACTTCCACTCCGGTATTGCTAATGGTTGGAGCAATCCAGCTGTCCTTTGATGCTCAGCCTTCACTTGCTGGCAAGTAGAACATCTAGATACATATCTGGCAATCTCTTTCTTCATGCCTGACCACCAGAAATACTTTTTCACATCCTTGTACATCTTATTGCTCCCAGGATGAATAGAATATATTGATCTATGAGCTTCCTGTAAAACTCTATCTCTTACTTTCCCTTTTGGCACCCACAATCTTTTCTTGAATCTAACAGCTCCATCTGAGTACATTTTCATTTCTGGTCTCTCACATGCTTCCATTTTGTTCTTTAGTTTCTGAAAATTTTCATCTCCAACTTGAGTTTGCTTAATCTGCTCTATCAATGGTGACTGTAATTGTATCTCAATAAATTGTGCTGTCACTCCTGGTAAAATGACCTCCAATTCCATTCTTTGCATCTCCATTAAAAGTTCCCTTTGTTGAGTTAAGCTCTCCACTGTAGGTTTCCTACTCAGTGCATCTGGTACAATATTAATCCTTCCTGGATGATATTTAATCTCCAAATCATAATCTGCTACCAACTCCAACCATCGTCTCTGCCTCATATTCAGTTCTTTTTGAGTGAAAATATACTTCAAACTTTTATGATCAGTATATACCTCTACCTTCTGTCCCAGCAAGTAATGTCTCCAAATCTTCAAAGCATGAATCACCGCTGCTAATTTCAAGTCATGAGTTGGATAATTTCTCTCATGAGGTCTCAATTGTCTTGATGCAAACTCAATTACTCTTCCAGTCTGTGTCAATACACATCCCAATCCCTGTTTTGAAGCATCACTATAGACCTTCATTTCCCAAGAATTGTCTGGAACTGCCAACACTGGTGCTGTTGTTAGTCTTCGTTTTAATTCTTCATATGCCTTATTACATTCCTCCGTCCAGACATATTCCACTCCTTTCCTAGTCAATTTAGTTAGAGGAGATGTAATTTTTGAAAAGTCTTGTATAAATCGCCTATAATATCCAGCCAACCCCAGAAAACTCCGAATCTCCGATACTGATTTCGGTACAGGCCAATCCATTACAACTTCTATCTTCTTAGGATCGGCTGATACACCATCTCCTGAAACTATGTGACTCAAGAAAGCAACCTTATCCAACCAAAATTCACATTTGCTCAGTTTTCCATATAACTTCTGCTCTTTAAGAGTTTGCAAAACTGTTCTCAAATGCTCAGCATGCTCTTCTTTATTTTTAGAGTAGATTAATATATCATCAATAAATACTACCACAAATTTATCCAGATACTGAGTAAAAACATGGTTCATCAAATTCATAAACACTGCTGGAGCATTAGTCACACCAAATGGCATCACCAAATATTCATAATGACCATGTCTGGTTCTAAATGCAGTTTTTGAAATATCTTCTGTTCGGACTCTTACTTGATGGAATCCAGAACGAAGATCTATCCTTGAAAATACCCTTGCTCCACCCAATTGATCAAATAGATCAGTTATCCTTGGTAATGGATATTTGTTTTTAATTGTTACTGCATTCAAACCTCTATAGTCCACACACAGTCTTTGACTCCCATCCTTCTTCCTTACTAATAACACTGAAGCTCCCCAAGGTGAAACACTGGGTCTCACAAAATCCAACTTTAGTAGCTCATATACTTGTCTCTTAACTTCTTCTAGCTCTACAACTCCCATCCGATAAGGTGACCTACAAACTGGTTCAGCTCCAGATATAATATTAATAGTAAATTCTACTGCCCTTACTGGTGGTAGTTCAGGTATTTCTTCAGGAAATATATCTAAGAATTCTGATACTACTGGGATCATTCCTTCTCCTACTTCCATAGCCTCCAACACTCCTCCTTTTGGGAACACCTTAGATTTAGCTGGTTCTAGAGATTGACTTTCTCCAATAAATTCAAACTCCGAACAGCCAGGAATCTGAAATATTACCCTTCTTTTCCTACAATCTATCACCGCATGGAAGCTACTCAACCAATCCATACCTAAGATAACATCATATCCTCCTCCGTTGATAACTAACAAGTTGGCATAAAATTCTCTTCCCTTAATCACTAAGGGACATAGCCTACATTCCTTATTAGTCATGATATTACCATTCCCAGTCTTAATGTTCCACCCCGCAGTTAAGATTGTAAAATCAATAGAATTGCGGGAAACAAACATGATAGAGATAAAACAGTGTGAAGCTCCAGAATCAAATAGAGCAGTTGCTGGTGTATTGCCAACTAAAACCGTACCTGCCACGACTCCCCCAGTGGTCTGAGCCTGCTTAGCATTCATTAGTCTGACATGTCCCTGTCTCTGTCCTCCTCCTCTTTGGGCTCTGGTATAGGCTTGTTGTTGTGTTTCCAAGGATCTCTTCTAGTTCGATCCTTCAATCCTCTGATTCTGTGGTCCCACAGCAGCTGGTCTCCATGCTGGCTGATAAGGAACTCCGCCTGCTGGTTGTTGCCTTAACTGTGCTCTTGGACAATTAGTTATCTGATGATCTGCTGATCCACATATCAGACAAAGCCCCAAAACTCTTCTACACTGCTTCTGAACATGCCCCGGCTTATTGCAGAAATTGCATACTAAAGGACCTTCTTTATTACCCACTGCTTGTCGCTTTGCCGGAGGACCTCCAAATCTTTGGGAAGAACTTGCTCCCTGATTAAATGGCCTTTTAAATGTCGCCGGCCTCCCTTCCTTGGCTACCTGTTCCAGGCGACACGCTGCTTCAAACATCTCCGAGTAGGTCCTATAGGTATGACCTGCTAGATGCTCTCTTAGATGATACCTCAATCCTTGTTGGAACATATGTGCTCTCTCCTCTTCATCAGCTACCAGGTTTGAAGCGAATCGGCTGAGCCTCACGAACTCTGCAGCATAGGCGTCTACAGTCCGATCTCCTTGCTGTAATGTCAGAAATTTCTTCCTCATTTCCTGCCTTGCTGATGCTTGAAAGAATCTGGCAAGAAATGCTTCCACAAACTTCTCCCAGGTTAGAGGTTCCTTGTGCTTTACTTCTTCAGCAAGCCACCATGTTCTAGCTATATCGGTCAACTGAATGCACACTACCTCTACTCGATTTTCTTTTGGAATTCTTGCAGCCCTTAGAAGATTCTCCATATCTACAATCCACTGTTCAGCCTTCAGTGGTCCTTCTGTTCCAGAAAATACTGATGGCTGCAGTCTTCGGAAGTCCGACACCATTCCAGTCCTTTCTGGCTCTTTAGACTGCAACAGTCTTTCTAATATCATTGCCGTGGTCTCCTGCGTCTGTGCTACCCTTTGTACTAGGCTTCTAAGATCAGACGTATCATCTATTGGACTTGCACTCGTACTCGCAGGAGATTGGGTCGACATTATTCTGCAACGGACCAGATAAGGGTCAATAAAAAATTCAAGATAGATACCTCAAACGAGTAGACAATAATAGGATAGGTAAGGTACGATACTAGATATGATAGATATCAAGAAATAAGAAACAATTACGAATAAGTCACAGACATGTTCTTATGTGGCAGTAGCCCTATGGTCTTCCATCTAAACCTAGGCTCTGATACCACCCTGTAACGCCCCCGTTTTTCAGCTGCTTCTCAAAACGGAGGACGTTACTTATTACTTGCACTAGACAACCCAACAGTCACAGGATCTTGGAATAACCGTAACTACTGCCACAATCAGATGAATAAATAACATGTCTGAAACTGAAATGATTTCATTTATACAAAGAGTTCATTACATAAAATGGCACACTGCTTTAAATATGAACACAAAAGAGTCGAAGAGAAAAACAGTGCCCAGACAAAAGGAAATATAAACAAAATATACAAAAACTCCCTAGATAGTACTTTGCTTGCCTATTGTCACTCGATCTGTCCAACGAAGTACGGGTCTTCAACTGGGGCTGGATCCCCTTCTTCACGTTCCAAATCTGGGTTCAAAACCCAGGGGATTAAACCCGGCAAGTAATACATTTAAAATAGGAATTGTGTACTATCATAGTACATGAATATCAGTGTGCATGAGCATGTTTAGGTCAGTTTTGTTTGTGTGCATATAAAGTAACATGAAGGCAACATATAAATTAACATGAAGTGAAGCATAAATAAATTCACAAATAAATGCGCATGACAATAAACATGACAATAACTACTCTATCTATTTAATCATATATTCTATTGGTCTCAGTCATCGTCCAATTCCAAATTTTGAAACTGTATTAATGGATAAGATAACGCTATTCTCCATTGTCGTATAAGTGCCCGTGCATACCCGGGACCCGGCCCCAATATTCATGGCGCTGAACCATGACATGCCGCTAGGCACTCAATCACGTTCCGTACTGTATTACAGTACGGACTTACCACTCAGGGTAGATATCAATTGGTGATCCAGTAATCACCCAGACCGCTGCAGTAATAGAATTCCGGCCCTAACAATACAATCAATCCTTATACGGCAAGGCTCTTATCCATCATATAGTTTCCCCCATCCCCGTGTTCATAATGAATTTTGCACATGAAAATTTATAATCTTTCTTTAATTATTTTTCAATTCATGATAACATGCTTGCATTTCCATGACTGTACATGACATGTAGTATCATAACACATGATCTGTAATATTAAAACACATGACTTGTAATCAGAACTCGTGACATGTAAAACACATGACTTGTAGCATGATAAATTAACACATGATATATTAGTACACATGATTTGTAATATCAAGGTACATGACTTATAGCATGATAAATGTTAGTGCACAATTGTAATGCATCTCATTAAAATTATTTAATAATCTGGTTTCATTCTCAATGTAAATTAATAACCCAATTTGGGAATCAAATTTCTGTCTATTAATTATTTACAATTAATTCAAACTAAGCCAAAGCCCAATCCCATAAATGCCCACTTATATTGTTATTTTTATTTTTCTTCTTTTCCAGCCCAAGCCCATTAAGCCCAATTTTATTTATTTATTTATTTTTTATTTTTATTTTTTTCTTTTCCTTTCCTTTCCCCTTACAGAACACAGGCCCAGTTCCCATTTTTTTTTTTTTTTTTTTTTTTTTCTTCTTTCAATTTTTGCATGGATTCAAATATTTGCATGGGGTTTTCTTTTACGTAATTTTTTTTTCTTTTAAATAAATAAAAATAATAATAAGCAAATATCATAATATTTCTATATAACAAAATTGATCTGGCTCAGTTCTTAATATTAGTTAATGGTCCAAAAATGAATAAAGCATTTTTACAAGATAATATACGTATACAAAATTAAATAAATAAACGAATGAAAATAAATAAAATAAAGAACTGAAAGAAAATAGCAGTATTACTTGCCTTGGCTCGATCTCGAATAGTTGGTTTGAATCTTCGATACGGTTTGATTTTTCCTCTCTTCTTCTACTCTCTTTATTTTTATTTTATTTTATTTTATTATTATTTTTTTTTTTCCTTCTTCTTCGGTTTGGTTGCAGGCAGAGAGAGTGAGAAAGGAAGGCAGAGAAAGTGAGGGAGAGAATGAGACAGAGATAAGGGAGGGGTGGGGTTTTTATTTTATTTTATTTTATTTTCTTTTCCTCACATGCTGGTGACACTTGCACTCCATGCAACCCCCTTTTTTTTCCATCGCGACAGCACACCATGCCACTCCCTTTCTCTTGACAGCAAAGAGCAGATATAAATAATTTTTTTTTTTTAATTTAATAATTTAATAATTTTGATTTCATGTAATATTCTTCAAATAATACCAAATTTATGTAAGACGTAGTGCTCGACGAGGGGAACACTACAAAATTATCCGTTTGTTGTTTCGATGTCCGGAATAAATGAACCGAAATTCCGAAATAATTAGAAGAATAATTTTAATATTATTAAATTAACAATTTTGGGAGTATTTTTCGGCCTCGTAAGAAAAATCTCCAAAAATTCTAAATATTACAAAACTAATAATCGCGAAGACCGAATGTCATTTAGGTTTGTGGATTTAAAGTTATGTTAACCGAAAGTTATTTCGGTGTCCAAAATTGGCTTCGGTGGATTTATTCGGCACTACGGGTCTCAAGAGAGTAATACATGTAGCTCAAAATTTGGGGTATTACATTTATCCCTCAAAAAAGGGTAATAATTGTAATCCTGGCAAAAAAAAAAAAAGAAAAAAAGAAGCAAGCAGTCAATTTAGCTGTTGCTGATTTGATCTTTACAGGGTTCAAGTTCTTCTTGACTTTCGTACGTATTTGATGTTTTCTGTACCAATTTTTATAGCGAATGTTACTAAAATCATTTTCCCCCTCTCTTTCTGAAATGAACCATTGTCACTTGATCTCTCTTGTTATGCAGCTTCATCAACCTTTCACTGTGAGATGAAGTAGATAAGAGTTGGCAAAATGAAAGTAGCTATTTCTGTTTTCATGTTCGTTTTTTTATTTGTTGAAAGAAATCTGTAGCCTGTTCTTAATCATCCGATCTCTCAGCGAGAGAAGCCACACGGGTGAGAATGAGAGGAGGAAGAGGGAAGGAGAAGAGAGGCGGAAGAGGGAAGGAGGAAGATAGAAGAAGGAATTAAGTAGGGGTAAAATGGAAAAATCAGGTTAAAGAATAAACTGGACTAACGGAAATTAAGGAGGGGGACTAAATTGTAGTAACTTAAAGATGTGGAGGACTAATTCCTAAATATAAAGATTTGGAGGACTAAATTATAATTTATAAAGATTTAAGGGACAAATCTGTAAAAACCCCTTTTATAAATGGTGAATCCTAGGGGAGTTTCGAAAGGAGCACACCATTTTTCCTAGTGAACCCAGTTTTCCGATTGAGCCCACCCTCTCTTTTCAATAGAGAGAGTTTTCCTAGTGGGCACACCAAATATCCCTATTCTGCTCTCACTCTCTCCTTTTCCCTTTCTTCTCTCCCATCTCTATTCTTCTCTTCCTCACATCTCTAAAGAAACCCAAAAAATCCTAGGTCCTCTCTTCTCTCCCTCTCCCACCTCCCATTATCCTTCATCTTCATCTTTCCCTTCTATATCTCTTCCTCCTTCCAATTTATCTTCTCTTTCTTTAATTTGCTCGTCGCCACCGCTGATCTGCCGCCGTCGCCGGTGATCAAAGCCACGCCCACCGTCTCGCCGTCGCTTTTTGGATCGAGGTGGTGAGATCTTCTCCTTATTTAGCAATTTTTTTATTTTGGTAATTTGTTTTGGAGCAAAGAATGAGAGAAATTTGAATTTGATGGTCTTGTTGGGTTGGAGAGGGGGAAGAGGGGAGGAGGAGGAGGTCGAAAGGTATTGATAATAAGATTAAGAATGGAGCATTGAGATTTTAGAGGTGTAAGTTTTTTGATCAAAGATTTTAATTTTTTTTTAAATTTATCTCACAATTCATTCTTTTTATAATAAACCTCACAATTTATACTTTGATTAAAATTAATAAAAAATTAAAATATTGTAATATTTGTTGTAAAATATGAAAAATTTTATTATTTTTCCAATCGTGGACGGTAATGATAAATTTTAATATGTCTTGAAGTTTCTAGTATTGTTGTAATGGTTGATTAAGTAGCAAAAGAAGGTTTTGAGTGCGTTTATACCTATATTTTAGATTCTACTACAGCATCAAAATTAGAGAAAATATGATATTTATAAGAAATTTAACTTCGTAACTACTTACTTACACGTTTAATTGATAGCCACAATTTTTTCCTATTGTTGTTTTACAAAGACATGCACGCACAGTAGCTCTAATTGATCCATTACTTCGCAAGGTGAAAAGGCCTTCAAGAAGCAGCATGGGGTATTATTTAGTGCTCTTGCGAAGATTAAAGCCGTGCTAACTGGTTGTACTCAACTAGAGGAACAAGTAGAGAATCAAGCAGAGGAATAAGGCACTTCTGATGCATCCGATACTACAAGAACGAATCGAACCACAAGTCAATGTCAACCCTTATGGAAGACATGCAGGCAATGATTAGTTTAGATTCAAGAGGCAATGGAATCAATAAATTTTTTGTTGAGCCCGTAAACTTTTTGTTCATGATTGTTGTTATGCGAATTTACATTGTTGTTTGAATTTGAGTTTTGCATTTATATATTATTGATGAAATCTCTAGTTTGAAAGAGATAAACTTTGTGTACAAATTTGAGAGATGAATGAATTATTTGTGTTTTTTGCATAATCAATTCTTAGATGCAATTATATTTTGATTTCTTTATCTAATAGATTTCTATAACAAAAGGGCCTTTAAGAAGTGGTATGAAGTGTTGTTTAATATTCTTGCGAAGATTAAAACTATATAACATGTTATAGATATGTTATCGACTTTTTTGATAAACTTTATAATAGACTTCTTTTGTATTTGCTTTGTTATGGATATTATTATGAATTTTTGTGTTTTATGTTGTTCTAGTACTATATTTGCATAATATGTATCTAATAATTTATCTAGTTTTAGACTAATATGAATTTTTAATTTATCTTTGAATTGTAAAGAAATAGTGGCTAAGGTAAAAAATTTGTTTGAGTTAGGAATTTAATTAGATTCGTAATAGTTGCACAAGAAAATATATTTATTTATTTGAAAAAATAAAATAAAGTAAAAAGGGATTTGTTGTTGCTGGAGATCGAACCTAAGGCGCTTGCATATGCAATGAAAACACTCACCACTATACTACAACTTTATGGAAAATTGGATGAAAGAAAACTTATTTACAACTGTCCTGACTAGAAGTCCGGACAGAGGGCTTCATGTAGACACTAAAAATAATTAAATTTAAAAAAAAAAAAAAAAAAAATCTAAGTGGGCACACCCGCGGGTGCACCCGCGGGTTGCAACCCGCGGGGGCACCCGCGAGAAGCATCCCGCGGGAGCACCCGCGGGATGCAACCCGCGGGTGCACCCGCGGGTTGCAACCCGCGGGGGCACCCGCGGGAAGCAACCCGCGGGAGCACCCGCGGGTTGCAACCCGCGGGAACCCCCGCGGGAAGCAACCCGCGGGAGTTCTCCCGCGGGTTGCAACCCGCGGGAGCCCCCGCGCGTTGCCACCCGCGGGAGGTCTCCCGCGGGTTGCAACCCGCGGGAGCCCCCGCGGGTTGCCACCCGCGGGAGGATTCCCGCGGGTGGCAACCCGCGGGAGGTCTCCCGCGGGTTGCAACCCGCGGGAGCCCCCGCGGGTTGCCACCCGCGGGGGGATTCCCGCGGGTGGCAACCCGCGGGGGCGATCCCGCGGGTTGCCACCCGCGGGTTGTTTTTCGTTGTTTTATTTCCTATTTTATTTTCCTGATAATCCGTGATCCGCTTTTTCAGGAGAGAATTGAGCCGGATTTCGAGCTTCTTCGGTTTATAAAATACAGGAATTTAACGAGAGAGGGGACTTTTGATTTTTGGGGGATTCTTGGACTTTGGGAAGATTTCGGGCGAGCTCGTGAAATCAAAGAAAAGAGCAGAGCCATCTTCTCCTGGTCGGACGGTCAACGGAGGCAGCAACGAGACTCCACCGCCACCCGAACCCACATAAAAAAGGGAATAAACTAATATTCCCGTTCTTGTAATTCTTCGGATTTTTTGTAATCTCAAATCTTCGTTGTAATCAAATAATTTTTGCAATGGAATCAAAGATGCAATTTTCGGGCGTACACTTCAGTCTGGATGAATTTTTTTTCGTCCGGACAGAAGAAGCCCACTGTCCGGACTTCCAGTCTGGATGGATATTAGACCGTCCGTACTTCTAGTTCGGACTTTGAGTTTTTTTGGGTTCATAATTTTTATCAATTCACATTATTTTTAAGGTTTTTAAGTAGGTAAAGGCCTAATAAAATCAATTTTCGAATTTAATTTGTGAGATAATTTAATATATGAGAAGATTTGATAGAATAGTTGTGAGTTTTTTTTTTTTTTTGGTTAACTAATCTGTAGTTTGAGGAGAGAAGAAGAAGAGAGATTGAAAAAAGGGACATTATAGTCCAAAAAAATCGATGGTAATCTTGTAATATGTATGAAATTTTTAAGTGGGCTCACTAGGAAAAATTGTGTGCCCCTCTAGAAACTCCCGAGTCCTAGGGGAGGGAAAGGGAGGCCCACATCTAGAGGCAGAAGACACACCAATCCCATGTTTCTTATTATCTTATAATTCACACCACCCAAGTGTCCTCCCTCTCCCACTCCTCTCTGTTACTCAGCACTCACTTCCAAAATGTCACTACTTGCAAATGAAAAATGTGGCTCTCACGGTGCCGCCACTGCTCCGGCACGGTGGCTCATCCCCAAATTGTTGAGTTCAGCCCTCATCCTTGCTTTCCGGCTCAAAAACCCAGTTCCACACCATCATATATCAGTAAATAAATTATCACCACAGGATGTACGAGAAAGGAGAGATAATGAATTATACTTTTATTATGATGAGAAGTATGTAGCGGGCCATAATTGTCAACATCAAAAGGTCTTTCGTCTCGAAATTTTTCCTGAAAAAGAAGAGAACGTCGAAGATTGGGGGGTCCAAATTGAGGAAGTAATAGAAGAACCTCAACCTCCTATTGAATTAACGGCAAGTTCTTTGGTCGGAGTAGTGGGTGTAAGCTCTATTCGACTAGTGGGGAAATTATTGGGAAGAGAGATCAGCTTCTTAGTAGACAGTGGTGCGACACACAACTTCATAGACCCATCTTCTACAAAGAGGATTGGACCAGTGTTACAAGGTATGAGTTCCTTTGAAGTTGAGGTTGCCGATACAGAAAATGTGATAGGGACGGAATGCTGCAGATCGGTGAAGATTAATATACAAGGATTTGAGTCAAACATTGACTTGCTAGTGGTTCCTCTGGGAGATGCACAAGTTATATTGGGCACTGTGTGGCTGAAAAGTTTGGATCCTTCTTTGTGGGATTTCATGCAGAAAACATTGAGATTTTGTAAGGAAGGAAAAATACTCTACAACCTAAGGAACTGGATGTGGTGGAAGGGAGAATGCTCAGAAAATTACTACAAGTGAAGGGTATAGCTTATATACTACAATTTGTGGAAGGGAAGCAAGAAGCAGTGCCTGAGCCATACTTGGAAGTTCTACAAGACATTTTGCAAGAATTCGGGAAAGTGTTTGCTACACCTCAAGGGCTGCCTCCCAAGAGGGAATGTGATCATCGCATTCCATTAATTGACCCTCAAGCATCGGTTAATGCAAGGCCATATAGGTACCCGTTTAATCAAAATAACGAAAATGAAAAGCAAGTCCAGGAGATGCTTTCTACAGGCATTGTTTAAACTAGTACCAGTCCATTCGCCTCTCCATTTGTGTTGGTGTGCAATGCTGATGGGAGTTGGAGGTTGTGTGTGGATTACAGAGCCCTCAATAGTAACACGGTGAAAGACAAATTTCCCATTCCATTAATTAGCGACCTCCTAGATGAGTTACAAGGAGCCAAATTTTTCTTTAAATTGGACCTTCGTTCGAGGTACCACAAAATTCATGTAGCTCCAGAAGATATCTACAAGACGACGTTCAAAACTCATGAAGGGCATTAGAAATTTTTGGTCATGCCGTTTGGTCTCACGAATGCACCGTCTACTTTTCAAGGATTAATGAATAACCTCTTCCGACCATACTTACGAAGGTATGTCCTTATATTTTTCGATGACATCCTAATCTATAGTAAGACATTGACAGATCATAGGGAGCATTTGAGGAGAGTACTTCAAGTGTTGAAAGAGAACAAATTATTTGCAAAGAGATCGAAGTGCAAGTTCGGGTGCTTACGCATTGACTACTTGGGGCATGTTATTACTGAGAACGGGATTTCTGTTGATCCAAAGAAACTTCAAGTCATCAAAGAGTGGCCACTTCCGAAGAATCCTAAAGCTTTGAGGGGCTTCCTTGGGCTAACCGGATATTACAGGAAATTCGTGAGAGATTACAGAGGTATTGCGACATCACTTAACCGAATGTTGAGGAAGGGTGAGTTCAAGTGGACAGAAAAATCCCGAGTAGCTTTTGACCAGCTGAAGAACGCAATGATATCATCTCCTATATTGGCTATGCCTAACTTTGATGATTACTTTGTGCTTGAATGTGATGCATCAAAAGGAGGAATTGGAGCCGTGTTAATGCAACAAGGCCACCCGATTGCATATATCAGTCAAGGGTTGAAGGGGAAAACATTGACCCTCTCTACTTATGAGAAAGAGATGCTATCCATACTACTAGTAGTGTAGTAAGTGGCGTCAGTACCTGTTGGGTCGCCAGTTTGTTATACGAACCGATCAGCGCAGCTTGAAATTCCTCTTGGATCAACAATTCCGTCAAAAATCACAACACCCTTGGCTTCTCAAGTTGGCCGGATTTGACTACATCGTTGAATATAAAAAGGGGGTTGAGACAAGGTGGCGGACGCACTTTCTCGAAGAGATGAACAAGAAGAAGGCACAGCTGAAGACTTGTCATGCAGAATCACCTCAATGGTGCAACCTGCTTGGTTGAGGCAAGTTAAAGAAATGATTGAAACTTCCCCTTTTTTCATCAAATTACAGGAGAAGCATGAGAAGGGAGAATTATCACCTAACAGATACAAGAAGGTAAATGGCGTGTGGTTCTCCAAAGAAAGGATTCTCTTAGATTCTGAATCTGATCTTTGTCATATCATCTTTGAAGATCACCACACAGCCCCTGGAGATGGTCACTCAGGCTATCATCGGATGTTGAGGAGAATCAAATTATCTTTCTTGTGGATTGGTATGAAATCCTTCATTCGCCGTGCTATCAAAGAGTGCGACATGTGCAAGCGAAATAACGGGGAGACCGTTGCACTCCCAGGATTGTTAAGTCCTCTGCCCCTACCCGATAAGGTTTGGGAGGATATTTCGATGAATTTCATCAACGGACTTCCCATGAGTCAGGGGTAGACGGTCATCATGGTAGTGGTTGACCGTTACTCCAAATTCTCACGCTTTTTCCTATGCAACATCCCTATAATGCACCCAAGATGGCTCAAATATTCTTTGAAGAAATTCTCAGTCTTTATAGCCTATCGAAGACTATTGTAAGTGATCGAAATAGTATCTTCATCAGTACTTTTTGGGAAGAACTATTTAAATTACAAGGGACCCAACTTAAACTTGGCTCCTCGTACTATCCCCAAATCGACGGTCAGACGGAGAGGGTTAATCAGTGCCTTGAATGCTATCTCCGTTGTTTCTGCAGACCCAATGAATGGCGCAAGTGGATTTCCCTAGGCCATGTATTGGCACAATACGATGTGGAGGTCATCTATGGCCTTCACACATTACAAAGTAGTCTATGGGCGACCTCCTCCTTCTCTCCTTCAATATGTTTTCAAAACGGCGCGAGTCCAATCTGTGGAAGATCATTTATATGATAGAGATCGAATCAAGAAGCTTCTCATGGACAACCTTATTAAGGCTCGGGATCGGATGAAATTATTTGCGGACAGGCATAGGATGGAACACAACTTCAATGTAGGGGATTTGGTGTTGCTCAAGCTACAACTTTATAAACACTCTATAGCCAGAGGAGCATTACCTCAAAAACTGTCATCCAAGTACTTCGGGCATTATGCTATCATAGAGAAAATTGGACAAGTTGCTTATCGCTTGCAGCTACCTTCTGATACTAGGATACATAATGTTTTTCATGTGTCCCAACTCAAAAAATATTAAGGGCAGGCAACACACACCCACTGCGATCCACCGTCTTTTTGGGAAATGCAAGATAAGGAACCTGAGGTTATCATGGGAAGGAGGATGGTAAAAAAGGGAAATCGGGTTGTAACACGGGTACTAGTTAAATGGAAAGGGGAGGAAGCTGTTGATGCGACATGGGAGGATTACTATGCTCTGAAATGTCGGTTCCCACAATTTGACATCGCGGCCGAGGTCATTCTCAAGGAGGGAAGGAGTTGGGGACTGTTCCCAACACTTCCCTGCTGAATGGATAGTTATAACTACCCATGGGTTGACTGGGCTGATTGGGTGAGAAGTCAGCTACTCAAATAGATGGGAGAGCCCATCCTCTATCTTATCTCAATTAAATTGTTTAGTTAAGCTCAGGTCCAAACCTTGGTTTAGGTCCAAATTGCTTGTTGTGACCCAAATCCGGTTCAAGTAAAGAAAGGAAATGTGACAGATATCTTGATACGCTGCTAGCCGTTGGGAAATCCTTTCAACCGTTGATGAGCGCTATCGCGCGAGAGGAAGGAGACAGGAGTAAATTGGTAATCAAATCTGTAAGAGCGATATATAAGCTCATTTGCTCAATCTGTAACTCTAAGTTGAGTAATAGAATTTCTCAATCCTTCTCTCATTTCTTCCTTTGATAATTTCCAAAGGAGCACACTTTTTTTTCCTAGTGAGCCCACTTTTCCTCGTGAGCCCACCCTCTCTTTTGAAAAGAGAGGGTTTTTCCTAGTGAGCACACCTAAAATTTTAAAAAATACCCTTTTCTATTTTGCTCAACAAGTTCCGGACTAGACAGTCCGGATCCTTTATGGTGGATCCGGGCTTACAATTTCGGTTCTATTTTATCGGATCCGGACTGTCTAGCTCGGATAAAAAATAAACTATTTTCAGGGTCTCTACCGCCTCCAACTCCCTTTCCCCTCCTCCTCCGCGCTCTCTCATATCTTCCACCACCTCGATCTCCGACGATATCTCCGAGATTGATTCGATTATGAAAAAAGATTCAATCTTTTGAGTGGTCTCGTCTCTCTCCTTCAAGAGAGGTTGAGAGGAGAGAGGTCGACGGATAATTTATTAGGAGGAGGATTCAGAGAGAGAGAGTTGAGAGATAGAAGAGAGATCCAATATAGTGACGGAGGAGAGCAGGGACAACAACGGTGAAGGAGGATGGTCAGTGGGATAAATGGAGAGGAAGAAGGAGATGGAGAGGGAGAATAGAGAGGTTGAAGATGAGGCATTTTTGTCCTAAAATTTGAATGGCAAAATTGTAAATAAAATCAAATTTTTAAGTGGGCTGACCAGTAAGAATGGTGTGCCCCTCTAGAAACACCCCTTCCTTCTTCTCCAAGTCTCCTTCTCTCTCTTTCTTCATCTTCTTCCCTTCTTTATTTCTCTTCTTCCTATCTTATCTAAATAATCATTTTTTTTTTTTAAAACCAACACTTTTTCTGCAGGAACAATGCCTCGAAATTCTGGTGGTTCAAGTTCTTCTCAGAGATCCTCTGAAGGAGAACTTGACACCTCCCTCCCTCTCTTCTCTTCAGTCTTCTCCTCCTCCTCTTCCGCCGCCGACTCAGGCTTAGGATCAGTGTCCAGGTTGAAGAGGGAGGATTGCAAGCGCACGCCTCATGATTCCATCTTCTCCAAATGGGAGGTTCGTATATTCTTATAACCCTAGTCCTATTAATATTTATACCTAATTCTAAAAGTATATTTATACCTTCTTCTACTTGTCGAATCCAACTTCTAATTAATCTTGATTTCATAACGATTAGGTCATGCAGCAGAATAGGTAATAAATACTTCATCGCACAACATGAATTTTTCTTTTAAAAAAAAATTTAAAAAAATAAAAAATAAAATAAAATAAAAATGACACCATGAAACGAACAGCAATTAACCAAAAATTGCACATGAATCATGATTGCTGCATGAAATTAAATTTGAGTTTCCTCAAGGCTTCAGATTGCAAATTTATTTTAATGCCTGATTTAGTTATCAGAATCACCATCCCTCCCCTCTCCTCTTTCTAAATAGCCAAAGAGAATAATAGAGAAACTAATTGTATTTATATTTTGTCTTCAAGCTTCAAATTCAACGCAGTCACTATTGTCATATATGCAAATGACTCCAATTGTCTTATTTCTCAACAAAATCTGTAAGTCTATAAAACTTTGTATGCTTTAGACGTTTACCGTATGGAGCCATTTTGCAGGCAACAAGGAGCCTTGGCCTTCTAATTGGCATGTACCTTGCCTAAGGTCATGGCTATCCAAATACAACCTATCCTCCTCATGTTTGATGGCCTTCCAGTTTCCCAGGAACAGGAATGACGTTACTTCTAAATATTCAAATTTACCTTATAACATGTATTCTATCACTAGAGCAATAATGATCATGCCATACTTCTGCCATTCATTATTCCGTGAGCTTCCATCTTATTCAATCTGCACTCAAGTAATATTATATCATGGCTTTAGTTAACTATTGTTAATAACTGACTAGTTTGGTTTCTATTTTTTATATTTTTTTAAATTTATTTTTAAAGCTTGCATAACCAACATTTATAGGTAGGTCAGGTATGGGTTGAAAACCTGAACCTGATCACATTAGGTATGGTATTGACGATCTATTTTGACCTGGTCGGGTATGAAAATCTCATACCATGCCTGACCAGCCCAACTTGTACGGCTATCTATATGTGTTGGACATGGTGGAAAACCCATATCATGTTCGAGCATGCCACGCACACCAACTTTCAGTTGGAAGTGGAAGAAGAATTTGCGCATTATAACACTTTCTGGAACTTGTTTTAACTTGGTGGCATCCCAAAGATTCCCTATTCTCTTAAGTTCTCTTTCATTACCAACTTTCTGTCTTCCCCTTGTATTCCTTCTAAAATTTTGTATTTGTTGTTTATTGTCAGATTCTCATTGGATCATCTGATTGGAAGGACTACTCTTTGGGTAAGGATGGCATAGAGAAATACAGGTTACATAATCTTCCTAGTAGTAGTTCTCCAGGCCTTTATGAGCTTGGCATAGCTGCAGTTCCTACTGATGTTGGACGCAAATCACGAAGGCGTGATTCACAAAATATCATAGTTGTTTACCTTGGTCAGACAAATAATGTTAGAACAAGGCTTCAACAGTATGGTCGTGCTGGAGCACATTTGGAATCTGGCAAATTAGTCTCCTCTGTGAATGAAAATGAGTGCTCTGGATTATTCAAAGAGGTATTCTGCAGAGGTCACTCGATCATGTTCAGATGGGCTGCGGTAAGTATAACGTCTCTTGTGAGACTCCGTTTCTCTTATTATATGGCATATGATATTTATTTTTTTGTTTATACTTTAAGAGAATATGGAGCTTTTAAAGGTAAAATGTACAACTTTGAAGATCATTCTTCTAGGCAATGGTTTGACATTTCTTCTTACAGTCTATATCAACTATTTAAATATTTATATTATAGCAGGTTTTGGATTTTAAGATTTCTTATCTTTATCTATTGTGTTTGGATGAAGAAGGCTATGGGGTTTTGTTATCTTTTTTGAAAGTCTTTACGGTGAGCCGTAGTTTTCCACATTTTATTAAAACGAGATTACGAGAACAAACTATCAAAATATAAGGTGTCAATACAAGGTACTAGTAGACATGATACAAAAAGAAAAATGCGATATCAAGCCACAAAGCATCTGGGGGGATGCTTTGGGCGTGGAGGGCTATCCTACTACTCACATTGTCCCTCATCCTCTTTATTGATGTCGGGGGACTCTGGAACGCTCTCCTAGCCTTGAATCCTCGTCGGGGAGTATTAAAGTGGGTATGTGACGGTGTCAGAAGTCCTGGTGCCTCCGCCATCAAGTATAATCCTGTCCATGAGTTGATATTAGCGCGAATATGAAAAATGCAAGTATCAACTTTATGTACCATGCCCGAAAAGATTCTACCATTGCATTCAAGCAACACATTCCAACAAATAACAACCACAATAATCCTCCTATAGTACGTATTGTCTCCTCCAAGCCCTGTCCTCGTCCATTTATTGGTGATATGTAATGTCGATATGTGAGAAAAACAAGCCGTGGTTAGGGACCGAATGAACTTAGTGTAATCACAACATAAATTGTGGACTAGATCCACCATCTACTCCACACATGGCACATCTATTCGGCCGTAGCCATCATCTCCTTTGTAAATTATCCCAAAAAATGAGCCAAAGGAAAAACCTAATTTTACGTGGCACCTGATTTTCCAAATATGATTTGCCTGGCTTGAGTGCAGACCCTCATCATCGAAAAATTTATAAGTCAAAGGAACTGAGAATACATCTGATTTCTCCCACCTCCAAATGGGTGGGTTGCCAAGGCTTCATTTAGGGAGGTTTGATACAGGATTCCTGGAAGTTCTTGTCAGAGGGCTCTGGTGTTTGTAAAAATGGCTAATTGGCCACATCTAGGGACTCCAGAGGAAAGGTTAGCATACTCTTTGTAAAAGTAATATGTACTCCCTCTTTCTCCCACGTGGACTTACACCAGTAGGTGGAACTACATTATATCATAGTGTTCTTGTATGATATCCTTTTTTTAGTTTTCTTTTTATTGTCTATTCTCTATTATCGGTCGTGTTGGTTGTTATTACGAGATTTGGTTGTTTGCGTTGTGAGATCTATGGTTAAAGAGATACCACAACTGTTGTTATAAAACCCAACAAATTGAGCATAAAGATGGGCCTTCCTGTACTTTACAGCATTATCAAAGAATGCTTCGTAGGGTTGTCTAAGACTTTAAGTTTTGGAAGCTATTTAAGGCACATATTAGTGAGTTCTAAATTTATTTATTTTTTAATATTTAGAGATTTAGACTACCATGCTAGGAGATGAAAATAACTATAGGGATAAAGAAAATTGATGGTTTACAAATTCAGGGAGAGCGCGACAAAAGGTAATCCTTCGTAATGAAGATTAATTGATTTAATGAGTAGGAGCTCTCTTCATTAATGTATGTGCACTATATCAAATTGACAAGTAATGGTTACTTTTTATTGGGTGAGAAGGGTTTAATCTGTAGATGCTCTACTGGAATTCAGGAAGAAGGGTTTATTTATTCTACCCGTCACTACTATATTCATGATATGTTTTGGTTTTTGTTATGGCTACGGGTATATGTATACAATAGAGGTGTACGACGCACTTGAGTTAAAAACGGTGGGCAACCCCACCCCCCCCCCCCCCCCCCCCCCCTCCCCAACATTCCATTAATTAGTTTTTAACAAAACAAGCTTAGTACATAATAGATAATCATAGCAAGCCTCTAGCATACAAGACTAGATAGTAAGTAGAGTATAATAGGTTAATACTGCAAAATATTTTGTTACATTTCCTTTCCTTGCAAATCTGTTCCTTCCCTCCTTCCTCTCCTCTCACCGCTTCTCCTTCAAGAGTTGACTTCCGCCCTATGCATCTTGGACTTATTGATTTTTCTCCTCTAGCCTCTCCTCCTCCTCTCGAGACACCAGACTAAGCAAATCCAACCTTCTTCTTTGGTCCCTTCTTAGTTGTGTGTTGCTCTCTGCTTGCACTTGAGCGATTTGTTCCTGTCCTCCTGTATTTCCTTCCAAACGGTGGGCTTAACCAGATTAGTATACGGGGTCATGATACAGTAGGGGTCATTGCTAGAATCATTCTACAGAGATAAATATATATATATTTGAAAACATGTTTTGCGATCATTAGACGTACAATTTTCCAAAAAATAGGTAACATGATATTCAATTAAAAGATGTGATAACAATTCTATTAATTTAATTAGAATTTCCTTCTTTTTTTTTTTTGTTAAGATGGCTTCTTTCTATTTTTTAAAAAAATATTAGATTAGATCTTGGCAAATATTGAAATTGCAAACTATTAGTTTTATCGTAATCCATGAGTTCATTCATCTTTAAATGTACTTACATTTGCAGTATGCATGAATGGAGATACACCATACATGAAGAACTTGTTGCGGATACAAGTTCTACTACTTGTTGTGCAAATGGAAGTCTTTCAAACAGAGATCTAGGAATATTTAGATTCAAAAATAAATTGACAAAATCAAAATTTTAAGAGAGAGAATAAATCTGAAGACTAAACCAGAGAATACTAATGATTTTACATAGTTCAAAACAAGTTCTACGTCCACAGACCAAATCAAACTTCACTGTTAATGATATTTGTAAATACAAATCTTGATTCTTTAAATCTTTCAAAATTACAAAGAAATCACGCTCAAACTGAGATGATGGCTAAACACTCTAAAGGTTGCAAAAGGGTTCTCAAAAGCCTCAAAATACTAACAAAAGCCCTATCTAAAGCTCTTATATAGTTTAGGATTGTTAGGCACAAATCCGAAGTCAAATATAGATAGATATGATAATTCACGAGTCCAAAAAAAAAGCTCAAAACAGAAATCTGCATACCCGCCGTTGATGGGTCCGACCTGCCATTGATGGCAGGTTAACCAGCAGATGACCTTTGCTATAAGCCATTGCTATGGCCTTCGATGGGCATAGACCCATTGACGGCCCGTCGATGGTCGTACTGAAATTAAGCCAAACTTTCAATAGAACTATCAAAGAAAAATCTGACGACACTCCCGACATTTGAGTCCAAAATGGCAACCTGATACCTGTTTCAGATAGGTAGAAAGGCCTAACCTGGAACCAATTTTGGAACTGTCTCGTCGGGGCTCAGTTTACAACAGAAGCACAAAGAACATGATTTGACGGTGTATTCTGTACATGCTATTATAGAATGCTATATTCTAATAGCAACAATTATTTTCAAGATACTGAAGGAATGTAAAACGTAAGTTCATCTCGGCTTGATTAGAGACTCAAAACTTCTAACTCGGACCTTTTTATTCACAGTTTGTCTGATCTCGTATTTGAGTACATTGGTTGGTTTCATTCCCTAGAAATATGTTGCAGTGCTTTCTTCTTGAATTTCAATTGAATATGCTCTCCCAGCGTTGTACGGCTTGCTACTTGAATTTCAAATAACATATCCTCTGGTTTCCCTTTCAAAAAGGTTTTAACAATTTGTTTTCGCAAGTTAACAGATGAAAGACAAGAAGAAAGCTGAGAAGACAGAGTCTGAGCTGCTTGCTGTATTTGATTATGCATGGAACAAATGTGGAAATGGTGCCTGTCGTCGTGATGAAATCCTGTCAAAGTTGGATTCTAAAGCCGCCACTCAACTCAGCACCATTGTTAGAAAACTGCAGCCTTGGAAGCATCCAGCATTTAGTAGGAAAGCAGGAATTAACATTGATGCAAGCGTGCCACTTGACGATCAGAAAGGTTTACTTCTTCCCCTTGTTCTCAAATTTGGGACGTCCCAACTTCGATTTGTTCATGGAAGCAACAGCCTTTATGAGGATCATAAAGATCAGAAAGGTTTACTTCTTCCCCTTGTTCTCAAATTTTGGACATCCCAACTTCGATTTGTTCGTGGAAGCAACAGCCTTTATGAGGATCATAAAATCTGTGGAGTAGCTGTTGGCAATGGTTTTGTTTGCAAAAACAGGCCTATACTGGGGAGAAAAAGGTGTGAGGAACACAAGGGAAAGAAAATTATCGGAACAGGTCCAGTATTAAGCAAAGTCATAGCGACTACTACTACTACTACTACTACTACGGAGAACACAACTATCTGTGGTGTAGTCTTACAAAATGGTTCTTTTTGTACGGAGTTGCCAGCATATGGAAGAAAAAGATGTGAATTACATGAAGGCAAAGGAACAAAAAAATTACAGCTCCAAGATGTGCCTGCTGGACCACTTGAAATATTTGATCATAAGGAAAACCCATTTTGGAAATGTCAACTGCAGTCAGTTAATGGAGGAGTTAATCATGCAGAGGGGTATAATATTTGTGGTGTGGTCTATGGTGATGGAATTATGTGCAGAAACAAACCAGTAGTGGGAAGAAAAAGGTGTGTGGAGCATAAAGGGCGGAAAGCTACTACGGTTAAATTGAAGTTACCAACAGAAGGAGAATGCTGGGAGAGCATAGAAGATGGGGTGATCTGTGGAGTTGTCACTGATGGTTATATTTGCAGAAAGAAGCCTGTTTGTGGCAGAAAAAGGTGTGAGGAGCATAAAGGGCGGCACATCAAAGCGATGCTTCCCCGTATGAGCTCAGAAAGGCTGGAGGAGAATGCAGGTATATCTGTATGTGGTGTTGGTTTGGGAGATGGTTCAAGATGTGGGAGACCCCCAGTTTCTGGGAGAAAGAGGTGTGCATTACACAAAGGTAGGAGGGCCACTTAGCCCTCATCCCCACTTATTGACGGTTCCAAAAAATGTTCAAATAAAATCTTGAGAAATTCTATTGAAGTTGGTGTATTTTATTCAGTCTCTCGTGCTAATTGTATTTTTTTTTTTTTTATATTTACCTTTTACTTTATTCAAGAGAACCATTGGTTATGTATAATTCTCAAAAGTCGGCATTTTCCTTAGTTTTTCAGAAATTGATGGGACTTGACAGTTGAGAGGCCAAGTATGATTTCAACATGGATCTGAAGGTGAATTACTGCGAACAGGTTACTAACATGGATCTGAAGGTGATATAGCCTTGTCGATCCCTTATTAGTGCTTTTGCAACTGGCCATTTTGGCATGTAAATGTGAAAAATGTCAGCTTAAAGTTTGCAATTTCTATTGATTCCATCTGAATTCATTACAATTTTTGGACGTGGCGTTGAACAAGGTCATGTTACTACTCTTGACTTGATTGGGAGGGATGCATACATGATACATGGACCCAAATATGAAAGATGCTTAGAAATAGCTGGTCAAATTTGGACACATGTGATTTGCTATGGGAAAGTAATGTGAAGCCAAACTATACTTGAACCCACGATCCACTCGGAACTAATACGCATCCACGTAGCCCTAATGAAGGTCAATTGATTTCATATGGGAAAAAAAAATTTATTCAGTTCCTAAATACATTGTTTTTAATATAGACATTCTTGTTTTTAAAGCTATAAGAAGGTTCAATATTAAGTTTTATACAGTCCTTACTCTGCTGGAATCACAAGGAACGAATATCTTAATAGTACAACTTGCGACAGTAGCATACCTACTTAATTCTTTCTTCTTGCTTTGTATTTGCTCAGAATTATTTCTTTCTCACTAGGCGGTCCGATAAGTTTACTGAACGTACGTTTTTTAACTTGCTGTATCCCAACTTTTTCCCCCTTAATTTGATTTTGATATTACTTTTTTTTATTTTTTTATTTTAAGAGATGATGCTCTTCCTGCTGTCACTGTTGCATTTCCTCCATCCTTCTTTACATTAAACCTGGAAAACTTCTGACAATTAAAATATCTCCACCAGCTCACATGCCCTGTCCTCTTATTTATTGTATTAGTGGCTGGGCCGAACCCACTGATTTGCTCATCAACGCTTCTCACCAGTCTAACCAACCAATTTATGACACTTGCTCCTAACTTGGCACGCTATCACTAGCTTTTCTTTCAAGTTGCTTCAAAGTCACAGAACAAAACAAAGACCACAACCAAACTCAAACGGAAAAGTCTGGACTTTAATTAAGTGATCGGTCCAATCCTCTTTTATTTCTACCCAGCCCTGCCCTGCCGACACTTGATCCCCACAAACACTGCCACTAATCCCTATGCGGCTATGTAAATATACCCTTTCTCCGAGTCCTGCAGCTGCTCCTCTCAATGTGAGAGGGAATTAAATGAAAGAATCGCCCACCCTCCCTTTTTGGTTAACTGGTATTAGTATTCGTACCTCTAGATAGTTAATTAAACAAGCCTGTCACTGTGGGATGGTCGCAGTCACAGGTCTATTCTCTTCTCTTGGTTTTTGAGCACTGATCATCATTTTAACTCCCCCATGCCATAATGCTTGATGCTTCTCAATTCTCTCATAAAGAATAAAATCTTCAGTGCATCCAATTATTTTATAAATGGTGAATGAATCCTGTGGGAGGGAAAGGGAGGCCCACATCTAGACACACCAATCCCATGTTTGATGTTTCTTATCATCTTGTAATTCACACAACCCAAGTGTCCTCCCTCCCTCTCCTTCTCCTCTCTGTCACTCGGCACTCTCTTCCAAAATGTCACTACTTGCAGATGAAAAATGTGGCCCTCACGGTGGCGCCACTGCTCCGGCACGGTGGCTCATCATCCCCAAATTGTTGAGTTCAGCCCTCATCCTTGCTTTCCTCCTCATCGTATTCCTCGATGCCGCCTTCATCTCTTTTGGCAACCAACCTCCTCCTCCTCCTGACCACCTCCACACCTACCTTGTCGCTGCTCTCTCACCCAAAAACACTTTTCAACTTCCATCTCGACAAAATTTCTCAACCAGCAGCTACTCTAGTCCAGAATATTCTGCCATCTCTCTCACAACGAAGAATGCTTCTTCCACTGAAAGCATTTCTGCTCCTCAGAATGGAGCTGCAGGTGGCCCCATTTCCCCCAGCTGGATTTCGGTTACCATGCCCGAAAACCTCACGTCCACTCTCCTGTCTCGGTGGCTCGCGCCGGGGGGCGAGCCGTGCCGCGACGCCAGGACTTCTGCCATATCCATACCCGGACTGGATGGCGTTTCCCAGCCGAGTCTCTCCGCGGGTGATGTGCATACCCTGTCTATTTCGGCGCTGGATGAAATGGGCAACAGACGCTGTCTGGGCGGAGACTACTTCGAGACTGATCTCTTGGGCGAGTCCTGGAAGTCTCGGCCTCCAATTACTGATCATGGGAACGGGTCTTACTCCTTCAAGCTCCAAGTCCATCCTCAATTCGCTGGTAATTATACTCTTACTATTGTGCTGCTCTTTCGGAGTTTCCAAGGCCTTAAACTCTCTCCTGAAAGGTTTAAGTTTAGGAGGGAGCTTAGGAAAATACCCCTGAGTTTCTATAGGGACCCCAATGTGACGTTGCCCGAGCTCGAGATTTGTCGGAGTTGGGATTTCTCCAGCGAGCTTTTTTGGTCAGGCAGGTGGACTAGGCATGCGAAGAAGGAGAACAACGATCAGTGTGCGATCGATGATGCTGGCCGGTATCGGTGTCTTGATCCTAATTTCCAGTGCCAAACCCCATGGTGCGATGGGCCGTTGGGGGTCTTGGAGAGCAATGGTTGGGTCTATTCTGCTGGCTGTTCTTTTAGGATTTTTACTTCTGACCGGGCTTGGAAGTGTTTGGGCAGCAAGTGGGTATTCTTTTGGGGCGACTCCAATCATGTTGATACGATTAGGAATCTTCTAAATTTTGTGCTAGGATTGACTGACATTGCATCAGTTCCGCGGCGGTTTGATATGAGGTTTGCCAATCCCAGGAACAAGTCGGAGTCTGTGAGGATCACTAGCATCTTCAACGGCCATTGGAATGATACCAAGAACTACTTGGGCTTGGAATCGCTGAAGAATGAGTATTTCAGGCAGTTGCTGTGGCGCTACTTTTCAGAAGACGCACCGCCCCCCGATGTAATGATCTTCAATTCTGGATTGCACGATGGAGTCTACTGGAGAAGCATTCGGGCATTTGCCAACGGGGCAGAGTATGCTGCGAACTTTTGGGAGAGTATCCTACTCCATTTGAAAAACAAGGGGCTCGCAATGCCCAGGATTTTCTATCGAACAACCATCGCAACGGGAGGATATGCGAGAGACCTCGCATTCAATCCGAACAAGATGGAGGCTTTCAATGGAGTGTTTCTGGAAAAATTGAAGGAGAAGGGATTGATTACGGGCGGGGTGATAGATGAATTCGACATGACATTCCCGTGGCACTACGATAACCGGTGCAACGATGGGGTACACTACGGGCGGGCGCCGTCAAAGTCAAAGTGGAGAGATGGAGGGATTGGGCATCAGTATTTTGTGGACTTGATGTTGGTCCATGTGCTCCTCAATGCCATCTGCAACGATTGAGAAGGAAGAAGTCTCAAGCCCCCTCGCCTCCCGAGGGAATGAAGAATGGCCACCGGTTAGATTGGCTCCTACATTTGTTTATTGTTCATCAGGCAGGCAGGCGATTTAATTGTAAATTCTGGAGATAAATTATACTGTATTATTCCTCAGAGATGGATTGGTGGGTTCATCAGATGGAATCCTCTCCTCTGAGAAGGAATATGATGTATTTGTATCATAATAATAATGTTGTGATGGTCTAATGTGAAGCCATGAAAGTTACATCCGGTGTAACATAAATTTGAGTTGACACATGAATTGAAGCTTAGGCCTTTTATTTATTTATTTATTTATTTCTTTGCTGAAGGATTTTACAGTTGCAAGTTCATTCCTGCCAGTTGTGCAAACAAAGAAATGTTAATTTCCAAGGATCATTTGGTAAAACTGTGACAATGATGCAGTTTTCATTATTTATTTATTTTTTGAGTCTGCTTTGGGATTCAATCGATATATATATATATCTGATGATCAATCTGCATTCATTCTGGACATGGAAACTCCCAAGATCTCGGGGGAAAAGTAAAAGTCACTTCCTGACCTGCGTCAAACCACCATCTGAAACGTTTCTGTAGTTGTCACATTGGCTTGGCTTGAAGCATGTTACTGTTGGACACATCACCTGGTATTTTGTGCTCTTGGATCAAAGTGAACATTTTGATACTTTCAGTAACTGAAATTAGCAAGAATTCTATGATGTTTGTTCAATAGTGGCTGATGAATCCTCCAACTAGCTGACTGCTGCGTGTTTTGTGATGATGATTATGTTGAATTCCTTCACCATTTCACCTGTAAATGCAGTTTGCTCGCAAGGCATATGTTTTGTAGGTAATTAAGAAACTCGTATTTCGGTGTTGAATTGAATGGCAACAAATAGAATCTAATTAAACATGAATGTGATGCAAATCTTAAAATGTCTCCCCCAGGCATGATTGCTCCATGTTTCATGAATTGTACGCAGTCAGGAAGGCCAAAAAGGAAAAATCTACCAAAATCCTCTTGGAATGCTAGCAGCTTTGGTTGCTTCCTTCTTCCAAAGATTTTCCTTGCTTGCTTGCTTTTGTGTGCCTGCCTGCAAGTACAACTGACTGCAGAGTCACCAACCGAACAAGTAGATCATCGATCGGTCCAGCATCATCACTTACCCATAAATACTACTACTGCTACTACTAAAATTTCAGTAGCACTTAATAAATTAAAAGCATCATTAGTAAATGACAGTTCTTAGCAAAACAAAAAATTAAGAAGAACAAGAAATAATAGAAAAGTCCATAAAGTAGCCGGGTCTCACCATTTATTTTCAAAAAAAATAAAAATAAAAGAAAATAAAATCTGACTGAGTCATGAATAAATCACTGCCGTCGAAGCTAGACAAAATTTAATATCCACGGACATTCATATCTTCATATATGTATAAATTCTATATATATACATATATATAATTTGGTCTGTTTTTTTCCTCGTCCATCCTCTTCACAAGTCTCGAAACCCTAAATCCAAATCCAAATCGAAAGCTTCGGTGATCGATCCCCGATTCGTTCGACCAGTCGACGTACAATGCCGTAAGATTCGATTTCGCTTTTACTTGTTTTTGGTGTTTCTTCTTGATCTCCGACGAATGTTAAGAAGATATAAAAAAAAAATAAAGTTTCGTTCTTGATGTTAAAGTTGCGCTCAACTTTTACTCACACGGATATTCTCTGTATTCTTTAGAGTTAAAAAGTGGGAATGTTTGATGCATCAGATAGTTATTACTTGATCTTTTCCAACTGCATTCCATCAATTTATTCTCATTTATTTATTTATTTATCCCTAATTATCCCTTAAAAAAGAAAAATTGAATTCTCTACAAGCGTTTTGACAATGAAAATTTCCGAGATAAACCCGTCTGAATCCTAACATCACAATACTAAATACTTTATTTATTTCCGTCAATTCTTCTTTATTTTATGTATACCTATGTAACTTGAGACCTGGATTGTTGATGGTATTGATATCCTTAGGCGCATAATTAGCAGATAATAGGGGAATTTTGAAGATTCACAACCATCAACTTCTATTAAGATATGTAGAAAATGAATAACTTGTATATAGTTTACACAATCCCAGATAACCATGAAACATAGCTGTAGATTTGTACTGTAGAATATTGTGTCCCAGAATTATGTGCATTACTTCTTACAAACTTTCCCAAAATAGAAATGTAAGTGAATCTTGGAAACTAAAGAATTTGGAACTGATAAAAAGAAAACAAAGTATATAGAATGTAATTTTAGCAAAACTATGAGAATGAATGAAGATTCACGATGATAGGGTGATTGAGGAAGATTTTCGTACATAGTGGGATGTTTTAGTTGGGAATTGCCTTTTGGGGTAGTGGTCAAGTGTTTATGACGAGCTAAAGCCTTATGCTTGCCATTAGTAAATCATAACAGAACAAGATACATACATCTTGGTCTATTAGAGAACCAATAAACCATCCAAAATGTAATACATACTCAAAAAAACACAAAAAAGAAAGACTAAATATAGGCAAATATAGAGATACATGAGCAACCCGACCACTGGACCACATAGGGATCAGATGAATGCTTTTATCAAGCACCTCTCTCATATCTTCTTTTCGCTCAAGTTCTGTCACTAGCTGCATCTGGCTCACCTAGAACCTCCTGTAGAGGTTAAACACAAACAAGGCAAGAAGATAATAAGACTATATATAAGAAATATACTCAGTGGAAGAACGTCACAATACAAAAGATTGAGCTGCAAAAATAAGAATGGATAATTTTATTCGGTGAAATGATGAGCCTTATATAGGCATACAATCCAACGGTACACTAAGCATGTCCTCCACCTTTATAGCATAACTCAACAACCTATAACAACACTTCTATAGACTTGGTCATGCAAATAACTAAATAACAAACCATGACTCCACTAAAGTAAGTAACAGAATTCTAGAAAATAGAAGAAGCAAATTTGAATAGTTCAAACATGTGCTGGTGTTACAGCTTTAACACTCCCCCTCAACACCAGCTTCCATTCTTTCCACCATGCTAAGCCGATGACAGAAATTTTTAAACTTGTTACCACTCAAGCCTTTTGTGAACAAATCTGCAAGTTGGCTTTCTGTCTTAACATGCTTCAATGCAATTTCTTCTTGCAGAACTTTTTCCCTAATAAAATGGTATTGCACCTCCACATGTTTAGTTCTTGCATGAAAAACTGGATTTTCTACCAAACATATTGCCGACAGGTTGTCGCAATACAAAGGAATGGCATATTCTGCGGGCTGATGCAAGTTCTTCAATAGTTGCATAAGCCAAGTGCTCTCTTGAGCTGCCATTGCTGCCGCTCGATACTCCACTTCTGTTGTTGACAAAGACACAGTTGGTTGCCTTTTGCTACACCAAGAAATTACTCCTGATCCAAGCATAAAGACATACCCGGTAGTTGAGCATCGGGTATCATGGTCACTTGCATAGTCAGCATCACAATAGCCAACTAGCCTACAGTCTCCACCTTTCTTGTATATAATACCATAACCAAGCATACTCTTCACATATCTTAGGATTCGTCGAACATGCTTCCAAATGAGGCTTCTTCGGATTTTGCATGTAGCGACTCATCACGCCAACTGCAAAAGAAATATCTAGTCTTGTTAAAATTAAGTAGATAAGACTTCCCACCAATTGTCTGTACATCGTAGCATCTCCCAAATCTTTCCCTTCATGAGCACACACTTTTGTGTTTGGCTCCACCGGCGTCGAGATTGGCTTACACTTAAGCATTCCAAACTTCTTTAACAAATCTTTGGAATACTTTTGCTGATGGAGAATTATTCCATCTTGAGTATGATCGATCTCTAAACCAAGAAAATACTTGAGTTGTCCAAGTTCTTTCATCTAAAAGCGAATGGATAAATTCTCCTTGGTTCGGAGAATTTCTTCTTCATAATCTCCTGTGATGATTAAATCATCTACATATACTAGCACAATAGCTAGCTTTTCTCCTTTAGTTTTGACGAGCAAGCTAGAATCTGTAGATGTCATCGAATAACCACTATGAGTAAGAAATTCAGCAATCTTACCATACCATGCCCTTGGTGCTTGTTTTAACCCATAGAGCGCCTTCCGGAGTTTACACACATACTTAGGATGATCTTGTATTTGAAAACCCATCGGCTGATCCATGTAGATCTCCCGATCTAGCTCTCCATGCAAAAAGGCATTCTTCACGTCCATCTGCGACAACTTCCAACTTTTGCTAGCTGCAAGTGCTAATAGGACTCGTACAGTTGTAAATTTTGCAACTGGACTAAACGTTTCATCATAATCTAATCCATATTGTTGAGAGAACCCTCGAGCTACCAAACGAGCCTTGTGCCTCTCTATTGATCCATCTATGCTACACTTTATTTTGTACACCCATTTGCAAGAAATAGGCTTCACACCTCTTGGCTTTGGTACGAGTTCCCAAGTCTGATTTTGCTCTAATGCAGCAATTTCTTCTTCCATAGTTTTAATCCACTCAGGATTGTGAGATGCTTCCTCAAATGTCTCTGGTTCTTTTGCATCTGCTTCTTCTACTATGGCATTATTGGCATACTTAGGATTTGACTTTCTGGCTCTTATTGATCTTCTAAGTGCAGTTGGTGTATCTACTTCAATTTGCTCAGTATCTTCGCTTGGCCTTTGGTACACACCTGTTTGCCAAGGATTTTAAGCTATGCCTTCTTCGACATCTCCACCATCGTCTGCATCCTTAGCTTCATCTGAACTCAACTGGATTTGAGAAGTTTCTAATACTTCTTTAAAAACATCTGAGTCTGATAGTACTTCTTTGTTCGAGGACCACCATGAGGAAGCTTCATCAAATACCACATTCCGGGATGTGTAGCACTTCTTGGTTGTTGGATCGCAACATCGCCACCCTTTCCTCTGACTGTCGTATCCTACAAAGATACACCTAACAGCCTTTTTTTTTCATCTTGCTACGTAAGTGATCAGGTTCAAATACATAGCATACACATCCAAAGACTTGAAAATGACCAACAGTAGGCTTTATATTCCATATTTTTTCAAAAGGTGAAAGAAAACATAACCTTTGTTGAGGAAGCCTATTGGTCACGAAAGCTGCAGTGTTTATCGCTTCCGCCCAAAATTGTCCTGGAACGTTCTTCGCATGAAGCATACTTCGACATACTTCTGCCAGGTGTCTATTCTTCCTTTCTGTTACGCCATTTTGCTGCGGAGTGCTGGCACATGTGAACTGATGGCGTATTTTGCACTTTCGAAGAAAACTTGAGAATTTATCCGAAGTGTACTCTACCCCGTTGTCAGTGCGTAGACAATGAACTTTTCTATCGACCTCCACTTCTGCTATCTCCTTGAACTCTTTGAACTTTGGAAGAGTTTCAGATTTTTCCTACATAAAGTAAACCCACACATATCTTGAGAAATCATCAATGAAGGTCACCATGTACTTCATCCCACTAATGGAGGCTTGCTTAATTGGTCCAAACACATCAGAGTGAATCAACTCTAATGGTTCCTTGGCTTTAAATTTGGATTCTTCGTACGGTAACTGGTGTGCTTTTCCATACTGACAGCCTGCACATACAGTTTCTGTTCTTACCTCAAGTTGTGGAAGTCCTTTCAGCATCGACTTCTTCATCATCACATTTAGCTTGGAATAGCTAACGTGACTTAGCCGTATGTGCCACAAATCTGCTGTCTCGTTCTTTTTTGTCTTGTCTACATATGCAGTTTCTACAGACATCACGTAGAGTGACTCCAATCTTCGTCCCTTCATCACCGGCTCTTCTATAATCTCAAGGTCCCAATATACTTTCACATCTTGTGGACCAAATAGAACAAAATGGCCAGAAGATGTTAATTGTGCTACCGAGAGAAGATTTTTTTTTTCATACCTGGGACATGATAGACATTTTGGAGTGGCACCTCGGTATCACTGCACTGGGGAGAGACTATCGTATCACCGATGTGAGCTATTGGTAACTTTGAGTTATTCGCCGTTACCACCACCCGGCTTCCCCTGTACTCTGACAAGTTTTGCAGCTTCTCTTTATTACCGGTCATATGATTCGAGCAACCTGAGTCAACAATCCAATCATTCTCATAATCGATTTGATTGAATGTTGTTGCTGTAAGGGCTAGCTCTTCTTCATCTACAGCAAAGAACGCCTCAGCATTCCATTCGTCTTCACTTTTGGAAGTAGCAGTATTATTTTCCACAACCTTCTTCTTTGACCAGCAATTTTTTACCATATGACCCTTCTTCTTGCAGTTGTAGCACTTCCCTTCAAACTTTTGACCATTGCCATGCTTCTTAGAGCGTCCTTCTGCATGAACGCTCCATTCACCTTGATGACTTCTTGCCTTGTCATCATTCTTTTTGGATCCACAAATAGCATACTGCTTGGAATTCCTCCTGCCTTTATTGGCATAGAGTGCCTCTTCTTCATTTTTCAACGAGACTCCTCCCATTTGCTTAGCTAAGACCTCCTGACCAGCTAGCAAATTTTCGAATTCTACAAGTGACGGTTGAGTTTGCCATCCTTGTATTGCAGCAACAAAACTCTTGAATTCTGGCTTCAAACCATGGATGATGATCCGCTTCATCCTCGTATCACCAATAGAAGCTTCTGGATCCAACTCAGAAATTTTTCAGCATAGCGACTTCACTTTATGGAAGTACTGTGCGATCGTCATGTCGCATTGCGCCACTGACAACAACTCACTCTCTAGAGTTGGAGGTTTGTATCATTCTTCTTAGAGAACAGCTTGGCGATCGTATCCCAAGCTTCTTTGGGGGTGTTTGCATCCCGGATATGCTCAAGCACATCCTCTTCAATTGTTGTCTTCAACACGAACATGGCTTTACCCGCTTTAATCTTCCACTTCCGCAACGTCCCATTCACATCTTCAGTCTCTGGTTGTCTCATAGCATTTCCGTTTACAACCTCCCATAAATCCTGGCCTTGCATATAAGATATCATGCAAGTAGACCAAGAATTGTAGTTCTGGTTGTTGAGCTTCTTGATTCCGCTAATGACTTGAAGATTACCCATCTTAACAATAGTGATGCTCACTTAATGCCCACTAACCGTTAGGCTCTGATACCAAATTGTAGAGGTTAAACACAAACAAGATAAGAAGATAATAAGAATATATATAAGAAATATACTCAGTGGAAGAACCTAACAATACAAATGATTGAGCTGCAAAAACAAGAATGGATAATTTTATTCGGTGAAATGATGAGTCTTATATAGGCATACAATCCAACGGTACACTAAGCATGTCCTCCACCTTTATAGCATAACTCAACAACCTATAACAACACTTCTATAGACTTGGTCATGCAAATAACTAAATAACAAACCATGACTCCACTAAAGCAACTAACAGAATTCTAGAAAATAGAAGAAGCAAATTTGAATAGTTCAAACATGTGCTAGTGTTGCAGCTTTAACACCTCCTTTTGTGATGAATCCTCGGATAGCTGTAGGCACTTATTTTCTGAAAGTAAAACTTGTCCAGAAGATCGTATTACAAATAATAAAATTCACGCATAGATCAATTGTATGAGATGTCTCTCTGAAAATTCTTGTGGGATCATAAAACACGTATAAAATTGAAAATGGAATAAGGAAACAATTTCCTGTAACAAGAGTTAGAGTTAGTTTCAATCAACATTTCAAAATATGCTGTATTGAGACACATTTGTGTCATAAATCTGGCTCTATGTGCTGCATTATGTGGTATTTTGCTTTAGTAGCAGCTGATGTCTATTGAAAAGATGAGGAAAGAGGAAAACACTTAACGACTCACCATTGTCTCTGCGGCTCACTAGAGATGTTGTTAGCTCCATTGAGCCTCTTTTGCTTACACTCTTTACATAGAAGAAGGGGAAGGAGGCGGTCAGGATGAGGTTTTAGGAGTATTATGTTAAATGGGTTCGATGTGGTTCAACCCAAACTTTATCCAAGGCACTGCCATGTAAGTTTACAAGCAGGGAATGTTTATGTTTAATCTGATCCGACTCCTTTCCACTATGGACTCCCTTCCTCTTTTGAGTAACAGCTAGTGCATTGAGGGTCAGGTTTGGATTTTTAAAATTCTGTCCCCACCTCACCCAGCCCCTGCCCTTAATTGTGCTTTTATCTCTATCTGCTGCATATTGCAATTTACCACTCTTATACTAAGCTTAAAATAAGCAAGAACCATTGAGATGGTTTGTCTTTCACATGATGCATTTTTTAACTAAGAATGTGCATTTCCAGGTTTGGGCTCCGTTTACAGGGGAAAAAAAAGGTCTATTTAAGTGATATACTTATTTTCACTTAGAAGATGGGTAAGTGAACCGTTATATGCTTGTCAATATACCTGATATCTTCTGGCAAGGATGAGATTGCTGTCGAAATGTCTGCTCCAGTCAATGGGGAGTCAATGGATTCGATGGCTGCTTTGCAGCTCGTGTTGAGAAAGAAATTGCCTTAATGGTGCACTTGCCCGGGGGCTTTGCAGAAGTGCCAAGGCAGTAGGAAGGAACACAGGGTAGCTATGTATGACTGCTGAAGATGGTGACCAACCTGAAAATTTCAAGGTGATGCAAGCACTTTCTAGTGACTGTAATGTGAATTTGGTGACTGCTCCCAGTTTTAAATCTCTATTGGGTGCTCTTGTGTTGTGGTTAAGGTAAATATCACATATCTTCCTTTTCAAATTCACTCTTTATATAGAGTTAACATGTAGAAATAAATTTAAATTTTCCTTGCAGGATTATGGGGAAGAGTTCGAGGGATGTAGCATAATGCAGGAGCAGTGTCTCTCTCAGTGCAGGAATATGCTAAGTCTCAATGAATCCTTTTTTCCATATTAGTTATAATTGGCTTCTATAAGTTTTGGATGCATGCAAAAGTTATTTGAAGGTTTTGCAAGACTGCAAGTAGTTTGTTTAGGCATACTAGAATGAATGAGTTGGTTACCTTTCAGTATTTAACGTGAAGAAAAATAATTTAGAATTACTTGTTGCCTTTTTTTGGCCATATCCAGACAAGAACATATCAACTAAGTAGCTCACCAAAATCCTCAATCTTGTATCAAATTCAGAGATGACCATTGAAGTTTCAATATTGGTCGTCTTAATTCATATATTTTGCAGGACTCACAAACTTGGCCCATGGTTATGTAAATTAAGAATTGTTTTATAAACATCATTGGAAATATGTGCTTGCATTAGCAGAATTTATGAATTGAACTTTTGTTCAAGGTATTCACTCATTGCCGCTATGGTTAGAACACCTATAAGATTTCTGATCTGGATGTCAATTTATGGATTCGGTTGCAACCATTATAGACAATATAGGAGATTTAATTCCGATGCTATGATTTGGTTACATGAACTTCACCTATTTAACTCTGTAATCCATTAATTTCTTTATTTTGTCATTTTCATTAAGCTAGAATTCGGGTCTGGATCTGGTTCAATGTGGCCAACAGGTTTCTATCAAGGTTTAAGATATCAGAAGTATCAGCTGATGATTTCTAGTAGGAAAACATGTGTCCACCACGTTCTTCATGTACTACCCCCCAGTTAGAAAATTGCATGTAATTACCCCCATTGATCATGCAAACTATGAGCCCCACCAACTTTTAGTAATATTTTATGAATTGGATGTATTTTGAAATTAGAAATTCCTTTTTCCCCTCATCTCATTCTTCCTTTTGCCCTCATGAAAAAAAAATGAAAAAAAAAAAAAAAATCTTCTTCTTCCTTTTTGTCTTTCCTAACTTGTAATCAGGTCAAAGTTGTTCTTCACCTAACCTATCTACAATCAAGCCTCGTTGCGAATAGTTTCTTTTTCCTCTCTATGAGTAAAATCTAACTTCTAATTTGTTATTACTTGTCATGTTGGATGCTACACTTCGGTGGTTATGTTATATAGTGTTTTAAATGTCAACCACTATACTATTATATTGGGCGATATTTCGATGATGTTCTACCCCTATTGTATACAATATGTATATTTTTATATCGTTTCTTGTTTTGGACTGAAACCATTTGATATATCAACTTGATGGCGAGATATCAAGCAACATTTCGGTCTTAAAATATCATCCCGTAAGCAGTAATATCGAATCTTCTTTCAATTTTAAAAAAAACCTTATCCAACCCACTAGCTCTTAGATCCAGCAACCTATTTACACGAATAATAGATAGAATTAGAACATGATTAGTTTCGAGCCACTTTTATCAATCATTTCTCTATCGCAACCAGTGCGATACTAGCGAAAACAACCGACGTCGACAATATATGTATTAATTTTGTTTTTTTTACTTGAGTTTTGAGGATTGAACGTTCATTTGGTATATGTCTTAAAATATTTTGGAAGATTCTACAAATAGTAAGTTACTTATAGGCTCGATGCAAGTTATTAAGACATGTATATCTTTAAGGCCTTGACTTGTTTAATTAGGTTAATATGATATTGTAGGGATGACAAATATTTTTCATTTGAGAAGACATCCGATATGAAATACTATATTCAGTAGGTATCTTGATATATCACATGACATACGACATCCGATACATAATTTTGTTGATTGATATACTGTTGACATCCGATATTTAAAACCTTGATGTTAGATTCTTAAGAGTAGATGTTGATTACTGGTTATTACTATATAGGTGGAGGATTTATTCTGAGTTTGATTTGGTTTTTGGGAGGAGTGCTTTTAGGGGGAACAATGGAGCATTAGCGTGCTTATGGGCTAAGTACCATAACTTGTTTTTTTTTTTTGACAATAAACGACGGATTATAACGCTCTGCATTCTATTAAAGAGAAGATAACAGAACAATAAGAGTTATGGATCTCTTGTAGGAGGCTCATTCATAAGCTTACATAATAAATGTTCTAAATAAAGTTATATAAAAGTTAGAAAATGAAAAAAACTATATCAACCCTACATATAACAGCTGGTTTTGCTCTCGGTCCATTACACCTCATGCCTCTGAAGTGCTCATCTACTCCTGCTTTGGTGAGCTAGCGTCCAGATTTTCCCCCAAAGATCCTTCCGATGGATGAAGCATCTTCTCATCTGAGAGGATATCTGTCCAAATAATATAATCATGAATGATAAGTCTCATACAATATTGAATGGAATGACATTTTGTAACGCTTTCGTTTTTCAACTGCTTCCCAAAATGGGGGACGCTACTTAAAATTGCACTACGTTACCTAACAGTTATAGAATCTTGGAATAATCGTAATTACTTGCGCAATCAGATGAATAAATAACACTTCTGAAACTGAAAAGATTTCATTTATACAAAGAGTTAGCTATATAAGATGGTACACTTCTCTAAATATGAACACAAAAGAGAATAACAGTGTCGAAATAAAAGGAAATATAAATAAATATATACAAAGGATCTCTAAAAGGTATTTCACTTGCCTACTGTCGCTCGATCTGGTTAATGAAATACGGGTCTTCAGTTGGAACTGACTCTACTTTGCTTTCTAAACCTGGGTTCAAAATCCAGGGGATTAAATTCAGTAACACAGAAAAAAAATATGTACTGTCACAGTACTGGAGATAAAGTATGTAAATAAATTATGATAGTGTTAAACATGTCACGTAAATAATGAAAAATAGAATAAGCTAGACTGTGTAGGTCATTTGCAAATGACGAGTAAATATCTTGTAAAGATATCAAGTTTAGGTCAATTCCTTATTAGCATTTGAAACCAAATGATGGATAATATAGTGCGTAGTTTTCCGAATTGTACAAGTGCCCGTGCATACTCTGGATCCGGCCTCAAACTCATGGCGCTGAAGTATGATACACTGCTAGGTGTTCGAGTCAAATTCCATATTGTGGAACAGTAATGGACACTACCCTTATGGTGACTCGTGTATCAGACGGTGGCCCAGTACCACTGGTGCTGCTGTAGTAAAAGTCCTCAGCATCTCAATTAAGAAGTTGACCAAAATACAGTTCTTATCTCTTATGTAGTTTTTCCTAATCCCCATGTCAATGATACACGATATATATGAATTAATACAAATACGTGGCTTATCAAGTCAAAATGTATATATGTCCTTATTACGAGAAATAGGAATTCAAAATCAAAATTCAAGATCATGTACACACGTATCACAAAGATACTTCATGTCATGCAATCATGATACAAAAAACTTGTTATCATGTTCCTATGAAATAATCATGCTCATCGTGTATCAAGTATTCAATTAATTCATGTAAACATATTATGTATTGGATTCGAGTATATATATACCATGAATTACGTGTCATGTATCACATAAACTGTATCATTCATACAAGAATTATATAATACTCTATATCATTAACAATTATCATATGCCAGGCATCATTATTATCTAATAGTTTCTCCCATCCCTAGGTTTATAATACATTATGCACGTGAAAATTTTATTTTACATTTGTTTGTTTATTTTTTTATTCCCTTCCTTTTAATTGTTTTTCAATTCATATTAACATACTTGCATATCTACGACTGCACATGACATGTAGTAGTATCATAATATATGATTTGTAACATCAAAACACATAACTTGTAGCATGATGAATTAGATATCCATGTCATCTTAATAGTATTAGTACACAATATATTTATTAAAATTGATTCAATAATTTGGTTCAATTCTCAATATCAATTAATAGTCCAATTTGCGAGCCAAGTGAAAATCAATGATACTGCATTATTTGTAAGCCAAAACTTATGGACTCATTTCCTTTCGAGATTCAATCATATACATTTATATATATTTTTTGATTAATTTCCATTTAAAGTCCATGCCCAATCCATCAATCATTTATTTATTTTATTATTATTACCGTTATTATTATTTTATCTCCAATCCATCAATTATTTCCAATTAAATCCAAATTCAAGTCTAAGTCCAATCCCTCAAGTCCAAGCCTAATCAATCCATCGAGCCCACTACTTCTTTTTCTTTCTATCCCGCCCAAGCCAAATCCAAGCCACTTCATCTTCTTTTTTTTTTACTTTCTTTGTCTTTTTCTATCTGGCCCAAGTCCAAGCCTGAATCTAAGCCCCCTGGATTTTTTTTTTCTTTTTTCTGTTACTGGACTGGGCCAGGCCTTATTTTTTTTTTTCCTTTTTCTTTTTGTTTTCTTTTTCTTTCTCTTCTCTCGCCCGAGCCCACGCACTCCTCCATTTCTTCTTCTCTCTTTTTTTCTTTCTTTTCCCCCCTCTCTCTCTCTCTCTCTCACTCTCACTCCTCCTTTTCTTCTTCTCTCTTTTTTCTCTCTTTCTTTTCCGCTCTCTCTTTCTTTCTTCTCTTTCTCTCTCTCTCTCTCGCACTCCTCCTTTTCTTCTTCTCTCTTTCTTTTCCCCTCTCTCTTTCTTTCTTCTCTCTCTCTCTCTCTCTGTTGCATGCAAATCATGTTGAATGCTTAATTTTTTTTTGTAAAATCAAAAATAAGCAAATATCACAATATTTATATGTATCAAATTTGACCTACTATTCTGGTTTAGTTCTCAATATCAATTAATAGATCAAAATGTAAACCAAATATTTTTGCAGATAAATCATGTATACAAATATAAACTAAATAAAGAAACAAATAAAAAATTATAGCAATATTACTTCTCTCGGATTAATCTCAAATACTTAGTTCGATTAAATTTTCTTTCTTCTTTCTCTCTTCTCTCTCTCTTTTTTTATTTTTCTCTGTTTTTCCGTTTGGTTTAGGAATAGAGAGTGAAATGTGTGCTCACCGAGGGAAATATGATCCCATAATCCAAGAGGGTAATTTGGTAAATTCAACGGAATCCTCATCACACTTTATTTTCTCTAAATGAGCCATCTAGGTACCCTCTATTTACACAATTCCTTTTCTTGTGACAGCACATCAAACACCTTTCTCTCTCTACTTAAATTCCAGTAAGGTTAATAAATCATTTTATATATTAATGTAATAATATAATAATTTCGGTTCCGTATAACGTTCTCCAAATGCTACTAAATTAATACAGGGCATAAAACTCAACAAGAGAAATGCTACAAAATTATCCATTTGTCATTTCGATGTCCGGAATAAATGAACTAAAATTCCGAAGTAATTAGAAAGATAATTTTAATATTATTAAATTAGTAATTCTGAGAGTATTTTCCGGTCTCATAAAGAAGATTTATAAAAATTCTAAATATTAGAAAACTAATTATCGCGAAAACTGAATGTCATTTGGAATTACGGATTTTTAGTTACGTCCACCGAAAGTTATTTTGATATCCAAAATTAACTTCGGTAATCCCATTTGGCACGATCAGACTCAAAAGAGAGATGCAGATAGCTCGAATTTTAGGATATTACAAATTTATCATTAAACAATCTACTACTTCTCTCCTTCCAAATATTCCAGCAAAAAGCAGAAATCACTGTTCTAAGTATATGGCTATCGTTATCCCCCATAGTAAGTCTTCTCCAAATATTAACATCTAGTTTAATATTGATGTTCAGCCCTAGAGCCTTAGCACACGAATTCCATATATTTTTGGAAAAAGAACAGTTATACATGATGTGCTCGGTTGATTTCCCGTCCCTCTTGCATAGGATACAAACATTGGGGCCAATCCAACCTCTTTTTTGAAATTTCGGCCAGGTAAGGAGAGTTTCTTTGCACACTAATCACAGGAATAGTCTTATTTTCTGAGGTGAATTCACAATCCAAATTCACTTAGTGTTTGGCGAGGTTACCCCCCATTTATAAAATGTTGATATGTAGATTTCACAGTGAAGTTATCGTCATTCTTCCATCTCCAGATAGGTCTATCCTCCTCTAAGGATGCGGGTGTTGAGTCGCTTGGGAACGTTTTTAGTAGTCTAACTCTGACAAAATCATGTTCAGATAATGCCGTTGAGTTCCATCTCCATCTCGAACGTCCTCAATAATCACACACCCTATTGGCTTTCTGAAAAATATCTGGAAATAAAGTCTTGAGGAGGATTTAAGAACACCAACTGTCATACTAGAAAGCTATCTTATTCTCTCTTTCCAGTTTATATTATAGGTTGTGACAGGTTAACTGTCTTACTGTCAATATCCCCTTCCAGAAAATCGATGCATTATGTCTTTGCCTTGTTTCCCCATGCAACGTACCTCCCTTTGGGCCATATTTATTAAGTAGTAGCTTCTGAAATGAACTCTGGTTACGGGTAATTAGATGCCACCAACATTTGGTCATTAGTAATAGGTTAAAGGTTCTGAGTTCCACCATCCCCAAACCCCCCACCTTTTTTGGTCTCTACACCTGTCCCCATGGAACTAGATGATATTTGTTGAATGATGTATCCACTCCGTTTCAAAGAAACCTTTTCCTAATCCTGTCAATTTTATCTCTGTCCCATTTCGGCATTATGAAGAAGGACATCAGATATAACGGTAGTGAGGAGAGTACCGTATTGAGCATCACCACCTTCCCCCCAATGACAGTATTTTCCTTTCCAACCTTCTAATTTCTTTTTAAAACAGTCTAACAGAGGAAACCAATTTCGCGAGTTTTCCGGACTTTACCGGTATTCCCATGTATATGATTGGAAATTGTTCCTCCTTACGGCTAAACACCTCCCTGATAACTTGCATCGATATATTTTTTGCCCCGAGACAAGTCATCGAGCTCTTGGCGAAGTTTATTTTCAGACCCGACTAAACTTCATAGCAACAGAAAGCCCATTTGATATTTATACCTTCTCTTATATTATCTTTACCGAAAGTGAGTGTATCATCTGCATATTGTAAATTAATAAAGGACATATAGGGGGCTCCAGTAAGTCCTTCAATCTCTTCTTTCTCTTTTAGCTTCTGTAGCATGGAGTTCAAACCATCCGCTACTAAGACAAACAATAAAGAGGAGAGGAGATCTCCTTGACTTAAACCCCTCTTCAAGACTATTTTCTTTCCCACTATATCGTTGCACAATATCTGTGTTTTAGCTGAGCTTAACCAAGCTTCAATATAGTGCACAGCAGGTTATCTTGCTTCGGACTGTGTGGAGACAAACATTCTCAGATTGTACTCCACATAATTTGAGTAGGTACAGCAGGACAATCCAACTCTCTGGATGGTTACAACTTAGACGTCATTAGCAAATTGACATGCAACTAAACTAATCACAGGAAGTCCTTGAAGTATTCTATGCCTGACTGCCTTCCACCTCCAAGCCATGAGATAATTCTAAATACGTATTCCAAAAGCTAAGAGAGCTGATGGACTGAGTTTGGATCACACACACACAGACACGGTAGCTTGCAACATGAACCAAACTAATCAGGTTCAGATTCCATGCAGAGTCTTAAGCCCAATGATGCAGATGTAACTGGACTCTATTAAATATATAGGATCGACAAACCACCGACGATTAGTGGGAGATCCTTCTCATCCGCATGTGGTTAGATTCGGTCCCAACAGCCATGTGCTTCCAACTTGTCTTTTATGGTACTCATCATCACATGGCATGTAAATGTAATGCCACCTGAAGGCTGAGTCCACTCATTCACGGGACAGAGAACCAGCTCCACATATTTCAACCCATTTTATTATAGCTGTATATCATCCCAAAGAACGAAAACCAAATCATTCTCTGGCCTTATGTGACAATGTACCTGCAATTGGTCCTGGATGTATCCTGAGCTCATCTACTAATGTGAAAGGCAGCCTATTATTATTGAATGCTAGTAAACAGAAAGAATTAGCTAGAATGAGAACTGTAGTTTGTATTCTACTTCTCAAAAATGACTGTCATTGTATGAAAGGGCGATTGATGTATTGGTTAAACTTATGTTATATGGATACGGTAATGACGACACGGGCATGACACATTGACACACTGCAAATTCTATAAAATATATAGGATACATGTCTCTGAAACTAGGTGTTTGACACAGGTTGAAGTGATTGTGCTACGCAGGATTAAAGAGATGATTGACAATAGGCAGACCACTATTAATAAAACCAAGTAGGATTTTACATTTTTTTACTGGAAAAAGGAAGCTGCTTTTTTTTTTTTTTAAAGGAATAGAAAGCTTCTTGTATTGTTCTGTCTCAGCCTATTGTTAATTCGTAGTAATAGTTAATTTAATAGGATACTTGCACCATTTGTTATCTATTTGCAAAACGATATACAATTGTGTATGCACCAAGTGTTGGTTTTGTCCTTAATCATATAGAGCGAACTGCATCTTGATATAATTTTGTCATTTCTACGTACTTGCATCCCAAATTTTGAGCACTGCAAGTTTGAACTCTTAGTTTTTCCCAGATGTTAAAATAATCACCGGCCTAAACTTGGGAAATGTTGTTAGCAATGCGGATGCCATCTTGTAGGGTGTTGTTTTCACACAATCCTCTGATGGTATCACCATCACCATCCCCACCATTAGACTTATTACCGTTATTAGTATTAGAATAGACTGAGGGTTATTAGGATTCTTTTTAGTCGCAAAAACAATGTGATGGAGTTGCATAAAAAGTCAGATACAAGACGGCATACAACACTCTCAATTAGACTAGATTTTTTGTTGTGAAGGACATGCAGCTGCAAAAACAAGTTGTGGTTTTGCTGCTGTAGAGTAATATAGAACTAGATCTCTGTTTACTTTAGCAATCTACTCCCCTGTACTTTCTAAATACTATATAGCTAGCTACATTTAAGTACTCCATTTTTTATTCAGATAAATATATACTTGCAGACGAGAACAAAAGTGCATGTCTGCAGTGTAAGCTAATTAACAAATCAGCCAGTCACTTAGCATCCATTAACCATTACTGTGGGTAACAATAATCAAATGTAGTAGTAATTGAGCACTTGGCTGTAGTCTCAATTATACGTCCCTTTCTTAAGGATAACTATACATTTCAAAGCTTATTTTGCTTCATTAGGGTTAATCAAGCAGAGCCAAGGGTGTTATTTCCTCATGTACATAGTAATAGAAGTAGTTACGAGCAATCATGTGACAAGACAGGAACAGAACAGGGGGGTCCAGAAGTGCAATTAGTAGGAACGCAAGATCTTTACAGATCTTCATCAAGTGCGATTCTTCAGAGATCCAGAGCTGTTGTAGTAATTAGAGTGTAGCCTGACGTTGTTGGTAGCATGAGAAACAGCGGCTCCAGATTTTTCGAGCTGCCTTTGCGAGTTATTGTTGGCCGAACTTGACTTTCCACTTCTGTTCTTCCTTCTAGGGATTGAAGAACGTGGGATGAAGACTCCAGTGCCCTTACTTACTCTTCTGTAGGACATCTCATGGTTTTCATAGACATAAGGTAGTGGCGCCAGTGCTTGGGGCGTGTGATGGAAGCCCTGTGTGTATTAAATAAAAACATTAGCTAACTGGTACATCCAGTTATTTATGAGGCAATGAGCATAAGATGCTTGGGCAGAAGTTAGAATTATGTTGCAATTAAGCATATCAGATAGACGGAGTAAAAATCATGTTGGTTTGAAGGATAAACTGAAGAGACACTGCCTAATAAGAATTTGAGAGAACAAACAGTGTGGATTTTGTTACTTGGGCAATTTTTTTGTACCAGCAGGAATCTGTCATGTCTGTGCCACTTTCAATTAAAGAAGGAGCTTTGACACTTCTACTTAACCATTTCCCCCAAAAAATAAAACTCTATTAGTCAAATAATTAAGCTATTTGTTAGTTTATAGTTAAGCTATTAGTTTTCAAATATCTCAATAAACTTTATGATAAAGATTTATGAACTTATTACTCGCTAGGGAACATAGCTAAGAACATGCGCGTCTCGCTTATGCTCCACATAGGTCTAGAGGCTTCATGCGAGAGAGAACATTTCCAACTTCATACTTCAAAGGGACGGTAGAGATATGTGCGTCCCATTCGACGCAAGATATTTGTCTTTTATTTTGCTTTCCTTCTTGTGCGTGTGAAGTGGAGATAGATCTAATTCACATCTTTAGAGCATTAATATAACCACCCCACCCAAAACCAAGCTCTGTAGCTTGCCAGCAATTGAATTGAGAAAATCTGATTGTTGTATCAGAAGATACTCATACAAGCCCACTTACTGTATTAAATTTCTAATCCAGTGTTATTATCTGTATATATTATTAAAAGAAAAAAAACAAGAAAAGAAAAGGAAGCCAAGGCCATAAAATTCTAATACACCCTCCATCTGCTATGAAGCCTATGAAGCAGAGGAGTGATGCATGTTTTGTTAATAGTTTAGTTGAACCACGGACCTTCTATATGAATCGAATCCTATCCTATGTAGAGAACAAACAAAGAAGAAAGAGGCATGTAGAAGGAGACCAACCTGGACATGAACTGGTGGAGTTTGGACTGGGAATTCTTCCTCATCATCATCCATAATAAGCAAAGTTATCTGCTTGCTAAGATCAGCAAAGAAAACATCATCTTCCATCTCCAGGGCCATTGTTAGCACTTTCTACTATACTGTCCTCTGCAGGATCTCTCTATCCAAGGAACGCACACTCCTGTGTTTGTGTCTTTCTTTCTTCCTTCTCCCTGTCTGTCTGTGTGTTGGCTATGTGCTTTAAATAGGAGAGGCAAGGGATGGGGGGAGCAGTTGAGGGCATGTGGGTTAGGGAGCTATGTGGTTCCGATTGGCAGTTGGCCAATCCCTCTTTTTGACCCCCAGAAAAATATGCTTCCACAAAAAGGTAGAAACAAAAAAAAAAAAAAAAAAAAAAAAGAGGAGGAGGAATATATGTGTGTATATTTGAAGTATTATCCTATCTGGTTGGAAACGGGAAAAAGGAGAGTTACTAGTGGTGGGAGAAGTGATGAGACACTTCAGGCAACAACTTTGCCAACTAAGACCAAGAAAGATTGATCATCGTCAAGAGATAGATCGATAGATAGATATTAGAAGATAGATATTTGCTTATTATTTATGAAAAATCCAACATAAGGGTACGGGTGGACTATGGACTACTACTTCCATCCACTGCTCAAATTGTATGCATAAGAGAATATCTCTATTGTCCTTGAGATGTTTAGTTCTCTTTTGTTTTGGTATGTTTTTTGTTGTTATGTTTTGGTATTCCTATCCAAACTAATGCCCAACTGTAAGGTTTGGCAATATATCCCATTTATGGATAAGCCATTACTAGCAGTATCTCAAAAGCAGATACACAAGACTTTTATAATAAAGAATCATGCTGATACACAAGCCATTATAATAAAGCGGATACAATCCATTATATCACATAACATTATCCATATTACAATACGGGAAAAGGAATTCAACCATAGATAATTACAATAACATGCTACTCGTGAGGGATTAGATATAATTTTCTGTTCAAATAAAAGAGAGTAAACTCACTATACAAACGATTGCAAATGAAGGCTGGATATGATGGCGAGGATGCAAAAGTATTGACAAAATGATGAAACTCCCACGATCTCCTAGTTGTTGGTCTATTCTTGGAAGGAGGGATCGTCAACCGACAGATCAACCTGGTCCTCCACATGTTGTCTTCAGCACCTGGACGTGTGGGGTAACCGAAGGTTAAACCGGGCAAGAAATAAGTTGAGCACATGGGTAATAAAATTATAAAATAGTATGGAAATGAAAACATAATCTAGCAAAATAACTTTAAATAAAAAACAGAGATGGTACAAGGAAACAAGTGATTACAAGTATTCAATGCAAAACTATATTATTATGAAGTTATTTTGGTACAGTATGTATGGTGAGTAAATTTATTAGTTACGCTCGTTGTTTAGAATTATGGATGGGACACACGTGTTTTATAAGTATTCCATACAAATCTAGTACTGGTATCTCTTGAATAGCCACGTCACTATGTGCATTTTGTCTCATACTTACCCATGATCACGATCAAGATATTATCTCTCTTGAACCAATCACACTGCTAAATGCAACAAGAAGATGTCCATCATAAATAAGATATGACTTCCACAATATATCCTATCCACCATACCTCGGTTTTTTTTTTTTTTTAATTGTAATCGACCATGCAAGATCTAGTCACGAACAAGCAAGACTCAATACAAGACTGATATTAGAGGTACATGACAAGTAAGCTTATGATTTGCATGGACGAGAGTTGTCATGAGTTCTGTTAGTTGAGCAAGAATTTATAGTTAAAACAATATTTATGATGTGCCATAATCATCCAGATAATTTCATGGTCGATTAGCACAGATAGATAGTATTGGCGCTAATGAGATATGTCGACAAGGATCTCCGATGCAGATGGGTGCCCAGTGCAAAAGAGTGTCACAATGTAGTAATGTGTCTTGGCGTGGAAGAGTGCTTGATGCAGTAATGTGCGTTGAACCACTCAACTAACTAGTGCCGACACAGCTAACTAGTATCGGCACAAAAAATAGTACCTATGCAGCTAATTGGTGCCGGTGCAAAAGATAGTATCAACACAACTAACTAGTATCGGCACAAAAAATAGTACCTATGCAGCTAATTAGTGCCGGTGCAAAAGATAGTACCGAAACAGCTAATTAGTGACGGTGCTTGAGATAATGCCAATGCAGAAATTGTTGCCCCGGAACTTCACTTTTGAACTCGATTTTGAATGGATTAGATACGAAATTAGGAAAAGAGTAAAACATGAAAGTTGTACGGAATTGGATTATTTGTCTAACAAAAGAAGAGTGGACTTATTTAGAGTTATGAGCAGAAAGTTAGGGTCATTCTAGTAAGATCTACTGAGATCGCAGTAAGAACTCATCGAAGAGAATGAAACACTTGGAATTAGGAGATCCGAAAGAGAGGTTTCTTGATAGAAAGAGAGGAGAGTTTCTAAAGAATAGTTACATATGATTACATAGAGAGTGAGAGTTTCCTAAATAGAAACATGGATGGGAGAGGCATGATTTCTTGCTGGTATGGTATCTTGCTAAGGATTCATGAGTTCTAAGAAGTGAGGTTCTAGCTAAGGGGATAGATATCTGATTCTTGTCTGGTTGTTTTCACAAGGAGTTCTTCAATTGGGGCTTGAAGGAGGATTCCCCAGAGCTAAGGCTAGATCTTGGAACGGAGAAGGATAAGATGAAGAAGTGGATAAAGTATAGGCATGGACAAGGCTAGTGCGAGAAGCTTTGGCTTTACTGGCTGGTGCATAGCTTGGGCAAGAGGCTTTAGCCTTATTGGCTTGTGCGTGGTGGTGGTAAGGTGTACCGAGGAAGCTGCAGTGTATCGACGAAGCTGGTGTATGTTCTCCAACCATTTCCTCGTGCAAAATTATAATGTGTCGAATTTTGTCATGGAACAAAATCCTAACCAGGTAAAATGCAGTTGTGGGTTCGTAACGGCAGGCTCATTACAAGGGCACTGCTAACAAGGCAGGCCTTTCTCCTCGTCAGCTGCCCCCCATTTCTTGGTAGTAAGGGGAGTTGGAGGGAGGCTCAATAGTTCTCTCTAGATTCTATTGATAGAAGTCAGCTGGTGATGTGGGAGTGGAGAGCCACTAGCTTCACTGCACGTGTCTTGGACCCTGATTGGGTTTGGTGATAATTGTTTTGTTTGGTCAGCAGACACCTGAGTTCTCAAATAAGAATGTCGCAAATGGTGCATGACATGCACTTAAATGTGATAGGGTGGTGGCTAGCTTGTGCATTTAATTTTATACCCCTTTATAACATTAACATGGTAGCTAACCTAACACTTTGGAGGATGGAGTCTTGAATTTCTAACCTAAGATACCATATCCTTCATCAAAATCGGCAAGTATATTGTTTAACCATCCGAAGGGAGGAGAGTTTTGTGTAGATAGATGAACGGGGTCATATTTTCCGTGTGTTGCTGCCAGCTAACCAGTATGGTTACTGGAAAGGAATTAAGTAGAAAAGGCAGCTACTAGTCAGTAGATTAAGAATTTTGGGTTGATTTTGGTGATTTGATATCTCAACTACTATCAGATAGCTTATATCTTACCAATAGTTTGAAGTTCATCGCATATTCTTTCATTAGCAGATTAGCTTTCTCAATTTTGTCTCGTGCTCCATAAATCAACCAAATTTGTTTTGAATAGATGGGTAAGATGATGATGATTGAACTTGGTTTCACCAAATGTGGAAGGTTGGAAGAGTATGTCTCATAGTTCAGTGCAATATGTCCATAATGTTTCTTCTCCCACATGTAAGTGTATGCAGCAGCTAATTGATATTTGATAGAGCCTGAAGTCGAGGGTGAGATGATTTCCTTTCTAAATGGTGGCCCTTCTCTTTTCCTTCACTCATTCCTTTCACCATTCTTCCCTTTTTTGAGAATCAGTCTCTTATGAGCCTTGAATATTTATTTACTCTTGGTCATGTAAACTAATCTGTATAAACTTAAAGCTTCTGCCAGGGTAAAATTTTGAATAGCAACATAATTGATCAGGACTGATTAGGCCCAAATGACAAGCCCCCTCAATTACAGCGTGAACATGAGACAATATCACTATTTATCTGTGTTGTGTTGGGTACATAGTGTGCGCGCACGCACTCAGATACATGTCCTGTTATGGATCAGATCCTGTAGCTGGATATCATGCTATAGTAGCCTGATTGAGGAAGGGAGGATTTATATCACGTGGCCAGCATATGGACCTACATATTAATTTTTCGCTCTACTTTCCTTTCTTCCTTTTATTAATTTGGTGGGCATTGCCCCAGCTACTTCTTCAGGACTTAACCATTAAAATTAAGATTGAGCCAGGCACAGAGGCAGGGGAGACGGATATAAGTATCACTGCTACCGCCCCTAGTACCAGTTACTTTATTTGATCAGAGGTATACATCACACTTAGCTGGCCATTCAAGAAACAAAGAACACCAGGTCCAGTTATTTTCTAGCTGGTGCGCAGACTAAGTTATCATCACAATTCACATCGATTCTATTCAACTTGGAATAAACAAGTTTTATTCGTACAATTATTATAACAAAAGCTAATCTCATCAACAGCAAGCAAGCTGTGTCTCTGTTTCTTCTGGCTGCGGACAATGAATCCAATTGAATTGAATCGATTTTGATTGCCACTGATTGTCATCATCTGTCAGTTGTCAAGTTACCCAAAAGGTGTTCAGTCAGGAATGGGGTCGGGGCACATACTTCCATATTTACCTTCATGCTACAATAATATGAAGCTTATAAGCTAGGTTTTTCTTTTTACCATAAAGGGTAGGTGTATTCCTTCTTTGTTCTAGTAATCAACTTTTAGCGAAATATAGCAAAGTTAATAAGCTAAGTTGCAATGCACATTTTAATGTACATACTATGCTTTTGATCTTAAAGAGAAAGGGGAAGGTCCCCTGCATGTTAGTCCTCGTCTTTTGCATGTACTACTATGCCAGAAAAGGAAGAAGAATTTTTTTTTTTTTTTTTTTTTTTAATTTTTTCCCTCTGATCCAGCAAGAATCAGAGAGATATGGATCTGTATGGCCAGCATCAAATAAGAAATTGACATGTCTGAAAGATGCATTGTTACTGAAATGAAAATGCTTTGATGTCATGTTATGTTACAGGAAAGGCAACGGGAAAGCTCAAGATCTGATCATGGTATCTTCTTACTTTATACACTCATTATAAAAGTTGATGACTCTGCATCTATTCATTTATTTCTATTCTAGGTGATAGATAATTGAGGGGGAAAAAAGAGTTTTGTGCTCCTTTAATGGCGTGTTGTAGCATGTGACTGTCTTGACGGTGGTCGGCTGAGGAACAATTAAGAAGAAGGAGAAGAATGAATATTGCTGCTGCGCTGCCAATATGTACTAGTATTAGTGACATGGCAGCATTCCCTTTTGGTTTCTCTTCTGGGACTGGGAGTAAACCAATGTAAGGTGCATCTAACTTGTTTGCGTTCATTTGATGCTACTGCTTCTGCTAGCCATCCGACTATCTGCCGTCTAACCTGGTTTGTTGACCTGTACTGCACATTGATGGCCCTGCAGCTGCTGTGCTTCTTTTACGCCTGGTTACATATGTCAAGAGCCAACCAAGGCGAGTATGGCCCGGATTCGAGTCGAACATGGCCCACTACTTACACTTCCGATTGAAATTAAGACCATCCAATACTTTGTCAACAGCTATGATTGATTCCCTTGAACTACTTTGTGGACGGCTATGATTGGTTTACTTTAGAGGGAAAGTTGGGCCGTTGCAGAAGAAGGTTCTCAAAAACTCCTGATGACAATCACAGCGGTAAATAAAAGTAAAACTTTCTCGATGTTTTCCATGGACGACAGTGATTTATTTTGAATAAACTAACTTGCACAATGGTAGTTTTCTGAACAAGTAGTAGAAGAAGGAGAAGGAGAGGCAAACTCAGCCCAATCCCACAATTCAATAGTGGAGTCAACACAAGCACGAGAGGAAGAAAGGAAAATGGCAAAAGCTGGTAGTGGTTCTGAATTATATTCCATTTCCAATGATTATGGAGCCTTCATCCTCTCAAGCTACTCCTCTCTCCTAAAGGTCTCACCTATGCCATTAAGATGTGTGAGTGACTCCTGATTTTCAAATCATCATCATCATCATCATCCAGTAATTGTAATATTAGTACCAATACTAATCTGCTAATGTGCCTTTGCATCTTTTAGTTACTCATTCTCAAATGCCACTTGGGGGATTTAGTACACATTCATCTTAGAGAAGTCCTCCCGCTTACTCATGTTTCATGAGACCAGCTTTTAGGTTAGTGAAATATCATTATTAATAAGCTTAGGAATGTTGTGCTCCCCCATTTCCCCAAAAAAAAGAAAAAGAAGAAGAAGAAAAAAAAAAAAGGGAAATGCTTAGGAATGTAATGCCAAGAAAATAGGCCTGTACTACCCAACCGATACTCTCTTACCCACTAATGTTACATTATATGATAGATAGGGCTGTAGCAAGCCAAGGGGAACTTCAGTCTGGCAATGCAGCTGACCTTGTTTTCTTCCCAAAATTTCAGTATATATTGTCAAGTGAGCCACCGGTTGCTTGAATCTTGAAGTTGGTTTGGCCTAATCACCCCCACAGTCTTGCTGTATGCATATGCCCCCTGCTATTTTCTGAGGGGATGCAAATGTAGTTATGCATACTCATACTGATTATACAAAGGTGAGATGCGATATTTGGGAGTGGAACCTGATAGGATGAAATATGCGCTGATTTGGACATAAATGCAGGCTCAACTTACTAGCAGCAATTGTTGTTTTTTTTTTTTGTTATAATAATAAAACAATAAATTCCATAAAAATGTTTTTTTTTTTCTTTAAATTTAGGTTTTTACACATCCCATACCGTAAATTATAACAATGTTTTCAGCTTGTTGATATAGAAAGTGTTCCTTATACAAATTAAATAAAGTAGCTTTCATATTAGCTTTCTGTTGCTCGTTATAACAAAAAGAAAAACAATATATAATTTTCATTCCCTAGCTTTGATTTGATTGGTGTATCCTACACAGAAGATTTGATGTCAGTGGTTATGGCAATGCCTTGGGCAATCCAGATTGGGCAAGGACTCATGCAGCAGCTACGTCCACTGCTTTCAGCACTTATCGCAAGCAAGCAAGCAGGAGATACCTGTGTTGGGAAACTATAATGGATGAGACGGCAATAAGGTCAGAATTTATAACTTTTGTTTATATACTCTTCCAATGCATGGTTAACCTGTTCAATTGATAACAATTTCCATTCTTAACAGAAAAGGGAAATACTTCTCATTCTCATCTCTCTGTTCATCTCTTCGATATAAATGTGAGGTGGAGATTTTAGCTTCAACTTCTAAATAAAGAGCTAAAATAGCATATTACGAACCATTTTCCATTTTCTGGTTTGTGGGCAGTGTTGGATTGGGCTTCCCATAATGATGATCTCGGGCTTCAGATTTTATGCTTTGTTGTTGAAGAAAAGAGAGGGTGCAAGCTATACAGCACAATATAAGGGGCTGTGAATGTGCCACCTAAGTGCCTCCTTAGATTCCATCAAAGGAGACACTAAGGTAACTTCTCTCATTGTATGTATGTGTGTGTCCATGTGTGTGTATATGAGGAAGCGGAAAAAACTATGTCATAGGAGGAGCACCCTCCTATAATGTTTAGATGGACCAATTGCATGTTTGCATGTGGATTGATTACATTGGTTGTTTTTAAAAAAACCCCTCCACCTAATGATTTTTTTTTTAAAAAAATTCCTCCACATGCAAACATCCTATTGGTCCACCTAAGCCTCATAGGAGGGAGCCATAGTTTTTCCCGTCCCCCCCCCCCCCCCCCCCCCCTCTCTCTCTCTCTCTCTATATATATATATATAGGGCTTTTTACCTATTTGTCCCTTAAATCTTTAAAAATTAGAATTTAGTCCCCCAAATCCTTTAAGTTACCACAATTTAGTCCCCAACCATATTTTAGGTCCGAATTTTCCGTTATACCCCTGAGTTACTTCACTTTAGTTCTTCCTCCTCTCTTCTTCTTCTTATTGGGTTCCCCTCTCCATTCTTCTTCTCTCTCTTCCCTTCCAATTAATTTCTAAAGTGAAGTAATTCAGGGGAATCCAATAAGAAGAGGGAAGAGAGAGAGAGAGGAGAAGAATGGAGAGGGGAACCCAATAAAAAGAGGAAGAGGGAAGGAAGGACTAAAGTAAAGTAACTCAAGCGTATAACGGGAAATTCAGGCCAAAAATACGGTTGAGGGACTAAATTGTAGTAACTTAAAGAATTTGGGGACTAAATTATAAATATGAAGATTTGGGAGACTAAATTCTAATTTTTAATTATGTAAGGGACACATATGTAAAAATCCCATATATATATGGTAAATGAGCCACCCGTTCATAAAACTTGAGTGAGCTAGAGGCAAAAAATAGTGATCCAATTATTTTTTTTCAAATTTCTTCAAGAATTATGATCTCACATTTTTAGTTTCTTTAGGATCAAACTTCATATATTTTGGGATTCATTTGTTCTTTCATCAAGTCGAAACAAGATGTTATATTTATTGAAAGCCATTAATTTTGTGTCTACTTAATGGAATACCAAATCAAAACTAAAATATAGTAGATTAGGTATGAGTAAACCATAGAGAACTAAGATTATAATCCAAAAAAAAAATTGAAAGAAACGGGATCACTATATTTTGTTACTAACTCAGGTAGCCTACATGAGACAGCGGTTCATTTCCATTATTCTCACATACTTAAGGTATATTCATAAGTAATTGCTTATAAAGTCGGCCTTAAATCTCAACTTAGAAAATGTATGTGGACAATCCAAACCGTTAGTTATGATCTCCATATTTTAATAGGTGGTGTAAAAAAAAATCATATGATTTAAACACTTCCACATTATTGATCAAGAGGTTTTATTTATTTTATTGGTGAAAAATTATACATTTTGTACATATCCATGTGCCTATCAGATATACAGTAAAAATATATTTAAAATGCATGATTTTTTGTACACCACTATTTTTTAACGTGAAGATCACAACTAGCGGCTGGATCATCTAAATACATCCTCCGTCTTATAATTTTGGAGCGCCTACATAGGTAATCCAATATATAGGAAAAAGCGGACCTACCTAAGATATATTCATAGGGAGTTAAACCATAGAGGCGCCTCTAAATTACAATATGAATATTCTATTTAGATGATTCGAGCGCTAGTTGTGATCTCCAAGTTTAAAAATAGTAGTGTACAAAAAATCATGTATTTTTAATACATTTTTACCATATATTGGATAGGTACAAAATAAACGGTTTTTCAACAATAGAACAAATAAGACCCCTTGATCAACAACAAAAAAATGTCCAAATCACATGATTATTTTCCTACACCAGCTATTTAGAATATGAAGATTATAACTAATAGTTTGGATCGCCCACACAAACTGCAAGTTGAGATTTAAGAGCGCCTATATAGGTAACTCCTTACGAAGACACTTTAAGTACACTATATATATATATATATATATATATATATATATATATATATATATATATATATATATATATATATATATATATATATATATATATATATATATATATATATATATATATATATATATATATATAATGTGTAACTAGATTGCTTATTTCTTTTATCATTTCTTATCTTTCTGAATTATCTGTTATTATGTGAACTTAAGCTGAAATTGTAGACGAATTAACCCTGTCATCGAATAAACAAGGGAAATGTGAAAAGAGACTAGAACAATACTCTGCATAATTCATCATTTTTCTGTCAGTCGACGTGAATGAGTGAGTTGGTATGGAAGGGATAGAGATGTAGTTGAGTCATATGTGCCAATGGGCCACAAAATAAGATGAGAAAGCCAAAGGAGGCTGGATTGCTAGATACGCTGGTGGCGATGGAGGCTGAGCTCCATGGGAACTTGCAAGCCTGAGAGCTGTGTAGGCTGTGTTCATGCCCCTGTGGAGGATGTCAGAACTGGCATTGGAACGCTGACACACTGTAAATCCTAAAAGAAAATGCCTAGGATATTGTCCAACATGGGTGTGTAACACTTGCATCCCACATTGAAATGGCTTTGATGATAGAGGTGTTTGTGCTATGTAGATCTTGTATGGTTTTTTATTTTATCCCTGTGGATTTGACTGTAAAGTATTCGCGCTTTTAACTGGGAAAGAATTTTATGTCCAGGTATCATCATCGTCAGGGGACAACTTGGCTAATCAGGGAAGTATTTAGCCGGAATTCCCATAGTGATGACCAGCAAAAACAGAGGTCATTTGCTTTTCGTACGCTGTGGTAGGATTTACCTTTTTTCACTTATCCATCAAGATAGTAGTGATTTAACTCCCCCTGTAGTAGCTGAATGTCCATGGAGGACAGTGGATAAGCTTGTGCGATCTTAGCCAAAGGAAGGGGTATCTGTGTGGTGCAATTTCCAGCCCCACTCAGACTGCAGAAAAGCAGGCTGATGAAAATCTAAAAGTATCATTAATCAATGCTAGAACTACCAGGCACTTGCATAGAAAATAGTTTGAAGCCCTTGTTTTATTGCAATTGGATTTTACAAGTCCAAAGACTCAGAGGTACTGCCTATGAGCATCTCTTTTGATGGTACGAGAAAGCAATACCCTACCCAGCGTTTCCTCAAACGCCAGGGCATTTGAAAACTCACCCTCAGAGTGCCCATTGAGAGCAAAGCGCCCCACTCTTGCTAATCTACAAATGTTCAATTTACAAGGGGCGCTCATGAATTACCATGCAAGATCAATTCTCATCGCTTGGCTGAAGGAGGGTTCTAAACCATGCTCAATCACTGGGAACGTGGAACATTAGACAAGACACAGACCATAATATGAAACCTTTTGCAATAAGCTCCTCAACAGAAACAACCATGAACCACGAATACACTTCAAACAGCCATGAATCATGAATAAACAAAGATTTGCTGTCTCATTCACGTAGCATGAGATAAGTAATAAAAATGAATTTTAAGGCTGATCTAATGAGAAAGCTCTGGTGCAGACGCCTTATTAAATCAGTTTTAATAGATTAGAAGCATATGATACAGATTAAAAAAAAAAATTCATCCTTGATGCCTGTGACAATGAAATCTAAAGCACGCTACTTTTAACAGCTCTCACTAGAATTAGTCAGCACCTGATTCAAGTCCTACAAAAAATGATTGCAATCTGACAAAAAAATTGAAAAGAAAAGTTTACACTTGCACAACTCCAATGGTTTACAAACTTCCCAACTAACAAGGGAAACATTCAGAGGTCCACAGCTGTTTATCAGCCTATGTTCTTTATCGATAACTATATAAGAAAACCAAACATGTACCCGAACTAAAGGGCTGCAAGAAGTTCCAAAATATCAGTAGCCTGCAACTATCTCCATTGAATTTCTACTCCTACAAGAACAAAAAATAACCTCTATCCATGCTAGAATAATTACTTCAAAAAGTTTAGAATAGGCAAGTGTTAGTGATTTGGTGACCATCCCATGCTCAATAAATTGAACGCCAACGAATAATTGGATATCATTGGAGTTTGATCCCGTATTGGAGAAGGTGGTTATCATTTCAATCTTTTCTTCTTTCCAATTTCAGGGTTCTCATCAAGCATAACAAAGTCGTCGTCGTCGTCCCCAACATCTTCAGGAACTTCATGTCTTGAATGAATAGGTTGAATTTCTTGGTGATCAGTTGTTTCTGCTACTTCAGAGAGTTTTCTCTTTGTCCCAGCAACAACTCCACGGCTATCTGAAGCAATATCAATTTCATCTGCCTCATTTGTTTCCTGTGCAGCAGTTGATGTGTTCTCCCCATTACTTGTAGCCAGCCTATCCTTGTCAGTGGGTGCTGTCCATCCAGATAGCAACATTCCATCAGGTTCTTTTTCCTCATCAAACTCTTCTCTGTGCAATATTTGAAAGACCTTAAGATGTCAGTAGAAAGACAGCAGTGCATAACATGAAACATTTAGCAAACAATCCCATTTTTGGTAGTATATTCCAGTTTAAGACTACTGAAAACATGACCTAAAGCAGCAGTAGTGAATCCTACTTAGGGGAGCAATTTCTTATAGCAGAAGTTGTGCTACTATTGTACCATCCCATTTTTGGCAATATACTTCCCAAAATACGAACAAAAACTATGACAAGAACCATGAAGCCTTGTCACCACTTCTTATGGTCGGTCATATGAATATTTCTTGACTATCGATTTGTATTACTATATACTAACACCACAAGCATCTTCCACCAAAAAACAAAAAAGAAAAACCCAATATGTTATACAAGCATTTTCAATTAATACAGGCCAGTAAAATTAGTGCTGATACCTGTGTTTGATGTTAATGTTGCATGAGAATTCCTGCTGAAGATCCTCAACTGTTAGCATTGTCCCATTAGTAACTGGAGTAGGAAGTTCAGCTAAGACCTGTAAATAAGCAAATCTTCAAATATTAAGATCAAAGCAGAATAACCCCAATTAAATCATTGTTGTCATAACCTTGTCAAGGTTCAAAGTATAATTGGCAGCAACATCTTCCTCAAGATCATCACCAACTTCAAAGATAAGGTTCGATCCATGCATTATCAATGGCAAACTCATGCCAAGTTTGTTTTTCACTATCTTCTCGACAAAGTCCCTTAGCTTTGTGGTAGAGGTGTTGACCTCAAGAAGTAGAGGCGTCTGTTTCAGGGAAAAAATTTGATATACACTGTACAAATTTATATAAATGCATATGAATTTCAGTAATAGAGTATAAGACTACCTCAGAGCACACATAGCAGGATCTGTTAGGTTCAAATGGTTCCACTGGCATCAAAAGCATCTTTCTTGATGGATGCTCAAGACAGTAAGTCATCCTAAAAGATAGATAAACAAAACATTGCAATATACACATAAATGAAATGAACATGCCAGAAAATAAAAACTAAAAAGACAAATGCAGATATGGATCAGAGCGAAAGAAGCTGGAATGAAGCAGAAACCAGAGGAAAGAAAAGAAAGAAAGAAAGAGAGAGAGAAATGAAACTCGGACCAGACAGAAAAGGAAGAAACATTAACAGATAAATCTACCAATATTAAGCAGAAGAGTAAAAGCAAAAGCACGAATATTTTGTATGAATAAAAAATGGAACATGCTTGTCACAACACATTATTGACGACAATACCCTTCAACCAAAATCCTTTTGTCTAAACAAGACTTGACAGCGAAGTGATGAAAAATATGTGTTAAAGCAATTTGGTTCCATAAGTGAAATTTGGCTTTCAAAAAGAACCAAATTGTTTGAGAATTTCAATATCCATATTTCATCAAATAGAATAATGGTTCAGTTAAGTATCTGGGCCCAAAGCAATTTGGGTTCGAAGCTATAATGGCCTAATACCAAATCTGGTAGTATATTAAAAACAGAGCCAGAAAACTTTGAGTATGTAACCAAACATAAGATTGTTGGGAATTAGGCATAGGCTAAATCAAGAGAACAACAAGATTGATATGCTAAAGACTCAAAGCACAATTAGAATGAAAAGCGTATCTAACTCATTTAATCTATTTAATCACATTTATACCCAATATGCGACTAAGTCGCATCTTGTTTCTTTAATTCGAATCACGCTATTTTCCCACACTTGAGATGTGAAACATAGCAACAGAATCCACCTCAACTCATAGGAGGTTAAAACCAAACAATCTCATTTGCATCTAACAAGGCAGGTTGTGGGCCATTGAGTCTCTTCTCTCATCCTCAAGGTGCAGCAAGACAAAATATTTTTAGCCTGCAAATCTATATCTCATGTAACATGGAGAATTATTAGCCATCTCTTTGTTGAGATCAACCTGAGTGTCGCATATGCAAACCATATTGAAGGCTCCAATGAACCATGGGTTTTAACAACATGTTCTAGATGTACGCAAGATGGACTGGTTAATGGTCTTGAAATTAAATTTAACCCAAGATTTAAAAAATAAAATAATAATAATAAAGAAAACCTAATGGAGTCTTAGGTCCAAAGTTGACTATATCTCCAATCAGCTCCACTCAGATGTGGGATAAACCCACACCTTATTTCCCTTTAACCAAACCTGTAATTTCACCTGCATTGGACTACTTTCCAACATTCGATGTGAGATGCATATTCCAACTAATTAATAAATTAGCCAACAATCAGTTATTGCTAAGCTCATTGACGGGTATTCTCTACATAGAGGAAGCCATTGGTTCAGCTACCATGGAAAATTGAGGCCTTTCCTTATCAAAAACGATGACTGTTTGCAGAACCGTAAGCTACTGGGCATGCATTTGTTGCTTGCGTAGCAACATGTATCAACAAAATAAAGGGATTTTGACCCAATATGTAGTATGCTTATAGCTATGTTCAAGATAATGGGCTTTCAGGACGTTCTAACCCAAGGTATATATTATTATTATTATTATTATTTTTTGGGTGTATGCATGATGAAGGGGCTAACATCCCCTACCCCACCTCATCCTCCAGCCCCACACACACAGACTAAACACATCAACAACAAAAAAGGGGGAAAACCCCAACGTACTATAGCCCCCACACACCCACACACAGACTAAACACATCAACAACAAAAAAGGGGGAAAACCCCAACATATAGTACGTTGATAGCAATTAAAAAAATATATTATAATAAGTGAAAATATGCCTATGATATATCACCGAGAAATTTTTCTGCACACGCACGCACGCGCACACACACACACACACACACATATATATATAATCTCTTCAAGGCACTATAAATTCAAACAATGTAGATTAGTTTACAAGTTCCTTAAGAAGAAGAAGATTGCATCAGCAGGAAAAAGATTCATGTACAGAAGGAAATTTGTTCATTTTCACTGGATTTTATGTGTATAGCAGTAGAAGTAACTTAATTGGTAAAAGACAGCAGCAGTAGCAGTTGATAAAGCAGAGGCAAGCACTAACAGTAGATAGCTGATAACTGGTAAAGGAAGAGACAATGTGTAACAGATCACTTCCAATTTTAAGTTGACTGATTTAGAATATACATCGGTTTAATGCTGGGTGCAGTCTTTTCAAATCATCAATTAGGATAGCAGAAGTTTAGTGCCTCACCAATAACCAAGCCATACCCATTATCGATCTAATTGGAGCCATATGATCCATTTGAAACTCAATTTCTTAAGGTTCATCTACCGATCTGAACATATGTTTATAATTAATTCTAAAATTTGGCTGATCTAAGTAATACTGAAAACATATACATTTAGCATTTTGGCCTTTGCTTGATTGAATCTATTATGTAAACAGGCTTTTTTACTTTCACCATTTTGTTTGCCACTAAACCTCCCCAAGGAAAACAAAATCCCTACTTCCGAACCAAATGGTAAGAATTGAGCATGAAAAAGTTAAGAGTGGCTGGAAATTAAAAAGAGGCATATATCTTTAAAATTAAGCATAAAAGAATTCATCTTCACCTTAGTGCATGTACTAATAAAGCAACTAATATTTCAGCAGGATTTCCAAGAGTTTTCAAATGCAGAAATGAGAAATATCTTTCTAAAAATATCCCTACATGACAAAAGTTTGAGAAACACATAAATTTGTAGATTACAACATCTAAGAGCTAATGTTAGTTATCATCTCATGTATCTTCTATCATTTACCATAATTGAATGGAGATAAGTTCTGTGGCAGAAGGTGGCATAGAATTGAGAAATCTTATTGGCACATACCTGAAGTTGTGAAAATCATCCTGGAGGACCTTGATTGCTTCAATCACAATCAAACCAGCAATACTAGCATTTGTTGTAGCAACAGCATGAACAATGTTACCAGCAATACCTTTAGCATCAAAAAGACTATGCAAAGGAATCCCAAAAGATGATGCCCTGATATTTGCAGCAGCAGTCACAAACTCTACAGCTAATTGATCATCTTTATCGAAAGTCAGGTTCCCAATGTCCTAAGGCACATAAAGATAACATGTAACATATAACGGATAGAAGTCTTGTTCATGAAATAATGATAATGGTGTACAGACCTCATTCCTTTTCTCAATAAATAATCTCAGAGCCTCCAGAAAAATCTTTGTATTTTCAACAAGACTCCAAACATCCTGTGGATTCTTAAAACCAAGAGATGACATAGCCGAGATTGCCGACTGCTCAGTCCTGCCATTTTCCACATTCCCATTTTTCTGGGTGAACCTGTCAGGAAATACATCTCTAATATATATTGGCCTAGGTTTATTTCTGTTTTTCCATGTTTCTTCATTAGCCAATGCAACTTCAGTGTTATATCCAAATACATGGTCATATATCTTTCGAGCATATTGCTCAGGATCTTCATCTAAGCTTCTCTCAAAAACATCTTCTGTATGCTTTGATGAGTCAGCACCATCACTGGAACGCACATTAAGATCATTGCCCTGGTTTTTGTCCCCAAACAACTTTGCAAAAAGCAGGTCCTTTGCCCAAACAATGCAATGAACGAACTGAACAATACATAAATAATTTCATCATAAAAACGATACGAAATGCAAATAAACAGAGAAAAAACAGCTAAAAAAAAATATATGAATATTTTTAAAGGAAAAAGTAGCAAAAAGGCAACATATTTAGAAAAGTTTTCTCTGCAACACTAGAAACAAAAGCAATTCAGTATATACTGAGTGGTCGGATTCCCAAAACCTAAAGTGAGGATCAGCGAACATTCCAAAGTAAATAGTAAAATCGAGTTCAAATTTTGGCTCTACAAAAGAATCTTTACTATAAACATGTCCAAGTAGGGATAAGAATGGGTGGGTCCAAGGGCTCAAATTTTTTAATCAAAATTATAAAATTTTCATTTTTAAGACAAAATTTTGATTAGGGCGGGCCAAGGGCTGGCCCTTTGACCCGCCCATGCTCATCCTTTCACGGTCCAAGCAACAATGACTGATATAGCACATAGTTCAGTGCAGCAAGTCACAACACTGGGACACAACAGTAAATATCTGATAAATACTCGCTGTTAATTCCCATAGCTTTCTGCTTGGTACTTCTGCCTCCCCAGCTTATATTTTACATCTGCTAGGCTCGTATATTTACTATATAATATAATTCTAAACACAAATATATTGTTATATACATTATTGTTGTTGTTATAATTTGTGCATCATCAATATTTATTAGGAAAAGATATGACAAATGACGCATTTTATGTATAGTGCTGGTCAAGGTGGTCAAGTTCACATGTAGTCAGCATGCACTTTTCGTTATAATAAGCTCTTTCTGCAAATCCAAGGAAATATATCCATATAGCATGCAGGTTTGCATCCATTGCAATAGTATTATATAATGGCTACAAGTTGTATATAAAACAAATGATCATGAACCAATTTAATTTTGTTCTTATCACAATCTAGCAAATTCGAATTTAATTGACACTTCTAATCAGCAGCATGCCCTGGGTCTGGTATCTCCATATATACAATGAGCAAACGGGAAGAAGAATGGTGTATGTGCACAATCAGACAAATCAGTTATTCTTCCAGAGCAAGTGATCTATAGAAAAGGAAGATTCAAATTAGAGAGTTCCTAAATATAAAGGTAAGATATGAGGGCCAGCATGAAGCCAAAACTCAAAAGAGACATTCTACAACAGACGAAAATCCTCCAAAACAGAGAACCCACTTTTACTTCTGTTTTTCATGTTACAAGTTATACCATGCTCCATTAGTCATAGCCTTGCATCCTCTAATACCAAATAGCCTATTGCCTTTACTGAATGGTACAAAAAATGTGCAGAATTTTAATGTGACAGAGAGTGCAACAAAACTTCAAGTGCATTATTTCGAATTATTTTGTTTAGGCAAGGACAGGTGAACATTTTAAACAAAAAGCACCTGCTGTGAAGATAAAACACAGTACAATGTTAGCATGATTGATATAATACATTAGCAATTGATTACTCTAGAAAAAAAAAAAGGAGATGCATAAATTGCAGCCTATTGATTGAGGAAAACAAGAACACAAAGGTTATCCAAAATTATGCTCTCATGTGCAGTAGAAAAAAACCCATACCTTTGACGGAGTGCTTGTAATGGTGCAGACAGGATATGTTTTAGGAGTTGGCTTTGGCTGACATTCATAGCACTCAGTTTTACCCTTTACATGGACAGTGACCTGATAAAGAGATATACATAATAATCATAAAAGGCAAATGGTTCATGATCAACATCCTATCAAAAGAAATTATAATCAGCATAGAATTTAAGCAACAAAAATACTACTAGGCAATGAAAGTTTAGATATAACAAAATTTCCACTCGGTTAATCCCTCAAAAGCAGAAATTGCACCACATCATGTTATACAATCTTTCTTCTACCATTCCAAGAAGAATTCCAGATTTCAAGGTTACAAGATCTAGAGGTTGTTTCTCAAAGAGTCTGCCACAAATTCATATTGGTAGCTTTACTAATCAAAATCGAAAAAGGCCACATTTCTCACCCTATTGATTTAATTCTATGTCTCTACAATCCTGAAACGATGCACTATAAGTACAGTACAAGCGCAACACAGAACTCTTTCCCACCTCAATATTTCTTAACTGTACAATAACTTACGGCATTATAAAGAGTTCATATTTAGTCTGACAAGGGTTAAAATAATCAATTCAAATTTTTAGCGCAAGTAGCCCACTTCCATAATCCTCATCTGATTCTCCACGCCCACCAGGAGTACAACACAGAGAAACTGCCTCCAGCTTACAATAAACCAGTTCCACCTTACAGGGTCAGAGAGACCTTCAATAAGTTCCTTTCGACTTCTTCTTTCTTTTTTCCCTCTTTTCCTTAATTTAGTTTTTCTCTCAGTTCTTTTGATTGAGAATGGTCAACCACTCACCCTCTCCCTTCCTTATTCTCGACATAAGGACGCTAACACTCGCCACGGTGAGGAGAAATGAGGTTCCGTAACTTTTCATGTAGAACACAGTGCATAAGAAATTACCCACACACTGGAGCTGAAACAATTGAGATACCATAAGAAATGAATGCATCTATCAGAAGTTAGAGAAATTATTGTGATGGCCTGTGATGGCCTGGGCATTTGCAATGGAGGCCAATAAGTTGTGCTGGTTAGGAGCGCAAGTATGGTTTGTTCAATTTGCTTGATTTTTAGTCATTTGTTTGATTCAGGAATTTGCTAGTTAAGTTGTTATTTTGGATTAGAAATGTCTACTTCAGATTTTACTTGTCAGTATCCACATAAAACCTATATAAGGGCTATAAACAATGAGGTAATCTTCAGCTTAGAGAACTAATGATAATTTAAGTTGAGTTTTGTTACAGGCTGCAGTCTAGTTATCTTCTCCTCATCTATCGCTGTCTTCTTTTCTCCCTTCACCAGGTTAAAATGGTCAATATCTAATTTTTTCCCTTCAATGTTAGATGTTAACCTTTATAAGGTTATATATTATTTCTCCAGTATCTTTCTTTGTTTTTGCAACAGGCACCACCAAAGAGAAACACCACTTCATCACCACTACGCATAAATTGGGTTCATGCAAGTATCTTTTGACAAACCATTTTAAGTAATATGAAAATAAACAAATAAAAAAGGGCCAGACTGACTTGCATACAGACTAATGCTAATTGTAAAGAAAAGAAAAAAAAATTAAATGATATGCTCTTGACTCACCTGCCCTAGGAAACCTGTTGTTCCACTTTCGACCAATGGTACTTCAGCAGCCAAGCAAAGGCGATTAACATGTCTTCTTGCATCTAGGTTGTCCAGACCATTCAAAACCACATTGAATTGCTTAAAGAATTCAACATTAAAATCAGGATCTTTGACATTTGCATGGTACGGTGTTATACTAATGTGAGGCTTAAATTTCAGAACAGCTTCTCGAGCAACCTGGAAAAAAATAATAATGATAATGTGGGAGTAAGCAGAACACCTCAATACACACTTGCACGTGAAAAGAGAAGCATCAGCTACTGCATTTTGAGCAGGATAGATGATAAGGAATTCGCTTACATACTTTAGCCTTAGACTGCCCAACGTGACTCTGGCGGAATAAGAATTGCCTGTTTAGATTGCTGACTTCAATAGTGTCCATATCTATCTGCAAAAGTCAAAGTTTAGAAAAATGGGTAGGTTCAACGAGGAAATTGCATGAATGAATCAATACCATAATCATCAGGAGATCTAAATACGTATATCTAATTATATTTATATCTGAAAATATAACTACTTCTTCAATCAGGGCATAACAGGATATTAGACTTCTATTCATATCATCTAAGGGAATAACAAACTATGGCTTTACCTTCTATAGCATAGGACCCAAATAAGTAAACCTACAATTAGGAAACTTAAGAAGGAAGAAACCATGTATCATCCTGCAGTGTAAATCAAATTAAGCAAAAACAAATGCATCAGTGACGGATCATAAATTGACTGGCCTGTTGAAAGACAAAATATCACATAACCAACATGATGATAGCAGAAAAAGAAAGAAGACCACATCAACAAAGCCTTTATCTTGAAACTTTGGGATCGGCTACATGAAACCTTTTCTTCCATTCAGCTTTGTTCAGAGCCATCTCCATCCATGTTCTTTTAGGTCTACCTCTAATCCTCCTAACTCAAAAAACTATAGTTCTACCACTTCTCCTAATTGATACACATATAAGCATCAGCTGCACCTGCCCAAACCATCCCACTCGGTTCTTTCTTATTTTATCCTCAACAGGAAGAGCCTCAAACTTCTTGCAGATACACTCTTTTTTTTTTATATCTATTAGTGTATTACAACTCATCCATCTCAGCATTCTCATTTTCTATCACACCCCTTTCATTAATATGTTGTTGCTTAACTATAGGAATAAAAGCATTGCTTATCTTACAGTTGTCCCTTAAAATTTCCCCTTCAAACTAGGGAAAATAAATAATACCATCGCATGATAAGTAGGATAATCACAAACTGGAGAAAAGAAACAAGGGTTGAAGAATGAAGAGAAGGTTTTACAATCAAGGACAAGATTAGAAAGAATTTCAGTGGGTTTAACTGCAGATATACTGATTCACATATGCTCTCTGCGGTATCATGGATAAATCCTATATCTCATTAAGCTCCTAACTGAAGGAAGAGAAAAAAGGGAAGCTCAAATTTCAAATACAAATTAACTATTTATTTTAGTAGGAGAAGTGGACATTAATAAGGTTTAAACAAGCAAACACATATAACAAAAGATTTGGTTACCAGGCCTCCTAAACTTAGGTGAACTATAAACTAGTTTTGGAATGCAATTGATTCTGTTCTTACCAGGCTTAGCAGTTTACACATTCTAGGGGGTGCAGAAGCAAAGGTCCAAGGAAATGTTGAAAGCAGATTTTGCATATTTAGGGAATTAATGATAACACTTAGCAGAGAACTAAGTGATGGAAAATTATCAAGGGAATGCTCAAGTAAAATGCTAGATTTGAAAAGACCCAATGCATGACATCGAACTTTTTGAATTTATGATATGATGTTGGTAAGATGAACAAGGGCACATGGAACATACAAATATTTACTAAAAAAGCACAAAAAAAAGAGTTGGCAATGATGGAACTACAAAAGACTCGTGAACTAATAAAATCACAGTAGAGTATAGGCTTTGTCCAAAATGCCCGGTGCCCACCCCAAACGTGGACGCTGCCCACTTGGCTGGGCAGACTGGTACAAACCCGAGTACTTCACTCAAAACCCTACTAGGCCAAATCGGGTGTGCAACAGTAAGAAAAATCTAGGCTAGGCAGCCTGACCAGGCTCGGTTGAAAGCAGCCCTGAAATGGTCAAAAAACGGCTATATTACGGTTTTTTATGAAAAAAACCCTCAACTAAAAAAAACAAAATAAAGGGTAAAAAGATTTTGAGCGGCCTCTCTAAATAGAGAGCCATATTTTCAATTTTTTTCTATACAAATTCTCTCACTCTCTCGTATTTCTCTCATCCTCTAAAATATTGCAATATAGTCTCTAATCTCTCTTCTATCTCTCTAACCCTCTAATTGTACTACAATTTAACCATTATTCTCTCTTCTCTCTCATTTTCTCATTTTTACTATTTTCTATGGCTTTATCCTCCTACTATGATGATGAGTCCGAAGAGGGACCACCCAACAGATTAACTTCCTCAGAAGTTACTTTAAGTTCATCTGTCAAGCAAAGCACCAATGCTCCTTCTCCATTTAGTATGAATATGAACATGGAATAAGGATACGACACAACAAGAGTACTGGGATATGACAAATCCTAGAAAAATAGGACACAGGGACACGAAATATAAATATATGTTTACTTATGCATGCATTTTTATATAATTCACACAAAAAAATTAATATCCATTTATGCATCGTTAAGATATTTTACTTGAAGTAGAAATAAAAAGGACAATAAACTCAATGATTTAAAACCTACGAAGCAAGGATACAGATACGAACATGGGTGTGAACATGGAAAGCGGTAATTTCAGAAAAATAAGGACACATGCGGCAAGATACGGTAAAGAAAAAAGAATTACCTAGCCGGCGATCCAATCTGCCGACAGTGAAGGAGGCCAGGAGGCGGAGCAAGAGAAGAGGAGAGGGGAGGTAACACGTACTCGTAGCCTTGAAAGATCCTTGCAGAAGCAAAATTGCTCTCTGTGCCTGAGGCGGGGGGTCCTGGTGGAGGCGGAAATCAGCGGCAGAGATTGCCGACGAATGGTAGGGGAGGAGGCGGAGGATAGGGAAGAGTTGGGATTCCCAACTTTCATTAGTTTAAAAACGAAAAAAATTACAAGTTTGCCACTATTGAATCCCAAGCCGCGTCCACATCGCATCTCGCAGCATCGATTTTTTCATTCGGATGTGGATTTCGCGCATCAAACACGGATTTTCCCGTGTCCGATGTGCGTCCACACCTGCTCCGCATCAGACACGAACGCAATGAGATTTTTGCCGCGTTCGTGCTTCATTGTTTAAAACATAGATACTAATCAAGTGATCATACGAAAGAAAATAATCTATATTCAATTCAATACCTTGAATAAAAGATGTAAGCCTCTAACTTTAAAAACACAGACACAGACACAATGAGGTTTTTGCCGCATCCGCACTTCATTATTTAAAACATAGATACTAATTAAGTAATTATACGAAAGAAAATAATCTAAATTCAATTCAATACCTTGAATAAAAGATGTAAGCCTCTTAACTTTACAAAGCATTTAATGTTCATTTGCTTACTATTCCTTTTATGACAAAATAATTTTTTATATATATTTTTAAGCAAAAAACATATCCATGGTATCCAACACAGAATTACTATAACATTTTCAAAACATAATAGTCTCGACATGCGATCTATATGACTTTTTGAAATGTACAAAGTTCCGGCACATAAATTTTTAGGTTATTAAAATCTAATATGGTTTTGGTGCATCTGATACATATCAGCAAGTGTCATACAAGTATCGGTGTTTTCATGCATATCCAATACGGATACAACACCCATCTTTAAGTGTCCATGCTTCACAACTCCTCCTAAAAAGCCTCCTTCTAAAGTGTGGAGCTTCTTCGTGAGGGTCAAAATCAATGACGATACTGGAAATGTGATCTCGTACAAGGCAAAATGCTCTAGCTAAAAAAAATTGTTATAAGCACATCACTAGCAAGGGACTACCCTTATGAGATGCCATATGAAAGGCCCAGGGAAAAGACAAGGAGGTCAAATGAACATTTGTCAATCTCTTATCTCTCAATCATCCACTAGATGTAGCCTTTCTAATGTCAATTTAGAGCTAAAACTAAAAAAGGAAATCATAAGGCCAATATTTATAAGAAATTTACCTTTTAATTTAGCTTAAGGAAAAGATTATGAAGGAATGATTAAAGTTGCTTTTTAATCTTGGTTTTCAATAGTTTTCTTATTAAACTTGCCAACATACTATTTTAAGAAATTATAAAAAAGAAATAATAATAATTTTTAGTTCCACTAGCCTTTATTATTGAATCTCTTACTTCAGATATGTAGACTTCTAGGCAAAAAAATAGCTTATTTATGTATTACAACATATTAGATTGATGAAAATTGAAAAAATACAAGAGACTAATCCTTTTGTTGCTGTTGTTGCTTTTGTTGAAGTACATGTATGTCAAAATGTTGCAGAATCATTTTTTTAAGAAACTAGCAAAATGTGAAAATTCTTTAAAAAAAAAATCTCTTTCTTCCAATAATACTAGCAATAATGTTATTGTGGATTACGTACGAAGTTCTTTACTATTATCATGCTATGGTCTTGGTGATTTTTTTCACGTTAGATGATGCGTCATACTGTAAATAATATTCTACATAATGTTTTTGATGAAATTAAAATAGATATGCTCATTTTTTTATCTCTAGTTCTACGAATAGAATAAAGAGTTATAAATAAATTTGAAAAATAAATATAATATGATGCCTTTTATTTTTAGTTCTATGAATAGAATAAAGAGTTATAAATAAATTTGTAAAAAAATATATAATATGATGTCTGAAAAACTTCCACCAAAAAATTGAACATAGGTGGAACCGCGGAAGTTAGCTTTAGATCATCAACGAGAGAAGTAACTAACCTTGAAAAATATTTTAGTGGTTATTTAAAAGCATGTAGAGACAATGAACTTACTAAAAGTTCTTACTATAGCTTTTGAGAGAACATTCAGTACCCGAGAATACTTAATAAATGACCAAAGGACTTAGTTGGGATGTACCCATAAAATTGTGATGCAATGTTTTTCTTGAATTGTTTGAATTCCATAGAGCATGTAATATAAAAAATCTGAATTAAGTTTCAAATAAAAAATTTACTTTTTTTTTTAAAGAAAATCAATGTAAATAGTTACATCTTTATTCATTTTATAATAGTTTTTGCCCTTTTTATATCTCTAATGTTTTTTCAATATTTTTTTAAAAAAATTTTGGCAGGCTATCCGGGTCCAACAAATACGAGTCGAGTGGGGGTAAAACCTGTTCTGGGCCAAGGCCAGGCAGCTCATTGGACGAGCCTTGTGGAGTAGCATCTACTCTAACAGAATTATTCAAAAAAACCTAGACAATATACATTACTAACTTTCCCAAGAATTTAATCAAGTAAAACACAGTTTATAGGCAATCCCAGTTTCAACAACTCAAAAAAAACAAAGAAAGGAAGGTAAAGTAAATCATAGGCTTAGTTTCATAGTTGAACAAGTTAAAACCAGACAGAAGCATAGGGCGGAAAATCCGATCTTAAGACTGGAAGTCCACAGCCCTTGGAGCAGAAATTTGCTGGAAGCCTACAATTCTGATTTGCAAGGCATTTACACTTGCTATTATCCATGTTGCCCTCCAAACATTGGAAAAAGAAACAAGCTGTAGCAGTTGCCGCTACACCTTCATGTGGATTAGAACAAAGATGCCCCAAGCTTATGCTTATCCAAACATCTTCAACATGTTGGGTTCATTTTTCTTATAGGATGCTAAGCACTATGTTTAGTATTTTGCTGTGGGTATATCAACCCTGTAGACTGCAAAGGATAAATGGAATTTGGGCCCATATAAGGAGGAATTATAGCAAAATTCAATTCTGAATCAGTGGCTAGTAGTTAAAGAAAAAACACATCAATTTAGGTGACTATGGTATTTAAGGCTCTGGCTTGGTCCATTCAAATCTAGAATACCAAAGCTTTCACCATTCTCGACTAGTTACGCATAGATCTAATGTGGCTCCAAAAAGAAAAAAGAAGAAAGAAGAAGAGAGAAGAAGAAAAAGGAGAATACATTACTTGAGCAAATCACAGAGTATTCACTTGCATATGCAAGTTCAATCCTAAAATGAAATGGATTCCTTGTGCCGAGTGTGACTGTAATAGAGGAAGTGAATTAAGGTTCCGACAGACATCAAAAGCCCAGACGAAAGGTTAATTAAAACCCTACAATCCACAATACTTGAAAAAATAGGCAAGAGCAGGAGGGGAGAAAAGAGAGCCCTTTTCCAGTTTCAAACAAAACCCTAAATAAATAACTGGGAACAAGTAAAATAGAGAAAGAATCACATACTATGTGAATATCTCGGAAGCCGGAGAGGGCAAGGGTTTTGAGGAGCTCGCAGCCAATCCCGCCGGCCCCCACCATGAGCACCTTCGCTCTCTGCAACCGGCACAAATCCCCCCACCACCATAAGTTCCAATCAGAAAACAGTTGGAGAAATGAGTTGAGTGAACGAATGAATGAATGAGAAGAAGGAGTGAGGAGTACCGTAATCGCCTCCATCTGAGAGTCGGACGTCGTCGCCATGGGACCGATCAGACGAAGCGCAGGGAGAGCAGCGAGAGAGAGAAAGAGAGAGAGGGTTTGGTTTGGTTTTGAGAAGGGAAGGGAAGGGGGGAATCTGAAATGTAGAAGAAAAACTAATACTAACAGCGGAGCATTCCCCACTCCAGTAGTTAATTTATTAATAATAGATGGAGTTATTAAAACGAAGATTGGGAGAGATTAAAATTAATATTTAATTTTTTTTAAAAAAAAAAAAAAAAGAGGCTCCGGTCCTCCTTTGCCTTTTGGTCTTCTTAGATATTAATAAATGTATTATACTTTTATTATTATTCCCATTAGAATGAGGAAATGAAAAAGTAGTGAAGCTTGAAAAGGGAAGTTCACGGGCCGACTTTTCGCGGAAGTTTGTTTCCCATTGATTGCTTTCCCAGCCAATAACATGTCCAATTGGGCTGGTTGCTCTCCGGGGTGGGCCTCGCATTTGGCAGGCAGGCAGCAGAGTTATTTGGGAGTTAAACTGTCAGGAAGGGAAGGAATGGACGGAGGGAAAGAGTGGAATCCCCAATCCGAAATATTCTTTAATATAACAACATGAAATTCGAAAATTATAATTTGGTATATAAATATACGGCAAAAATGCAATTTGATAAAGACTCAAAAAATGAGCATCAGTCTTAAATTTTAGGATTTGAGGTGGATCGACAAACTCTAAATTCAACAAATTGATAGGGTGATTGTCCATTCTTGCACCAGGGTGGCTTGGGCCCTGGTTTCTATTTGGGTCCCCTGGCCTAGCTCGACTCCAAAAACTTGTAATATTTTATTTATTGCTGCTCCATTGGTCAAACTTTTGTTAGATCTCACAGCGAATCATGTAAATAAATGGCTGGCTGATTGGGCTTGCTTGGAGCATGCAAGATCTAAGTTGTTGCTCTCACTTAGAAATGCCAGTATCTATACATTCTGTAATATCTCTCTCTCTCTCTGTATGATAAAGCTGTGCTCTCAGCGGAGGTTCTGCATGCAGAACAATCGTACTGTAGATATTAACAAAGCCTCGATAAGTTGGAAACCAATACAATACAATACAATACAAAATTAGGGCTCCGAGTTCAGCTGGATTGCAACTTATTCGTATTATTTGTCTGGCAATTCAATGAATTGAACAAATCATTAGGGCCATTCAACGAATCTATAAATCGCTGAGTATAAACTCAGCGTGTTTTGGGTTTTTAGTTTTCAAGGTCGATTCATTTATGACTTATTTGGACTCTATGAAAGTTCACATCTGATCTGATCTCGAATCCACCAGGACTGGAGTTCTATTGGGCTGAAATTTGCACCGAGCCTTAGAATGGATTGGCTCGTTCCCAAATGTAAATGCTGGATTCAGATATGCAATGGGCTTCTACTTATGCATTCTCAACGGGTCGGTCCGAAAGGGCGCAAGCAAAGGGCTGGATCCAGAGAGGCAACAGGCATCTCGATATGTATATGGGCCTGTGCTCAGATCGATCCAAACACCAAAAAGCGTTCAGCCCGTTCTTGAAATTCTAGAAGAAGAAGTAGTCCCTCCCCGTCTTCAGTCTGAGACTGAGATGGAAGTCTTAAAGCCTCCTTTGAAACCCGAAAGCAACCGCAATGGCGACGAGCGTGGGGGGCAACGAGGCGGTGGACTTAGAGCCGGACGAGGGCCCCGCCGTCCGTCCCTCCACCCATTCCCAAGATCAGATCCACCATCACCGCTGCCGGAGACGCCAAGGAGACCAAACGCAGAGGCTTTCATGAATCCGTGGCCCGAGGCAGAACTCCAGCGCCGCCTCGCCGACGCCAATTTCGACTCCATCACCTCCGATGGCGGGCCCGGCCCCGGCCCCCCAAAGGTGTACGCCAATCTTTTCTTTTCTTTAGTTTCTGCGTGTAATTTCAATCTCAATTCAAATTCCAATTGATAGGGTTTCAATAGGAGTAATCAGATTCAAACCCTATAGGATTTGGGGCGTGCACGCTCGTGTGTGTGTGTGCGAGCATACGCTGTTTGTTTGACAAAATAAATACTAATTTCTCATGTAGTGCCGGTTATTTGTTGTATTGTATTCTTTCTGGTGTTAAGTAAGTGCTTGAGGGATAGATAGTTGTAGTCACAGGGTTGCATGAGGAAGCACAAGAAGATCGTCTCAGGAGGTCTTCCGCGAACGTGGTCAGATCAATAACTTGGACCTCAATCTCGCCCGCAGGACTGGATTTGTGAAGGTCAGCTGAACAATACCTGCTCTTTCTTCTACAAGTAACATGGATACATCTCTGCATTGCTAAACTTTTCTGATGCTGAATCTGTGACATACTGCTATGGTTTTTTTTCCCCTTCTCACCGACTGCCAGTCTTTTCAAACTTCAATATCACCACTATAGTTCATCTTTTTGCATCCATTAATGCACAAATTCATTAGCTAGGCATGCATGTGTAGGCACGCATGTGTCCCCTAAGCCCCTCCACCTTTAAATATTAGTTTGATGAGCCAATAAAGACGATCTTACGAATGCTTATGTTCAGAAAATCAACAAGAACCATATCACTTACCGATATTTATTTATTCATACAATATACTATACAGTTGTCTACTTGAGAACTATTAGTTTTATCCAATGAGCCAAACTGGTTCTTTCTCCTTACGCATATCCCTCAAAAGGTAGTGGTTCTCCTTTCACCTACAAGGACTTAATGAGTCACATATACTTGGTGCATCACCTTAGAATGCAACATCTAGCCTAATGGCTCAATACGTTTCCAGGGAGTGTTATTCCACTAACATTTTTTCAATTAATGTTTCTAGAACGAGAGGTTAGCAATGGACACTAGAAAAACCTCAAATTCTTTGCTTCAACTCGGTGAGGGGTCGAAATGTGGGTTGGAATTTGGAAACGAAGAACTGGACCAACTGAGCCAGCTCATACAACATGAGACTTGTTTCTGTTATTGGTGGTTATGAGATTGAATGAGATTGAATATTCCCACTACCAGTGAACAAGACAATTTTCATATTAAATATAGGAACACAAGATGGCATGCTTAATTGCTTATTACACATGGGCTTGAACTCACAACACATAAACAATCTAGTAGTTCGCGAAGCATCATTGTGATCCATACAATAGAAGGTTTAAGTAAAATATGCCTTTCAATGGAAAAGGTTTTAATTATTTCCTGATCCCATCATTCAATACCATTAGTAATTCCAAGATTTGAAACCTCGTGGGAGAGTCTATTTCCCCTTTAGGAGTTTCGTTCCTTATGGGTGCTTCTTTCTCTTTAATGGAGTGTCTATTGTAAGTCTACATACCTTTCTTCAGAAGACAGAGATAAAAAAAAATTGAAGAATAAGTAAAAAGTATTTGTAATCTTTGTACAATTGGACTAGGCTCAAACCACTTGAATAGTTATGTTAATGCAATGGACCAGGTTGGCATGTTATGTTTTCAAATAGGATGAAGAAAAACAACAACCACAATAAGGCACTAATCTTGCGATCAGTTACATATATCTTTTCAATATTCAACTATGTTAATGTTATTCTTTCTTCTCTTGGTTCTTTATCACATCAACAACTGCCTTGTCCTTTTTTAATGCCTCAGTTCTTGTTTCTTTTGGTCTACCCCCTAGACCCTGTCGCTCCCATACTCTTTTTTACTTTTATCAACCATGTTCCTGCAATTTTTCCCAACTGGAGCACTTGTTGGTCTCACTAAATAGGAACTAAAGCTATAATTCATTAAATTTTTTGGTGTGCCATTACAGTTAAACTCTCAATTTCCATTCTATTATACACATATCTAAGTCAATAGTGAATTTAAAATTACTCAACCCGCAATGTTGTGAGTTTTTTGCTATTACGAAATAGAGAACTGAATCTCATTCTTCAAAATTTGTAAGAGACTCCGTTTCTTCTGAACACCAACATTATTCTTTATGCATCTGCATATGTTATTTAGAAATATTGATTCTGTTGCCAAAACTTGGATCAAAATCGTTGAAAGCACCATACTAACTAATACCAAAATATGAGGAATAACCAGTAAATAAACTGAGTTCTAACTTTGTACTTGATGATTCACTCTTGTGGTTTTAAAACCATGCTTGTCTCAAGCTTATTTTCTGTTAAACTGGCTCCAAGATGATGTCAAACCTTGCCATCCTCACTTAAGCATCAGCTGGAGTCAGATTCCATACTTTATTTTTTGTTTTCTGGTGTCTTCTCTGACCGATCTAACCAGATTCTTTGGTATATAATCCAATACGGAGCATCATTCTGGCACTAGTTTGGGTTATTCGTAGTATATATTCAATTTGGATACTGGAAGCACTTTACGAAATTTTGAGCTATCTATCTCTGTTGTTGTAGGCTCTGCTGGTCTTCCTTTTTGGACTAATTGGACTAAAAAACCTTAACTTCTCTGAAAACCAGCACTTAATTATTATTCCTTGAAAAGAAACAGATATTTCTTATTTGGATGTGCATGCTTCCTTTGAATATTAGAACGAGTTACTTGCCTACTATGCTGATTGTAGACAAAACAAAGCAAATAATTCCTTTAGCTCAAAAAAAAAAAATACAAATAATTCCTTAACAAGTGATTTCGGTGTGGATCATTGAATATGTAAGGAGACTGAGGTTTTTCACATACCCTTTAAGAAGTTAATGGATATGAGATATCAGCATTCAGCGAATCTATTGAGGTTTCATTTTATTTTTTCCATGGATGACTGTAGTTTCCAGCTCACAGTGACTCAGGCTGTTATGGGTAGGCAAAAGCTTAATCTGAACTTTAGTGGCTGCATGGAGTTTGTTTTAGCAAGGCTGCCCCGTTACTTGTGTTACAATTTTGATGTTGGTATGTGTACTACAAGTAATATTTTCAATGATGTAGTGATGGTATTGTTCCAAAAAGAATCAGTTTATCATTTTTCACTTGGAGCTTACAAGAAAATGGTCGCGTCCACTGCCAAATCATCACTGTAGTTCTAGGGTTCTGGATGTTGTAATCATAAGTAGAGTTTCATTTTGGTACCTGGTGATGAAAGTAGAACCCTTATGAAATAGGATATTGAACACCAAGAATTGTCTTGTTTATTCTGAAATAGTAGCTTGTAGAGTGGCGTATAATATATTCATCAACATTTGCTGCCATCATAGGCTGCTTTCGAGTAAAATGACCGTCCTATGGTTTTTCGGTAGGAATTTTGTGCTTGAAGAAGAATAATATTGTGATCGTCTTTCAAGTTTCAACTAAATCATACCTTTGTGGTTGGTACCAATTCTCAGGTTTCTGCTTTGTGACTGTACAAAGAGAGGGCTTGCAGTAAAGCTGAGATGCCAATGTGGTTTAGTCTCGTGCAACTACGAATCAATCCCCTGAATCCAGTGTCCTATGATAGACTTGAGGAGAAACTTAGGATGGCAAGGTTTTCTATCCGGAATTGCATTTCTTTCAGGGCATACTATAAGAAAACACTTACTAATTCATTGTCAGGAAAAACAATTAAAAATAAAAACTATTTTTGGCAAATCAGTCAACTCACTGTCATCTTGCACAGCTTAGAAGAATTAAAACTTTGGTGCATTATAATCTATATGTCTGCTTCAGCAGTTTGCTTTTTGATTATTATATTATCAAATTCAGTAATTTTCTGTTAACTGAATCAAATATGCTATTTTGTAAAGTTATTTGTGATTCAGGGTTATGCATTGATTGAATATGAGAACTTTGATGAAGCACAAGCTGCAATTAATTCACAAGATGAATCTGAGATCCTCGCGCAAACCACCTATGTCAACTGGTTGTTTAGCACTGGATCTTTCAACTGTAGAAACATGGAGAGGTAATATAGTATGTTTAATTGAATAACTATCTTCTTTGCTTCTTGCTTTCGGTATGACTTAATTCCTTTGTCTCACTTAACTCTAGCATTATTGATTCATATATGCATATGAGCTAGGCAGCCTAGGCTGCTAGCTCTTGTTGTTAAGCTTGCTACAATTTATTTGGGAATGTAGAGGGTTGAAAACAATCAAATTTCTAGGCGTACAAAATACCAAGATTTGGAACAAGGATGTTTTATTTGAGGTCAACCACCATTTTTGAAGTAGTTGCTAGAGTATTGGCACATTATTTTATGAAATCATGACTTCATATAGTCTTTTTTTTTTTTTTTTTGGAGAAAACTTCATATAGTCTTTTTAGCTTTGTTTGATTATTCAAACTCAATAATTTATATCATCATCATCATTCTCCTTCAGTTCTCCTCTTATTTAGTTTTCAGAGACTATCTGTAATTTAGGGATGTCTTTACCAAGTGCTCGAGAACTGCTGCTTTATTGCTTCCCGAATGACTCGTGTTTCTTTTCCTCGTAACACCATGTGCAATCAAGAAGTCTACCAAAGAGAAGATACGGAGGTTATACTGTTCTTATTGTCACCACCATCTCAATTTTCATTTCTGCTATTTATGTGGAGGGCAACAGCCAGGCATTCAGCAGAAGTGGTTGAACATTACATTCCAGCGGGCAATATGATGGGTATGTCTAGGACAGACAAAAACAATATGTTGTTTGATATATTATGTTTAACTCGTTAAAAATGACTGGTTATCTCGTCTATCTTACTGGCCCTTGTTTGCCAGCTTTTCCTCTTCTACTTGAGCTTTGTTTTGGGTTATGCTTCTGCTTTGAAGATTCTCATGAACATGTTTTGTTCCATCAGTTGACATGCTTTCTTTTGCCTCTCTCAAGACATTCATGGAATGAAAGGATGGTCAAGTTGAACATCTCTTTTAGGGTTTTCTGTCGAAGCTTTCTATTGCGAGGACTTGCAAGGAGATCAGCTTCTTTAAGAGGTGAAGCCCTCCCTACGGTCTAAAAGACATGGGAGGATGGGAGAATAGACACATGCAGTCATAGGTTAAAGAAGCACCAGTGAGAATCTTAGGAAGCTTCAGCCTGTGGCAAAGCCAATACTATCCTTCCTCTTGCCTGGAGTAGCACTAGCACCCAACCAGAAAAGATCCTAAAGGGCAGTTCTTGAATATATATAGTTTGAGTTCCCAAAACCATTGTTAAATAATAATCTACAAGGATCTGGATTGATTAGGTAACTAGTATGCTCGACAATACCAACTGACTCCAAAATTGTAAGTCATTGTGTGGAAATGTGGATAACTTCCAATGTTCAAGGTGAATAACCTCACCTCTCTTACTATGTTATACCAGTCTTGTCCTCTCAGCTAGCAGCATCAATGTCCCTTCAGCTTTGACTTGATAACCAGTTTAGCTGTTTGAGTTCTACCCAATTAGGTTTCTTTTTGTTTACTGGGATCAAGTGGCCTTTAGCCTCATTTGTACAGACTAAGCTCATTCAACTGAGATTGATGGAGGTTTATACTGAATTACAACTTCTGGAGGATTTGTCAGGAGTTGTAACCTTTAAATTTCTCCATCTGGACTACACTTCTTGGAGAGACTCTAAGTGAGTGTATGTGAGGTTCTATCCAAAATTTCCCGTGTGCCATTCAGGGGTGTTGGGTATATATAGTTTTCACTTGAATCCATTTGTAGGCCATAAATGTATCTTTCTGTGATGTATTTTTTTTAATTATATTTTGTTGGTAACTAGAGTATATTAAGCACCTATAAAAAACCATCAATATTAAGAGCTATATCCTAGAGCAACTATATGATAGATCACAATCTTCAAATTGTTCTCAGACAACCTTCAACAATTGTAGACCTTAAACTAAGCAACTCACATCTAGACTGTCCATTTTATGCTCAGTTGATGCATTAGCAGATAAGAAGGTAACAAATAAATGATTTGAAAAGAAGGTAACAAATAAATGATTTTTGGTTTTTGAGACCTTCTAGAGGTTTTAGATCAATTTAAAGGGGTTGAGTGTTCAACTAGGTTATTGGTTGTTCTGGATTTGGAAGGGAAGGATTTGGTTGCCTCCTCTAAAGCCTTTCAAAGTACCTAAATCTATCTAGTAAAACTAGATTGAGCTTGATCTCACTAGTATATCTGAAATCATGATTGATGTTAAGTCGATAACTCAACTAAGCTTGAACAAGCTACAGTCATGTCGTTCAGGCTCTTCATCATCATCCGCTTGCCCATGTTGATGACTTCTGATCAATGATAACTGCACATGTTAATAGTTTACTTCTGATCAATGATAACTAAACATGTTAATAGTATATATATTTCTTTGAAGTTCCAGGTCTCTAAATTTGCGTATGAATCATTACAGAAGGTCTTAGCTTGATTTTTTCAGTCTCCTCTCTCAGTTACAACCCCACAGTACTTACCAGAATGCCATGTTAGGGACCATAGTTCCTATGGTTCAAGTTCAACAGAAATTTATGGGACTATAGAAGCCTACTTGTTTCTTTTTTCCTATCTGGGTAGAATGCTAGTCGTATTAGAGCTGCAACATGCTCAGATCCTGGACCCATTCCTAGTGGCAACTCCTACGGTTTGAAGAAAATAGGACAAAATAGAATATACATTTTTTTTTATTACTGTCTTTTTTACCTCTAATAAATAGAAGCTTGGGATCTACAGACCATGTCAACTTAACGTTACTTATCATTTGAGTATCTTGTTCCTCACTTCCTCTTATTCCAACAGTACAGTGCAAGCATTTTATTGTTGAAAGATCTTCTAACCCACTTCTCTAGTGTCTACTAAGAGATTGCTGCTCTGAAAATTCTTAGTTCCTTCCAAATTTAGATATTTCTGTATAATATATATAAGTTTATAGTTTATCCTATGATTCTTTGGTAAATTTATAAATATGCTTTAGTATTTTGTTTTTTTTTTTTTTTTAAAAATCTTGGTTCCATAGGGTTACCTTTCCCATGCACTTTGTTTAGTTTCTGTCAGAAATGTGCATAGATTTTTTGCTCTTTAGGGATTTAGTAACGAATTGTCAGCAAAAACGGTTAGACTAATAAGCTTGGGCAAAGATCCGGGAATTCTGCTCTCTTCTATCCTCCATTACTCCCCTCATTTACAATACCAATGCCAATTAATGTACTTCTTATGTATATAGTATATTTTTTTGCTCAACTTAATCTTATGGAGTACTATACTAAAATGAATGCAAATTAAAGAAGAGTCAAAGAAGGTGCATGCGTTCTGTACTGCAACTCTCTCTTCAAAAACAATTGATTCCTTGCCTGCCACTGGGGGCAGCAGCAAAATCAGGGACTGGTCTTGCTCCTTGTTACGGCTCGCTATAAATTAAAAGTAGTGGGAGCAAGTAGGTCCAGCGACCCGTAAACAGAGGAGGAGGAGATTAGGCCAACAACCCAATTGAGTTGAGTTGAGTTGATTTGATTTGAAACCACTTTGGGTTGGGTTTCTCTCACTTTAGGACTCAGTTTTGATGATTCATGTATCGCATCTTTTTAAACTACTCCTGTAAACTAGTATGAGTAGGGAAATTCTAAATGCACACGACATTTTACTTAGTGACCACCACATCCTATGGTAAAGTAATTTTTACAACATGGGGGAAAATGGTGCTCGCTAGGAGGAAAATGATGCGCATTTAGAATTTCCCGTATAATTAGAGGCTTAATTAGGGATAGATACGATGTGATTGATATTTGATGGAGCAGCAGTGTCGGAAGAGAGGTGAATAAATAGTTAAGTATTCATAACTAGACCATAGAGCTGATGCTTTCTGAGCAACTAGAGACGCTAGTGCACAGATGAGTAACAAAGCCATCCATCCATCTGTCTATGTCATCTGCTCCTGTCATTTGCAAGGAGACACTGATGGGGACTGCTCATATCTGGAAATCTAAAGTATGTGTACCATGATTCAGATAGATTGAGTAGTAACAGTAGTATGATTTTTTTTGTTTTTTTACTTTTAACTTTAATTTTTAGTACTTCATTAGTATTTAGGGGTATTTACTGGTTTGTCCCTCAAATCTTTATATATTATGATTTTGTCCTCCAAATCTTCATATTTAGAATTTTACCTTCCAAATCTCATAAGTTACAACAATTTGGCCCCTTTACAGTTAAATATTTGACTATTTTACCTCTTCTTTCCTCTTTTATTTTCCTCCTTTCTTCTTCTTCTCTCTTCCTCCTCTCTTCTCCTCTCTTCATTATTTCTCCTCTTTTCTTTCTTCTCTCTTCCTCCTCTCTTCTCCTCTCTTCCCTAACACAGTTAAATACTGAAAGAATAGAGGAGAAAGAAGAGAGGAGAAATAATGAAGAAAAGGAGATGAGAGGAGAAAGAGAGAAGAAGAAGAGAGGAGAAATAATGAAGAAAAGGAGATGAGAGGAGAAAGAGAGAAGAAGAAGAGAGGAGGAAAATAGAAGAAGAAAAGAGGGGTAAAATGGTCAAATATTTAACTGTGTTAGAGAAGGAGGCAAAATTGTTGTAACTTATGAGATTTGGGAGGTAAAATTCTAAATATGAAGATTTGGACTGCAAAATCATAATATATAAAGATTTAAGGGACAAACCAGTAAATACCCTTAGTATTTATTTTGCCTCGATAGATCCCTAGAGAGAAGTGTTATTAATTTTTTTGAGAAAAGAAAAGGTATTATTCATGGAGTAGCATATTTTGTTCCCTTTCCAATTTTCAGTGGAAATATATATTTTGATCTAGAGGTTTAGATTGTTCTATTATTGAATAGCTGTTTACGTGGCAGCAATTTAATACATAGTCAAAATATATTAAAAATATATAAATTTTTATAGGTTACTATTTAAAAATGTAGAAATTGTAACTTTCATCTCAAATTATCTATTTCGGACATATATATATATATATATATATATATATATATATATATATATATATATATATATATATATATATTGAGATTTAGGGTGCATGGTACAGCTTCTCGTGCATGCACCTTATGTGCATCATTCACCTACATAATAATAGCATTTTCTTACCACAAGCCTATGCATCCAGCTATGGCTATTAGCTGCTAGTGCTGGATTGCTTTGCAAGTTATAGCGCGAAAGATAGAAAGGAAACAGGTGGCTTATTTTATTTATTTTCTTTTCTACTATCTTTTCATTTTAATTGTCTACACTAGCTTTTTTTTTTTTTAATTTTTTCCTTCTTGATGATACTATTCAGCAGATCTTAAAATGTTTGTTGAATTTTGGATATTACTTGCTCTGCTATATCTATTTTCTATAAACTTGATACTGTTTTTGCATATGGAAATAGATGTAAATGCTTTTGGTTTGCATAGACAAAAGTGACTCGGTTGGAAATATTGCATCAAAATTTTTATCTCGGATTATTTTTATAGGCCAAAAAAAAAATACTAACAGTATTGTTCTCATGGTTGAATCTGCTAGTCTTGATATTAACTTAGGCATTAGCTTTATTTCTTTCTATAGTGAGACTGTACATATATATTCTTTACATGAACATCTCTCTCTGCGCTAGTTCAATATGGACATCTCGATTCATCATAAATGAAATAAAAGTAAACGGATAAAGACTTTTATGGTTTAATAGATTCTAGTACTACAAATCTGTAGTGTTATTTAGTGGAGATTAATTATGGTACAAGGCATATTTGGAAATGTGAGCTCCATGTCTAAAACAAAATCACATGCTCTGATTGAGCATCCCAAATCACTCTTTGCTCTTTTTTAATATCTTTGATTTGATTTCTTTAGCGTCCCTTTCTGACTAAAAAATCTTTCATTAGTGCCACTGGTTAATTTAGTTTATCATTTATTTATTAATTTGAATTGAAAAATAAATCGCAGGCTGGAATATTTAAATTTATCATTGTATTCTAGTCCGGTACAAATTTGGTCAAAGATTTTGGGGAGTAGCAATCCAGAAATAGTTTAAGTGAGTAGAAAATAGATGGAAAAGGGGAGAAACAACAAAAAGAAAGGTGTGTGTGAGTGAGAAATGAAAGGAGAGTTCATCATCATTCATTCTTCTCTTTCTCTCTCCACTTGAGCTCACTTCCCAAAAAATATTGCAGCATCTTCCTCCCTTTCTTGGGATAGGGGAGAAGGGCGGAGAGAGAGAGAGAGAGAGAGAGAGGGAGATGGAAGAAAATAAAATAAAAAAGATGAAAGGAAAAGGTACAGTTTGATGTGATGGTTTGTTGGTGCTGGGGTTTACGTGAGGAGGACTTTGGGAGCAGCCTACTGCCTACAATTACAGTACTCCATACAAACCCCATACTGTATACTGGAACGGTCCATAACATACATTTACGAGTCTCTCACGAGTCTCCAAATCCAATGGAGAGAGAGAGAGAGAGAGAGAGAGAGAGTGACAGTAGTGCCCTTTGATTCTTCAAAGTTTCCATGTATAATATATGACTTGATTGCTTATTACTGCTTTCATTTTGCATGGAACTATGAGAAGATGACCAAATGCCTCCTTACTTGATTGCTTATTGCTACTAGTACCAGCTCGTTAGCTCACCTTATTTATAACTATAGCCATTGTTAGTCACGGCAACAATGCCTAACGGTTTAATAGCAGGATTAGGTGTTGAGTTTCTTCTACCATTCCAAGCTCATGTTCATACTTGGTCAAATATGAGTTGAAGCCCTCTAGCCAACAGCCTCCAGCAAATAAAGCTTTTGGTAGTGAGAGATCCTCAAAAGTAATATATACATACATGTTGGCGTTTGTTAGAATGGAATGGGTTTTTGAAAATTGTTTTAAGCATCTAGATTGATTGCATGACAAGATATATCAAGATGAGCTTATCTTTTGTTTGATAAGATAGAAAGATAACTAATGACAAAAGAATAGTTTGAGGGGGATTAGAAAAGTTCACCTTGAGGATCCTTTAGAATTGATTAGAGAGTATCCTTTGGAGTGAAAATACGTAGGGCAGGGCAAGATTTTGATTCGTTAGCAATAGCTTCGACCTTCTCTCTGATCTGAATAATAAACAGAATATGGCCCGAGCCAAGCAGAGATGTTAGTGTGATTTAATCCTTTTCAGCATGGATACTACACTCTAAAATATAAAACGCAGTCAGTGACACCCTGCAGTGCCTGTTATTTGAACTTCCAAATCCTCTTCAGCCTGGATGATGCTAACATATCAAACACAGTCCCATCCTGCTGTGCTTGTTATTTGTAACTTGCAGAATTTGTACAAAACCTTGTGTTCATGGGCTTGGGGTTCAATTGAACAAGTAATGGCTAATTCTGAGCTTAAGAGGCATTTGTTTTTGTGGATTCTTGCAACAAGTAGAGTTCTATTCTATTCTAAAACTAAACAATAGAGATTCTGAATGCTTTGGCCTCTCTAATCTATTGGGAGCTGATTGTCTTGAGATTTTGTGGAAGAGGCTGTAGTCACAAATAATTAGACTCGCAATTTGAATGAATATTAACAATGGAAAGAGATATACCTATAGAAGTATCAGCATGCAACCAAAATCCTGAGCAATCGCCAATACAAATGACATCTTGAGATTAGCTTCCCCGTCATTATAATCACAAACCTCAATAATAATATTTTCTTCATCACATCCACACAGATGGAATGGTGCTTGCAGTGCACATGCCCAGAATTCTGCGCTGACCACCATCATTCACGAGCCATAGGGCAACCTAAACTTGCTCCCATGCAGCGCTTATCCACAAAAGCTCACACGAAAGGATAATGATGATTGACACAATTAAAAGAGTCCCAGCTTGGTACAATTGGAATGAGAGGAAGCTACCACAGTAGCAGCGGAAGCATGAAGCCGAAGGAAAATTGCAAACTAATCACAACGACCATTCTCTCCGTACTCTCTCTCCGTGCATGTCAAGGGAATCACCGTTCCCCCACTTTCCATCATCATCATCATCATCACCATTATTATTATTATTATTACCATTATTATTATTTCTCAAACTTGTAAAACATATTTGACATATTTCCATGACTGCTACATAAAAGCTCTCCATCTCCCTACTTCTTTCACTACAACTCCTTTTTTCTCCCATACCATAGAGTCATTAACATAAGCAACAACCTAATCCTAACAGCATTTAACATAAAAACTCTCTAATCCTATATAGATACTTGCTCTATACCCCTTCACTAACCCTTCAATGTCAAACCAAGACACAAAAACTGACCACCGTTCAAATTTAACAAAAAGGATAAAAATATTAATCTAAATCCCTCCTCTCCTCTGTATCCTTTCCCTCTGGATGGTGATTGACTTTTGCTTTGCCTGACGCCCATTCACATTACGGAGCAGCTATTGGCATTCTCATCACTGAAGAAGTGGGTGTAAGGCTCTTGCTGGGGCGGCGGAGGCGGGGCCATGTACATCATCGCCTGAGGAGGAGGCTGGGGGTACCCCATCATTGGCGGGTACATCCGGCCGTCCTGGCCGTTCATCATCATCATCCTTTGCTGCTGTTGTAAGTGTTGCTGCTGTCGCTGCAGCATTGCCTGCATGTACTGCTGCTGGTATGGGTTCGCTGCTGCAGCCATCTCGGGTGGAGGCATCATCTGGCCCTGGAAGTAGCCCGGGGGCGGTGGCATAGCACCGGCCGGAAGGGCCTGGACCGCACCCGGAATATTCCCCATCTGTGGATGGCCCATCTGGCCCATGTCCATCCCCTTGAAATTTTGGGCCATCATCATGTTAGGGTGGGGATGATTAGGATGGCCCATTCCCAAATCATTCTTCCCACCACCACCACCACCTCCTCCTCCTCCGTTCTTGCCATTATTGTTCCCACCATTGCCATTGCCATTGCCATGAGGGGCATTCTTGCCATTGTTATGATTATTAGCCCCTCCATTCTTACCATCCTGGAGACCAGGACCACCACCACTACCTCCTCCTCCTCCTCCTCCTCCATTCTTGCCACCATTGCCGTTCTTTCCTCCTCCTCCGCCGCCACCATTGTTACCGCCTTTTTTACCACCCCCGCCATTGCCATTCTTTGGGTCATTGTTACCATTCACTCCTTTGGCTTGCACCGGAATCTCGACTTTCTTAGTATTTCCTCCACCATTGCCGCCAGCTCCTTTCATCCCGCTCCCTGGCTTGATCTTCAGAGTTTTGAAATCCTCCTCAAAGTCCGCATCGAAGCCGTCGATGTCCTCCAAGTCATCATCATCCTCATCATCAAAGTCGTCTTCGTCATCATCGTAATCGTCAAAATCACTTCCCTCGTCTTCAGGTGGCAGGGCAAACTTGACAGATTTGGGGTCTTTCTGGAAGGGAAATTTGAAGTCTTTTAGATTGGGCATCTTCATATCTTTGAAACCCTTCATCTGCTGGAGTTGCTGGGGCTGCTGCTGTTGCTGCGGAGGGAGCAAAGTCAGCTGCTGCTGACCCTTCTGGTCTTTTCCTCCTCCGCCGCCGCCGCCGCCAGCACCAACTCCCTTTTGGTTGTGGTTCTGGTTCTGGGGCTTGCCTCCTCCTCCTCCTCCATTATTGTCCTTGTGATGTTGTTGGCCTTTTCCGCCATTGGCTGCTTGCTGTTGCTTTTGGTTCTGAAACTGAGGGTGGTTGTTTCCTCCTCCTCCTCCTCCTGCAGCTGCTTTGGGGGCGAGGAGCTCTGCATGCTTGCCATTCTTGGCGAGCTTCTTGATGAGGGTGGCAGGATCCACATTGCCTGAAACAGTCACCCTCCCCTGCTCTGAATCTATGGTGGTTGTATAAACCCCTGAAGAATTGTCAACAGTAGACATAACAAGAATTTTAAAAAAATAAAATTAATAAAATTAATAAATTTAGAAGAAGGAAGAGACATAAGAGGAGAGAGTTTATCAGTTGGACGTTGGAAATGAGGAAAGGCCTCGTCTTTCAGAAAACTAGAAAGAAGAAAGGTCGGAATTTTGATGACAAGAAGAAGAGAGGCATAGCAGCACATGTACCGTCGATTTTCTGAAGCAATTTCTTCACCTTCTGCTTACATCCTTCACAGTGGATGTTCACTTTAAGGACACAGGTCTACAAATAAAAACCTTGAGAATGAATCATTCTTAAAATAGGGAATAATAAATATTAAGAGAAATAGAGCCCAGACGAAGTAATGGAGATTTTGAGATTCACTTTAACATGCATTACAAATAGATTTGAGCAGAAAGGAAGTATGAGAGAATGGAAGAGGAAGATCTTCAGTTAGTAGACAGACAAAGAAAGAAAGAAAGAAAGAGTAGAAGAAGAAGAAGAAGAAGAAGAAGAAATAGAAGAGGGGGTACGTACCTGTATCTTGAGGAAGTTGAGATCCTCTGGCTTACTCATATCCCTTCCTTCCACTGAGCCTGAGAAGGAGATTTGTTGTGGGTGGTCTTTTCACAAGACAGGTTGATGAGCGAAGAAGAGGAAGAAGAGAGAGAGAAAGAAAGAAAGAAAGAAAGAAAGAGAAGCAAGCAAAACAACAACAACAACAACAACCCCCAAAGGTAAAGTTGCTATCCTCTCTTTCCCTTTAGGCTTTAGATAGAGATGGAGAGAATGTTTGTTTCAGTGGAGAGACATCTTGGGAAGTAAAAAAAGCTTGTCTTCTTCTTTAATTAGCTGGAAGAAGAAGATGATGAAGAAGAAGAAGAAGAAGGCTACGGAGAATAATGGAGGAGGAGGAGGCAAAGGAAAATAGATGGTTCTAAAATGCAGAGGCCACCTCTTAATGCAGAGCCTCCTTCTCCCCCTCCCTTCTACCTTTTCTTTTTTTCTTTTTTTTCTTTTTTTTTTTGTAACCCACTCTAATAATAAGTTTCCAATATTACAACCAATTCCTATTTACTAAATTTATCCCCCCTTAAAAGTACAATCATGTGCACCCTAAAACAGTACTACTCTCTTTATCAAAACCGCCGGGGGAGGGGGGGGGGGGGGGGGGGGGGGGCAATCTGCAAATTTAAAAACAAAAAAAAAAAAGAAACAGAAATTTGTTATGTTAATAATAATACTATAGGTAGGCAGATGAGATGTTCATTTTTAATAAGCTTTTTTCTTTTTGTTACTGCGGCGGTCTCGTACGGTAGATTTGGTAGAGATTTACTCCAGTAATGCTTGGTTTGAATAACATTTGTTTAAAATGCAGCAGGGCAGGGGGCCAACGTGTGAAGTTTGTTTTGTTTTGTTTTGTTTTGTTTCTCAGTATTAATTTCAAGTAATAAATACTCCACGGGTGTTTGGGTTTGGATTTCAGTGGGGGGTGTGGTGAGTACTTGCTGCACTTGCAAATGCAGTTACAGGAAGAGGGGGCTTGAAGAAGAAGAAGACGAAGGTGGTGTCAGAAGTCTCACGCTACATCCAGTAACCGCAATTATCTAATCTTGTACCCAGTCGTCATCAATTCAATGCTCCCCTCCCCTCCTCTACCCTACCCTATGTTGCTCTATTCAAAGTCTCCTGTTCTAAACTCATCATGTACTCCTCCTCCAAATTCATCCCTCCCCTCTCCAAATCTACCATTCTGACTCTCCTTTACCATTCAATCCTATTATTATTATTTAATTACCATTCATCAATCGAGTTTTTATTGTCAACAATCTAATAATAAACTCATTACCACTAAAAAAAAAATTTAGAGAGAATAGAAACAATTAACAACAATAATGCTCTCTCCGAAATAATAAAAAGATAACAATCGAAAGTGATAGAGATTCGCGATTGTGATTCTGATACTTGGTGTGTGACCGATCGAACCAACCAAAGTTGAGACAGTTTCGAGTTGTTGTTTTGAATGAGACCCAAAAGAAGGAGCGTTATCTGATTTTGTGGGCAGTGCAAGAACCACGCATAGACCTTGCATTCTTCCTTCTTTGATGATAACTATCATGAATGATAGAATCTATTCCAGAAATTGAGTTGGAAGCTGGTATATATATGACTATTATTATTGCTGCTGCACTGTCGAACTTAAATTAAATTAGATTAGATTAGATTAGATGGTGAAGAATGGGAGATGGATCATCGAATCCAAAGCCCTAAGTTTAAGTTCATCTACACTTTTTCGCTCTGGGAACATCTCTCTAAAGGTGAAGGACTTCACCAAGACGATAGCGAATTATTAGTTGCAAAAATATTAAGTGTGAGTGTCAATAATAGTGACAGAGTTTTTTCTTTTTTTTCTTTTTTTTTCTCCCAAGTAAAAGCAGTGGTAGCTGAGTCATAACCCTTGGACGTCCCATAGTCCGCACCAACTCCATATTTAGCGAGCCAGGCCACATGCACTCATAGTGCCATGTTGATAGCTAGATAGGTAGACAAGTGAGACTCACACGTTTTTATTTATTTATCAGAATATGATAACTCCATCAATCTTTCTGCCTTTTCCTATTCCTATTCCTATTCCTATTCCTATGGTGCAAATGCAAGACTTTGTTAGTAAATGAGACAGTTGCAACCGAAACCGACGTTTCTTGATAATGCATTCGATGGTCTGGATGCTCTTCACTACTTAAGATAGTGAAAAAAAAATTTTTTTTACTGCATCTCAATTGCTCACTAAAGTAGCAGCGAGTTGTTAAGATACATGCTAAACTAACACAGATACCTTAGCCTCCTTGATTTGTAGTAATACGTACGTACGTACGCCATGAAAAATCTTAATCAACCACAAATTTAATTGATGGTTGAAATTATAGTCTTACGGTGAGTGGAGGATCCGACCATTCTTGTCTCGTCTTGTACTAAATCAACTTCTTCCCAGGCTGAGAGAGCAGCCATCCTGTTGAGACGCGAGCATATGTACGCCCATTAATAACATATTTCCAAGTTCCAATCTCTCGTCTTTTCGTGGAGTGTATGCATCATGTGAACGCAACCCCCCATCATGTGACCGACATACACAGAAATTCAACCTTGTGCCATAACGCGCACACACAATGAAGAGCCTCAGCCCATGCAATATTCTTCATTGATTTTCACAAGATAATGCTCTGTTGGGTTTTTAAAAGTGCAGAGCCGCTCTTAAATAAATTATATATTTTTATTTTGTTTCATCTTCTTGAATGTGACGTTTGCCAATCAACATTTGCAGAAGAGATAAAAGAATTACTAGTTTATCACAGGCACAGGCACAGGCACATGCACAGGAGAGAAGTATCCATCTAAAAAGACGCTCGAAAAATGAGACCAACTTCTATCATATTCATAAGATGAACAATCCTTTAAAAAAGAAAAAAAAGAGAGAGAGAGAAAAAAAAAAAAAAGATTTAACGGCAGATATTGTGATGAAATACGGTGTATTTGTTAGGTTCAATAAGGTACGTACCTTCCCCCAATAATTTAAGCTTTTAACTAGACTCGACTGAATTTGCTTTGGGACTCAACGTATTACTAAACATGGGGTGAATAAACCAAAAACCAAGCGGCACTTTCCAAACTCCAATCTGACCACCACCAATTAATATATAGGTTTGAATATCCTACAAGGACAAAACTAACTGGTGAAAGTACAAAAATATATATGAAGTCAGGACGCTAGCTACTAGCTGGAGAGGCACCAAGAATCCAATTTGAATCGTTAGCTGAACTAGCTAGCTGGATAGAATTGGGACTGGGAGGTTGGATGGAACAGCCCAGCCCGACAGCCCACTCTGGCGAGGCGTGGCTTGGGCCTGTGGCGTGCCCCGTGCCCGGACTGCCTTGGGTCCGCAGCATCCCCTGCGTAAAAAACGTCCAGGCACAGCCGCGCCCATGCTGCCTGGAACGGGCCTAAGTCAAGCTCGCACTGGGTGTCGAGCCTGCTACCACCAATAGTTGGGATTGGCCGTTGAGGAAGTCTTTTTACAATCCTTTTTTGCATACTCCAACTTTGCATTCTATAAATATCCACGTCTCTTTAATTTCTTTCCTTCGCACTAATTCAAATTCCCGGGTGGGCATGGCCGAGTTCGGGCCCGGTCTGGCATGGCTCTATCCAGATCTTGGTCCCCACCCCCACCCACCCAATGAATTGCTCGGACCATGCCCTACAGTGAAAGAGGCGTGGGCCCGTATTCGGACATGCCTAGGCCCGGCTGTGACAGGCAACATCCAGGCTAGGCCGAGTTGCCAGCCCTCGATAGAATGGGATCACATCTTATTATATCTGTCGGTGGGACAGACAAGCAGGGTCCCTAATGTAACGCAATATAGCTAAGGCCAGACTTGGCCTTTTTCTCCTCAAAATGGCTACTACTACTACACTACTGACCCAAATCATTTTAATTTGTGATGAAAGCTAGCCAAGCAAAGTCCAACTCCAACCCCACCAAAATTATTATTCGCTAGTTATAATTATGGTAGTGGTGGTGGTGGTGGTGGTAGTGGTGGGGTTTTTCGTGCAGGTGTTAAAACTATAATGCACACATATACAGTGTGAAGGCATGATGGAATTAGATGGGGCCAAACTCCAAAGCCAAGAAGGCCAATGCCAAACCAAAACACAATTAGCAATAGTACGCAGAGAATCTCTGACACCGATATTGGACTGACCCTCGAATTCAAACTGCAGCAGCAGTCACATCATCACCATCATCATCATCATCATCATCACATTCTTCTTCTTCTTCTTCTTAATTTGTGTTTGGGGTGGGTTTTCTCTTTGCTTTAGTCATACTCTTGTTTGCCGGGTTGCTTGCTAATTGGAGTAGCAGTACGAGTGCACTATAATCCCACAAGGTTTGGTAATTGCTACTGATGAGTAACAAGCACTTAAAGGGGTTTTGTGGAATATCTACCAAGACAAGATGTTATGCAAGAACAAGGGTTTGGGATCCCAGAAAGCTATGAAAAATACCACTTGTGTTGTGTATGATCCATCATGTTGAGAAAATAACCAGACGATATATAATAAAAATAAACATATGAACTACGTAAAACAAAAAGAAAAAAAGAAGAAAACAGTAGAAAGCATGAACAGAATAGATGACATAAAACAACTTTTCTGAGGTAATAATATCCACCATTATTCATTGGGGGTTGTAGAAGTTGCATGACCAATATTTATGCATACCAAGAAGAAGTAACCAGGTAGGATCGAATACAAAACCATTGGTGAATAAACTAGAACACGGCCCAAGAATAATAAGAGGACAACCTCACCTCATCATTAGGTTTCAGCCAAAACATCCTTTTACTTTAAAAAAACAAGCACTCAATAAAGCAAAAGGGTTGATCAATTCGGTACAAATCAGTCATCTTCTGTTTCAAATCTAAAATAGTTGTTAATAATTTTACCTCCTTTTCAATTTTTAGTCTAACTCTCAATCAATGCCGTTACATATGTATAAAACAGTTTAGCATAAAGGCGCTCTTATCTGATAATAAAGCTGGAGTTCAGCGACTCTGTTTAACTCTTACTAATCCCAATAAATCCGCCAAAAATAAGCTAGATAACAGTATTGTGCTTGTTGTCAGATTCTTTCTACTGCATACCCAACTCAAGATATATATATATATATATATATATATCTGTAAAACTTCATCATTAAAATAAATCTAAAAAACATACTTACTGTTGGTACTTGATATACAGATGAGAGAACCGATGAGAATAATTTGGCTCTATTATTTACAATGGAAGACAATAACTGCATCAGTTAAAAACAAAGAGAATCATAGAGAATGGAATAGTAGAACAAGACAAAAAGGTTAAAGAAAAATAGACAGATGGAATAGGAAAAGATACTAGACTTATTGATTGAATAATAGAGATGATCTTTTAAATGGAAGAAAAGGATTCATATAACCAATCTCGAAAATTTGGGATGATTTCACAATTAGGATGCTGGGATTATCAAGACATCTAATTTACAGTTCTTTGATTCAAACAACCATACTATCTGGAAAGATAAAACAGATAAAGCTTACATCGAGATAATCTTCTTGTGTTTTGAAAGATTACTCATTGGTAGTAAGTAAAGATACCTCTAAAAGTGGGAGATTTTAGATTTTATCAACCCCAAAAAAACGAAAGAAAAAAAAAAAAAAAAAAAAAGGAATTGACCCATTTGTCGTAAAATCTATGATGCATCAACTAATTGTTGAGTGACTCTAAGATGAAGCCATAATGGACCAGTACACCAAGGTAAAATCAGTATATTTTTGGCCTCTATAGAATTTACCACATTACTGTCCAGTATAATTCAGTTCGAATGATACAATTGGAAAGTCACATGAGAGCTATTTTGAAATGCTGATTGATTGGTGAGGGCGAAGAAATAAATGTAGGAAGATAGAGAAAGCCAGAGGTGGATGCTATTGCTACCATGCTTTCTTCAACTCGTAACATCCAATAAGAAACCACCGGAGTTGTTTCCCTCCACACCCCAACACGTGAAACATAACAGCATGCTGCTACTGCATCCTCATCTTCATCTAGTGATTGTAATGTGAGCAGAAAGAAAAAGGAAAAAATTAAAAGTACAACGTGAAGAGGGTAGCAAGGGTTAATAGACAACTTGTGTCACTTACAGCTAAGTTACAGAGCCTTTTGATTCTTGATATTTCCCAGCAGCAGGAATTAATAATGTCCTTGTAGACTGTAAGTCACAACAGCAATACTACCAGTTAAGATAATTGCACTTTCTAAATATTTGATATCGAAAGATGTGTTTTCATAATAGAAATAATAAACCAGAAAAATAAACGTTTACACAGTAATAGTAGGAAGCAGAGGATATAGAGAAAGCAGAAGATATATTTTTCTGCATCTTTCATTGATAAACAAGCAGCCTATAAATAGGCTAATACATAACTGAAAGTAACAAGAAAATAGGCACTATCCCACATTAACAACAAACTCCTATGACTTGGTAAACAAACTCGCAAAAGACTAGGACAACCCACGTGCAAATTATTAATTAAATTTCATCAACATTTCATATCAGATAGTGAGATAATGGACAATATATTAAAAAATGTGAGGTTGATAATAGATTTTTGTAAAAATCGTAGTGATCTATCTCTTGAAGATGATATATCGACTGGTATATCATTCATAACAGCCGATACTAATATTAATGCTTCTAACTAAATTTCTTCAAAATAGTTAGATCGGCTTGTAGTTACCGGCATATGCCGGAGAGGAGAGAAATGTTTTGTCCTAGAGGATAGGAGGAGGATGGTGCTCTACAAGGCCCAGATATTCTTGTTTGATAGGAAACAATTCATCAACTGTTGATGAAAACAAAATTGGCATTGGTCACTCCTCCTCCCCGGACCCAACCCATCACACAAGAGTACAATTGTGTACATATATAATCTGTAGTTTATTTCCGCTTCAAAAGTCTTGTTCTGAAGCTGCTTGGATTCGCTTGTTCAAGCCTTGATAACTTTAGCTTCTCTTCCAGCAGCAAATTAAATCTCTTCTGATCTCACTTCCGAGCACCAACCAGCAAATTTCAACTAATGAGACATGATGGCAGAGTTTTCATTAAGGAGAGAACAAAACAAAATTAAAAGTAGTATTCATGTTATATCCGACTTTGGTCAAAACTTTTTTTATGTTCTCGTCATCTGCTCTTGCTCTGGATTTTTCAAGGATTGTCCTTCCGCTCCTCCTTGACATTTTCATATATATATATATATATATATATATATATTCATGGATGCCTCAACTGGCTTGTGCCATTTTCATCGGCAGCCATCACCAGTACAAGTACAGTATCTGGGCCATGGACACTGGTGCTAATGGGCATGTCAAAATTCGCAGGTAACTTAGCTTCATTTTGGTGCGAGTACACTTTGCCAAAATTTTACTCTGACTTGGCTGCCCACCAATAATTCAATATACGTGGTCCTGAGCCCTCTAAGAAATAGGAACTAACCCAGGAATAAAGAGTCCGTGAAGGGGATCTATTACTTAATAGTAAAATATAGTAATAGATAGTGGATATAAAACAAACATTACCCAACTAAAGAAAACTAGTGTTTAAATCGCTCTTGAAACCATTAAGAGAATAGTTAAGCGGCTGCATTTGCCAGTTGGTATGGATATATAGTTGAATACCAATAAGGCCTAATCCTATCCCAATATGTGTTTTGCATTAGTTGACTACTCTTTCCTAAACAAACAGGATGAAGGTTGGTTTCCCTGCAGCCAAAATTTATTCTTGAGACCAAAACAATTTTAATTAATTAATTAATTAGACAACTCCAAACACGCAACTTGTTTAACTAAGTAATCATGTTAGGAGGAAGGAGTCCGATGTCATAGCAAGCGAGAAATGAAAGAAGGAAGTAAGCATATTGATTGATTGATGTCGACTTACCAATATATACGTGTGCGCGTGTGCACTAGCTATAATGAGATGTGATGGTATGAAATTTTTGGGAAGTGGATGGAATAGATCAGTATGCACATGTTGATACTGATACCGACACTGATAATGTCGATAGTAATTAGATAGTGGATAGCTGGAAATGGGTGTCTGTGGGTGGGCTGTGCACTGCGACTAATAGAAATTGAAGTGAATGGATATTTTCTCTCTTTCTTAATTCAATTCAATTTAATTTAATTTGATTTGATTCTTTGTCGCTAACTCCACTACTAGCAGTATGATAGTAGAGCTAGGCGACAGAAAAGCAAAATCAACCCATCGATTAAATGCATAATACACGCCAAATTTATTAACTGGTGTTTGTGCTACAGCTTACAACAAAACAAAATCAAAAGCTGATAATAATAATAATAATAATAATAATAATAATAACAATAATCTCGTGGTGTTAGAAATTGCATGTAAGGTGGGGTTTAAGTGCAGTGTGACATCCTCTTGTATGAACAATGATACTATACTCCTAACAGAGATGGTGCATCAATATCATGAGGCTTCTACTGTTGGTTTTGTTGGAGTAGGCCCATGTGATCCGATAGCGGATTGCTTGGTTCGCCACCGGCCCAGACAGCAAGCTACCCTCCCAGTTCCAACCACAAGAAAGAGAATCTCTCTCCTTTCTCTATCTGACACTGAGCTTTGACTTTGGCTGTGAAGTGTGTGTGCGGGTTGGTTGAAATATTTACTGCTAGTGTAGTACGATACTGCCACATCAATGGTCGTCATCGTCAGTGATACAGCTATCTGTATAGTGCTTTTGAAATCGATCTGCTATGATAATGCACCTTCTATGGCAGCTGACAATTTTTGGACATATATATCTATCAATGATATAGCATACCCGGGGGCTAAAAAATGTCCCAAATCAACTATTATCAAATTATTTTAAACAGCGAATTTTTTTTTCAGATTAAGCCCGATTCATGCAATGTGGTAATATAGCAATTGTAAATATTATACAATTAGTTAGTTAGTGGTTATGCATGGTGAATACAAGTTATTGAGATACGTATATTATAAACATGTATATTATATATGATATTTTAGATTATGTATGCATATATTATTTTATTCATATTTGATTTAGGATACTAGGATATGTATATTTATAATCATATTTGTTAAATATTTCTGATATATTTCTTTCCTTAGGGAATTTTTTTCGATAACATGGATATTTAAAATCTTGGTCAACATCATTTGTCACCCAATTATTATTTAATTTTATTTATTTATTTATTTTGTTTGTTTCTGTTTTGTGGCTGTCAATCAGCCAGCCAGATTCTCGGAGTACTTGTACGTCCGTTTCTCAGTAGTGCAGAAATTGGGAAGAAAGAGAAGACTTAGAGGTGGGTTATGTTGTGCCGTCTTGGGCTCCAATGGGCATTTATTCTAGTTCATGGCCTAGTTTCTTTATCAGCATTAAACCATCACCTAAACCCTGGCAGCTTGAAGACATGGAACAGCTGAGGGAGGGGAGTTTCTAGAGGAGCATAACATTTTTCCTAGTGAGCCCACCCTCTCTTTTTTAAAAAAGAGGGTTTTTTCTAGTGAGCACACTGTAATCCCAAAAGTACCCTCTTCCTTTTCATCTTCTCCTCTCTAAACCCAACTCCTCTCTCTCTCTCTCTCTCAAGCCCTAACCCTAACATGGCGTATTGGAGATCTCAATCGAAACCGAGATCTGAAGTAAAGAGTGGGATCGGAAAGACGTTGGAGATCAAGAACTGAAATGTGGAGATCGAAATTTGAAGTCAGGATATAGATTTTGAACGTGATTTCTTCTTCTACTGTTTTTAATTCCTTCTAATTTCAATCCAATTACATATTCTCGCTCTATTATTTAGCTTATGAAATGAACAATATGAATTTTCTCAAATGATTCGATCAAGGTTTCGACTCTTACTCAAATTTATTACTGTAATTTTGTTATTGAATGGAATTTTGCTATTAATGAATGGAATTTGAGTGTGGAATTGACTCAATTGCTGAAAGTTGTGAATTTGTTGTACATAGCTAATGAAAACTATTGATCTTGTCTTTGATAATGGAATTCAAGTAAGATTTCACCTTAATTTTAATGAAATTTCTAATTTTGAATCTTTAAATTCATCATCCTATCAAATTTCCGAGCAAATTTCTAGTCTTTTCATCTAAATGCTGCATTTTGTCTTAGGTTTTCATTTGCTCACATAGACATATGCATTATATATGGATTAAATAAATAAGAATATTTTGTTTTGCATCTGATTTAGTGTTTATTTTCTCTATTTGGTTTCAGAATTTGTCTTTAAAAAGAAAAACGGCGTTGATCTACTAACTTACAAACAATGGTAGGATCTTGTTCTCTAATGCTTGGGAGAAGGATATCGATCCGGTATGATTCTCTTTTATAAATATAAATATCTAAATGATTATTCCAGGTAATCTGGAATTTAGCAGATTTTTTTTAATAATTTTTAATAAATAAATTGTTTCTTATTGATTTCATTTGCAGTTCAAGCTATGCAAGGTGCGTTCCGTTCAGTTTGGCCAGAAGGGCATTTCATATCTTAACACATACGACGGCTGCACCATTCGCTACCATGATCCCATCATCAGGGCTAACGACACCATAAAGCTCGACCTGGAGAGCAACAAAATCGTAGACTTGATCAAGTTTGATGTTGGCAATGTAGTGATAGTGACTGGCGGGAGAAACACCGGGTGTGTCGGTGTCATAAAGAACAGGGAGAAGCACAAGGGAATGTTCGAGACCATCCATGTCCAAGATGCTATGGACCACGAACTTGCCACTCGTTTTGGGAACGTTTTCACCATTGGCAAGGGGAATAAACCATGGTTCTCTCTACCAAAGGGCAAGGATATCAAGCTTAGTATCATTGAAGAAGCCCGAAGGTGTGCTACTTCAGTTAATGCTGCTGCAAAGGCTAATGCTTAAGAATTTTGTATTCCTTAAAACTTCAAATTTTAAGAGGGGGAGGCATTTTGAAATATATGTCATTTGTTTTGATCATTGATTGCAACAACATGATTATGTATATTTGTACTGCAATCGAATTGATTTCTACGATTAGATGTCCAGAACTTATTATGTATATTTGTACTGCAATTGAATTGATAATTTTTATTTTAATGTTTAATTATTTGATTAAAAATCATACTGATATGGAGTTGCACAATAAAATATATTTATTTGGAAAAATAAAATAAAGTAAAAAGAAAATGCAAATAAAGAAAATGCATAAGAAAATGTATCATTATGTGTTTCATCTAATTTATCTTTGAATTGGAATGAAATAATGACTAAGGAAAAAAAATTATTTGAGTTCGAAATTTAATTAGATTCGTAATAGTTACATTTGTAATAGTTGCACAATAAATATACTTATTTGGGAAAATAAAATAAAATAAAATAAGATTTGCTGTTGACAGGAATAGAATTCAAGACAGTCACATGTGAGATAGGGATACTCACCACTATGCTACAATAACTTTATGAATAAAGGAACGAAAAAAAATTATTTATAACTGTCCGGACTGGAAGTCCGGACAGTGGGCTTCTGTCCAGACTTCCAATCCGGTCGAAAATATTTTGTCCGGACTGGAAGTCCAGACAGAAGGGTTTTGTCCGGACCTCCAGTCCAGACAGAAACCCACTGTCCGGACTTCCAATCCGGACGGATGTTGGACCGTTCGGACTGTCAGTCCGGACTTTGAGTTTTTTTGGGTTCATAATTTTTTTCAATCCGCACAGTTTCTAGGCTTTTGAGTAAGCAAAAACCTAATAAAATTAATTTTCAAATTTAATTTGTGAGATAATTTAATATAGGAGAAGATTTGATAGAATAGTTTTGGGTTTTAGGTTTTTTTTTTTTTGGGATAACTGATCTGTAGTTTTAGAAGAGAAGGAGAAGAGAGATTGAATAAAGGACATTTTAGTCCAAAAAAATCGATGACAAATTTATAATATGTGTGAAGTTTATAAGTGGGCTCCAATGGGCTTTTATTCTAGTTCATGTTGTGTCGTTTTGGGCTCCAATGGGCTTTTATTCTAGTTCATGGTCTAGTTTCTATATCAGCATTCAACCATCACCTAAACCCTAGCAGCTTAAAGACATGGAACAGCTGAGGGAGGGGAACTTCTAAAGGGGCACAACTTTTTTCCTAGTGAGCCCAGATTTCCTAGTGAGCCCACTGTGTTTTTAGTAAATAGAAGAATTTCTTAGTGAGCACATTGGTATTCCGAAAATACCCTTGAACTATATATTTCTCATCTCCCTCTTCTCTCCTCATTTCTCCTCCGACCTCCCTAACCCAAAACCCTAACTTCCTCTTCCCTCTCCCCCCCACTTCCCCTCATCCTGTCTATTATTTTCTCTACCTCCTTCTCCTTCCAAATCTCCTCTCTCTCCCATCCGCCGAACCCATTGCCGCCGCCGAACCCGCCGCTGTCGCCGACATCGCCGCCGCTGCCGGTGTTCTCCCGCCGCCGCTGATGGTGTTCTCCCGCCGCCGCCGTCGACTTCCATCCATTAGTAGGTGAGTTTTCTTAATTTAGTAATATTTATTTTAAAATTTAAAATTTTTTATTTTTGGATCAAACAAGTATTCATTGTGATTTTGTTGGGATGGAGAGGAGAAAGAGTGAAGGAACTAACAAAATTGGTTCTAACATTTTTTTGTTAATTTTGATTTTTAATATTTAGATTATAATTATGAAGAAAATATAATATTGTAATCGTAGTTGTAAAATATGCGAAAATTTAGTTATTTTTCTAATTATGGACGTTAATATTAAAATCTAGTAGTTATTTATAAGTTTAATAGTATTGTTCTAATGGTTGATTAAGTAACAAAAGACGGTTTCAGTGTCTTTAAATTTTAATATTACACTATATTGCAGCAAAAAAATAAATAGAGAAAATATGATATTTGTAGTAAATTATACTTTATTACTACTTACTTACACATAGAAAATATAATATTTAAGTCTCATATAGTACCAAGTTTATCTGATGCTTATTTTTTTTCCTTCATTAATATTACAGAGATATACACGCATAGAAGCAATAATCGATCCATTACTTGCGCAAGGGGAGAAGGTATTCAAGAAGTGGCATAGGATGTTATTTAGTGCACTTGTGAAGATTAAAACCGTGCTAACTGGTTACACTCAGCCAGAAGAACCACCAGAAGAGCAAGCAGAGGAACAAAGACAAGATCAATCCACTCCTGATGCACCCGATACGGCATTTATGTCTCGAATCAGAAGCAGACGTCAACTCCAGAGGAAGACAAGGAGACAGTGATTAGATTATATTAGTTGTGTATTAATATAGATATTGTAAGGAACTTCAAGTGGCCGGTGTAATTATTTTTTTCAAACATTTTGAAGAATTTGTAGAATATATGGTTTTTGTTTGTAATGAACCCTATTATTTGCTTTTTGTTCGAGGAATATATGCACTACGTTTGTATTTGATCTTATTTCTTTATTTTGTATGAGATCTTATTTGTTTTATACATAGGGGACCTTGTTTATAATCTTCACTATATCATTATATCAGTTATTGTATCGTTGTATTATTATATCGGTGTATCAGTGTATCATTGTATCGTTATATCGGTGTATCAGGAGTATCATTGCATTTGTGTATCAGGAGTATCATTGTATCGGTGTATCAGTGTATCAGTGTATTATTGTATCGGTATATCGATGTATCAGTGTATCATTATATCGGTGTAATGTTGAGGATAGTGGAGGGGGTTTTGATTATAAGATTGAGGATAGTGCATTAGGGTCATGGAGGTGGAAGGTTTTTAATAATACATGAAATTTTTTTACGTAATGTTGTTTTAATTGGGATGGTGTATTGGGGTCTTGTATATATTTATTTATGTAATATTGTTTCTAATTATGGCCTAATTTGTTCATAATTCTCATTGTGTGAATTTACATTGTTATTTGAATTTGAATTTCGTATTTATGTGTTATTGATGTAATATGTAGTTGGAAAGAACTAAACTGTGTACAAATTTGAGAGATGAATGAATTTTTTGTATTTGTTGCATAGAATGAACTAAACTTTGTGTTTTTTTTTTTTTTTTTTTGTTTTCTGCAATGGATTGTAAAGTATTTAATTCTATTTTCCTTATTGTTAATAGAAGTAACACGGATTTTAAAATGGTACATAAAAAATGAAAGGAAAAATTTGTTTACAAAGTAAAAGAATTTGTTTTGTATGTGAAAAGGGTAATGGCAAAATTAGTCATCAAAGAAGGACCTGAACTAAATTTACTACTATTTGAAAAAATAGATAAAAATCTAAAATAAACGTTGTTGCCAGGGATCGAACCAGGGCCACTTGCGTAATAGGCAAGACTACTCACTGATATGCTACAATGATTTTGTGGATAATGGGCAAAACAAAACTTATTTAACTCTCTGTCCGGACTGACAGTCTGGACAGGGAGATCCTGTCCGGACTGGCAGTCCGGACAGGGAGACTCTGTTCGGACTGCCAGTCCGGACAGGATATTTCCTGTCCGGACTGTCAGTCCGGACCGGAGATATTTGTCCGGACTCGCAGTCCGGACCGGAGTTTTCTTCCTCTCTTTTCTTCTCTTCCAAAAAAATCATCTCTAACCCAAATACCTAACTACTCCTTCCTCTTCCTCTTCTCTTATCTAAATCTAACACTATCAAATCTCTCTTCTCACTCGTTTACCCGCTATCGCCGCCTTCGCTACGGATTTTAGGAGTTTTTTTTTTTTTTGAGTTAACTGAACTCAGGAAAAGAGAAGAAGGAAGATAAGGGCAATTTGGTCCAAAAAGTTCGATGGCAAAATTGTAATATTATAGAAGTTTTTACTGGGCTCACTAGGAAAAAAGTTGTGCCCCTTTAGAAGTTCCCCTGAGGGAGTGGTATATTTCCACCTCAAACCATTTTACAGATAGGAAGAAATGATATCCATAAGAAATCATAAGAATTATAACAACATCACGGGAGTTGAATGATTAATAATACAACAAACTTAACTAAAACATTAATGTTGGGATCTGTATATACTAACAGTTTCGAAATATACCAACATAATATACATACAAAAGCCTGCTTAAATTAGGTTTTGTATAACGAGCAATCACAAGAAAGAATGCCAAAATGGCCTGGTGATGAACTAAAAAAATTCCATTTTCTGCGGCAGCTTTAACTTAGCAGGTTATATATATATATATATATATATATATATATATATATATATATATATATATATATATATATATATATATATATATATATATATATATATATATATATATATATATATATATATATATATATATATATATATATATATATATGGTTTTACTGTAGGTGAGCCGCCAGCTCAGGAAAAGTTACATGAGCTAGCGGCAAAACTACAATGATCCAATGATTTTTCTTCAATTTTTTTTAACAATTACTATCTACACCTACTTAACTTCTTTCGGATTAAATTTTATAAATTTTGGAGTTCATTTACCCTTTCATCAAGTGCATACAAAATGTTTTATTCATTGAAAACCGTTAATTTTGTATTAACTTGATGGAGTAACAAATTAAAACTAAAACCCAAGAAATTGAGTATGAGTGAACCCTAGGGGGTCGAGATCATAATCCAAAAGAAATTTTTTAAAAAAAAATTATTAGAGATAGTGGAAATGAACTGCAACTCAGGTAACTTGCGTGAGCTGTCAGCACATTTTCATTTTTCTCATATATATATATATATATATATATATATATATATATATATATATATATATATATATATATATATATATATGAAATAATAATCAACATAGGTGATGGGGTCTGAAAAGGAGAAAACGAAAGGAATATATGAAGACTATATACACTTGAAGTAGCAGAAAAGGAATAAAAATAGAAGAGAGTTTGGGCAGCTCTGTAACTCTACAACGGGATGTCTATTTATAAGCAAACTCCTACATGTTCCAGAAAAGCATATCCTCCATAAGTAAGAGTGCTTGGCAGCATGTAGTTCATATTTTAAAAAAAAGAAAAAAAAGAAAAAAAGAAATGGCACTGGAAATGCCAAAATATTCCTAGATCTTGAACTTCGAAATGCAGGTAAAAGAGAGGAACATAAACAAATCATTGTTAAGTACTCCCATTCCAACTCTCAAAAGGTTTTAGATACATCGGGTGGATTAACTAGACAAATATGACCTCCAGCGAGAGTAGCTCAGTCTTTAGACAATCCTAAATTTGGGTTAGGAGTGATGGGGATCGAATCCTCCATCGAGATCGTAGAGGCCAAGGAAACAACACAATCACAATAACAACACAAAAATTAACATGGTTCGGTCGACCAAGTTCAACCTACGTATATGGAACAACGAGAGAAATATCCACTATGAGAAAAATATGTTACAAAAAGAGATCCAAATATCTCTCTAGCTCTCGCATCTCTCATAATAACAGAAGCATATCTCTCAGCCAATTGCTCAACTCTCTCATATCACATACAAAATATATATATATATATATATATATATATATATATATATATATATATATATATATATATAATATATATATATATATATATATATATATATATATATATATATATATATATATATATATATATCATAATCTTATTAGAATAGCACTATTAGCATCTAATTGATATTCCAATCCAATTAGAACTCTGGTCTTCTAATGCAAGTCAAACTGGGACTCCTTGTGATCCTTAATCACATTTGAATACTCAACAGATGCGAAACACAAACCCAACAACAAGGATGCAGTTGAAGCCGACAAAGTGTCCTAGAACAAAGGGTAATCCTTCATGCCTAACTTTTTGAACATAGACACATCAGCCGCAAACATAATAGCTGAATTTCTCAGCATCGAATTACACATGCAGATCTGTAGCACCAAACACAGAATGAGGAGGAGATTGGTGGGGATAAAAGGAGGCCAAGAGGACCTAAAAAAATATAGGGTGCTAATCTGTGAAGTTGGGTGCAGATGATGTTCAGACTCGTATTATTTACCGTTCTCACTGAGCAGAGAAAATGAACAAAAAGTTTCTCCAGAACTAGTTATAAGGGATATATCTATAAAACTTCTTGTCATTGTGCCCCACTGGAATAGATAAGGAAAACCCAATGCAATGTAAAGTTTTCTCCTCCTAGCATCCATATATGAGAGAGCCCGAAGTGTAGGTTTCAAGTGCAAATGCTGTTTTGCACCTGAAAAATATCTGAAGAGATACGCAGGTTGGTTGGTATCTAGAAATGCCATGACAAATGACCACTAATGATCAGTCTAATGTTTTTTATATTGGAGCCTAAAAGTAGCTATTTTTTTGATAGGACCAGCAGACAGTTTGCTAAAAAGCAATGAACAAAAACTGAACCATTGAAGAATCCAAGAACAAAATTTTGTGGTGTATATCTTCAATTGTCAATGAAAAAGTGCATTATTTTCAAGGCCATATATATAATCAACGTATTAGAAACTAACCAGAATCATGTGACAACATATATTCTATAACTGATGTCCTGCAAACAACGTTCCAGGTCTGTTAAATGAGGCAAATGTAATAGAGCCTCTACCCAAGCATGCCAAGTCCGGTCATTTGGCTCTTCGGGTGAGTGTGACTTATTTCCTAGTTCAGGGAAGTTGGTTACCAGATTAAAAGGGGGTACTGGCATCCAAAACCCCAGTGGATGACACTTTGTGTGTGTGTGCGCGCGCGCGCGCGCGTGCAGAGGGTTTGTTTAACTCACAAGGTGACATGATGAGGATTATTTGAAAACTACACCACATTGCTTAGGTCAAAATACTCAAAGCGAAGCTCTATCTTTTTGTGCAAACTTATAGCACATGAACATTGAGACATGTGAAAGTTTAGGTCATTTCTTATATTTTAATCCAAATATGAATGTGCTTTCATACTGCAGCACTTTTAATCTCGGGCATGGCTTAATCCATTTAGTGACTAGAACCATAGGAAAACGGGAACTTTTCAACTATTAGCCAATTTAATCTATTAGGGTGCAAGAGAATCAAGAATTATGTTCTAAGGAAATGCATAGAGTATAGATAGGATAAAGCTCTTGCAAAAAATAATGCCTAGTGATTAATGTTCATGGTAGTTTCCAGTGGTGGTTCTGTGAATGGAAGTCCAGGAGATGGAGTGCTGAGCGAGGATATGAACAGAAGGATACTGCACAAAAGGCCATAAAAAGAATATAGGATGCAAAATAAAATCGTATGAGGGGATGTAGTTATTAAATGTATATAGCAGCACATCATATATATATATATATATATATATATATATATATATATATATATATTAAAGAATATAATCATTGCAGATGCTCCAGCAACAGTAGAAACTCGAAGCAAATATACTATTGGGCTGCACATGTATTTCATATGCCTTAAAAACATTGGAAGAGCTTTCAAGCAATATAAAAAGTGCATTAACCAAAGGAATGAAAGGATATTGAATTTGTGAAACTAATTTGATAAACACAAATTCTGCAAGCAATCAAGTGAATTAAGGGGAGCAGGTAAAAATAAAAAACCATACGCGTAAGTGAGAAACACCACTTTGTCAGAGTAAAAATCCAACCAACACCACAATATATTTTCATTATTCACAAGGCATTATAAGAAAGACCATCATGTATTAATATACACACACCAAAAGAGAGAACAGAAGCTACCATACCAGCAAGCCCAGCACAAGGCAACAGTCTTTAGGTGGTCAGCTTTGTTCACATGAATCTCTAATAGCTTCTCAACAGGTTGGTGACATATTGGACATTTATTTGATTGAAGCCTTGATTCTTTTGCACACTCACAGCACATACACTGGAAAAGATGTCGAAATGTCTCAGAAACTGCTAATAATGTGGAAGAACATATACATAGAGTGAGATAATGCTAACAATTGTGTCAATCAATGAGGGAACGCTGTCACACTACCCAGTGACCAATTGAAGAACTGTCCAAGAACGAGACCAAAGGAAATAGAAATTTGCGAATTCTCACCATGTGTCGACAGGGTAACACCATAGTGTTCCTTGGTTCAGACAAACAAGTAACACATTCCTTGCCCTTGTCATCAGCATTATCTTCATTAGCTTCTGTTTCCACTTCTGCTGAGTCAACAAGACCAAGAATTTCTTGCAATTCATAGCATTCACCATTTGTCCACAGTATCTGATTCATAAGCTTTACTTGAAAAGACTCATTATTAACCTTCTGTATGACAGTTTGAGTAATCTGTGCACAAATAGCAGCCCCAACTTGTTCATCCATTTGCAGGGCCTGTGGGCAAGCCTCAGCATATATAACAAACAGAAACACACTGTATTCAGTGGCTTCGAGAGATCATCTAACTCGAAAAAGCCTAAATCAATACCTGAACATGAAGGCTGACAGGCCAAGCCTTTTTTTGGAAAGGACACCTATTTGGTGTATACATATCCTTGTACACATGGAAGAGATCACCTTTAGCTTCTTCTTGGGAAAAATAGTAGATAGTGACACTGTGTGGGGCAGAAAAAAGCCAAAAAGGTTAGTGCAAATGAATTGTTCATATATCAGTCATGCTCTTTAACTATCAAACATGTAAAACTGTAAACAGTTGATAACATAGATACTGAATAAAACTTGAATTAAGAAATGAAGTTAATATATAGGTGCCATACCATTATCTCGAGTAGGGGTTGCAATGAGTTACCTGTTTACCCTAATTTTCAAGGTAAGGGTAAGGATTTCTTACCAGCTTATCATATAAAATATGGTGGCAGATAAATTTTCTTACCATCTAGATAATAGAGTAGCATAAGGGTAAGAATTTTCTCACCTTACCTGTTTTACCTATTTATCATTATGAAATAAATAAATAAATAACAATACTATATTATTAATAGTGTATAGTATTGTTTTCTTTTCTTATAAATTAAATGATAATTTTTTTATGGTACAAACAAATAACTGAGGAAATTGGAACCATGGATGGAGTTTAGCTTGAGATCTCTATTTTACTTTATTTTCATGAGCATATTTATAAGGAAAAAGGGTAAATATTTTGGAACATGAGGTAAGGGTATGGCCCGTATGTGTATGTATGACCCTTGCCCTAATTGTTGCTACCCTATCTCAAAGGCCAACCTTTGATAGGCCAACCTATATATATATATATATATATATATATATATATATATATATATAACGAATGCCTTTAAACTTATATACACCAAGGTTTTCGGTGTCCACCATATCTTTTTTTTTTTATAACAAACGTTTTTTAACTTACATAAACCAAGGTTTTAAGTATCGGTATCGGGATAGTATAGACGGAGGTTTTCCATATAGAATAGCGGATAGCACATAGAGGGTGATGGAGATCAGATTTGATTTGATAGAGATTATATCTGATTAGATTTGATTAGATTTGGATCTTATTAGGATTTTAGAATATTTGATTAGATTCTGATTTTATTAGGATTTTGAATTCTATTAGGATTTGGTTTGTCAGGGTTTTCTTATATATATGGGTTTGTTTGGAGAATTGAAAGAGAGGAATAATATTTTAAAATTTTCTTGAGAAATCTCTGGCGTGGAGTTCTCTAAAATCAAAATATTTTCTCGTGGATTCGTGGAGAGTGGGCTTGGGCCTGAGTGGATTCCCAAATCCTGTAAGTTTTCCCCAATTTATTTTTTCTTCCCCAATTCCTCTAAAAAAAACCCTAATTTTCAAAACCCTAACCCTAATTTCGCCTCCGTCCTGCGTCAAATTTGGTATCAGAGTCTAAATTTTATTCTCCATCATTTTCTTCTTCTGCATCTCCATCCTCTTTTATTTCAGTTTTTTTTTTATTTTGAGAAGAAAAAAAAACAGATCTGAAAAAAAAGATATAAAAAAACAGATTTGAAAAAAAAAAGTTCAAATTTGAAAAAAAAAAGAGAGAAATGAGAGAAAGAAAAGAGAAGAGAGAAAAAAAAGAGAAAAAAAAAAGAAAAGAGAGAAAAAATTCAGAAAAAAAAGAAAGAGAAGGAATAATTAATTTGGGTTCATTATAGCAGTGATCTGACCCGACAACAGCAGACCCGTTAAGGGTTTTTTTTATTTAGAGCACGTTTCAACTCTGATTCAAACCGTTTTCGAGCCTCCATAATTCTTGGGTATTTTCTAAACTTTTTGAACTAAAATTTTGAATTGATTATATATGGAGTTCATATTCCATGGTTACTACATTAATACCAATACTAAAATATCACGAGTTGAGCGTGATATGTATGCTACTATACTCATTTTTTTCAGTTTTGACGATCGACAAAATTATGAAAATTGGGAGAATCATCTCGAAGATTTCTTTAGATATTTTGATCTAACATCAGCACAGAAATGTCGTTACATCCAACAAAAATTAGGTGGAGAAGTTTATATTTGGAGTAGCGAGTATAAATTATGCTTGGATTGGAATACCTTGCGACGTTTACTTCGTCATCGGTTTACTCAACATCACATTCCAAATTTATCATCTCATCGGTTTCAATCGTCTGAGCCTAAAACAATGATAACTGATGAAAAACTTCAATATATGATTGATGAATTTGAAAAGTGTAGTCGAATACTTGATAACTTTAACAAAACACTTAAACACAGGGATGAAAGAAGTCAAATGATTAACGATGAAAGCATCACCAACAAGATTGAAGCAAATATTCATATTATTGATTGCGAATTGCAGCCTACACTGAATACAGAAATTCATGATGAGCCACTATTAATGCCAGAAAGAATTTTCTTTCCATCAATAGAATTTGAAGACTCAAAAGTTTAGATTTCTGACGATCTCTCAGTGGAACCAATTGAGAAGTTTCAGCCATATAAAAATACATCTGATAATTATATTCTTGAGCAGAAGGCAACAGAAGTATCTCCTCCTCTCCTATATCACATGCCCATAACACCGACAGTTTCTTTAGAAGACTTTCTGCTAAAATTTCGTAAGAAACTTCGTCGACAATTTGTGTTTACTGATAGTATTTGCATATCAGTTGCAGATGTACAGGGACTACAGGAACTTCCAATCCAAAGCGAGACTTCAGATAGAAAAGAAGTTATTATTGATAATGAGATAAAAACTTCAGTTCCTCTTGAGAGATTCATTACAAGAATTATGAAGAAATTACCGACTCAATATACAAATTCATATGGAGTTTCGATAAAAATTGCTTATACTACCTATGACCTGGATATTTCACGGGATCCATATTCGACTACTTCCATTACAGATATCTTTCCAGATCTACCGTGGTTCGACACAAATTCACTAAAAAAGCCAATTCCCCCTCCACCACTTTAGTTCAGATGTGATGTATTAGATACGATTTCTCGACCACCACCATGGCCCAATTGGAATACTTTGCAGATGTTGATCAGTTCAACCTGGACGTGTTTGTCATTTCTTATCTCCACATTCATCGGAGATGAATGCTTTGAAGCGGGGGAGAATTGTGGAGATCAGATTTGATTTGATAGAGATTATATCTGATTAGATTTGATTAGATTTGGATCTTGTTAGGATTTTAGAATATTTGATTAGATTCTGATTTTTTTAGAATTCTGATTTTATTAGGATTTTGAATTTTATTAGGATTTGGTTTGTTAGAGTTTTCTTATATATATGAGTTTGTATGGAGAATTGAAAGAGAGGAATAATATTTTAAAATTTTCTTGAGAAATCTTTGATGTGGAGTTCGCTAAAATCAAAATCTTTCCTCGTGGATTCGTGGAGAGTGGGCTTGGGCCTAGTAGATTTTCAAATCCTGTAAATTTTCCCCAATCTATCTTTTCTTCCCCAATTCCTCTAAAAAAAATCCTAATTTTTAAAATCCTAACCCTAATTTCGCCTCCGTCCTGCGTCAGAGGGGCTTTCCAAATTTTGGTAATCTGATTGATTTAGGAAAAAAGTGAAAGAATTGGGGATGTCTTCTCTCAGCACATTCTCAGGCTAGTTAGTGACCTCAACCTGCGGTAAATGTCCTTAAGCAGACTAACACAACTTAATGGACAACGGTTTCTTTGCTAAGATTACCATATAATCCCCTTTCACATCTATGACATATAAATCTCTTTTATTCACTCTAAATATTTCTGTCAATTGTTTTAGCAAACCTATAGCCCTAAATCTTTTCTTTCTCATTTAGATTTTTTTTTTTTAAATTTAAAGTTAGATTATGGCCAATTAATTGTCAATTGCTCCTAGTGCTTTAGAGTCCGACTAAATTGAAAAGCAAATATGCAGGATATAAAGGAATCAATTTGCCCTAATTTAAAGAAAGCAAGCAAGGCATCCAAATTAATTAATTACCTGAGCTGCCATCAGTCATGGCATCGAAGACGAAGGAGTTCTTGACGTCATTCGTGAGGGTTGGTCTTCGCCTTCTGATGATCCATAGACACACTCCAACGGCTGCAGCATCGACGAGACAGCAGGCGAAACTAGATCGTTACTTCTACTTCTTCTTCTTCAATGACTCACCCTTTTTCAATTTCAAAACAAATAACAACAAATTGCAGGGGGTATTTTTGTCATTAACTACACCCACGTGCTGCGCTGCTGCGGCGAGCAATAAAGCTTGGCGAACAAGCTGCAGACTGGTAACTTTGCTCCTCCCCTCAAATTTATTTTCCAATTAAAAATCAAATTTTCTAAGGTAAACAAATAAATAAATTATAAATATAACACGAAACCGGGGCTAATGTTCCAATCATGATCGACTAACATTTCCATACGTCAATTTTTTTTTTCCCCGTCTCAAATTTTGCTATTATATTTGATTTTTTTTTTTTTTTTGAGGTTTTTACGCTCGATCACTGATCACTAACTACTGATTCTTTGATTCATTTATTTCATTGTGTTCTGCATATTTAGTAGTAAAGGGTTTGTTTGGTACAATATCCTGCAATTTTATTTTTCATAATTGCTTGTTATTTTGACGGGAAATTTCATTTTGTAAAAAAACGAGCATTTGATTGCATGTTCTTTAATATATTTCATGAGGAACTTCAATCATTAATTTATTTTTAAAAATCCCCTCATGAGGAACTGAATGAATGTGAAATTTAGGTTTCATGGAGGGTTAACTGTAAGTTGTATTAGAAAATGTTGGTTAGATTTAGTACCCAAATCAAAAGGATTAAAGCAGTAGTAGTTTTGTGTTGTGTATTTGCACCCAGGGGTCATGATTATAAATTAACAATAGAATTCGGCTAACTAAATGTTACTGAGTGCTGATATGGAGAAAGCTGTGTTGAGCTATATGATGCTATCTTTTGAGATTGTTGAAGAAATACAGAGGGAGTGGAAACTACCTAATCAACTCATTTTTGCATGACTTCCTTAATAACTCCCGGTTGTGTTGATGGTGACTGTGTTATGAAAATGGATGTATCGTCATTGTTGGTCATCTAACATTCCACCACCTTTTGAGTTGTCAATTGTTGTGTTTAATTTGATGCTGATTCGGCCTTTTATTGAGATTGGCGGTGATGAAGAGGCTGAGAGTCTATTATGACCATGTAGTTGCCCCCTGTAATTGGGAAGAACATCAGCTACTATTCTTAGTAGCCCTTCTGCTCAAATCAGCTCGTTAGTAGTATAATGGTTATATCATATTGGTTCCTTAGCCCCTTCCTGCACCAGCTCCCCTTTTCTATGCTATTTCATTTATGTGATGTGATCTTATAGATTAGATGAATGGTTTTGTTTTTTTATAGTTTTGAGGCATTTCAATCTCTCATGTAAGTTCTTGCATTCAGATTCCTTGAAATGGGAGGAGAAAATGGTACTGTGGTACCTAGGCTGTCCAAAAGGTTTAATGAGAGGATGAAAAGTATAGAACCCTCACAAGAACAACTGAGGGATGTCCCGGGAAATCCGTATCATGGGAAAGAAAAGTATCCAATTGCTCAACGTATGTTCTCCTCTCAGACTCATTGTCTGCATCATGTTAGTTTGCTTTCTGCAGAATTACTCAATCCAAGGCCATTATAACGCTACCAGGGGGAGTTGTTTTACCACTAGTGAGAGATGATCCTGGGAAAGGGAGCTGTTATCCCCAATCGGATGTTACCACTGGAAGTGCAGATTGGTTTACTAGACCATGTATGGAACAACACACGAGCTATAGTAGCTCAAGACTATCTCCTGCTTCTATAACCAGTGCTGCTGATGCCGAGACTGCAATTAATTTCCAATTACCTCTCTGTCCTGTTGAGCATGATGACCATTTGGAGCATGGCATAGCTTCAATGGTAAATTGACTCATTTTATACTGTGTTTCGAGTACAATTTATCTCTTGTTTCCCCCTTATTCCTCGATAAAATTCTGCTTAGACCTCAAAATTAACATTTGAAACACTGTATGGTTGCTGATAGGCTATTCAGCAAACGAAAAATTAGCAGATGTACTTAAGGTTGGAGAAATAGTTACTGCGCAAGTATATTTTCCTTCCTTCTTTAGTTTAGTGTGCTTATGATGCGTTATAACTGATGTTCATCCAATACTAACCTGATTCCTTCTCTCTGTGAAAAACAATAAAATAAAAATAAAAATAAAAATAAATACTAACCTGATTCCAGTCTCGTTAAAGGTTTTAGGAAAAGAATTTATTTCTCATTCCCTGATTGACATATCCATTACCACATTTAGCAGGGTCTTCTTTACTCAAAGCAAATATCAGCTGGAGATAGATTTGATGTTGGTGAACCTCACTCCCGATCATTGATTCCTTCAACAGATCGAAATGTCAGAGAGAGAGTAAGACATGTTTATTTTTTAACTTCAGAGAAATGGAATTGTCACATACCTTCTATTCTCTTCTGTATGCAGTCTTCACAAAAGTTGGAATACTTTAGTGATAAGCTCTAGAACTGTTGCGCTTCTCGTGAATTCAGCATCGTGAATGCAGAAGTCACTGCTTCTATTGTGTTGCATTTGTTTACATTCTTTCATGATAAACTTACTCAGGCCACTTATTTTGTAGATCCGAAAAGCCAGGATTTCGGAGGGAATTAAAGTGCTAAAGAGCAGTGTGCCATGTTCCGGAACTTCTGATAAGGTAATAGACATCTATATGAATGTAAATCCTTTTGTCACCGCTTTATATGCATCAGTGATTATTGGTTATCAGTCAGTCACATTTTGAACATATTAATGGGCATACAAATTTGCACTGAGAAGCCTCAACTAAGGAAAATATGAGTAAGTCATTTACTTGAATAAAGCTGTAAATCATGAAGAAACTGTGACTGCATATCACTTGTTATAATACATGCTTGCTGGAAAAAAAGGGTAATGGCTGTAATTGTATATGTATTGATATCAAAGCCTATGTAGTTGAACAAATAGCTGCTTTGTCATTCACTGGTTTCTCAGTAATGTACGGGTCTATCTACATTTTCATGTTCATGTGCATGAACGCATGGTAGTGTTTTGATTAATCTCATGCTTTGGCTTCATAATGCGTATTATGAACAACAAAACTGAATTTTAAAATTTAAGATTTCTTGAAAGTTCAAGTTAGGCACATCTGTACTTGGTACCTAGTTTCTAATTTTATTCTGCTAGTAGTTAGGTAATATTTTCATTTGTCATGTCTTCTTGCAACTAATGAATGAATAGCGGGCTTGGCAAGAGATTGTTCAATGACATTGGAATATGTCTTGAGCATGCCCTGAATTGTTATTGTTTGTCCCATGTATACATACTTGTATGTGTGCTTCCAATAAAATATCATTTCAACTGTGCACGACATATCCCATTTTTAGCTCACTGGAACCAGGGATTAGGTTAATGTGCATGAATGTGTTGCCATTTTTTCCTTGGCCGAGTTGATGGTCACAGGTGCTATGAAGTTGATTTAGTGATGCAGAGTTGTGTTATAGCATACAACAGCATTAGGTTTTGGCATTCATCATTTACTTGTTAAGTTTCCCGTACGCCGCCATTTTGTACATAGGTTGAAACTTGAAAACTTTAATGGATGCTATTCAAAAGTACACCTGAATCAAAATTTTAATTACCTAAAATTATCAACATTTCTCATGATATTCATATAGAGAAGTAACAATTATGCACAATAGAAGAACTAACAATCATGCATTGGCTTATTCCAAACTTAAATCCTAATATGATCCGTATTTTCTGTTTTTTTCTTTTTTCACATACTTACCTGTAGGATGATGAAGGTACTGTGCTGGATAATGCAATCGACTATATTAAATATTTGAAGCTTCAGTTGAAGGTAATATATCGAGCATTACAAGTGGTGGAGGAGGTTTCAGGTGTTTTCTTATGTTGTTTGCTGTTATGTTAGTAGTTTTGTGCTTTTGATTTCCTGTTCTTGGTGGTGGCTTTCTCCAATTCTTTGTTAGAATCAACATTTGATATCTAGTGTTGAGATTCCTCTGATGAATTTAATTTCTTTTTTGACTGGAAACCAGGCAGACTCGTTTCCTTGCTTCTTAAGAAGTTTCTGACATGCAATACCCACACAATGCAACTCTTCTGAGTCACTCACATCACATGTTGAACTCAAGGAAACTCAGCTCGGTAAATTAATATACGAAACACTTGGTTCAAAAATAAGGCATCTCATCTATTATCTTTTATCTATTATTACTTATACTATCCACTATTGATGGAACTTTCATTATTAACCCATAAATGCTCTTGATTCCCTCTATGCTGCCAAAAGTAAAAGGCCTACAATACATCTAGCAGCCCACACTATTATAGGATGGATCCCATAAGAAAATATAAGCCCCATAAGAAGCATGCCACCAATTTGTATTGGGGTCAGCTTCGGAAAACAATCATAAAGAACTGGTGAAACTCATTCAACAAACATAAATATGAATTGATGTGGCATCAAGTCGAATTCAAATTGTAGCAGGATTCATTTGGAAATCCACTAAATGAATTACGTAGGATCCACAGTTATTATGAATGTAGGATCCTACTACTGAGGTCAATGCTCAACAATTTATATTGTATACATACATAGTTCAGGCTTTAAATTGTTCAGTACCAATTTTCTTACAAAATAACTAGAACTCTACTAAGAATCCACTAGAAGTTGCAAAAATTCATGCTCTCGAGTGTTATTATAATTGAATATTAGTGATGTATATAAATGAATAAATAATTTGACTTCAGTTAACTTGCCATGGCTGGTGCGATCCCACTTCTAGTAATAATAATAGTAATAGTACAGCCCCTGGTATCATTTGTAACTTGCTTTTACCCATTTGCTTTATGCGTTTATCCTGTAACAATATACACACTTTTTTTTGCTACCTTATTAACTTGTCTGATTCTCACAACATGGCAGTTATTAAGTGAGAGCCGGTTGAGTGGTGAATCTGCAACTTATCCATTTGTTAATCTCGAGGTGATATATCTTCTCTACTCCTTATTATAAAGTACAACACTAAAGAAAAATATGGATGAATTTTGAAATATTTTTTCTTTGATTTTCGTCCTTAACAATGATGCTTTTGGAATTATTATTATGATTATTATTATTATTATTTATTTATTTTTAAAAGAAAAAAAAATCATTCCCATTGGACATCAGTAGGATCCTTGTTTTGTTCTTTTTCAGGATAAAATGCATAGCCATTATCTATAGTTAACAAATCTTAATATGCGATGGCACATAGTGATATTTTTCCTAGTTATACTTCATTCCTTGGTCATACATACATCTATGAAATTGTAAGAGCCCTTTCAGCAAGGATGGCTTCAAATATATATTTACTCGATAAAGGGATCACTTCAGATGGAAGCATTCTCCTTCTTAATAAAAACAAATCTTTGAGCGTTCTCTGAGATACTAGAGTTTGTGTGTATTAAAAAATCATTACGCAAATCGTTGGTTGCAGGGTTATGGACACTACTTCCACCAGCAGAGTGTACACAATGATCCCCTGGAAGATGTTATGGGAAGTCTGCTTGAAATGAACCCGCAAGCGGCGAGCGAGCTGTTAGAGAGCAAGGGGCTGACCATCATGCCCATGGATTTTGCCTATACCCTTCTCCAGACTAATTAGGGGGTGGGAGCACATCTCATCTCTGAAGCTGCTTCAGGCTCTTTCGGTTGACATTTTTGGACAAATACTCAAAAGTGTTTCTGAAACATATTATAGATACAGTCAACTTAGAATCTAAGAAGAGGAAGATGAACATATGTATTTTTCATTCAGAAAGTTTCTTGGTAGTAGCTAGCTAACCACTTTGCTTTAGTTTTATCAAAGAATCTGGTGCTGGATGCTGCAGAAAACATATGCAGTACCTTTTTTATTATTATTATTATTATTTTTCAACAATAAGTCATTCCATAATATCAATTATCCTGTCAAACAAACAGTAGACTAAAGTTCATATGGAGGATTATTACTTTCGGGACTATAATTCTAAGACCACTAAGCCTATCATGCTGTCTAATCTCTCATGTTATATACATATATAAGCTTTAAATTATTATTCTACCAGTAACACTTGACACGAAAAGGGTAGGGCGAGGTCAAGGTTCATATTTATTATTACCACAATGCAGCAAAAACAGATAGAGAAGCTGGTGATATGAATTATAGGAGTGGTTCTCTTACCTACCGTGCATGTGAGAATCTGTCACCAAGCCTATAATGTAATGGACGACTACTACAGGCTCAGAGATGCAATAAACAAGCCTCGTTAACGACAAGTTTAATGATAGGATACACGTGACTAAGTGTACTCATCACATCTAAATTAAAAAAAAAAAAAAATGTAGATTGCAATGCAAATTTGAGTGCAATAAAAAAACTGATAAATTCTTGGAACCAAATATTAGTACCTTTGTCTACATAAATTGCTATAGCATTTGTATCCAATAACATATTTACAGAAACGGGAGAGAGGGAGAGAGAGAGAGAGAGAGAGAGAGAGTAGCTTCTCGAGGAGTATACCCAGCTAGCACTATATGCTGCCTCAGGAGAAGCCCGAACTGATGCAAATGCTTACAACTTATATAGGACAGAAGGACGGGAGGGGAGAGAAGAATTTACACGGAAAGAATGCTGGCCATCACTTCTCATGATCATCATTCGAAGGATCAATCTTGATAACAAGAGGCTGGTGCAGGTCCCCGGGGTGACTTGACACAATAGGTAATTGGGGTGCAGCCAGTATGCCCTCCACCTCCGGGTTCTCCGCCAATGCTTTCTCCAAGGATGCCTTCGCTACTTTTGTAACACAGACCATAAGAATTGCTGCATCCAAACAAATGGTCTCAGACAATGAATCAACGTGCAATGCTGATTTGTAGGCAGGCAGCCTTCCTGGGCTAATAATGATTATGTATCTCGTAGTTCTGTTTCTGTGTTTTTTAATGTTTAAAAATGAAGTTAACATAGTATAGATGTGTAAAGGGTGTAATACAGCAGTCAGAAATCAATCTAGTCCTTGATAGAAAAAGGAATCAGAAGGTCAAGTACCAGTATCTTCTAGTTGAAATTATAGCATATTTAGCACGCAGATGAATGGTAGTATCCACTTAATGTAGGTTGCATGAATTAATGGTCTCACCAACACAAAGCAAATTCTAAAAACTACAAAATTGAAGATCTCGATGTAGTTGTGATCACAATGTCATTCTCTCTATTAAATTTTCAGAGAGAGTTCTTGGAATCATGGTCAAGGTTTTCCACTTCTTTTGATTAGTATGACTTATTGATTTTATTTTAACCAAGACAATAAACAATAGCAAGGTGATAATCATACAAGGTGTTAAGAGTACTTACCGGATACAATAAACCCCGATATAATAAATATCTGCATCCATAATAAACGAGAGAAATATCAGTAGACGTGCTGAACAGATGTACTTCTGTAATCTAAATCTAGAATGAAATCTAGACAAAAGCATGAAAGAAGTTATGTGATGGTATTATTTTTTCAATCTTTCTTGGAGACATAAATTGAATTCCAAAAGTACGTTACTGTTCAAGACTGCAAGTTTTAAAGTTTGCAATTGCTTTCAGACACTTCATAGAAGTTTCACATGAATAGTTTATCAAAAAAGAGTCAAAAGAATCACAACTTAACCTGAATAAGAATCTCTTATTATGTAGGATCTGTATCATGACAGTAGATCATGAATGGTTAGATAAACTAATAATAGTAGCAAATTTTGGATCTGCTTTGCAAATTTTCAACATATTCATATTTATTTTCTCATAAGTGTACTTAAATAAGCAAGCAAGACTGTCATCTCATTTCTTTGGTGCAGGTATTGGTATTACCTTATTCGTATTTGTTTTTCTTCTCCTGTATACAAATACAAATACGGATATTACTCGGATATTAAATCTACTATCCATATTTGATAAAATCGAATACAGATGCGGATCGGATCGGATCTGGATATTAAGCAACAACAACTAAGCCTTTTATCCCAAATACTTGGGGTAGGCTATTAAACTATTTTATTGATTATGACAATAATTTATAATATACACTTAATAAGTAGATATTATTGATTATGACAATAATTTTGAAGGAAAAAAAATATGACTTTTTTGTAACTATGTCTATAGCACTAAAAAAAGTGTTCTACAACGTGTTAATAAATATTAAATCAACTTTATTTGTATGTCATCATTCAGTCATTTGTATTCGAATGTTATAGGATATTTATTAGGATCTATCGGATACAGTTAGCACTATCAATATCCACACCATATTTCAAAATAAATATCCGTATTCATCAAAATATAGATACGAAATCGAATTCAAATTGGATTATTTGTATTTGTTTACATCCCTAATTGCTTTAGTCTCAGGCTCAGAAATCAAATCTTCATCTTTTCCACCTCTCCTTAGAAGCTACCAATTCCTAACCTCCTCCTGTTAGGCGGCTAGTCCTCCCAATCCCATTACGCTATCTCCTTTCTCCCTGCTTCTCCCTCCTCGTAATCTCATTCAAGACTCTTGGTAAGCAGCGAAAGAGGTGCAAGAAGAGATTATTGGGTTAAGACAGAAAGAAAATAGATCTAGGGTTGATGCTTTCAAATTGAGGGTTTTGAATTGAAGTGGTTGGTAGTAAAAATTGAAAAGAGAAAAACGATTGTTCATCATGTTGTTGTTGCAAAAATAGAACCAGACCGATTGATGCTCACCCATATGAATGAGTATGTGATGGAGATCAGGATTAGATCAGGATTAGATTAGATTTGATTTGATTAGAATTTGGATTGTATTAGATATTTGATTTGATTAGGAGTTTGGATTTTATTAGGATTCTGTTTGTTAGGGTTCCCCTATATATAGGGGTTGTATGGAGTATTGAAAAGAGGAATAATATTTTGAGAAATTTTCTTGAGAAATCTCTGGCGTGAAATTCGCTGAGTCAGAAATCTTTCCTCGTGGATTCGTGGAGAGTGGGCGTGGGTGGATTTCCAAATCCCAAAAGTTTTCCCCAATCTATCATTTCTTCCCCAATCTCTCTAGAAAAAACCCTAATTTCAAAACCCTAACCCTAATTCCGCTTCCGTCCTGCATCAAATTGGTATCAGAGCCTAAAATTATTTTCTCCTACTCCACCTGATCCTCCTCCACCTGATCCAGCCACCCTCATCCTCACCCTCCATCAACAAGCAAGAGAGAGAGAAAAAAGAAAAAAGAAAAAAAAACTCTGACAGATAAAAAAAAAAAAAAAAATTAGATCCGTAGAGAAGAGAGAGACAAAAAAAAAAAAAAGAAAAAAAAAAAGAAAAAAAAAAAACAGGCCCTCATCCTCTTCCCCTCAAGTCCACTTTCTTCGTCCTCCCGACCCTCCTCTTCCCGAGAGAGAGAGAGGAAAAAAAAAAAAACCAGCAACAAACATCCACTAAACCCAGCAAGCCCAACCATCCTCCAAACCCAACCATCCTGCAAACCATCCGCCAAACCCAACCATCCTCCAAACCCAACAAGCCCTCTCCCTCAACCTCCCTACCCATTAATTTCTTCCCCCGATCCAGCCGAGCTCCCCAAGCTCCTCTCCTTCGAGTCCTTCTCCCTCATCCAGGCCCCGCCTTATTCTGGGACTCCACCGCCACCACAACGCTCTCCTCACGAGCGAGATCAAAGACAAGGAATGTCGAGGGCCCGATCTTGTTGGTAGCAGACAGCAGCAGCAGCCCCTCAAGCTCCTTCTAGCCGCCGCCATCGTCGACGCTGCCCTCTCCACTGGCAACGCCCTAACCCCAAGCTCGGAACCTCGCCTCCTCCGCCCGCCTCCGTCCTTCGCCTCGGCCCCGCTTCCATTGCCAACCGCCGACGCCTTCTTCAACCGAAGCAGCAGCAGCCCGCCGCCCGCAACCCGCCATCTCCTCCAGACCCGACCGACCCACCCCGACGCCGACCCCGACGCCTTCTTCAACCGAAGCAGCAGCAGCCCGCCGCCCTCCCTCTCCTCCAGACCCGACCGAACCCCAGCGACGCCCGCCGCCTGCCGCCGCCATCTCCCCGCCTGCCCGCCCGCCTCTTGGCAGCCACCGCGCCCGCCGCAGCATCGTCGCCACCGCCATCGCCCGCTGCCCCGTCCTCCTTCGGCCCTGCAGAACGAGAGAAGAAAGTTATTGGTTTTGGGTTTGTTTGTTATTGGATTGATTTGGTTCAGATCCACATCCACAGAAGAATAGAAGATTGGGTTTATTTTGGGTCTGACCCGCAAACTTCATATCTGACCCACAGCTCCAGATCTACTCCACTTTTGATTCAGATCAGTACAGCAGTGCAGACCCGCTGACAGCGCAGACCCGTTAAGAAAAAAAAGTGGTGATTCAAAGTTTATTTGGACGTGAACTACTCATCTCTCCAGGTGATACTTAACTTGAACTGAATTTCAACTACTAAATTCTTTGCAAATATTATTGGATTGCAATAATTTGTGACGGAATGGTTAATTGTTTCTCTCTAGTGATCTCATATTCATTTGCATTTAGCAATTAATTTATTGGGAAAAATTAATTTAATGCATGCATTTGGGTTGTATGAGTCTTAGATTTTGCACTATCATCTGTATACTTGACTAATTCGCATTGCATGATCCATTCATTATATTAAGCATGTCTCATTTTACAACACGATCTAGTCGTCATAAGGAGTCAAAGAGATCCCATTATATTTATGATCTGTGTGCTGCTAGAGAAATAATAGATGAAAAATTCTGCTATAAAGATCCTGTATTTGATGGGTATTCCTCTACTCGCGACTTTATTGATTGGTTAGTGAATATTGAATGTTACTTTGACTGTTATGAAATGTCTAGCAAACGTAAATTTCTATTTGCTAGAAGACGAATAGTGGAACAAGCCAAAAAATTTTGGATTTCAGTAGAGATAGATCGTGAGGAACGTTATAGGAATCCTATAAACTCGTAGGAAGAGATAAAAGATATTCTTATTGAAGAGTATCTTCCTACGTATTATAGGACTCGTCTTTTAGACAAATTGGAAAATAGATTCACTTTAAAAATTAGAACACAGTGCCCTAAATGCGACAAATATGGACACTCTGCCTTTCAATGTACCATGACCAAGTGTTCTAAGTGTCGCATATCTTGGCATTACGATTATGAGTGTCCCCTCAAGAGTGTACCCATAGATATCATGCCTCCTAATCACGTTGACGATTCAGAAGTTATTGATGTTCATGTTTCTAAGGAAAGTACCGTAGTTGAATCACAATTGGAATCGAACATGTCTATTCTTATTTCCGATACTCATATTCCTTTTATGCTTAATGATGATATTATTATTGAGGCACAAGAGTTTAATACACATCCACCAACTGAGATTTATATTCCTATCGAAATCCATGATACTGTAAAGAGTATTACTGATACTACTGATACTCAGAATATTTTGGTAGAGTCTAGTGCATCCCCACATGATACTAGATCTTCAATTTTGGAGTCAAATGTAGATGAAGAAACCGAGTATGAAATAGTTGACACTAATATTGCTACCGGTAAGTCTTTGAGCATCATTCCCATATTTTGGCAGGTTAATCCTAATATATTATTTTTTAGAGATCATTTGGAGTTTCCTTTCGAGATTCATCAAATTCCCACACAGTGTAGTGATGTTATATCATTTGCGGTGATTGATGTATGTCATTTTAGGGAACCAATATATCTATTTTTTGGAGTTGTACCACTTGAGTCTGTTGCATTGCATTTGCCTGATATGCATGTTATGCATGATGAGATCTCTAGACAGATAGCAATTTGCAATGATGAGTACAAATTTGTTGTATATCTACATAATATTTTGCAGGAATTTGTACTTGATAATGAAGTGAAAGTTTTGGTTCCTCCTGAGAGGTTGCTTCCAGAAATTGTGAAGAAATTATACGTTTCACATTCATGTGTCTTTCCAGATCTACCATGGTTCGATACAAATTCATTAACGAAGTCAGTTCCCCCTCCACCACTTTTATTCAGATATGATGCACAAGCTATTGTTCCTCGACCACCACCATGGCCTAATTGGAATACTTCGTGGATGTTGATCAGTTTAACCCGGGCATGTTTATCATTACTTATCTCAGAATTCATCGGGGATGAATTTTTTGAAGCCGAGGAGAATTGATGGAGATCAGAATTAGATCAGGATTAGATTTGATTTGATTTGATTAAAATTTGGATTGTATTAGATATTTGATTTGATTAGGAGTTTGGATTTTATTAGGATTCTGTTTGTTAGGGTTCCCCTATATATAGGGGTTGTATGGAGTATTGAAAAGAGGAATAATATTTTGAGAAATTTTCTTGAGAAATCTCTGGCGTGGAATTCGCTGAGTCAAAAATCTTTCCTCGTGGATTCGTGGAGAGTGGGCGTGGGCCTGGGTGGATTCCCAAATCCCAAAAGTTTTTCCCAATCTATCATTTCTTCCCCAATCTCTCTAGAAAAAACCCTAATTTCAAAACCCTAACCCTAATTCCGCTTCCGTCCTGCGTCAGTATGTCAGGCACAGAGATAGTTACAAGTAACTTGATCACAAACAAGCAAGAACAAGGACGAGAAAGAGAGGAAAAGAACATCAAGAATATACCTTAAGATATCCAGTTCTAGAAGAAATATCTAAAAAGTTAAGATAACTTGTCCTTTGTATTAATGCATAAATTGATAAACAAAAGTCACGAAATGGAGAGGACGATAGAGAACTGATAGCAATGACATAACTAATTGAAATAACATAAAGTTACATTGTAAGGTTAGAATGCTTACCCAACGAGAGGTTGAAACCTCGCTCCATCCATGTGTCACATCAGAAAGATCCTTGAGAGTCGTTCCGACATATACTAGTGCAAGAGTAATTGGCTGTCACCCAAATGGAGCACCATGATCAATTTTATATTTATAAACATGACGAAATTACAATCACTATAGAATGGCTTCATGATAATATAATCAAGGGAGAAGGCTCAGATTATGAAGATAATCTACTGCAAAATGTTTAACTTATGCCAGTGACCAGGCACAATAAAATATTGTTAGTAAATAAGCATTGACAGATGTAGTTTTGTCATCTGTATCTGACCAATGGCAATTCACATCAGTCAAAGATTGGATAAATACATTAGTCAAGGGAGCACTGGATGCACAAACTTTATTTGAGATTTAATTTAAAAAAGTTTGTTAGTAGATAGCACTACCTCCAAGGATTAAAGAAATAGAAGTGAAGATCAGGTAAGCAGCAAAATTAGATCCACTGGGAGTAGAAGAACAAATCATTAAGAAAATGGGAAGCCACCGATAGAAGAGACCAAAATTAGAGGGGATAAAACAATAAAATCCAAGAGCATAAGAACAAACTGGAAAGATAACCGACACTAAAATAACTTAATGCCAGTTTTAAATATAGCTTCATGCAAGTTCCAGTCTAATGAACTGTAAGAACTCGACTGAGGTTTAAACTAGAGTTAGCAAGAAAAATAAAGGGCTCAGAATCAAAATAACTATTCAATGCTATTTTCAGAAATATCAGGTTTAACAAGAGAATATAGAAACTAGGCTTTTTGATTTTTTTATATTAAAAAAGTGCAGAAACAAAATTAAAGGTGAACCTTTGCTCTACATCCCTGTAACAAAGTTTGCATGTCATTCTAGAAAAAATAAGAGAAAACAGAAATACTCTGCAACATCTCCTTAAAAAAATAAGTCAAACACACATGCATGAGCTTAAATGGCTGAAACTTGATTTCTGTTCTCTGCTAGAAGTGTATTAGCATGGCAATAAAGAAAAATAATACATCTGCCCAACAATATAGCTTTGCATGTCCAACACAGGCTAAACAACTTGAAATAGATAAATAATTCTTCAAGCGTACCATCATCCCCAGCCAGGATGCTAGCATGTATTCACCAATGCCAACGGGAGTAACTGATAGAAGGTAATTCAGCATGTTAAAAGGAAGTAATGGTACAAGACGGAGCAGCAAAACAATCTGCATAATGAGCAAGAAAAATGTTATTACTAAAGCTATGCCTCAAGCAATTACTAATAATGTCAATATTGTACACAATTACGGTGACCGTATTACCATTTACATAAATGCTAAGAAGAGAGCAGCTCCTGATAAAAACTAAAACTACAACTTTTATTAGATATATACAGTTGACCATGTGAACTATTGGATCACAGAGTAAGCTTCTTGATGACCACCAACTTTTAGAATTTAAACACTTTCACATTAACCATGTCGTGAAGGCTGTTCTTTCTTTTTTTCCTTTTTCCTTTCTTAGGCTATTATGAGGCTGTTGACACATGCCATAGCTTCAAAAGCAAAAAAGCATTAAAGAACCATGTATCATCTTCTTTCTCATGGATAATAAAAAGGCTTCAATTACTTGGTCAGACACCTAAATTTAGAGAAAAGCTTTTTTTATAATCCTTTAAAAAACTATAACCATGGTGCTTACAGTTCTCTTAGTTAGAAACAACTACGGCCATGGAGACTAAGACTTTAAGGTATGTTTCCATAGTTGATCTTTCCTAGGAGGAATATAAAATCATGATGTTCATATCATTGTACTTTAAATTTTGCTCAAATATGAGAAAGAGCATCCCACTTAAGTAGAGCCATGACCAAAGGTACTAGATCATGTAAGGGAATAATATCTGGATCCCACTTAAGAAGTAGAGCCACGACCAAAGGTACTAGATCATGTAAGGGAATAAAATCTGGATGATCGTGAAGACCTATTCTCATTTGCAGTGAAAAACCACGATGAATTATCAACTGAATGACATCATAGTTTGACTTGTGACACCCAAGTACAGTCAATATTTCATAATTTCAACTTCAAGTTCATCAATTTACATATATGTGTCTATATTGGTTGGACATGAATCCAAGGGGCCTCCGATTCATAATTCATTACAGCAGAGAGCCTTTTGCCACTTCATAAAATTGAGGATTTTCTGTGGTTGGGACGCAAACTTGAGAGTCAAAAAAATTTCAACGTGAAACCAGTTACTAAGCAATTTACTGGGAATATGAAACACCAAAATGTCGAGAGTCCTGACATAAGGGGGAATAAAGAAAATCATATGTAACTTAAAATTTATTTTTGCATGGTAACAAACATCACAAATAAATAGCAAACAGTATGGCATTTTTTGTAAATATGCATCATTCTCTTTCTTTCTCTTAAGCAGTAGAAGAGGGTGGGTGTGTGTGTGTGGAAGGGAACAAGAAGGCCTTGCACATCTTTACTGTCCTTATTATAATGAGTGTCTGTGTTAAATGCATAGAAGAGTTCTCCTATATCTAGAGATATTAGAAAGAATTATGAATAGAAAAGTAGAGATTAACTGCCAAACCTTAAAACCAGATCTCTGTATTGCAATAGCAACAGCTTGAAATTTTGGATAATCCTTCAGCTTGGAAATAACATAAGTCCTTCCAATCTGCAGAGAAATAAAAAAACGTCTTAAATAAAGTGAATGTCGGAGGATTCAAATATCACAATAGAACTTCAAGGGCAGTCTATTAAGCACAATAAAAGCATCCTTAACAATCCTACGGTTGACATCACTAGTTCTTCTGCACTATCTAATCTTGGATACCCCACTCATAAAAGGTGCACTCATATCATTTTTCCATAGAAGTGTAGTCAATAGAGACGCCTGCCAACGTCTCAGTTTAATCTATTTAGTAATTCAGTTATAAATAAAAGTGGTTCCATTATGAACCTAGATTACTTGCCCCATTATGGCAATGATTAAGGCAACATACATAGTTTAGGAGACCTAATTTATAATTATGTTTTTAAATTTTAATTTTGTGAGTGTGCAAGAGCATGCGTATTCATGTGTGTGTGTGTGTGTTTTTTTTTTTTTTTTTTTTGGGTTGTCGGGGTGGGTGTTTGTGTGAATTTCATCATGCTACCTATTACCCTTTTTCTTTCATTCCTGATTTGTTAGGTTGTTACTTTTTCTACACAAATTGGTAACTGCCTATGAATTCATTCTGTTTTCAATCTTCATAGTTTAAATAATTTAAAATTGAAAAAAAGAAAAAAAACTTCTTTCAATAGCATATTTTTTTAAGAATATTTTCATTAAGCATATTGTCAGTGTACCTAAACATGATATGGCAATGATAAACCACCATAAGAAATAGAATTTTCAATACTTAATGACATATTCTCAAATATTCCTAAATGTCAAGGAAAAACATCCATTAAATGGGTAAACTTACCAATGGCAAAACAACATGCTATGATTGATACACTTAGAAAGTTAGATATCCACATGATACAATTAGAAAGTTAGATATCTATTCTATACCATAAAGCTACAAATTGGAATAACGGAGTAATGGACCATAGGATATGCCAAATAAAGAAAGATGTGTAATATATCTGATCTGAAAAATATCATGCATTTGAGGAAGGCCACAGAGAGCAAATTACTTGATTAAAGAACGCAAACAGCTCATTTATTACTGTAAGCATATTGCCAAACACCATGCCGAGCTCTTTATTCCCAAACGAAAGAAATTTATAGTATGACACAAAACTAATCTAATTTAAAAGGAGTTTTTGCTACATGAAGTTGAAAGTCAATTAGAAAACTTGCAAATTTATACCGTTCTACCAAGTAAGAAAGCAGCTGTTGCACCAATTGTAGCTCCAATTGAATCAGCAAGAAACCCCAAGGGCAACCCAAAGAGATATCCACCCCCAAGCTGCAACATTCATAACATATTTCAAAATAGCTAAGAAGGTTTCAATGGCAAAATTCCAATCCATTTACAGAACACCACGGAGACTGGATGCCAGTTTAAAACATAAGTTAACCCAAAAAGAGAAGACTGAAGTGAAACCAGTGAAATTAAAACATTCATGCAACCCTAGAAAGTAGAACAACACCAATGTAAAACAAGAAAACCACAATAATATAGAACAAACTAATAGTAATTGCTAAGTTATTATGTTAGATGTGGCGAACAAACTTGAAATATGAATTAGGCAATGCAAGCATTGAGTTGGCTCAAAACTCCTACACAGTCATTAATGGGACTACAAACAATGGACTATGATATTGATATCACATGCAAAAGCGTAATTATTCTGAACATGTTAAACCTCCATAATCACCAGGAATTAGAATGGAAGGTCAAGAAGTCATAAAAGAACATTAAGAAATTATTCTCAGATGCCACTAGATGTCATTCTAATTTCTGTGCACATCAAATCTATCTGAATAAACAATCAAGAAATTAAGGCTCAACTGGTTTTATTTTTGACCTATCACGACAAAAAATGCTCACAGTTATCATGCTATTCAGAAGAGTGTGTGCAGTGGATAGTAGGGTTATAGCATAACATCGATACAGGAGCGTGTGCAATGGATATGACAGCAGCTTTTGCCCTCAGGATTAAAATAAGATGAAATGAAATGAAAGGCAATTACACGTAAGAGTAGTTCCTAACTTTAGGACACAAATAAAATAAAATAAAATTGCAATTAAGCCATGGTTTGGGAGGTAAACCTGCTTCATTCTTTCCCATGGTCTAATTGATATCAATTTGTTCCTTAAACAATTGAAATATTAGATATCCACGAAGAAAGATGCAGTTGGTTGGATATCTAGAGTAAAGACAGTGTTTAATCTGACATCATGTTGAACAAGTGATAAACCAACAAATTCCGGCTCTGAATGGAATAGCCAATAATGTTTGCCAGGACCAAAGTGCCTTGCAGGTTAATTTGGCCAATCCCAATTCTAACCAACACCATGAGCTGGTGATAACATCCTTTAGTTATACATAAATGTAGCTTTAGGCCACCTCGGAACTCCATCCTGACTGCCACCATTTAATTTTTAAAATTGCCTCGTTTCTAGAAGTAACATTTTCTCACCTGACGGGTAGACGAGCATACAAGTAAAGTTCAGGTGCTCATTTGTTAGAGAAACCTGAAAGCTAAAACATGATTGGATCCAACTCCAGATATTTCAACGATTGTGAGGAGTAGTCCAGCATAGTTTTACCAGAGTATCTCTACAGAAACCAAGATAAAAGGAATACATACCATGTCGGCATCAGTGTATCACATACCCAAGAAGATTCAAGCGTGAATTTTACAGGTTGAACATAAATATAGTGTTGATCATGTACATTTGAAATTTTATCCAATTATATTTGAAGGGGAAAAAAACTAATTGCAAATTTATATTCAATGACCAACAAAAGTAAGACAAGGAATCCATGCTTACTGTAAGTATTGAAGCTGGAACTGCCAGTACAGTCAAAGGAATATATGAAAGTGCCCTGGTACAAATAAAATTTTGTCAGCCTGAAAATTAGTATTTCATGACTTACTATGTCATGTTCAAATCATTATAAGCATGTATAGGAACTAAATATACTGAAGTATGCAACACTTATGAATATGGTTACGGAAGAACCTCAAGATTTTTAGCCCAAACAGTTTACAGGTCTACTTAATTCAATGTAGATCACATATATGAGAACAAAGTTACTGGATATACTAAGTAGCAGAAAATATATTAGCCTATAAAATAAGAAACATGAATAACAAACATACTTCTGCAGGCAATTTGATGAGACAACATATTTTACTGTTATGAAGCTTCTGGTTGTAGGCAGAGAGTGTGCATGGATGCTACACTAGTTGGAGGAATTAGGCAAAGGGAAAAAAAGAAAAGGACTAAGGAATATGTTATGACAGGCTTAACTTGGTTGACACTTACAGCACAAGAGGACCCCACGGCCCAAGATTCAGCTTGATCCATTCCAAAAAATCCTTCAAAATCTGATGGCAAGACATACTATATTCAGAACCTCAGATACCAAAAAGACCAGAGCCAGCAAGATATTAATAACAGATGAGAATATTGAACATATATATATATATATATATATATAACTAAAAGAAATATTGGCTTCTGAGCTCCCAAATATTGGGATCAGAACAGAAAGTAAAACTATGCATCAACCCCCAAATTTATCATAGCATTAGCATTTTCCATTCGAGACAAAACCATTAAATTCTAGTAAAGCATATAAGTTCTCACATAACAAAGCAATATGGCAAATGATAGATATTGGTCTAGGATGGAGTGGAGTTTTAGTTCACTTGCCGTGCTCATTCTTTCGTAAGTCAATTCACCATCATCATATAATAAGATCAGCATGGACTACGGTAGCAGAATGTACAGGATCCTCTCCTTTAAATTACAAGAGGATGATATTATTATGGGAAAGGTTTTAGAGCCGAGCCCCAAATATTTCCCTAATTCGAATCTACATCAACTTAATGTGATTTCTTACGAGATGCATTGCATCGTGCAGGTATGAGCTGAATGACAACTCCCCTATTCCGATGAAATTGCTTCTTTCTTTCTAATTTATAGCCCTAACAATGAATCCGATCTATCAATGGAAAAGCAGGTACCTTTTCGACGGGGAGGGTGTAGAGGGCGGTGACGATGGCGGCTACGAGGAGGAGGAGGAGGGAGATCCTGAAGAGGGAATACAAGGAGAAGGCCATGGAGGAGAGCAGTCTCCGGCGCCAAGGCCGGCACTCCTCGGTCTGACTCTCCTCTGTATAGATCCCTTGCTTTCGAGCCCGCAGGTTCGAAGATCCCCCGATATTTGCCAGATTTCTAATCTTTCCTTCTTCTTCTTCTTCTTTTTCCCTGAAGATCACAACACACTTTCTCTCTCTGTGATGATTGATGAATCTCCCTCGTCTTCCTCTTCTCGGTCTTCTCTCTTAATTCTGGTTGTTATATTGGTGCGCCATTGTTCCTTCGTTATTAAGATTGGTTACCTTCTTTTCCCCCTGAAAGATAAAATTACATTTTTATTAAAAATAAGTAAATCACTCTCTCTCTCTCTCTCTTAACAGGCTTTGCAAATGGCGGCCCACATTTCATTTCAGTTTTAACAATATAAAAAAGCCTGCAGGGTCATTTGGGCTCTTAGGGTCAGAAGCTGGTGTTTGGCCTTTAGCCTTTAGGCTGGTTGGATCGAGGGACCAATGTCACTTTCTTTTGCATTTGCATTTGCATCACAAGGAATCAAATAAATAGGACGATCGAATACAAAGCACTCAAAACAAGGAATCTGGAAGAGAGACGAGTTCTTGTGCCGAAAACTACCGATGCTCTCAGTCACAGTTCAAGAGATGCAAAGCTCTCTCGAGTCCTGAGTTGCATATACTTTCACTAGTTTCCATAGACAATTAATTCTGCCAAAAGAGGAGGAAAAAAACAGTTGTTTTTAAGAGCCATCGCCCTGCAGTTCCAAGCAAAAATATGGAAGAATAATAACTGTTTTTTTGGAAAAAATGAAGCTTCAACAGCAAACGCTGGACGTCTATTTCGAGCATATGGCAGTAATACAGAGATCGGTATGGTATGTAAAGCACATTCCCGGCAACAGCACAGGGAGAGAGTATCTTCAGAAGTAACCAAAAGGGATAACAAGATTTTTCCATAGGCAGAGTAACATGAAACTTGAACACATTTGAACCTAGGATATTTTATTTAGCCATACGTACTTGATGATTGCCACAATTTATTCGGAAACATAGCAGTAATGTGACCGACACCACGCTTAATTCTAATAGCATACCTAGACTAGACACTGTTACGACTCAAAGCATCACATACCTAACTCAGGCTGTCCCTCGAAACAACTATTCTTTCTAAATCCCACCACACTTGAAAGTGCGCACACAACTGTCTCCCACCTTAACCCTGTATTGGTGCCTAGGCTTGGTAAGAAACCGAGGCAAATGGAGCAAAACAGTGCACACGCATCCGTCATCAATGTCATCCAGCCATCGACAGCAGTCTCTCTCCGCTCGTGTGCCCACCCTATGCTCACGTCCATGCTCCTGCCCATGCCTCTGCCGGTGACCACTTCCGTTTCTGTGCCCGTGCCCGTGCCCGTGCCCATGCCCATTTCCATTTTCGTGCCTCTGCCTGCGCCCATGATTCCCATTTCCACGCCTGTTGTGATGATCACGCTCAGGCTCAGCGTCATCATCGTTGTCGCCATCATCATCATCATCATCGTTGTTGGCAGTTGCAGGGATCCTGGTGTTATTTCGATCCGTGAGGGATTCAGTGGCGGGCAGAAATGCACAGGCATGGTTGGCAAGGGCAAACTGGGAGATGCACATAGGCTTGAGCTGCGCAATGGTATACTTGGGCAGATGTGACATCAGTAGCAGCCCAATGAGCATTAGCAAAGCTGTCGTCAACCTCGCCATTGGTAGAGTCCTTTCTTGTGTAGTGTAGAGGGAGGCCTGCTTTATCTTCCTTTTATGGACTTTCGGCCATTACCACGCTCTTTGGGCTTGCGCATAATGAAATTTAAGAAACAAAGAGAGTGGCCGAGGGAATGAAGCTGAGAACAGTTGTTTATGGAGAAGTTGTTGATAGGGCAGCTATCATAGCCTTCACTACTCGTTAGCAATTTATTTGTGGATTATGTTTGGTTTAAGGTTAGGTGGGTATTAGGAGCAAAGTCTGAAAGCAGATTTAGCATGCGCGACGTTTTAAGTACAATCGCATGCCAATTTATTCGGAATTAGATCATAAAATCAAAAATCTAAACCTCATCATCCAATCAAATCAGAGGTGGATGAGTTACGAGTAGTGCAAATTGGTAAGCAAGTTTTTGCATTGCTCTCTTTATCAAAGTTGTTGTTGCCACTGAAGAGACCTGCCTCGACATCGATTAGCTTCCTCTTTTCTTAGCTGCTGTTTGCTTGCTTGCTATCTGGTCCTTTTTTTTTTAATCTTTTTAGGAACAACCTATGTATAAGGTAGTGAGGATCCTGACTGTATGAAAAATACATAGCAAAAACCAAAACGCTAGACTATACACAGCAAAGTAAACCAACGCAAAACAGCAAGAGAGTATAATAAAACAAGGAAGGCAACAAATTAGTCCAGAATATAAATCTCCCTGTCATCTATTTGCATTAACCCATGAAACAATACATCATCAACGTTAGCAAGAAGCTTCTAACTCGTGCTACCTAACTCTCTCTAACCCTCCTCGTGCCATGATCCACTTCTGTGTATTGATTTGTGGTGGTTCATTCCTGATTCAAGTTACCAAAATTGGTGACCCAAAAAATAAACGAAGCAAACAAGTGATCAATTCATTCAATAAGTGTTTTTTTTTAAATGTATCTGGTTTTAACATTTATCCTTTTCTTGTCAATAATGTACATGAACTATACATACATACTTCTAGAAATAACCTTAAAAGTGCTCTAAAGAGTGTCATCACCCCAAAAACCTATCTGACTTGGCCTATCCCCTGCATACCACTCAAAGTAATGCACCACGTACCTGTACTGTGAACTGAATTGTACCACGGATTTGGTAGTATTGCTTCTAACTTCAAGAGGCTATTCCTAGGCAGCACAAACGCTTCTATTCTCAAGCTGTGTCACGATTATAGCGGACAAAACACTTTGTGTTGTGACATTGTGGTTTGCTATGTATTTTTCAAAAGTCGTAGTCACTCGCATTCTGGGCTATTCATATGGCATTACTTGAACAAAGAGCAAGGTTTATCAATATACAGGAAGGAAAGGAGGAATACTAGTAGGATGAAGTGTAAGAAGTGGAGAAACAAAACTACCTATTCCTGGAATTTTCTGACAGGTCATTAGTTTTGGATGAGGATGCTACTACTACATGATCCACAACTTTTCAGTGACAATAGATCAAGACCTGATCCAATCAATTCAGAATTGATTTCTTTGTTTTTTTAAATAATTGTGCATACCTGAATTAAGAGACTATTTACTGTCACAAGGTACATAATAAAGTTATCCATTATTCCATACTAGTAGGTTGTTGTCATGTCCGATTGAGCAGAATTAGATTAACATGTAAATGAGGAAATAGGAGGGCCACCAACCAATCAACTTAGATAGTGGATAAATATTGGTGATTTAAACTGTAGAAATATGCAAGCTGTAGAAGATAAGTGGTAACAGATTTTTTGTTCATGATTAATCAATCACTATTGAGGTGGAAAGCAAACAGTAAATTATCATTTGCTATCAAGAACTCTTTCCACAAAATTCTAAATATTTCTTATCTCCTAAAGTGGAAAGTACAATGTAATCACAAGAAGCAGATCTAACTCCACTTTCAATAATTTTTTACCGGAACCTGTAGGGTGTAGTCCTCACATGCTTGGAAGGGGCTTCAGGCCTTGCCATCATGACAGCAATGAACCTGCCATCAACAAACTAAAAGGAAAATTTTAAATTAAGAAAGATGAATTTTAATATGACAAATTGTCAAATTATACAGGTCATAGACTTATTTGAGAGGTGACACCATGGTCGATTGTACCTTTCCATCCATCTCCTTAACAGCCAAAACTGCATCTACTTCACGTGCAAACCATATGTATGCCAAACCCAAAGACTCTTTAGAACCCTTGCTTGTTATTATTTTAACTACAAATATGTGATGAGATGAAATTAGTACATAAATGAACGAATGGATCGGGCGTTCTCTGCAGTTTATAAATTAAGCAACTTAATGATGCATGTAATGATGTAGTGCTTTGCGAGGCTACTATTCTCAAAATGAATTTTACTCCTTAAACCAGCAGCCAGGCCAGCGGTTCTTATTATTTTATATTTAATAAAACGCTCAGGAAAAAGAAGAAAATAAGAGGAACGTAAAATTCACCTTTGCTGATATCTCCAAAGCATGAAAAGACCTTCACCAAATACCCCTCAGAGGTTGACTGTGACAATCCTGCAAATTCTAATTACACACTAGTAAATCTGTACAGTTGCTGATACCTGTTACAAAAATAGTGCAGATTATAATCAAACCAAGCCGCTGGGGCTTGCTTGGTTGCAGGTATTTGTGTACTTGCATGGTTCAGGCCCAAATCATCCTATTGTTTTCAAGCCATGATTTTACATTTTCCCATGAGATAATTTGCAATATTCCTTAGAACTTGGGCTGAATGCTAGATAAGACTGCACTTTACAAATAGATTTGAGGTATTTGCAGGGCTCTCTATCTAATGTTATGTCTAAGAGTCTTAACAAATAAATAAGTGAAATTAATAACTCCGGCTCCTGAAAGTGAAAATAAAAACAAAAAACAAAAAAAAATCCCATTTCTTCAAAAATATAAATGAGCATAACCAGTAGTGGAGAATAAGTGTAAGAAAAATGAATTCAATGTTTCAACTATAAAATTGAATTAAATTTAGCTTAAATCATTGTAGGTTATATAAGATGTTTGAATTATTCAATATCATGTTTCTATACAAAGACTAACAACCGCATTGTTCTTCCGCTCCTTTCTGATCAGGAGCATGAGTAGGCGGGCCATAAAATAACTGACTGTTTTCTTCACCTCCACCTCTTCCTCTATGATGCAAGAAGAAGAAGAAACGATAAAGATAATAAAAGAGCTTGATCCTTGTCTCTCATGTTGCCCCCCTCCGAATGTGGAGATGAGAATATGAAACAAGTGAGGACAGAGCAACAGTACTTGAGGATGAAGAATGCAAACTAGATGTCTGGGAAGTATGCATCGGGATCATACATCTATATGCATATATAGTGGGACCCATGTGTCAGTGGGAACAAGAAATGGGAGAAATGGCATGTGTGGATGTGTATATAATCCATCACGATCATCATGCATGAGGATGTTGCCCTTTCACACCAGTGTTAGGTGCACATGGCATGATCTTCTTGGAGAGTGGACTGATTATTATGTCCTCGTATTTCCTACTAGATATCAGGATTCGGGATATTTATGGGGTCTAAAAAATGGATCTGTGCATATGCTCAAGTAGGGTTCAGGTACCACCGAAATGGACCTGGACCCTGGATCACGTCCAAACCTGTAAAACAATGGCGACCTGGGGGGTATCAGCGGTTCCGAATTGATATCTCTAAACTAATGGAAATCATAAGCACATACTTGTTCGCCGCAAAAATCTTGCTTTTTTACATTGATTATAATAATTACAACGAAAGAGAAACAATACAAAAACAAACAAGAGAATTTATATTTTTATCGATCTCTTTCATAATAAAAGTGGGTTCTAATGTGGCGATGGGATCTAACTAGTAAAACCTGTTGACAATCCGAAATGAAGATTTCTCTTTGAAGAAGATGATGCCCGGCCCTAGTTTCTCTCTCTCTGCTGATCTCAATGAATTCAAAACTCTCGCGCGTAACTTGAATTGCAAAAAAACCTCCAAGGCTTCAAGACTCTCTCACGTAACTTGAATTGCCAAAAGACCGACCCCAAAAGATCTCTAAAGTCTCCAAAAAGAGAGTATTTATAGACCTTAATTGGATACGATAGTTTCCATAGGGATAGGAATAGAAGGTGTTTTTATTCATAAGGATTCTAATCAAATATTTGATTTTGACTTAAATCTCTTTTATTTGGATTCTGATTGGACTCAATTCGGGTATTGGATAAGGCCAAATCTCAATCACAATCAATTTAAGATCCTGAGATATGCCCACGAGGAGTTAAATACTCTGGATGCGGAACTAAGGCTTTAACTTCGCGTTTTACTTATCAACGCGAAGTTAAGCTTCTGCCGCGCGAAGCTAATTAATAGCTTCGCATTCTGCGAGCTATTTGTCATCTTTTCTTTATTTGGAAATTTTTACCTCCAACAATACTAGGATTATGACGTTTGGCCATTGCTCCAAGATAAAATGAAACAACATAAAATAAATTTACGTACTTATATATATTTCATAGGTTTCTTTTAATTTTCAAAGCATGTGTTTTAGATGTTAATATGCTTGTCCAGTGATGATAAGGTCCTATTCATATCTATCATAGAATAATACTTTTTGCATTTTGTTCGTTTTTATGTATTCCCTTAGGTGGAGTTCAGTGCCGGTCCTTTGAGCTGTTTGCTCCTGCTTGCGTTGTTGCAAGCAGGATTAAGTGTTAAAAAAGTTTCGGAGGGTCCTGTTTTGTTTTACTATTTTTAGCATAAACGCTGGGTTATGCTTTGTTGTGCAGCCTGCTATGGATGGGTTGATTTTTCATTTATATATCATTTTAGATTCTTAATTTTAGGAATACCGTTGGGCCATTGTCAGAATAACATACCTGTGTTCCTGTATGTATAATGAACCAGTGAATCGAAATGTTTGTCGCATCATTTCATCTGTGTCCTGTCTTACTAGAATTCATTCTCAAAAATATTATTTTAAAATTTATCTATTTTCCCGTTCTGAAGTGTTGTGTGCTGACTAAAAGGATGTAATCGGTAGCTGTTTCTTTTTGGTGTGTTCTTCTGTTAGTGTATTAAACTTTGGTTCTCAACACTAATTCTCTGACAAAGCAAATAAAGTAAGAATCAAACACTACTAACATATTCACAGTTAATGCACACAAGATGTTTGAAAGAATGCCCAGTCGAAAAGTTGTGAGCTTGCGGGAAGGAGACGTACCCTTGATGAAGATTCTAGATGAAGGAGGATTGCTTTCGCTTTCCCCTTCACTTTCGCAGGCAGAGGAGGAGGAGGAGGAGGGATCGGAGGAGATGGAGCTTTTGATGGGTTGGAGAGTTAAGAAGCTGTTGGGGTTTCTAGTTATAGACGAAGGGATCGAAATGAAATCTCCACGAATTCTGGGGAATCGAGTTGCCTGTGGTGTTCGTGGAGAGAAGAGATTATTGGGAGTCGAGGCTGAGATTGAAGAAGAAGAAGAAGAGACGATCGTCATTAGAGACGACGACAATAGAGCCATTTCGAGATAAAAATGGTTTCTTCCGACTTTATTTAACGAGAGAGAAGCCTAGTCTTGGGAGTTTCTAGATGGGCACAACTTTTTTTCCTAGAGAGCCCACTTAAAACTTCTATAAAATTACAGTTTTGTCATCTAAAAAATTAGACCAAAATACCCCTCCCTCCCGCTCGCCCTCTCTCTCGCCCCGTCGCCCTCGCCCTCGCCCCCGCCCCATGCCCCTGTTCGCCCTCACCGCCGCCCTCGCCCCCCTGCCCCCGCTCGCCCTCAACCCTGCTCGCCCTCGCCCCTTGCCCCTGTCCGCCCTCGCCGCCGCCCTCGCCCCCCCTGCACCGCTCGCCCTCGCCCCCCTGCCCCCGCTCGCCCTCGCCGCCCCCCTCGCCCTCGCCCCCTCTCGCCCTCACCGCCCTGCCCCGGCTCACCCTCGCCGCCCCCCTCGCCCTCGCCCCCTGCCCTCGCTCGCCCTGTTCGGGCTAACCAGCTCGGATCCAATTACTGGGTCCGGGACTGCTAACTCGGATTCACAATTCTAATCCGAGCTGACTAGTCCGGACAGAAAACTTGCAGGAATTTGGGGCGAAAGCAAGCGAGGGGCGGGGGGGGCGAGGGCGAGCAGGAGCAGGGGGCGAGAACGAAGGGGGCAGGGGTGGGGGCGAGGGCGAGAGAAGTGAGAGAGACGAAGAGGGAGAAGATGGAGAAGATGAGAGCAAATGTGGTATTTAGGTGTGCTCACCGGGAAAAAACAAGAGATTTTTAAAGAAGGGATGTGCGCACTAGGAAAAGTGGGCTCACTAGGATAAAATCTGTGCCCATCTAGAAACTCCCCTAGTCTTGGGTGTTAGCAATTATTTATCTCAAAATAATTAATTAAATTAAAAATAGCAAATACTAATAGTTTTGTTATTTATTTTATATTCTATTTTGATTCTGTCTTCAATAGTTGAGCATGCGTCAGTTTATTGTGTCGTATTTTTTTATTTTTTATTTTCTGTTGATCAATATTTTTATATCTTTATCCGCTTTTTTTTTTTTTTAAAATGACTGTATAACTATGAAACTATGTACAAGACGTAAGTAAGCTATCCGATAGAGAATAATGATGTAAGCATATACAAATAATATGATATACATTCGAATTCCTACCCGAATATGAATATTCATGATAAAAATGACACATTCTCGAAAGATTGTATATTTTTTTTGCTGATAAATGATTATTATAATATTAGACAATTCTGTTATATATTTGGTTTCAATCCAGATATATTTGCTACATCTCTAAATATTTAGAGGGACAGTTAAATTTCTCCACTGCTCTTAAGTATCTGAAGTTATGAAGCCTTGTTTATGTAATGGACCAATTCCTAAAGAGCCCACTTTGCAATATAATCTGACATTTATGAAGTGGGCTCGGTATGGAAAAAGGTGTCCTCCTTTAAAAACTCCCTTCAAAAACTCCCTTCACACCTTTCCCGGCGAGCCCGGCTGGAACAAAGGTGTGTTACTTTAGAAACTCCCTCTAAAATCGTGTGGCTATTTTGCATTGTAGTCCTATGGTCATTTGGCAATTGTAATATCCTACTTGTCCATATTGATACGGAACATTTTTCTTTTCCACATAAAACCTTGCATTTAAAACAGTTTTTCATATTTGAATTTATTTTATATTCATACACATTTATGAATACGACTGTAGTATTTTTTGTGTGCATCAACTGGATATTATCTATAGGGTTAATTACAGTCAGACCCCTGTAGTATTGGGAGTGTGTACCTTAACACCCCTGAAGTTTGAAATTTTTAAAAAACCCCTTGAACTTAGTTATTTTCACTCTCTCTCTTTTTTTTACTAAAGTGCACTTTTGTCTCTCAAGTTCCTATTATACCCTTATCCCTCAATACTACAGGGGATCTAACTATAATTAACCCTTATCTATATTATCTAATTATATTTACTGTAGAAAGTTACATATTCAAATTTTCCATAGAAAATTATTCAGATTTATTTACATGATTGCATAAGGAAAAAATTATTTATATGTATGAATTCTAAGCCGGTTAGTTACAAATACGAATATATTAAGGTTCCAACAGCAGAAATGTTTTTTTTTTTTAATTTTATAAATTGAGAGTATATTTCTCAATAAAGCGGGGCTTATCTTCAAGAGCGTATAAACTATAACATAACTGTAAACGGTTCTAGGTTCATCACACAACGTAAACACAAATAGTAAATAACGTAGGGTTTTAACTGCAAAAGATGCTGAAAAAAGGTCCTCCCGTAATTTACCTAACTGTATCTTACATCTTTACAATAGGGTTTTTACTTAACTGTACCTTACATCTTTAAAACTTAGAATTTAGTCCTCAAATTTTAATATTTATAATTTAAGTCCCAAATCTTTTAAGTTACTACAATTTAGTCCCCTGCTATATTTTTTATCCGAATTTCCCATTATACCTCTGAGTTACTTTACTTTAGTCATCTCTTTTCTCTTCCTCCTCTTTTCCTCTTCTTATTGGGTTCCTCTCTATTCTTCTCCTTTCTCTCTTCCCTCTTCTTATTAGATTCTTCTGAGTTACTTCACTTTAGAAATTAATTGGAAGGAAAGAGAGAGAGGAGAAGAATGGAGATGAAAATCCAATAAGAAGAGGAAGAGGAAAGGAAGAACTAAACTGAAGTAATTCAAAGGTATAACGGGAAATTAGGGCCAAAAATATGACTGGGACTAAATTGTGGTAAGTTAAAGAATTTGGGGACTAAATTATAAATATGAAGATTTGGGGACTAAATTCTAATTTTTAAAGATGCAAGGGAGAGATATATAAAAACCCCTTTACAATATCGGGGAAAAAGGTGCTCACCGAGTCAGCATTTAGAATTTCCCGTCTTCTACCAAACGCCAAATTCGTCGTCGTCGTCTCCTTCTTCTCTTATAATCCTAGCACTCAATTAATCCACAAACTAAAACAAAATCACCAAAAAGAGATTCTTTTTGAGAAAAAGATGCAGGCTTTGAGCGCCGTCGCGGTGGCTCGGATGCTGATGATGAACAGCAATGGACTGATCAGAGTTGAGGGCGAGGACATCGCGCTGGGATCTCTTTGGTGGTTTATCTACGCTGGGATCTCCTGTTTCCTCGTTCTCTTCGCCGGCATAATGTCGGGATTGACCCTCGGACTGATGTCGCTGGGCCTCGTCGAGCTTGAGATCCTCCAGCGCAGCGGAACCCCCACCGAGAAGAAACAGGCCGGTCTGAATAATCTCTACTTTTCTCCTCTCCCTTCAAATTTTTTTTTTTTTTTTAATTGCAGAGTTTAATCGGTTTAAGTTTAGAAGTTTTTGCGATTTGTTTGCGATTTCCCCCAAAAAGATTCGATCTTTGGCTGTTTTGAACTGCATTACAGTGTAAATTCACTGTGATTGATTTGTTATTCAAGGAATATTTAGCGTTGGGTTAATTATGAGGCTTAAAGAACTTTTTTCAATATAGTTTTAATAGGATGAACTCAGTAATTAGTAGTGGCTCGTACTAAGCTTGCCTGGGAAAGAGTAGTACTGAGGAGGATGGCTTCCCCATGTTGGAGTCGATTAATGTGTCATGTGTTCTCATTATACTCGTGCCCATTTATTCCGAAGCTTCGGAGACCAGAGATTTTGTTTTCGAGCCTACATTACTGTAAAGTCGCATCTCAAAGGCATGGATTGTGGTCACTGTGTACTTCTGCACTCACAAGGATCCTCATGTTCATAAGTCTAGTATTATGGATCTTGAATCTGATGAAGTATTTGAAGCTTCTTCAAAACTCTTAATGGTATCATGACTTTTGATTGTTGGCACGATTGGAGGAAGCCTGTCGGAACAGTCATGCAACAATGCTATTGCAAAGTATTATCTTTTGTTCTGTAATTTTCCCTTGGTACACTATCTTTTTCTTGGTTAGGAACTTCACTAGTATGAGCCCTAGAGTTGCCTTAAGATTCTAAAAAAAAATTTTTGTTCTATTTCTTCGTCTTGGATTCTTGGACCTGCATTGTCTTATATAGATGAACTTCAGTTTATATTTTATTTGAAGATGAATCATATGGATTCTGGGGGTCTGCTATTCAAGTTGATTAAATGCAGTTTAAATGGGTATTACAAAGGATTTTTTTAGTGCTGTGATTTTTTAAAAAAGATAAAACGATAAACCACCGTCTCAACCTTATGAATGCCGTGCTATTGGAATGTTTTTCTGCTCATAATCTTGCATCTCTCTTTTATTTTTTATTGGTTCTTTTACAGCTCACATCCTTCCTGTGGTTCAAAAGCAACATCAGCTCCTGGTGACCTTACTGTTATGTAACGCTGCTGCCATGGAAGTAAGTTCTTAACTCTACTTTCACTCATGATTATTCATGCTGGGTGCGAACACACTCTGAGACACTTTACAGATGCAAGTGTGTGATGCATATTTGAAAAACTTAATCTGGATTCCCGAGCAAGTAGTGTCACTGTTTAGTTTTACTGAGTTAAAGTAATTTTACATTAACAAAGAAGATTGGAAACCATATATTTTCTATAGCTAAATAAAAATGAAAACACATGTATGGGTTTAGTGTGTAATGAGATACAGACACTACATGGACAACTCAATGACACCCCAATTCCTTGAAATGTAGGATTCATGGACACAAACATTTGAACACATTTTATATGAACATGTATTTTATTTTTAAGAACTGCATATATGTTCCTTCAATGAATATGTAGACATGAACACTCATAAAATGCACACACATGTTTCAAAATTCTAATACTAGGATATGATATAATATTTACATATACTTTTGTAACTTTGAATTAGAAATATGGTGTGATCCATTCTTTTCCTGTAGACAACTCAATGTGTCTCACTTTTTATGTTGAAATTTGTCCCAAATTAATTATTTTTGTATGCTCACATTGTTTTGGTGTAAAATATGGTTTGTAATATATTAAGGATAATAATAGTAAATGCATAACTTAAAATGCAATTAGTATGAAAGTGTTTAAGAAACATAAAAAATGTTCTGTACAAGTGTCAAATAAATGCACGAAACAAGGCCCATGACAGCTGAATTTCATGCAAATTCATACCTAAAACAAAGACATGGCTTGATGATAGAAAACACACTTATAAAGTGCCTAAGACATATGATGCCTGTCCACTAAATGTCGGCACCTAGCAAAGACAAGGCTTGATGATAGAGATGCTCATTCTACATGGATTAAGATAATAATCGTGTGTAAGCAAAATGTCATTGTTCTTAAGTAAGCAAACAATTCATGCCACATAATCATCATGATTATCATTGTGGTGTCTGAAGCACATGGTGAGTAGAGCTGAGTTTTTGTAGGTTCGAGGTTGGGTATTGACAAATTTTACCTACCCAAAACCGAACCGAAGATCTATCTAATTTCAATTTGGTTCTCTTCAGCTTAATCAGTTGGGTCCTAAACAGGCCAGCCTAATTTTGCTAGTAGTAAAGGAAGAAAAAAAACCAGTGTTAGACAAACTAAAGTGATCGATTTATCTGATCATTTGAATCCACATCAAAGAGTTGAAACAAAAAATTACACGATCTATACAAATATAGCTATGTCTAGAGTCTAGACTATAATCAGAAAAATATTTATAAAATAACGATATGTACAACTTAGGCCATCAAGGTCTTGGCCAATCCAGATTATTCCCAAAAGAAGTTTAAAAAATGATCTATACAACTTAAGCCATCATAAAAATGATGACTTTATTCCAAAAAGAAGAACGAACCCAAAATCTACATGATCTTTGCAAATCATGGCCGAATCCAAGCCTCTCTTATATAAATACTGCAAATTAACAACTGATAAAAATTGTTTCCATAAAGATAACAACTTTTCTTCAAAAGAAAACGAAAGAAGCCAATGGGATGCGTAGATATGTAGATTGGCTCTGTTGTCTCTTGATTTTTAAAAGAGAATGAAGGAGATAAAGTTGCAAGGAGGGGCCTTCAAGGCGAGGAAGCTTGGTGAGGGAGGTGGCATCATGATGAGAAGGCGGATGAAGGGAGCCACAGAGAGATGAAGGCCATATTTCTAGGTTTTACAATTGAGTTAAGTTGTGACTGAGATATTAATGTATACACATGTTCTGACTAAATAAAGTTAATGTAACTTCGGTTTGTTGGGGTCAAGTTGGATTTGCGATACTCAAAACTGACATTAAAGCATGTGGTTCAGTTTGGTGAATCATTTTGATTTTCGGGCTTTTCTGCAGTAAACTATTCGAATTTCTTAATTGCTCAATAAGTGGTTGTTAAATACCAAACAACTTAAACTTTTTTGTTGGTAGAATAGCAAATAAAAGCTTGTCCTTATCTCTGATAACCATATCTATGCTTCCATCCAGCATAATTGAATCCTCTAAGGAGCATGAATGTTGCATAGAAATATTGAACCAATTTTGTAGCACGGTATTGGGTTGATGTCAACCCTTTAAGAAGGCAAGACACAAGGCAGAAGGAAGAGATAAGAGCGAAGGGCCTTTCTACAAGTTCGATGCTCTATCTTGTTAGCCATGTAGATCAAGCCCATGTAGATCGAGTCCGTGCAACCAAGGAGTGATCTTTCAAATGTATTCTAGACTGGGAAAGAGTCCAATTAAAAGAAGGGGCAAGATGATAGGTCCAACTATGGCACCGTGCAATGCCAATTAGCTTATTCCAACACTCCTTAGTGCCCTAATATGCTAATCCAATCTAATCTGTTACGTGTAAGCACGACAATTGTGGAGTCATGTCTTCTAGTCTAGTTAACACTACTAGGGAAAAAAACCGTATTTGATACAAGTGTGTCATTTCTCCATAATTTATCCTTTATTTTTATCAGACTGCACAGCATTTCTCTTCTCTCTGTAGCAATACAATGTAAATCAGTTTATTTGGTCCACTTCTGAACCTTCTCTTGGACATTGAAGTTTACATTGTACCAGGCCCATATGTTAGAGATTACAGATACAATACAAATTTGTATTGCTAGATGTAGGTAGTTATTTTGAGACTCCAGCAATAACAGTGGCCAAACATCAATGAGGTAAACTTCATCGTCAGGTTTAGGTGAATTATCAACAGAGGATGGGCTTGTGTAACTGCTATTTCTCAAGCCTTCTTGTGAATGGAATTATTGGCTGAGATGGTAGGGTGACTAGTGGGAGCGAGGAAGAGGAACAATAATTCACTCTGGTAAAACTAAAGGGAACGAAGGAAAAAAAATCAGTTGGGTATTCATTTGTTCCATGGAATTTAAGAATTGATGTTTACCTGGTTTTAAATGGGCAAAACTGTCTACAAAGTGTTGTTTTTGCCACCTCTGACAGATTAGTGTGCTTCAGTTATACATTCACTTGTTGAATATATGAAGATCAAGTTGTTTGTATCTGGTGAGTAACTTGTAAATCTTGGAAATTTTGAATCTAGGTTTCTTGGGAAGATGCATGCATTTCTTTAATTCAACTTCGTTTACCTACATTTAGTTTCTTTCTACAATTTTGAACTAATGTATCCTGGCTTAATTATTTCCTAATGCAGGCCCTTCCTATATTCCTTGATAAGATATTTCATCCTATTGTTGCTGTTATCTTATCTGTAACATTTGTTCTAGCTTTTGGAGAGGTATGTTGGCTTCAGTTTACCATCTTTATTGGAAGCTTGTAAATATGGTTCTTAAGAAAGTTATATTAATCTTGATTTATTTTTGCAGGTTATTCCACAGGCTATATGTACAAGATATGGATTAGCTGTGGGATCTAATTTGGTTTGGCTTGTTCGTATTTTGATGGTCGTTTGCTATCCCATAGCTTATCCTATAGGGAAGGTAAGAATATTTAGTATCCTAGGAAGTTATATTTTCTGTTAGAATTTTCGTGGCCGTAAATGAAGGGGAATGTTTTTATTATTGCCTCCTATTTGAAAAACTAGTATGCTCTTTTCATCTTTTTCACGTGGTAGGGTTCTTTCTGTTCCTCATGTGTCTCGGAACCACAAAAGCTAGTATACCTGAAATCCGATTGCTGCTCTGTGACTTATCATTCACTTTTATTTGTGTTTCTCTATGGTACTACCATATAATGTGGCAGTACGGCTTCTTATCTGTTTGTTTTTGTGATTCAGCTCTTATCTTGAATTTGTTGTTTAGTTTCTATTGTTTTCCCTAAATCATATCATAGTACATGATACCAGCTTATTCTACTATTCTTATTTTGCTTTGTGTAAGGACACTGACTGAAATGTATTTAATCTTCTTTTTCTTCATCCAGCTTTTAGATTTTGCACTTGGGCATAATGAATCTGCTCTTTTTAGACGTGCTCAGCTGAAAGCTTTGGTCTCTATTCATAGCAAAGAGGTAAAAGTATAATTGAAATTGTACTGATGTGATATTTTAGGTTGCAGTATGTTATTCTGTGTCAAAGTTACTGACATATAATTTTAGATTATTATATTATTATTTTTTTTTGACAATGCTGTTTTATTGATTTTGACTTAGTAGGCTGGTAAGGGTGGGGAACTTACTCATGACGAGACAACAATTATAAGTGGCGCCCTAGATTTGACTGAAAAGGTATGCTCCACAATAAACTCGTAGGAGGAGGTTAATGGTTGTCTTCCTTGACATCTCATTTTTAAATGTCAGAAACTAATACATAGGGAATAGACATGATTGTAGAAAGTTACAGATGAGCTCTATCTATTGCAACCAAAGTATATAGTTGCTGAGTTGTTTCTAGCATAGTCTAAATAAAGTGCCTGACTAGTTCCTTGTTCTTTGGTGGTCATTCTAGTAAAGCTTTTTCGACTTTGATTTTGCTTCGCAGCCAGCCTCTGAAGAATAATTGTGAGATCATGGCTTGTGATTATTCTTTCCCATTACTAGACATTCTTCCAATAGCCCTTCAAATGTTAATCAAATACGCAAACCAAGTATTACATAATTGGTGTATTTTTCATAGTGCAATCAAGTAGTTGATGAGTAAGTTTTGGTATATTATCCCCAGAATCGCAATGAGGATTTGTTTATCCTGTCTAAGAAGCAACTTTGTGCAAGTATTTTCTTCCATACAACATCATGTTTTTGTCTACTAAATCTTAAATATCGGTAATGCTCGGATAAATATACAGGTTCTTATATGGATGAGGAGAAATTTTTTGTACTTTAGTTGATTGCGAGGGTTTATAGTGCTGAAATTAAATCATCACCAGTCATTTTGGTGTCTTCTGGTTATAATGTTCAATTTTTGTATGATAGCTCTTGTATAAGCCGAAATTATTGGGATAATATTCAGCATCGATTGAATTTTAGGGATGAACTCAATTGCAGCAAATTCTAGTTGCTTGTTTGATATTGCACTGTCCTTTTTGACTATTTATTAATAATCATAATCACCTAATATGTTCCCCAGACTGCTGAGGAGGCCATGACACCTATTGAGTCAACATTCTCACTAGACGTGAATTCAAAACTGGACTGGTAAGTTCCTAACTTAAACAGGGTTCATTTCGTCAAGTTTCAATTTCTTTTGGAGATATGCATCTACTTCCTTTTAGTTTCTGAATGGTCAGTCTACTATTGACTGGTCATTTGCATGAGTTACTGCACAGCAACAATTGTTTACATCTATTGTTGATGAAAATGTCTGTGGTGGTTAGTAGAGTAGTTTTAGTTTGCATACAATCAGGAAAACACTTTGTTGCCACTTAGGACTTTGATTGCTCACTTTGTTTTATAATCTACGAGTTTCTTGGAAGAAGTTATAAAGAATTTGTTTCTTTGTTTCTTTCTTTCAGGGAAGCAATTGGCAAAATTCTTGCTCGGGGGCACAGCCGAGTGCCTGTTTATTCGGGAAATCCCAAAAACATTATTGGCCTTCTGCTGGTGCGTATTAGATATCTGTTATACATTTCTCCACTTCCGTTCTTGTATCCTTTTTTATGTTTTTTTGACATTGCTGGTTCGAGCCAGGTGAAAAGTCTTCTCACCGTTCGTGCTGAGACAGAAACGCCTGTTAGTGCTGTTTCCATCAGAAGAATTCCAAGGTTTACCCACCCCTGCTGAATTTATTTAATTGCTTATCTAGGATCAGTGTGTTCATATCTGGACGTTGACAGGGTTCCAGCAGATATGCCTCTGTATGATATACTGAATGAATTTCAAAAAGGAAGCAGCCATATGGCTGCTGTTGTAAAGGCCAAAGGAAAAGTAAAGAGTACGCCACCTGCGGACGATGGGAAATCAGAAGAAAACAAAGAAACTAGTGGAAACTCCACTGTGACTACACCTCTTCTTTCTGAAGCAGACCAAAAATCAGACAGCATTGTCGTTGACATCGACAACCAGCAAACTCAGGTGAATGGAAATAAGCCAGTCTCTTTGCAATGCAGTGATCCACCCCATGCAGCGGGTCGTGTATCAGAGGATATTGAAGATGGGGAGGTCATTGGTATCATTACGCTTGAGGATGTATTTGAAGAACTCTTGCAAGTAGGCACCATTTGCCCTTACATACTGAACATTTATACTTATTTATGAACACTGCCAGCGTCATTCTAAGAATTTTTTATCCATCACCAATTTATACATGCGAATGAATGCCTTTTGCCCCTATTTGTTTTATTTCGCTTTTTAGATCCCAAAGCCAGCTCTGTAACACTTGGATATTCCTCCAGTAAGAACTTATAACTTACAGAAAATCATTGCATTATGCCTTTCTGTCATTATTAGGGAGGAGTTTAACAGTGCCTAGAAACTTCTTCATACTTGAAGAATCTATCTTCAGTCATTATCAGCATATTAGAAATTATGTTTGCAATGCATGTACAGTTACCTAATTCTGTTTGAACTGTTATTATGCGTCGTGTTTGATGTGAAAGCGTTATTCTGAAGCATGGAATGCTAAAATTGTATGCGTCTAATTATCTACAGGAAGAAATAGTAGATGAGACGGACGAATATGTTGATGTCCACAAAAGGTGAGTCTTATCAGTGATATTTTATTTTTATAGTAACATTTTGTATCTAGTTTTCTAACTATCTTAGATACTTCAACAAGCAAACAAATAATGGTTAATTACTGTGTTTCCACAGGATACGTGTTGCTGCTGCTGCTGCTGCATCTTTGGTTGCACGGGCTCCATCTGTTAGGCGGTTAACTGGTCAAAAGGCTGCAGTAAGTGACTGAAACTTCTTGCATAATCCACCCCCTCCGCTTTCATATATATGTGTGTGTGTGTTTGTGTGTTCCTCAAGTCGTTTTTTTTTTTATTGCTCCTAAAAGCATGAAAGCTCAAAGATGAACACCCTTCATACCCGCTACCATCTTAGACCTCCTATTCCTCTTTCTCATCCTCCCACTAAGCTCGTATTCATCTTTAAAAACAAGAACCCAATAAATTATAAAAAGAAAAGAAGAGAAGAAAATTAGTCTCTTCTCTCTCCAAAGTTGGATTGGGGTTTGGACTGGAATCGAGAGAGGTGTTTTTCTTGTTGGGCCTTGGGGGAATTTAATAGTACTTTTGCTAACGAGGTTGCCTATCCTCTTGAATAAGCACAAACACTGATCAATTAGTAATGTCTTGGCCATCCCACCTATGAGCGTCAGGAAAATAATTGATGGTTAATAGAAAAAACGAAACTTCCTATTTAATTCTTTTTGCTGAAGGAGAGGTGAACTTGCTTGTTTTTTTTTTTTTTTTTTTTTTTAATAATTTGAGGTAATAGCTGGTGGTTAATAGAGAAAATGGAAAACTCCAATTCGATTTCATTTCTTATGAAGGAGAGGGGTAACCTTGCTCCTTTTTTATAATTTGGTTTGGTGGGCAAGATCTTGGGTGCATACTAAAGGTAGAAGAGGAGGGTAGATACGTCGGAATACCAAAAAGAAAATCTTGATGACATCAATTTGTATAGGTTATGCTCTTCTGGAGCAGGAAGGTGAGGTTCCTTTGAAATAAATGTGTTATGGAACTTTATGTGAATGCTAACCAATATTTTTCTTGTTAAAATGTCACGTCGATTGTTGTATAGATGATAACCGAACCTTTAATTGCTGGTTTAATTATAATGCCGAAGCCTCTCTCTATGAATTGCCAGGGAGCTCAAAATCGGCAAGGGCAACCGCCTGCTGGAATACTAAAGAAACCTAGTGAAGGCAGTGTAAATACACCGCGAAGTCAAGTGAATCTCACGGAACCTCTCCTGGTAAACAGGAAATGAGGGCACGGAAGCAGCAGCGTTACAGGATACTACCAGTATCTGAAATCAAGACAAGTTTGCATTGCCAATGTCGGTCATAAATTTTAAATTTTGTTAGGTAATGTTGTAGATGATGAGCTAAGTACTTTCCTGAGCAGGTGATATTGGTATGATAGTAAACAGTAGGCTTGCTTGCTTGCTTGCAAGCAATTTGCTGGAATGTAACTAAGCAAACTGTTCCTCAGTCTTCACGTGTAATTCCTGTAAATTGTAGTGAAGAAATCTCTTTTTCTTTCTGGCCACAGTTTGGTGCATGCTCTTATCCGTCAGCTGAATGGAACTGGGCAGGTTGTTCCTTCTGCTTGCAGCGTTCTTCGTAAATCGAGATAGTCCGGCTAGTGACAACCCATGGGCTCTCAAATTTCAATTCCCAATAATATCAATTGGGTGACTGAATTTGAATTAAAATAAATACTCGATTTTATTTATCTTTTACGTGTAAGTTAATAAATGTAAAGTTACATTCTATAAAAAAAATAAAAATAATTATAATAATAATAATCTTTCTCATTTATTTCCTGTATTTTGGATTAGACAAGAGATTATTTTAAGCATATTCTCTTAATTAAGTGGTAAAAAATAGATAATCATTGTTATCAACGTTAATATGTACTTGTTTATTAGATAAGAAGTAATAATAATAAGTTTAGTAAAAGACAAATATGCCCCTGTCCGTGTCGGCGTATCAAATTCCCTAGCACCTTCCTCTTTTTGTAAGAAATTTCTCGCTAAATACCCAAAAAAAAAAACTAAAAATTAAAATAAGTCGCTGCTCCTCGCTCGTCCCCGCGCTGCTCCCTCGCTCTCTTCCTCCCTAAGTAATCTGCCGTTATTACAACTCTGCCCCTAGGGTTTTCAAACCCCTTGTTCTCTCGGTTCGTTCGATTTCTGATGCGATTTGGTCCTCAAATTTGCGTTTTTAATTCTCAATTCATCTGTATTTTTTTTCAGGTGAGAATCCGCTGTTATCATGGATTATAGGCCGGCGTACCAAAATTTGCTGGAGATTTTCCCTCAGGTAACAGTTCTAATTTTCTCTCGATCTTCATTTTTTTTTTTTTTAATTTTGATTTGATCCGAAATCAAGAATGGTGCGTTTTTAATAATAAAAGCCCTAACTTTTTGGTTTTTCTTTTGAACCCAAATTTTGATTATTTGCGATCAAACCTTTTATAATTTGTTTGTGTGGGAAGCGCATGCCTTTTTCTCGCCCATTGTACAGTGATCTTGCTTCCGTGCATGTTGTTTTAGAAAATATTCCGAGTGCATCATTTTTTCTTTTTCTTTTCTTTATTTTTTTGATCTTACACTGTATTTGTGTGCATGTGCATCCTGTTACTTGCAGTTGTGATGTTGGATTTTCATCAAAAATATGAATGGGTTGTATGCACTGTTAAAAGTATTGGTGACTGTGAATAATATATTGGTTGATGCCTGCAGCTATGATTTGAGAGCTCGATATCAAGCACATGTATATCATAGGATATCCCACTCTCCGATACGAAAACCCCCCTCATCTGATACGAACCTGATATCCAATATTAGAACCTTGACTATATGAAACTTTGATATACATTTTCTTCTTGCCATCATCTGTCTAGTTTATATATGTTGCACAAGAGAGTAGAGTTCCTAATTTTGGGAACCTAAAGTGTTTTTTTTCCCTCTCCCCTATCAGGTGGACTCTCGTATCCTAAAGGCTGTTGCTATTGAACATTCTGATGATGTTAATGCAGCTGTTGAATTTATTCTTTGTGAAGTTTTACCATCACTGAGTGGGCCATCTGAGGCATCTGACACTGTCCACAATGCTCATGAAGTAGCTAATGAGGGTAAGATTACTTTATCTTATTGGTATATAGATATGCTTATCAGTTTGTAAGCTTAAATATAGTTTAATTTAGTTTAGTTTTTTTTTTTTTAGTTGCATTCTGTTCTCCAACATTTTGCTTCATTTATTTCTTCAGTGAATGTACTTTCTGTCAAAAGTAAGACTAGTCTAGATCTCATTTTAGTTGCCCACCATTACTTTGTTCCGTTCTTGCTATTCTCCTTTCAAAATTTTGATCCCCACATATCTCAATCTCAACTAGAGGATGAGAAATGCATTAAAAACTACTTTTCTTCTAAGTTTTTATGAAAAGTTTGTAGTCCAACTCGTGTATATGGGTGTGTGTTTCTTTTCTCTCTCTTTTTTCTTTGGGTGTTGTGGATTTCATGTGGTGTCTAACAGTGGATCACATGTTAAAACTGCAGTTCAGCTGAGAGAACAAGACATTGAGAATCGAGGTACTGGAGCAATTCAACCAGAATCCATAGCAGGTGGAACTTCTGTGTCTGGTTATTCTACTAGCTTCACCTGTCCTTTTAGTGGGGTAGCTGAAGAGGTCATTATGGATCTGGAAATCGATAATCATAATTCTTCGCTCCCAATTTCTGTTGAACATCCAGGCATAATTGGGTATGGTTCTTTGGTGAAGGATATCAACGAGTCTGTCGGCGAATGTGAAGTTCAACTATCAAATTCAGTTGAAGGTTCTGATTCAGTATCCAACGAGTCTGTCAGAGAATGTGAAGTTCAACTATCAAATTTAGTTGAAGGTTCTGATTCGGTATCAGTTGCATTGGGATCTGTCCATGATATGTCATCTTCTATTAATCTGAAAAGTAAGGATTCAGTGGAGGACACAGCTGAAGTGCAAAAGGATGTCAATATTAGTACTTCCAGTGAAATTGAACATCATCCTGAGTATTTAGCCTGGAACTATCTTGAGCAAGTTACCCGTGGTACTGAGGTTATTTCTCTTGAAGAAGATGATCTGCCAATGACTCTATCTACACGATCAGGCAATGCTATTGACATTGGCCTTCTTGAAGATTCCATCACAGAAGCTAAAAACTATAAGGTAGAGCATCTACTTCTTTTGTTCTGTTTGATATACTTCCTTCTTTTTGGTCTGTTTTAGTTTTCCAGGAACTCTTTATATAGCTGTCGTTGTGTCACTTTTAGTCTTGTAGCCTGCATAATATATCTCAGGTACTGCATCTGCAGTTCACAACCTTTTAATCAAAGAGTTCATTAAAAGTATGTGCTTGTCATTTATCAGAAGGTAAAGAATTAATATAGATTCAAGAAAGATTGCGTCAATATTTTCTTCAATTATTAAGAAAATAAAAATTCTACTATGTGATTAGTTTGTATCGCAACTATTGAGAAGCTTAAAATTTTAGTTAAGTTGTCTAGAACCATAAGATATATGATATAAAACTGATAAGTAACTAACTTAGAAATAGATTACAAAACTATTCCCATGAAGAAACTAAATCTGTTTGCAAACTAGAAGTAATCAGTAATACTGACAATGAGTTTATTTACAGATGAGCCCAACTCAGTGGAAAATGTTTGGGTCCAAACACCCTTTTTGACTTGTATGTTTCTATTACATATCTTCAGGCCTTTACATTATGCATCAGTGAATGGTATCAAACAATTTCTTTTAGGGCCCTTACTGGGATTCAGTCTGCAAGCTAATGATTGATGGACACTTGTACCGACTGGAATTCCTTTTGATGTTAAACTGCTGTACAAAATTTTTATCTGTCTTAGCATTATCTGTCATTAAGCCCTGTCACATGATGTAAAAAGATTTGTCATTATCTCGATCCAGTAAGTTATGTGCCATTATAAGGTTCACCAGTATCTATTGCTGTTTTCATTCTCATCCAATCACTGTCCATGCCTTGTATACATGGTAATTGGCATGTTAGGTATACTAAAGAAAGCTTTACTTCCAATTGTCTAGAACTTAACTTCTTAACAATTCACTTGGATAACTAATTGCTGTCATGAAAGTTCTAAATTCTTCTTTCTCATAATATTCAGAAAACTTTGGTATCTACTATGGAGTCAGTTGTAAATATGATGAAAGAGGTTGAGCTTCTTGAGAAGAAAGCCAAACAAGCTGAAGAAGAAGGTGCCATCGCTGGTCAAGATATCCTTGCAAAGGCAGAGGGACTCAAAAAAATGTTTCAGCATGCACAGCAAGCAAACGATATGGTGGTTATCCTTAAGTTCTTACTTTTTTCCCCTTATTAGCTGCTCATGAAAGATAACAAAAATCACTGAATCTTATTGATTGGCAGCATGCTGGAGAAGTTTATGGTGAGAAAGCTATTCTAACAACAGAAGCTCGAGAATTTCAGTGTCGACTTCTCAATTTGTCAGATAGAAGGGATAAAATTCTTTCAATCACCGACAAGGTTTAGACCTGTTTCTCCTGTTACTCTGAGTATCCTGAAATATTTCTCTAGTCATTGTCAGCAATCATTTTTTCCCCAAGTAGTTGGTTTGGAAATCAAGTACTTCGGTTTGCTATTTGTTAATTTTAAGTAGATAATACACATTTCACATTGATTTCCAACCTCAAAAATATGGTGGATATAATAGTAAATGGCATTTCCTCATACATACATCAACATAGTACAAATACATAGGCATGCACGCATGCAGGTAGATATTTTAAGTTTCAGGTTTATAAGAGACGATTGCACAAGCTTCTACTTAATGCTTACTTTATTTCAGCTTTGCCTTAGGAATAAAGTGCCAAACAACTTAATGGTATGAGTTTATATGTACCAGTGGTATGTTTGAAGGTTAAAATTGCCTTTAGTAAATTTCTTATGTGTCTTATTCTTATATGTGATCTTTTCTTGAAACAAATTGTCTAATATGTTCCAGTAAACTTATGATAGTGGTCTCAAGTAAGGATCATTCAATTCACTTTAGAACACCTACGAGGAAAGGACTTTTGCATGTTTGGGCCTTTAACCTGGATTGACCTCCTTAGCTATATATATTAGAAACAATTTGAGCATTCAATCACTCCTGCAGGTGTTTATAAAAGTGATTTTGGTCCTCAGTTCTTATCTGGGCCTTAACTTGCATCGACCCCCTTAGCTACATATAAGAAACTATTTCAGGTTTACAGCCTTTTAATTCTTTGGAAGTCATTGCTAAAAGTGGTTTTGGGTCCCCGAATATTCACAGGGCTGCACAGTCGTTAATCTAGCTCCAAGTTTTGGCAGGATGCCAGGATCCATGTGAAAAATTTAAAAATTCAACCTTGCCTATGGGAAAGTTCTTACCCGGCCTATGGGAAAGCTCTTTAAGTTTTGCTACCAAACAATTCCCTTGCTGGACCCTGCCTTTACGCCTTTAAAGTTAGAGTAGCATGCATTTTCAGTCGTAGTGTTGATGACTAAGCATGTCTTGCTATTCATCCAGCATCTGCATCTGGTATAGTAAAATAAATTTTGATACTTTGTTGGAGATGTAGCTACTTTGTTTTGTTTACGACCGTATTCACATTTTTTGCACATCTTTTCTTATCTATGATCGGTACACACGGCTACAGGTTTTGGACACGGCAATCCTTGAATATCTAGACACGATGATACACCCAAAAAAAAATGTGTATTTTTATAAATATATGTATGTTTAACTCGTAAGTGCATGTATTGTCCCCACTATTGGGTTAGTCACCAATGAAAGAAGCTAAAGTAGTATTGAACCGTAAGATATTTTGTATTTGACATATGATGGACTATATATACGTCTTGTACATATTTGTAGAGGTGAATAAGAAGTTGAATGTGTCGATATCATCTGTGGATGGACGCGGTGTCAGTTGGCAAGACACGCCAAGTTTTGGTTGAGTGTACATATTGTAATTCTCGATGCGAGTACCTGATAATATTCCCAAGTGTTGTTCTGCTTGCAGTTTTCATTGAAAATGCGTAATGAAGGATGGAAGGTAGATTAGGGTTTGCGGTGAAGAAATTAGGAATTTGGAAATAAAATTAGAAACCTGGGTGGAATTAGGGTTTGATACAAGGAGATAAGAATTTGGTCTCACGTCTGGGAGAATCACACACCTACTCTCACACGAATCACTCAAGAAAAGATTTGGAAATTAGCAAACCACATGCTCTCAATAATCTCAAAATATTTCACTGAATAAAATTGAAGCCTTATAAAAAATATATAAAAATTCTCAATATGCACCACATGTAGATAAAATTAAATCAAGATCCTAACAAAATCAAAATAAATCTTAACTAAATTCATAATCAAATCTTGGCCAAGTCTCGGTAAACGTTAGTCTTTAGTTGTTTTATCAATTCTTTCTCGCTTAGAAACATTCACCACTTGTGAATGACGGTAAAAAGAAAAACAAGCAAGTCCTGAAGGAGATTGGTCAATTTTTTTGATATCCGGAAAACCTTTCCGCTAAACCAAATATATACAAATGCCAAGTATGTACAATTTGGCATCTGGTGGTGGTGGCAATGATGGAGGTAGAAGTGAACTGGAAATTTGTTACTATGACGGATACTGTGCATAGAACATAAGCTAAAGGACTAATTGGAGAATAATACCAAGGCAAGTGTTTACCATCAACTATTGAGCGAATATCGAGTGCTTGTGGTATATCCAATTCAAAAGCGGTCACATCAATCTCCCTTGAAAATCTAAAAAGACTCAGAGTATAAAGAATATCTACATTCCTAGAAGAGAACCTCTCAAGATGAACCCTAATCAACATAGCTCTAGCTAAAAATACTTGCATTCTATCATGTACATATGCAATAGACGTTAAGTATCATCACCAAATACAATCTACCTATGTACCTTTGCACACAAACGATATAGTAGGGGTGCAAGTGAGCCTATAGGCGGGTCAGATATGTCTCCCATAGGAATAGGACAAGAATCGAATGGTAATGGGGATCAAGAATCTACATTCTCATGACTATATGTACAAAATGAAGAGATTTATGACCTTACATGTATGTTACTAAGTTGTTCTTTTGAATTTCAAATGGACTCTTGAGTGGAGAAGGGGTCAACAATATTCTCTTTCCATGAAACACAAACGCATAAGTGTTTGATTTTCTGAAATTCTTAATATCTAGGTCAATAAGCTGGGTCTACTAAGTAAGATACGTGCAACGTCCATGTGTAGGATATCACACCAAATACGATTACTATAACTTGAAAACTGAATAAGTTGTGGGTGACGTGTGTTTGTGGATATGGTTCAGTTTTGAGTCCCATCTTCTCAATTGCGGACTTAGATTTGATGTTCACATAACTACCTCCATCAATCATGACTTTATAATTCTTACTATTGTGTGTAACATAGGTATGCAATGCATTAGACCTACGCCAGTCCTTATCAGTTGCAATATGCAAGCACCCAACAGTGTGCAAGTGTGTACTTATTGCTCACAAATCATCAACAACATCACTAAAAATTTCTTGGGACGCATAGATTTTCTCCTTAGTCCCATGCACATCTAATCTTTTATTATGAACTTTGTCTATCAGCAAATTCTTAAGAGGGCATTGATAGCGAAGTGATCAAAATTATGACACTTAAAGCACACTGTCTGTTTTGTAGCTTGTTTTAATGACTTACCATTGATGGCTTTACTCTTCACATTTTTAGGAATAGTAATCTTGTGTGTAGCACTTGTGTCAAATTGTCGCTTTGGGTATTCTGCGACTTTGAAGGTGGACTTTCTATCTGGAGATGTGTGCAATATGTTTTGTAATTGGGAGCATATTGAAATGCATTCTCAACATAATCTAAAGAGTGTGTGAGCACTTTGCGTTTGAGCACTGATTTAGATCCACTACGAAATCATGAAGGAGGAAGGTGACTATCTTCCTTTATATCACAACACATTGTGCTTCTCTAACTTATGCATGTGCTCAGTTACAATTTCGTCTTAAATTAAACAGCTGATCAAGAAGACGATTCATAAAAGTAGGATGAAGGTATTTTTTTCTGATCTCTTCTTTCATTTCAATTCATGTCCTTATTGGTTTTGTCACTCTTTCCTAATCGCCTCTCAATGAACGTCCAGTATATTTTAGCAGGTCTCTATAGACTTACCTTAGCACAACGAACCCTACGGGCCTCTGACATCTTGTGCTAATAAAAAAATATGGTCCATATTCGCCTACCTATGAGGCATCTATATTGGCTGTATATGTGCTATTATCTTGTTGACGTTCATCCTCAATATTTTTACTTCAATATTATGAACATTTTCAGGCCTACCTTCATTTCTCTGGTTATTTTCATTAGGTTGTCTGTCAACTTGTGTTTCTAAGTCATCTAGACGTGTATTGATTATATATAGGCCTATTTGAAGTTTTTGATTAGTGTCTATGATCTGGTTTAATTCATCATGTTATAGTGAGATCCATAACTTACCTAAAGTTCTTACCACTACGTATCATGCAATAATTATTCTATATGAATGTGAATGCAGTTGTAATCGAACATACAGATGAATGTGCAAAAATCCTAGACACTAGAATTAAATGCATGACTATATGATCAAAGTAAGACACCTTAATGATCGAAATTTGTTGTATGCAGGAAAATGTAGTTTCTAGTTATGCAATAAAATGCTACACACAAAGAAAATCATGTGATAAATTATAGATAATGCTAATTATTTCCAAATCTGTACAAATAATAAGAGTACAATGCAAAACTAAGAGACTGGATGCAATTAGACTTACCTCGATGTCGTAGGGTAGTTCGTTCTTAAGCACAGAATTTTAGAGAATTGTTGGGATTCTTGTGTAAAGTGTGGAAACAGCTCAAATTAGCTAGAATTGTCATAGGATGAAACTACCTTGAATTAGATGGAAATCTGGCTCAAAATGACTTCAAAATCACGCTCAAGCTCTTAGCAAATTTGTTGTAGTGCAAACAGGCCAGGTTTGCTGCTACTAGGGTTCCATTTAGATCTGATTCCTTGCTGCGAGTTGGGTCTGTGCTGTAGTGGTGACCCGTTTCTAAAGGAGTAGATTTTGGTTGGGTCAGATTAAGGCCAAAGACGAATTAATTTTCTTAGTTGCGACTCTAATTTCGATGCAAGGAAGAGGCTGGAGGGGCTAGGGAAATTGTAGTGATTGAAGGTCGGGTCGGGGCAGGGAACTCCGGTGAGTCGAGGTGATGTCGATATTGGGGGTCGGGCGGGGGCAGCAATCTTGTAAAGGGATGATGGCTAATTTGATGATGGTTGTTGACAATGAAATTGATGATGACATGAAGTTTCGATTAGAAAGGGGGACTACTCCGAGATGGTCAGGTCAGAAATGAGGCAAAAATGAGGGCATTAGCTGGGCCTTGATCAGAGACTCAATGGGGAGGCTTTGCTGGCCTTTATTGAAATTGGCAACAACTGATCTAGGCGAATCGACGAGGTCTCGATGGGTGGCAAGATGGAAGATGAAGAGATATTTTGAGCTCTGATATTAGATTTAACACATTACGGAAGGTAAATTAGGATTTATGGTAGAGATTTGGAGAAGAAACTAGGGTTTAGGGATAAAATTAAGGATTTGGGATGGAATTAGGGCTTGATTCAAGGAGATAAGATTTGGGTCTAACACCAACGTGAAGCACATGTTCACTCTCACATGAATCACTCGAGAAAAGATTTGGAAAGAAGCAAATTACATCCTCTCAGTAGTTGCAAAATATTTCATTGATTAGAATTGAAGTTTTATATGAAATATGTAAAAATTCTCTACATGCACCACGAGCAGACAAAATCAGATCACGATCCAACCAAATTAAAATAAATTTAAACTAAATTCCTAATCAAATCTTAACCAAATTAAAATAAATTTAAACTAGATTCCTAATCAAATCTTGACTAAATCTGGTAAATCTTGGTTTTTATTTGTTTCCATCAGAGTGTTAATGGAATGCATGAATTTATATCGTAAATGTTCTTTTGCTTGCCATTTATAAAACTTGTTCCAGAAAAATCCATAGTAAATGAAACTAGAAACAATGCATCATAAGAACTTTAAATGCGTTTTAGGAAACTAGAAGCCAATTTGAAGAAAGAAAGGAGAGAAATGTCTCTATTAACATAACTATATGGAAGGAGGTTGTAGCTGGCTTTTGTCTGCAGCAAGCTATATGTACATTGTAGAATGAAAAAAAGGTTTAAAGATATAGGTTCTTGACAAATTTTATGTTTGGATATTAGTCCCCTACAACAACAACAACTAAGCCTTTTATCCCAAGTATTTGGAGTAGGTTATATGAGCCAAAAATAGAATCACGCCGGATCGATCACTTTGATAGTCCTCCATTCATTTCTGTCAAGTAATATCTCCTTATTTAAACCTCTAGAATCCATATCTTTTCGTATCACCTTCATCCATGTTTTCTTCGGTCTTCCCTTCGTTCTTTTAACTTGTTTTACACTGATAAATTTCCCTCGTCGAACTGGTATATTTATAGGCCTATGTTACATATGACCAAACCATCGTTGCACAAATGTTATTTGTAGGCCTCTGTTGCATTTGTAGTCCCCTACAAATCATTATTTGGATATTAGTCCCTAGTAATGTGAGACTTACCTCTTAAAAGTCCATCTTTTAAATATTTCATCAAATATCAACTAACCATGTTAAGAATTAACTACATAGTAAATTTACTTAATTGGTGCCAACTTAACTAATCAAATTAAGTTACTGACCATCATTAGGTCCCCCATTTTTTTTATTCATCTTCCTTCTTTTTTCAACTACCCTAATTATGGAAACATGAGGAGCATGAATTTTTTTTTTATTAGCAATTTGATATAAGTTCAATTCTGATTGCAACAGGCAAATATATTTTGGATACACAGATGTCATAACGATCTCGAAAACAACAACAACAACTAAGCCTTTTCTATCAAGTATTTGGGGTAGGCTACATGAACGAAAAGCGAATTACGTAGATAATCTGTCTCCATTCATTCCTATCAAGTAATATGTCCTCATTTAAATCTCTAGAATCCATATCTTTTTGTATCACATCCATCTATGTTTTTTTCGGTCTTCTCTTCGTTCTTTTAACTTGTCCTATCTTGATAAGCTCCCTTCATTGAACTGGTGCATTTGTAGGTCTACATTGAACATGACTAACCATCATAATCAATCTCAATTGTAGATGAAGAAGATTCCTAATGAGTCATAGGGACTACTAGCTTTGATCTGTTATAGGATAAATTAGTTTGGCCCCGTACTAGTAATTTGAAGATTTTAAATTTCTAGTTGTGATTAGATAAGGTTATCATATAACAAATAGACTTAGGGACTATTAACAAAGAATCATAATAATAATGAGGATTAATATCCTAAATTCCCAAAGAGAAAACACAATGGGCCCTGCAGTTTCCAATGTCAAATTCACCGCTGTGTTTGCCTGATGAAATCCTCAAAAGGACTAGACTTTTCAGCTTTCATCCAGGTTAATGGTGAAGTAGGCCCACAAATATAGTCATACATTCCTTTTTTGGTTAAGCATATGCCATGCAAGTTCGTTGATGCATTGCTGCTTGATGAGAACGGGGGTAGAGACAGAGGAAGGAGAGCAAAAGGGAGTATCAGTTCAATAAGCGTATAAAATAAAGATAACAATTAAAGAAGGGATAAAAGGCCTTCTTGAGTCAAATATAACCAAAAATGTGGCTGTATTTTAAAGTTACCATATAATTTTCTCATAGATTTGTCAGACATGTTCTAGACATGTACACACTCACCAAGTATCTTGCATGTGTCCATGTGAAATACTTGTCCGACATGCACATAGAGTGATCTAGCACATGTTAGTGGAACAAAGATAGCGCTATCGTTAGGTTTCCTATGAACATGCCTAGAGGGTTTGTTGCAAGCCCTATCCATCCATCTGGTTTCTGAGTACAAGATTATGGCAACAATTTAGAGGATTGGTGATAAGTTGACAACAATTTCTAAAATCTTGTCAAATCTTTGATGGACCCTTGTTCTCCGACCTTTATATGGATAAGTGATGATGGGACTGAAATTTCAATCAACCCATCTGGGAAATGTGCACCTTTGATGTTTGCTTCAAAAAAATTTAATCGCTATGAAACTAAGCCTTTACTCAAATTTCCATTGTCATTCAGCTATATAGTTCTCTGAAGGAACATTTCCTGGGTAAAATTAACTAGTAACAAATCCCTTTTTATTGTCTCCATCTGTATCTGTTTCCTCTGATTCTCATTACCCCATTAACAACTATCCTATCACTTCATTAGTCAAACTTGTTACTGTTACAAATAGAAATCTCACTTCATTCAAACTATGCAAAATTTTGTGTATGATTTATTGAACAATGTACATATCTGCGACCAGTAGGTGCTTAGTTGGCTGAGATGTTTTTGTGGAACTCTTCTTTCCAATCCATTCTTTCCTGAAAGATTCATTGGTTTTTGTTATTCCTATATTTCCATTCCTTGCCAAGTTTGATATCCAAGTTAAACTTACAGAGGTGAAATTCTGTGTTAACTAGATACGTGAGACTCTTGAAGCACGACAAGCTACTATAAAGGATAGAATAGCAGCAGCTAAGCAGGCAAAGCTTGAGAAGGAAGGAATGGCTCGGAAGGCATATGAAGAACAAGAAGCCTTTCTGGATACTGTAGTCGAAGAGTCCAAAAGATTGCAGCAGGAAGCAGAGAAAAATGCTAAGGTAAAACTCTCCCTTTTTTACACCTGAAATACATTAACTTATAAAAGGTCAGCAGCATGCTGATAATTTATTCTTTTTTTTTTTTTGGTTAAAACTGTGGAGCAGTTGAGGGACTTCTTGGTGGACCGCAGTCAAGTTTTAGATGCATTGCAGTAAGTTTCTACGTAGTGTTTTTTCCCCCTATGTTCTCTTCTGTTTGTTTTTTTTATTCTCTTTGTGGCTAAACTTTGAATATTATATACTCAACTGCAATAATTTGCCAATTCAAACTAGCATAAATTTGCATTCTTTTATGGCTATATATTCATGCAACTTAACGTGCAGTACTAGCATAGTTAACTAAAGCTGTTAAACTTTTTTTCTCGCTCTAAATCCCTGTGCAGAGGAGAACTTCTTGTGATTTGTGAGGATGCCAATTTGCTTTATAAAACAGTCGATGAGCATGCCTCACTCAAGGGATCACTGTTAATGTCAACCTACAACTCTGCCTCCGTATCAAGCTCAGCTAGTCGTAGAAGCATTTCTTCAGTGTATGGACTTTGCCTACCTATGGATCTGGTTGAGAACACCGGAGAGAGCAATGGAGACCCCTGGAGGGTTCAGGAGCATGGAAGCATTACTAACCGTAATGGCACTGAAGAGGCTGGTGCCAGCAGCGAGCAGAAATCTGCTTCAGAAGATGAGCTTAAGAAGAGTGCTGACGAGCACGAGTGGCGTGACCCACTCACGGGGTCACTGCTAATGAGAACTTACAGCTCAGCCTCCCGATCAAGCTCAGCTAGAAGCATTTGTTCAACTGATGGTGTTCTCTTGCCAATTGGACTAGCTGAGAACACTAGAGAGAGAAGCGGAGACAACTTTAGTGTTCAGGGTCAAGAAGACGTCATCAACACCAGTGGTTCCCAAACGGCTGACATCAGCCGTGAGCAGCAAAAATCCATTTCAGACGATGGGTGGGAATTTTTGAAACATGAGGTTTGCCCATCCTAAGATACACTGCTACGTCATTTCAAGTGTCTTTGGAAGTTTTGCTTGGGGTAATATTTCTTTCTGCTGTGTACAAGTTCAAGTTTGGAAACCTTATAGTTGATTCTCGCTGAAAGATCATCTGTACATCTAATAATATCATTCATTTGTCTTTGGACTATATTCATCTTTCAAATAGTCCCCCATTTATCCGTTTTGCTTGTAAAAAAAAAAAAAAAGCGAGATATTGTGGTATCCAATTGTTTCAACTTTTGCTTGTGATGTGTCGGCTGTGGATCCTCGTATGAGCAAGTGTACAGTCACACATATGCTTTATTATACTTGAGTTTTCATTGAAGATGAGCGTGACAATGAAAGATGCATGGATTGAGGACTGTTGGGTGGTCAAACGCTTGATAGTGGTGCTGCCTCTTGTACCAAAAAATTTTATTGGTAATGTTGTCAGTTGGCCGTAATGTCACTGGTAACGTCTTCTATCATGCAAATTGCAAGTACAAGATGAGTATTATCCAGACTAAATATGAAACGAGGGTTTATTAGTTGAGATGTCACCATCATCATTATCAGTTAACATCCTGTACTGACCAATCAATGAGCTATCAATGTCCATCTGCTCATTTGGATTGATTCTGATTCTGATTCATCTTGCTCCCACAAAGTATGTGATCCACCAGCGAAGCTGCAGTTGCACGAAAACCCCCACCACTTGTGGTTTGGGCCACAAATTGGTTTTACCTCCGAGAGTCCTCATCCTCTATTCTTCGTCTTCTTCATCATCCTCTGTCAAATAGCATATGACTGACTAGATATTCATTCAGCCTGATCGTTCTTCGACATGGAAGATATTCCCTGTTGATGGAGCCATCCATTCTGCAATATTCCTCTGCCACATCTAATAATACTTCTTGCATAGCAGCAGCACAGCATGTAGTTCCTTGGATCGCATTTTCTAAACAAACATGAGCAATGCAAGTTCTTCTAGTGTATATGCGAATATTTTCCTCTCTGTATGTCTCTGCTATGCTACGCTACGCTATATTTATATTAATATTGTTTGGTTGGAGGGACAATGTTATTTTTTTTTTTTTCCTTTCTTCAAGAAAAAACTCTCTTCTATCATCCATCAGGCAAAATAATAGTACTCTTAGTTCTCAAAATAAAAGGATATTACTGTTAATAAACAGAAAGGACTTCAATTTTTAGACGAACACCTCTCAATAAATAGAACATATTCCGAGTGTTCATGAACAGGCAAAGCTCTCCTCTTTGATGTTACTAGTGAACAAAACAAAATGACCATAACCATAAGAATACCAAAGTTCAAAAGCTCATACATTAATTTCTTCACATCTAGTAGTACTCCATTTTTTTTTTTTTTTCAAAAATTCCTACAATAATCTCTCTCCAATGAATCATTCAATACCATATATATTATATATATCATAATGAAAATGTCAATTATTCCCTAAGCTATTATTAGCAAAATTTTTGATCTCTGCCATCATCCCACTACATAAAGAAATCATAAGAAGCATCAGACCTCTCTCATGCTAGCTAGGTGGCTTAGTTTGCAATCTCAGGCTCTCTCTCCTTCTGTATGCATGGCAGCTGGGATGCACAGGCTGAGGCAAAGAGACAACGCATACATACGTACTGAATGCCATGCTAGTAACTTGATAGCCATGATCAACTGATGAGCGAGCTTGGAATTGAGATATTAGGCGTACTTGTGCCAGCAGATGAGCATGGAGATGCATGTCCTCATAATGTAGAGCTTCCCCTTCTGCTGCCTAACCGTTCTCCTCAGCTTCTCAAGCCTCTGCCCCATAATATCCCAATCCAACTAATCAAGCCTCGTTCTCTGTGCATGGGGGAAGAGTGCCTCCATTGCCCTTCTGAATTTAAAGTGCCTGATCAACTTCACATCTCGATCAGCAACAGTTGCTTTTCACGTAATTATACAAGACAAGATGGAGATAATAAAGAAATAGAGATTCCAGTGTTAGACTCTGTTCTCTTTTGGTATGGGCCCGGGCCAGTGCCAGGGCCACCCCTCTACCCCCCCTCTCTCACGTGCCTCCTCATTCTCAGACTCCAACTCTAGCAGCAACACAATCATACTTCTCTATCCCAACTCTACTTACTCTAACATGACTTGCTTCCTCATTCATGTCGTGTGGATCCCATTCACCTTCACTCGCCAATATATATATTGGCATTGCATAGTGCATGCTCTTTCTGCCTACTGGGTATGCTTTATGCCTCCCAAGTTGCCCAAACCTGATAACCCAACAATATATTGGATACACAGACAGACTCTGCATCTACGGAACTGGTAATTAATAAATATGATCTTCTTTCATCCTCCAATCAGTCTGATCTTGACTCTGCTATCTGTCTTGTAAAAAAAAAAAAAAAAAAAAAAAAAAAAAAAAAAAAAAAACTGTACTATCCGTATATATATCAGGGCTTGTATAGTAAATGCTCACCCAATCCGAACCCGGTAGCACCTGCAGTCGGATGGAGACACGTGCGGACGGAAGTCGCAATCCTGGGACCCGGGACCACGTGTGTGCCGTTGCCAGGCCTCGTGCATGTGTCTGCCCCATCTCAGGCCCTAAAAAAGGCTAAGTACAAGTTGAAATGATGCCCCCTCAAATGTCAATCTCATTAGGGGAAGAAAAGGAGGCTTCCTATAAATATAATATGGCTTCACCTTACTTGTATAGGACTGGTGCCCTACGGACTTGGGCATGCCCTCGGCCTCCTCATTTGTTAGAAAGAATATAATAATAATATCACAGATATCATACCTCTCATTAGTGACATTGCTCATCATACATATGCATGCATGAACAAGCAGGAACATATGGGGGACTTGACTTTTTAATGAAGGAAGGTTCCTACGAGCATTATTATTAGTCTTAGAGCGGTACAGCGCATGTTGACCTTTTACACTGTAGGGTATACTTTAAGATATCTGTGGAGTACCTGGCATTTCAACAGGGAGATACACTGGAAAGTTTGAGAGCTGCATGTTTCTTCTATGGGGAAATGGTAGGCCAACAAGGCTTGTAAAATATTATCAGGAGAAAGAAATTGATGCTCATAGTGGTTGGGATGTTTTTAAGGACCTACTCCAAATTGGATTAGAATTTTACATCAAGATATGCTAAACAATTAGTCCACTTGCTATACATCTCTTTCTATGAATTTTCCTCACCTTTGAAGCTTTTCAATATGTTCCCAATGGTTTACTTAGCAGACATATAGTCCATGTTGAAGTTTTATCATCTTACCTCTTTTTTCTAAATCTCAGCTTTTTAATATAAATAGACTTATTTATATAGCTTATGTATCCTAACTGTTTTGTTAACCGCTTTTCAATAATAAAACACGGGAGAATATATCCAATTTATTGCTAAAAAAAATAGTGAATAATGAGTATGATAAGAAGGTCATAAGTTAAGAGTGAGTAAAAATAGTTGACATAATAATAACGAAAAGGAAGTCACAACTTCAAGGACATATCTAACAATAAGGAGTAAGAATCATGAGCTTAAGTATATTTCATTATTTGGTTCTATTTCCAACACACACACACACACAAATCATGGATAAACCCAGACAGCTTCATCTCAGAAAATGGTTGGAGAGGATCAGTTGATAGTTGCTACCACATTTTGAAAGGTTTGTTTCTTTTCCACCTTTCTCCTCAACCCATTTATAGGGCTTATCCTACCCTGTAAGTTTCAAGACTTTGATAGATTAAGGTCAAGCATTAGGCAGAATATCGTAAAATTGTTTTCTTTTTTAAGCATAAACAGTTGACTAGTGCCCCTTGTGTTTCATTAATTGGAGATTAACAAAACCAAATAATCTAATACATACATATAGTTAGTCCTTTATTGTGCAGTGAATGAGGTAAACATACATGAACTTTTCAACTATGAGTACAGTGTTCTGTGCTAAAAATTCAAGGCATTGTGACTTCATAGGTTGCTTCTTTTCAGCGTAAACAGTGGATAATATTTTCCATTAATAAGAATATAATGAAACAAGCTGCATGATAAGAGAAAAAACTGAAAATACAACAAATATGAGAATATCGCCTTTGCACACACACACACACAAAGAAAATACAGGAGAAATACGATAAAACACGCTAAAAGCACTTCATAAAGTTGCTCTATAGTTGAGAACAATCTCACAAGTGATAAGCCTGCTAAAAGATATTGCAAAGTCATGTAAACTCAAAAATACTTAAAGACTTCAAATTGTATCTACTTTTTATCTCAGAAGAAAACTCACACTATTTATAGACCAAGAAGTTGAATACAGAAAAGATTCTTGCGGTGATGCAGACAGGGAGCCATCATGCAGTGAGATGGCAAGAATGTCACATATGCCCTTAAAGAACAACATCAGAAATGAGAGTCATTAACCAACATTACCATGATCTTCAATCACCACCAGCATTTCAATGCTTGAGGGTCTCATACTCCATTTGGAGAAAATACTCATCGCCACCGAAGAATCATAAACGTCACAAACATGTATAAATCTTAATATATATTCATACAAAATGTAATCACATCATGGAAGTTGAAACAAAGCATGTACACACACATCCTGAAAGTTGAAACAAAAGCATGTAGGTAAACTCAATACAGCTGAACAGTTGACACAACCAGGATGATGAGTCAACTAACAAAACATAAGGATGAAAAGGAAAAATATATTTTGCACATGAACAAATTAGGGAACAGGGACACAGATACATACAACACAACAACATAGCAGAGTATTTTATAGCAGCTACTGGTAAGCCCAGTTGCACAATGTTATACTTCTCCAAGTGCTTTCTGGATATCTTTCTGCAAAATATACTATGGTGATTTAACGAAAACAAAAATATAAAATGACATGAAATGCATTAAGGGTGGAGAAAGATAAACGTGCCTCAATGGAAAATGGCGATCTCATTGGTCCATAACGAGCAATAACTTTGCCGTTCTTGTCTACCAGAAACTTTGTGAAGTTCCACTTGATTCTGGATACCAGAAATCCAGGTTGGCTTGCTTTAAGGAATTTATATACGGGTGCAGTGTCTGGACCATTTACTCGAGCCTACAAAACAGACCTCAGAAAGTCACTTCCAAATACAGGGGAAAAAAAAAAAGAAGGAATAATAAGCAAGTCAATATCAGTAGTTACCAAATACAATATCCACATATATTCATCTGTATTAACACACAAACCACTTGGACCTGAGATGTCTCTTCTCTTGCAATGGTGATTATTTATGGTATGCTGGAGGAAATGAGTCAAGTCAGGTGAGTGTCATATGGTGTATGGTAGTTTGGTCAGGTAGCCATATGTACTATGTTTCAGATCCAAACCTAGAAAATGTTCCATTAACGCCTCAAATGTACCTTGTAAGCTTGTTCAGATTTCTTTGCTCTCATTAACTGTCTAGTATCTTCAGCAAGAAATATGTATTCCAGAGGTTAGGTAACTACCAGGAGGTGGAATTGCCTGTTTTTTTTTTGGGTGGGGAGGAGGGAGGTGTCATGTATTGGTTACATGAACAGCCAAATTAAAAATACCAATTTTCTTCAACACGAAGACACATTAGGCCATAAAAACTGCCAAAAGACTCCAATTTGTTTCCGCCTCCAATGAAATTGAGAAACACAGTGAGGCAGTAGAAGACTTAAGGAAAGGCAAAGCACGTGCTGAGTGTCAAAACAAGAGCCAAAGGTGTTCATTTCTTATTCTGCTGCCAAAGGGGTTCATTGCTTATTTTGTTTTTATCCATTATCGAGCAAGCACAGGAAAATGTCCTAAGACTCCTAACCTGTCAAGAAACAAGAACTTCTAGTCATTACATAAAATCAAACCTTCCAATATAGTCACCAAAATTTGGGCCAAGAAACTCCTTCCAGTCTCTTGAATTGATTATAAATATATATATATATATATATATATATATATATATATATATATATATATATATATATATATATATATATATATATATATATTGAGTGAATAAGGGAAAATTGTATCTGAACATTAATAGTAGGAACTAAAGGATAAATATGCACAGAAGTGATGTGAGATCAACTGTCATCTCCATGGCAAAGGGGTCACAGTAAATAGAATCCAGAACAAGAACAATGGTCAGTAAGTATTTAGCAATCAGTCAATTAGTTGGGGAATGACAATAAAGGAACAGTCAGCAAAACGTTCCCTAGGCAGTAGAGTTAATCAAATGTAACCAACATTTTCTGAACTTTGAGTATAGACCTTCACTAAAAGACGTAGAAAAAACTAATAAAATAAACTTGGAAAAGCTAAAACACTGGTATGTTTTTTTTCTTTTCTTTTCTTTTTTTTTTTCAAATATCAGAGAATACTGCCAAAATAATTTGAGAAGCTGAAACCTTACTTAAATCAGCTTATCAGGAATCAGGGTGACACACTGCTGATTTGCACTTTCAGTACCGCACCATGTAGATTTCACGATCCAGCATCAATGGGACATTGAACTTCTCATATGGGATTATAAGCAGAGGACTGATCAAATAACACATTCAGATGCAAAAATAGTTAAAGGTGGTTTGCCGTACCCTACTTACTTACATCTGACAAAATCCTTCCCAAGCCTCACAAACACGCAAATACTAACAAGAACTCCGACGACCTCATTTGAACACTGTTGGATGGGGCTTCAATGCTTCATCAGCTCATTGAAGCATTTCATGACAATGGGTTGTGGAATTGTGGAATGCAATGGTAAGCATCTGTACCTGAAGGATGTGAAGAATTTTATACAATTTTATCTTTCAAATACCAGGAGGAGTTCAAGGATGAGCAATGAGAAAGAAACTCAATTGGGTTAGGTTAAGGACCATGGCTATTAGGAAAGCGTTGAGCATTATTGCTGCTCCACTCTCAATTTTATTTATCGGAATTACGCAATTGGCTTCTAATTAGATTTACATAAAGCAAAAAATCTTAGTTGCAAGTACCTCAAATCTTCTAATTCTGACAATATAATCATTGCCCATGCTGCATAGATACTTCTATCAACACGACATATCATATCCATCTCGGTATTGTTGTATCCAGCAATATAGTATCATTATGTCGAGAAGAAATTATTGGAAACAAAACTAAAGCTTATATGGGAACCATCGGGGTTTGGGTTATGGTTCTATTATCTGAAATTTGAGATGAGAAGATTGAAATGTAGAGGAATTTATTTGAAATAATCCTAAAGCTTATACAGGAACCGTCGGGGTTTGGGTTAGGGATGATTATCAGAAATTTACTGACAAGGAGATGGAAATGTAAGGGAATTACTAAAGCTTATTGGATAGTTACAAAATTATGTGACATATAGCCGCAATCACAATAATCTTTAGAATATCAAAACGAGAATATACTGTTTTCCGCATTTAATACCATATCTCGCAGATTTCATAATGTAAGATCAGTGAGATATTGAAGTTCTGGCAGTAAAAAATTAGATTGCTCACTCAAACTAGTTGTATGAATCATATTAAATGACTGGAACCAAGAAAAATGCGTTCGGTACACAAAATAGATCGAGAATCACACGCTTATGCCATGGAACTACTAATGTTTAATGTTTTTGGTGTAGAGTAATGTTTTCTAAATGAAATCTTCATAATGACCATGATGAGAAAACTTTGCCTTCCATGAAGTTGAGAAATCTCCCAGAACCATTAGACTCCACCTACCTAAAGGGAACACTTCGTTTGTTGCAAAATAGGTAACTACTTTCCAGTCTTCCTGGTATATTTGGTAATCACCCAGGAAAGTTAGTGCATGATATCCAGTGCAACATCTTTTGACATGTCGCATTCTGCAAACTGCAGAAGCATGAGGGGGAACTGACACCATCAAGTACCTGTAGCAAATTCCCTCTAAAAAATACAAAAGTATTGTGGCAAACTGCTTATGAAGACACTACAATATTTACTGGTAAAATATCTCCCATTTGCTTGATAGCAAATATTTTGCACTCTGGCTAATCAAAACTTAAAATTTGGCATTTTCTCCATTGTTATGAGCTCACTTATGGGATAACGTATTAGGTGAAGATTAGTTTTTCACTAATTGGATCCCCAAGAAAGTGAGAGTGCAAAAACTAGTGAATGGCTAAGAAAAACACGAGGAGAAAAGTTCAATCCTCACTGATCAGCTCCACTTGCCAGAAATTTTTATTCAATTTCCATCTCATTTTTCTATCTATTCTGCAATTCCTATGAAAACAGTGGCAGCCAAAAACTTTTGTTTGCAGCATAATATTAGAATATTCTGATTGTACTTCACCCTTGCGTCTTAATCATCCTATATTTTCTTTCATAAACGCCAAAGTATCAGTTGTGAATTGGTTCACGTACAAGTAATTCCTTCAGATCACATAGTGCATAGTTCACCCCCTACTTTATCTCCCCAGTCCTTCCACTTATCATCATATTACTTTGTGTCCAAACTCCTTTAAAATTAGCATAAACTCATCTACTGCACATGCTTACACAAGGAGTCATATGATACGAGACTTACGGGTCCTTGTTGGGCAACTAACATAGAACGTTGAAGGTTGCTTACTTCTCTATGTTAAGCGAGGGCGTAATACATGCAGCTTGATTGAAACCTATGTTGCACATGCTGATAAGGGCACTACACATCTGAAATTATTTTTAAACAGAAATAATAGAAATTTGAGTAATATAAAGATCCCAACGGCATCACAAGGCATTAAAAATGTGTGGTTGTAGGATGATGATCAATCTGAGTAAGGATTACCCAGTGTTTAAAAAAGTAGAGGCATGAGGCAAAAGCACTGAACCTCCTTGTGAGGCGAAGCATAAGTGCCATTAATTTTTGTTATTATTATCATATTACAAAATTTTAAAATGTAACAGAAATACCAAAAATAAATACATAACACAAGATTAACTAGATGATATTGCTAACCAAAATTAAGTAGATGCTATTATAGGCAAATTTTCTCTCTTACAAAACTTCAAGTTAAGTCTGGCATTTACTCTTCCATTTAGAGATCTAATCCCTTGGATGTTTATGCAATGATAAGTTTCCGATCACCTAAAGAAAGTCAATATTTTGTATGTTTTATGAAGCACATACTTTACGCAAGAGACAAAAAATGAAGCTCAAAACACATGCTTCATTTGTGCCTTATATGTTGAAATACACATCTCACAAGCTAGCACGTTTCATATGTACACTTGAAGGCATTACATTATTCCTCAAAAATAACTCAAAGCGAGCTTTGCAATATGCTTCACTTGAGCTTATTTAAGCACTCTAATGCTTGGATTGTTATTTCAAAGTGGAATGCTTCTAAATTTACCTTTTGGAAAATTGGATATTCAGCCTGGAATCTAGTGCAGGCGAAATCCTTCGCCTCCTGGCTCGTCCCCGGCTCCTGTCTCAAGAATTGGTTGCATGGAAATGCTAAGATCTCGAAATCTAAATACGATTGATAAAAAAAATAAACTTGTTAATAAAATGTTTTTTAAATAAACAAACTTTCAAGAAGTTCAAATTGCAAGTAAATTAATTAATAAAAAATAAAAAAAATTGAATCAAACCCACCCTTGTTCCTATACTTTGCATACAGCTCCGACAACTGTGTATAATTAGACTCTGTAAGCCCGCTATATAATAAGAATAAAAACAAAAAGGAGCAAAATTTAGAGAGTAGGCATCAGAACTTAGGGTTTTGGGGGCATAAGGCAAGTAATTATTAAAAAATCAATGGTCAAAAAGTAAAATTCTTTACCATTTGGAGGCTACGTTGACGACGAGGAGTACTTTGCCCTTGTATCGCCCGAGATCCACGTCTTTGCCGCTGCTATCCTGAATCAAAAAAACCAAAAGGAAATTGGAGGGGAAAAAATCTTAGGGTTTTATTACTTGCGAAAAATTAGAATAAAATTTACTTTGACGGTGAATTGATGAATTGAGGTCTCGATCGGTACGGAGTGAGAGCCACCCATTGCCGTCGCCGCCGGTGAAGGATTTGAGATCGGGAATCAAAGCAAAACGGCAAGTTGTTTTAGCAGCTGGCGGTTGGGCTGCGGGATGAGTGCTGTTTATCCTTCTAGAAGCTCAAAAGTTGACTGAAGCCACAGATCACGAGAGGGAAAATTCAGGGGCACACCTTTTTCTTTTTCCATAGTGTGTGTCCCCGAAACTCTTTCCTTGTATTTATCAAACTTTCATTCAACTTTTATTTCTAAATCGCCCTCTCTTTCATTTTCTCATTCACTTCTCTTCTTTTCGCACCAGCAATGAAGAAAAAGGGGGAAAATGCCACCCACCTCTCTTTCAACTTCTTATTCAATTACTTCTTGATTGCTTGCTCTCCTTCAATAAATCACTTCAAAATTAACTTAAAATTTGTTATTATAGAAATATGTAGTCAATAGTTTGTTGTTAGAACAAGCTATCAAAATTTCACAAATATAAAAAAATATATATATATATTTGCAGAAACAAATGCAACAATGGGCTTTTTTGATTCATTGACTCGAAACTAACCACATTGTGCATGCTGATGAGCTTTTTTTATTCATACTTTGAGACTGAAGGAGTAGATCACCATCTGATCAACAGTGGTGACATTGAGATGGAGGATGGTGAATCAGAAATTTTGAAGTCCAGCAAACATTTTCAGGAGCTTTTTTAATGAGCTTACAGTCTCCTTGATCCGGGCTTACAGTCCTGGATGTACAAAGGGTGATCCGGGACTGTAAGTCCGGATCACCATTAGTTGATCCGGGCTGTCTAGCTCGGATCAACTAATGGTGATCTGGGCTTACAGTTCCGAATCACCCTTCACAAATTCGGGACTGTAAGCCCGGATCAAGGATATAGAGACAAAGTGCTCTATATCCTTGATCCGGGCTTACAAGTTCGGATTTAAAAAGGGTGATTCGGGACTGTAAGCCCGGGTCATGCGTGTTTGATCCAGGCTAGACAGTCCGGATCAAGTAGACAGAGCCGTCTTTCTTATCTTCATACGGTACGTATACCCCCGGATACAAATAATTTTATCTAGCACAAAATATATATAACATAACCCAAACCAACGAGTTCTACCCGCATTTTAGAGGCCGGATTTGGTATCAAAACACGCAATAGTGATATCCAAAACTGAATTTCATAACACAGAATAAATAGAGTAGAAGACATAAAACAACTGCATAATAAAGTCAACATATCTTCAGTTCATTCATAACTTCAAAAATGTAGTTATATAGTTCAGCACAAAATAAGTAGAGTGTAAGACAAAACAAGAATGACAATATAAAGTCAAGATATCTTCTATGGTTACAACTTCATTTCCATGTTAACAAAAACAAACACCATAAGTTAGAATTTGACACTCCAAAAAAAATCCAACAAAATCTAGAGTCTTCGTTGCTTCCTAGCGGGTTGCTTCATAATAAGTTGATGGCGTCCTGCAGAACTGGGACTTTCGGTTGGAGTCTACGATACATGTTGTAATGAAGTGTCAACATCAACTTGTATGCATCGGTCAGAACTAATTTTATCTTGACAAGCGCATTATAAAACAAACTCGAATTATAATGAAGTTCATATGATTAATGCACCGCAATAGATCTCGTTCCTGAAACGATAACAAAGTAAGATATTTTAGATAAACAACTATCTAGTTAAAATTTAAATCCAAGTTGTATGTCTGATCTTATTTTTAGATATGAGGAAAGCAACATGTGTTCTAAAACTCTTCAAAAGAGACAAATCAATCGGTTCTCCATTTATCGGCCGCACTTTCTCTTCTTCCGATTCTTACTCATCGATGCTCCCTCTTTCTTGCGATACACCCGATGAATGCGTAACGGAAGAGTCTCCGTAGCAGCATCAATCTGCGAATCTGGTTCATTACGGATTTCATGAATGCTAGGATTGACGACTGGACAGATCCTCATTTTCTTCCTCCTATTCGACGTTGTTAGTCGAATGTGAGATAATTGCACCGGTTCCATCTGTAAATCACCAAACATTATATTTACACAATGAAATTTTAAATTGTCAACCATCACATATCACCATATACTAATTATATTTGTCTATCTAAATCCATTAAATATCATAACATAAATACACAATATCTAGATTTTAATTTTTTTTCCGATTTGAACATCAAAATTTATCAATTTAATCCAAACACAAAAACTTACTAACTAATATTCACATTATAAATTTTGCACTTTACTATTACAAAATCCAACTATCATTAATCGATAACAACAATAAAATCTAAGCATCCTAACCCAATAAAGCCTTTAATTTCACCATAATAAAATGTAAAGAAATAAATTTTTTTCCAATTTATTCGCCCCTTAACTAAATCTACCATCATCAACACTCTTTTTCATATTTTTCCCTAAATTAAATTGCTAAATTGAACACAAAAATTAGGATTTCATTTTTTTTTTTTTTTACCTTTTTCTCAAAAACATAGGTCTTCCTCTCACGACTGGCGAAAGGCGGGTGACGACCGACCGCGTCGGCTGGAAACCGAGTGACGCCAAACTGGAGAGCGGCGGCGGCGGCCGAGAGCGGAATGATGACGGCTTGGAGAGCGATGGCGGGCGAGCAGAGATCTAGCGATGGTAGAGAGAGGGCTTGGGAGAGAGAGAGAGAGGAAGAAGAGGATGGGTTTTTGGAAATTTTGGGAGAGAAAGAGAGGAAGAAGAGGATCGGTTTAAGAACGTGGGAGATGAGAGAGGAATTGGAGAGAGTATTTTGGAAATTATTGGTGTGGAAAAATCTTTTTTTTTTTCAAAGAGAGAGTGTGCACACTACAAAAAGTGGGCTCACTAGGAAAAATGGTATGCCCCTCTAGAAGTTCCCTCACGAGACAAGGGGTGTGGACTGATGATGAGAGCTAACGATCTTTTTTTGCCCTTTTCAATTTTCTAGATGGGTTCCTTCTTTAATTTTCTATTGATTGTTTACAAATCTGCACCTTACATTTTTATAAATTATAATTTAGTCTCCCAAATCTTCATATTTAGAATTTAGTCATTCAAATCGTTTAAGTTACTACAATTTAGTTACCTAGTTTATATTTTAGCCTGATTTTTCCATTTTACCCCTAATTTGTTTCACTTAATTCTCCCTTTCCTCTTCCCCCTCTCTTCTTAGTTCTTATTGGATTCCCCATTTATTTTTCTCCTCTCTCTCAATTTTTTTATTGGGTTCTCCCTCTCTACATTGAAACCAAATATATTATTCTCCACTAAATGTATTAAACCTTTAACTCTCAATATAAATTCATTTATTGAGTTCTCTCTTTATATTGGATAAATTCATTTCTAGGTTTAATATATTTAGTGGAGAATAATACATTTGGTCTCAATATAGAGAGAGATAACCCAAAAAATAAATAGAGAGAGAAGAGAAGAAGAAAGGAGAACCCAATAAGAACTAAAAAGAGAGGAAAAGAGGAAAGGGGAAATTAAGTGAAGGAAATCGGGTAAAATGGAAAAATCAGGTCAAAATATAAACTGGAGGACTAAATTGTAATACCTTAAAGGATTTGGGGGACTAAATCCTAAATATGAAGATTTGGGGACTAATTTATAATTTATAAAGATATATGGGACACATCTGTAAATACCCCTTGTTTAAAAGGTAGAGGGTTCATAGAAGTGGTTCATAGAAAATTAAAGAGATTATCAGTAACTAATCTTCCCTTCAAAAATAAATTAGTCTTTTTCAGAAATAAAGATAAAAAATAAACTGATCCATCTTTCAACTTTCTATAATATAAACTAGCAATTCATCCTAATTAGATTTTCATGAACCAATTAATTAAAAGCTATATTATAAAATAGCAATTCATCCTAACTAGATTTTCATGAACCAATTAATTAAAAGCTATATTATAAAATAGCAATTCATCCTATTTACACTTTCATGAACCAATAAATTAAAAGTACAGATTGTGGAAAATATTTCTCTCTCAAACTACTTTACATGGCAATTTAGAGCATTGGTTCAAATAATATCACTCTCTTCAATTTGCAAAAATTTCTAAATTTGAAATTTTGTGAAAACTCATTTTGGATTATTTTGAAAAAAATATATTCAAAATCTATGCGAAGTCAGGTCTAGGTCATGGTCTACGTCTAAGCGAATTGACGGGAAGCTCCATGGTCAGTCAAAGATCTCTCATATCATCAAAGATCAACGTGCAGTTGTCACCAATAGGAAACAGGCCAAGAACAGCACATCAGTCTGGAATCAAGCCCAGTTCCCCTCCAGCCTGGCCCATGTCACACGGTGATGGCTATACACACTTTAGGCACAAGCTGTATATTGACAACATAATAGCATGACAACATCATATTCTCTGTCTGCTAATTAATACAATACTACAATAATCAAACATCCAGCTCTTTCCGTGCCAAAGACCACCACCACAAAGCAAAATTAAAATTAAAACCAAAAGAGAAAGAGAAAAAGAACTTCAATAAGGTAGGTACATCTAAGATCTCTATATATGCCTAACCTTCACCGCCTAGTTGCCGTCTGAGCTCTGGGATGCCGATAAAGACCCTAAACTCTTGTACATATCAGAAGAAGCTAGTGCAAAGTCGGACATGGCCCGAAAGAGCTCTGGCAAATGCGACTTCAGGCTATTGAAGGACTTCTCTCTAACCTGCCTGCAAAGCTTCTGATGAGCTTCGATCTCCTCGTCCAGCTTAGTCTTTAGTGAATCCACCACAAATTTCCTCTCTGCTACCAAATCCTTCTGATTCCCTCCCTCCGGGTTCTCCCCCTCCATATCCTCGCCTGATGCTGCCCTCTTCTGAGAATGCTTGTGGTACCAATCGTCGAAAGCTCTGGACTTTCTCACATATTCTTTACGGATTTCTTCACATTTCTCTTTTTGCTTCATTTCTTCCTGTTGGAGAAGCATTATCGTGTTTATAACTGCAGAAAAGCTTTGGATTGCATTCTTGGCCAGCTCGTCAGGGAGTTTCTCCATGTACTCGTGCCAAGAGAAGAGGAGAGCCTGGATTGGGGGATGGTGAACTCTTGGGGGTGAAGAGACCTTCTCCTTTAAGTTGCTCTCTATTGGGATGAGGTTCAGCTTCAGCCAGCTGTTGAGAGCTTGGATGTACTCTTTCTGGTGGCTTATGAGCTTCTGAAATTGTGAGTGCCACTCCCGAACAACATCATACAGCTGTACAGTGCGGCCATGGTGGTGTTCGCTCGTTTCTCTTATTGTGTTCGAGACATCAAGGGCTCTGAGGTCATTGACAATCTTCAGCTGGCTATCATGGTGAGAGTACATGATTTCCCACATTTTAGCCATCCTGATTAAAAGCCAATTTGATAATTATTAATCAAGAAATAAACCCAGTAGCAGAGAAAAGGAAAATTTGCAATATCTTGTTGATTCTGGGTCTCTTGTTTCTTTGGAGAATGGAAATGCATTCACAGATCTATAAACATATAGACTGCTGGGTGAGAAATTGATTCTGAAAAGAAGCACGCAACCGGCCAAGGGCGTGTGCCAAGGTAAAGAGGACCAAACCAGATTGGTACTGTGTAAGATGCACCAATCAGTCACACAAATTGGCCTTCAACAACAGCTTTACTACAAGACAGAATCCTAGGTTCTAACATGATTTAAAAAAAAAAAAAAAAATTGTCTATAGGTTCTAAGAAATTAATGGCCAAATCATATATCTATGAAGCCCTTTCCACCTACTTAATAGGAATGACCCCCTGCATCAGTGTGTGCGCACGCGCGTGTTTTTTTTTTTTTTCCAAGTAATATCACTTGCACTTAGAAGAATGTGCAGCAATCAAGATGGTCAAACAAGATGATGTTGACAAAAGCATGACTATCCCATATTGGACATACGCCACTTAACTAGTGCCCATCTTATATATGTAAACCATGCCAAACCATAAAGTTGCCCCCAAAAACAGACATTAGCAAGAGCAAATTCGTTATGCTATAAAAGTTTAAAATCAGTGACTGCAGTAGAACCATTTGTCCTACTGGCTGTAATAAGAGGTGGATGGTGAATTCAACAATCAGAGCTGTATGTTAAAAACTCAAATAAGTAAAGAACATTTCTGTGGTAAATGAATTTTTTTAATATGAACTATATTACACAAGGAAAGATTACAAAGCTGACTTAAAATTTGAATACCATTTTCCAGGTTGGTAACAGAGGACAAACAGAAAGGAAAGCTATGTACTGCAGTATATATGGGGAATATTCGAAAATATGAACAGATTGGAGAGGTTGTTAAACGCAGACATTTTTTAAGTTTAAAACTAAAAATTGTGTGATGCAGATTGAAGTGAGAAGTATGGACAAAAGGAAGTATGAATAGTGCATAGTTGAAGCAAAAATTGATCCAAAAGATCTTGTTGCTAAGATTTCCTGAGGGCCCTCTACATTAAAAATCAAATCCAGAAGAACCTTGACAAAAAAGTTACGCATTTTGTGTTCCAAGGGAGGATAATTTAATTGAACAAAAAAAGACATTTCTAAAGTAGCAACTGCATAATAATCATAGAGCTGCATGCTACTTACCCATCAACAAGCTCCACCAGTTTTGGGTACAGCTGATCATCACGCAAACGTTGTATTTCATGCACTGTTGAATCCATGGACTGCATGTCAACTATGTATCTTGTATGCAAATGACTAACAGCAGCTTTAGTTTTTTCAATTGATTCAGGATTTACGCCATGTTTCTTTTGCTTATTCAGCAAAGCCACCTTCCTCTGATATTCAATTTTCATAAGCTCCCCTGCCTGCTTTCAGCAAAAATAACCATTAGACTCGGTACTTGAAGAGCAATCACAACAAACCACCATGCGATAATATGATAACTTGGAATGTGAAAAGAACACAAATGATGATAATGCCCATAATCCATGTCTGAAACATAAATTTATAATGGGCATGGTGTAGAAATTGATATAAAAGCTACAAGATAAAGAAAGATTGCCTTTTGATCACAGAGAATATTAGTTTGTAAGTGACAAATGAGACTAGTGAAGTACGGCTAAGCATCAGTCTGTTCGTTCGGTTAGGGCATTGGCGTCTCTGGTGAAACAAAACCAAACCGACTTTACCGACTTGGTTCGGCATGGTTTGGCTTGGCTGGCATCAGGGGGGGAAAAAGGCATGCTTCCCTTTCCTATTGGGAGTCTGGGACTGCCATTTGAACCCAAACTCAAATTAAAACAAATTTTATAAATGAAATCAAACATCAATCAAATAGATAATCAGAGAATGCTTCTCTTCCTCTCTCTCCCTCTCCCTGATTTCTATTACATTGAGTTCAAAACCAAGAGCCATACTAAAAGAAATCCATCAAGTCTAATTAAGGAAATGAGTCCTCTTCTTCTCAGATCTCGCTGCTCATTGTTTCTGACAATAAAAGCTCACCATTTGAAATGAAATTGGAGAATCAATTAGGTGAAATCGATTTATATGGGCTTGAACTTTGAACAACTAGAGAGAGAGAGATCAATTAGATGAAATCGATTTATATGGGTTTGGAGGGTCAATTAGATGAAATCGATTTCTATGGGTTTGAACTTTGAACAACTAGAGAGAGAGAGAGAGAGAGAGAGAGAGAGAGAGAGAGAGAGAGATCAAAAGGGGTTGGAGACCATAGAAAGAGACTCTGATAGAAGTGAATGCGCAAGGGGAGAGGAAAAGGTAGAGAGAGAGAGAGAGAACAAGGCGGGAGTTAAGACTCTTAGAGATCAACAAGATGGGGCAGACTCGAGAGGAGGTCATAATTAAGATTCAAAAGAGATTAGGATCTGAGTGAGACGGTGTCGTGAGTATAGTATACTTATTTTCAAGTATAAGATGGGTTCAGTTTTGGTCGGATCTTGCAGACCCAAAACGTAAACTGACCATGTTTGTTAACCAAACTGGTCCAATTCTATCAGTTAGATCGATTCAGGCTGATTGGTGCTTGTAATAGTGATTGGTTAACAAATAATCCTATTGATCACTATAATCACTACAAATGGAATAGTAGATAAAGGGAGATAAATGCAGATGGAAAATAACTTAATAGTATTAGGTGTTACACTAGTGCACCAGCAAAATCTTTTCTATTGGTGAAATGGACAAGTTTTCAAATTCTAAACTGGTCTAGTTCTATCAGTTAGATCGATTCAGGCTGATTGGTGCTCACTTGTAATAGTGATTGGTTAACAAATAATCCTACTGATCACTATAATCACTACAAATGGAATAGTAGATAGAACAAGGAGGGAGTTGAGACTCTTAGAGATCAACAAGATGGGGCAGACTCGAGAGGAGGTCATAATTAAGATTCAAAAGAGATTAGGATATGAGTGAGTCGGTGTCGTGAGTATAGTGTACTTATTTTCAAGTATAAGATAGGTTTAGTTTTGGCCGGATCTTGCAGACCCAAAACCTAAACCGACCATGTTTGTTAACCAAACTGGTCCAGTTCTATCAGTTAGATCGATTCAGGCTGATTGGTGCTCACTTGTAATAGTGATTGGTTAACAAATAATCCTAATGATCACTATAATCACCACAAATGGAATAGTAGATAAAGGGAGATAAAAGCACATGGAAAATAACTTAATAGTAATAGGTGTTACACCAGTGCACTAACAAAGTCTTTTCTTTTGGTGAAATGGACAAGTTTTCAAATTCTAAACTGGTCCAGTTCTATCAGTTAGATCGATTCAGGCTGATTGGTGCTCACTTGTAATAGTGATTGGTTAACAAATAATCTTAGTGATCACTATAATCACTACAAATGGAATAGTAGATAAAGGAAGATAAAGCACATGGAAAATAACTTAATAGTATTAGGTGTTACACCAATGCACCAGCAAAGTCTTTTCTTTTGGTGAAATGGACAAGTTTTCAAATTCTAAACTTCTCAATGTTGATTTTTTTGTTAGGAATGTAAAGGACCTTGACGAGAATGGAAGGTACACAGTTGGCTCTTCTGCCTAGTAAAGCCAATTCACAGTCCCGTCACCCAAGATCTCTTTGATGAATGAAAGGCATTGTTAAGCCCTAGGCAGTTCAAGCCAACCATGCTTAGACAATACCCGCCCTTGAAAGTCAATGATTATACACGAAAAAATGACTCATTTATGATGTCTTGGATCTAAAGAAGGTACAACCATTCACTCTTTAACCTCCTATCTCTTTTTTTACTCCTTTTAGCATAATAAGAGAGAAAAGCATAGTCTCCAGCTTGGAAGGAGGGATTCGTCTTCTGATTCAAAATAATCTAATAGATAATCTTGATGTGATTGGACTACCTGACATTAGGTCTAACTAAGGGAGACTATACAACCTCTGCTGAATGCATAGAATGCTATGGAAATCACAATACTTTCAATCTAGGTACTATTTAGTTATTAGGAGGATGTATAGGTATCATCCTAATTTCTTTCTCTGCATAATTTATATAGTTTACCATGAAGAACAAAAGAAGCTTTATACTTGTAACATCTACCCTTTTGTGCTTTTAATAAAGCTAATAGCAAGGAGGAAAACGTGGCAAGATTTGAGGATCCTTGATTAAAAAAAGTGTTTCTTATTTTCATTCTTGTGTGGGGGTGGTTGGGGATGGGAGTAGTGATTCTAATTGTTGGAAATATTTATTGCATTCGACCTCCGTTATCAAAGCTTGGACAGAAATGCAGAGGCAACCCAAATTCGTATATTAATCCATGAGAACTAGAGATCATGTCCTATCAAAGAATGTCTCAACTTTTTATATTTTGATAAAGTTGATAGCATGGAAGAAAATGAGTCAAGATTTGATGGTCTTTGAATAATAAAGGGGTTTTTTTCTCGTTTTAGCCAGAGTAATAATTGTGGTCTTGCTTACATGAAGGTGGTGGTTGGGGTGGGGGCAGTGGTGTTATATTTGTAATATATATTGTATTCAACCTTCCGTTGCTTAGATAACATACTCTATCATGATATATCAAAGCTCGAATCGGAAAGGAAAAGCAGCCTAGAATTTTATGCTAGTCCACAAGAAAACAGATTTTGTCCTAAAAAAGGACATCTAAGCTAAGTATAGCCACTCGTCTTACAATTTACTTGAAGATTTCTGCTTGCATAAGCATACCTAGGACCATTATAATGATAGATCGACATCCATAATCAGTTTAACTATTTACCAATCAAACAACATCGGATCTGAGATTTGGGTGAATAATTCAAATATATGTGATGATTACAATAGTTAGAGATTTTCCATCAGAATCAAGGCCGACTCGGAGGGTAAAACACTAGAAGTATAGAAAGGCAGGATTTTCCCAGAAAAAAGCCCTGAAGCAGAAGGCACAGTTAACCCATGGCTCTTCTTCACAATTAACCCATGGCTCTTCTTCTCTTCACAAACGTGGTATCAACTTCACTTAATGACGGTGTTTTTCCTTGTTCATCAAAAGATTCTTCCATCCATAGAGTGTTAGACCATAGAAACATGTGGTTGTGAATATGATAATATAATGTCCTTAGAGCTAGGAGATGTGTTAAACAGAATGATGTATAGTATGTTTGGAGAGAATTTCTTCGGTTTGATAAATCTTTTGTTGCCTTTGCTTACTGAGCTTTTCATCTATCTAGTTGTCTTGCCAATTTGGTGGCCCTTTTCTGGCACCACCTAATAGTTAAATGCTTCTCTTTCGATCCCCCATTCCTTCTCCTATAAGGTAGTTCTCCATTCTTCTCTAGTAGGTTACGTCCCTTCATATTCAAATATCTTCGACTAAAACTTCATAGTAAAGGGCATACCTAAGGAGTTCATTTTAGCAACGTTCCTCCTAAAAGTTCTAGCTACAACTTACAAGTAACTCTTGAATTCGTTAAAATTATTATATATCAGACAGCACATACCTAACGTGGGACTCTCCTTTCAGGATTATGAGACCACGAGGGCAGTCTCAAGAAGCCATACCCATTTCAAAAAGCCCGCATCGCCTTGCAGAATGCTCGTCTAGCAATAATGCTTGATGCAAAATTAGAGATATACCATGACCCTAAATGGGGAATTTCGTAGGATATAGTAAGGGTCCCCTATGATAGTTCCTATAAACTCAAGAATAGATTCTATGTAGGTAGCAACTTTTTCAAGAGGAAAACATGAAAATTCCATAATTAACCATGCTTCAGTGGGAGAAGTACTAGGACGTGGACCTCATGACAAGTCCTAGCTTAGGGTGCACCTATGAAGAGTTTTAGAATGATAAAACCCGATCCAAGGTGGTGTCGCAAGATCAATGACTCCAAGTGGATTTTGCAATGACAATGGATTAGTCAAAAGTCATAATCACTTACTGGGTTTAACTTACAATATATGAATGATTAAACATCTGAGATTGTATCAGAAGATGATGTCAGTAGACCGGTGAGTGCAAGTGGATTTTATTACAATGGTGTTACCATCTATCTGTTGAGTTGCAACAGAAAGCTGAAATAGTAATACCTGATCCAGGATTATGTTGTTGAACGATGGTGGCCAAGTGGATTCGTTGCAGTGGGGATAGTATCGTTAATCAGTTGAGTCGAAGTGGATCTTGTCACAATGGTGGACTAGTTTAAATCATATCTGACTTGGGTCATTCGCTGTAAATCCATACTCACACATGCATCATCTCCCACTTCAATTATAGCTTCTATCTAAATGATATGATCTCTCTCATAAATGCATTCAAGAAACAAAGGAGATGTACAGAAGCATGTGATTTGACATTCACATTGTGTGAGGTTTAGAAATACTGACTGTAAACTAAGTCATAACTTAAGGTTCTTGAGTTTAACCTCTCAGTTATATGCCTGAGATGATCTCAGGTCTCCATGTGTTCCCACTAGAACATCTCCTCATCAGCCTTCCTTTGTGGCTGTGAATGAAAATTGAATAATGCAATTCATCAGACACACCAAGCCAAACGTTAATTTATAGGGGTATTTACTGGTTTGTCCCTCAAATCTTCATATTTAGAATTTTGCCCCCCAAATCTCATAAGTTACAACAATTTTACCCCCCTCTCTAACTTTCCCTAACTCAGTTAAATATTTGACCATTTTACCCCTCTTTTCCTCTTTTATTTTCCTCCTCTCTTCTTCTCCTCTCTTCCTCCTCCCTTCTTCTTCTCTCTTCCTCCTCCCTTCTCCTTTCTTCATTATTTCTCCTCTCTTCTTTCTCCTCTCTTCCTCCTCTCTTCTCCTCTCTTCCCTAACACAGTTAAATACTGAAAGAAGAGAGGAGAAATAATGAAGAAGAGGAGAAATAATGAAGAAAAGGAGAAGAGAGGAGGAAAATAGAAGAGGAAAAGAGGGGTAAAATGGTCAAATATTTAACTGTGTTAGAGAGGAGGGCAAAATTATTGTAACTTATAAGATTTGGGGGGCAAAATTCTAAATATGAAGATTTGGGGGGCAAAATCATAATATATAAAGATTTGAGGGACAAACCAGTAAATACCCCTAATTTATAATGCAGAAAACTATGGCAATCTAAACGAAAAAAACACTTCCTCTTAAATGTTTTACTTTTGACAAGACCACAATATAAACATGGATGACAAATTTTGTTTATAGCACAACATGTTAGGGAAACAATTCACCTATAATTTCCAAAAAAGTAAGATAATGTGAATCTAGTAAAACTCAAAAGTTTAGTATAATGTGATCATAACGAAAAAGCTACTAACCACTATCACTCATTACATGTTTCTATATTTGGCCTTAGCACCTGATGGATAGAAATATAAGATATAATGGAAGAAACAAAAGCTTCCTGACATTTTAGATAGATAGCTGAAACACTTGAAGCTTGAATGATAATTTAAAGGAACATACCTTCACTTCTTCATATAGTTTCTTCTCCCACGCCAGCATCTTATCTAAAACAGTGGCATGTGTTTCCCATTCATCATTATCAAAATCATCCCTCCCATCATCTGTGTTATGCCTGCCTTTAAAAGACCTATTCCACGTTATGACACGCATGACTCTTGCAGAATGATCAATGTGACCTGCAAACAAGAGTATATAATTTTCATTGTAGCCTCTATCTGAAATAAGAAAATTCACAGAGGCTGAAAAGCAGCAAGTCAAGGAAAAGAAAATTACATTAAACACAAAAATATGATAGGCTAAATAAAAGCAGAAATGGCTAAACCTCCTAATGTACATCTCGATCTGCTTACCTTGAGATTAGCTACAAGGGAGAGAATAAAGAATGACGGAACATAAAGTTTCTGTGCAGATCATAAATTTTCTGTGCAGATGATAACAAAACAATTCTCTAAGCAAGCTAGTGCACACACACATACTCAAATATAAGTAATGAAAGAAGAAAAAATGCATAATAATAGACACACTCATTCAAAACAATGAAGCATCAAAAGTTGTCTGGTCATTTACCCCTTTCTAGAATGTCTTTTTATAGTGTTTTGACTGCATAGACAAGCAGGTAATACACCCGGGAACATCTTCTTTTAAAGAAGGATGTACACACTATGTGTGCATGTATGTGTATTTTGTGTATTCATAAGCATATGTGTATCTATTTTACAATATGATGCATGCCAATTGCTTCCTCGCCTCCAAATGTTTGCCTGGCCAGTGTCCAGAATAAGCAGTTATGGACCCACGGCAGCTTATGCATAAATAGGTTGAGCCAAAACTTAAGATGGCCAGTGACCGCAATAAGCAGATCTGGACCCATAGCATCTTATGTAGAAATAGGCTGAGCCAAAAGCCAAGCATGTTTAATGCATCCCTGCCAACCAAGGACCATCCCTACTCAGTATGGGATTTATTAAGGGCCCAAACACTCTTAGCGCATATATTCCCCCTACCTTGTACCTCACTAGGAAATAGTGGTCTAACTTGCAGTCACAAGCAGCAATGTTTTCCTTTTGACCATATGGAGAAGAAAATCATCCCTCCCCACCCAGCATTGCTTTCTTTCTGACGTTATGGGGAGGAAGACCATCCCTCCCCATCCAAACAGACCCCCTCCCCCCCAGCCCACAACATAAAAAAGGCCCCAAACATCAATCCTGCAATGAAGGCTTGCAAAATTGAATGTAGCTTGAAGTTTAACTAGAAGCAAATTGTTAGATGTACTACAAAAACCTATATAATATTGGAACAGTGTTCAAATAGTAATTTAGAAACTTTTTTAGTTTTACTATGAATTACTTAAAATTTCACCTACTGGAAATTGTTATAAATTGTTTAGTTTCATCTTAGCTGTTCCCTATCAAAAAAAATTCTGATGTTGTTCTCAAGATGTCATACCAAGCATCCAAATTCACTGCTAAAATAAGAAAACTGTACATTCAGGATTTTATATGGTTCTACGAACTAAGATTATTTGTCAAACCAAACAGTGTAACATTTGAGCATAGGTTCAACTGTTACCTTGGCACATTTCATGGTTTTAATATGAATTGTTTGAAATTTAACACAGTTTCACTAAATTTTAACAGTTCCCAATTAAAGAGTTGTTGACATTGTTCTCAAAATGTCTTACCCAGCATCCATATTCAATGCTAAAATAGCAAAACCATAACTTTAGAATGTACCTCTATTATCTGCAAAATTGGAGTGATAATGCATCCGATTCGCCTCCAGCATCTTGGAAACCTCATGAGCGCTCTCTGAAGCCTTTAAGAAATGATCATCCAGATCAATCAGAACCTGCAGCAAGCTCACACTTTTCTTCTCCATCACCCCAACCCTCTCCCCCATCTTTCCCTTCTTCATTTCCACCGCGCTTGCAGACGCCGCATGTTGATGGTGCACATTCCCCATCTGCTTCTTCTTCTTCTCCGGCCTAGGCGGCAGCCCCTCAGGTGGCGTCATCATCGGTGGAGTCTCCGGAGGAGGCGGAGGTGGGGGCTCCACCACCCCCTTCTCCGGCGTCACTGGCTCCTCAATCTCCTCGCTATGCAAAGAAGCCCCTTGCATCCCATCATAATTTGCAAAGAAGTAATCCCACGTCCCCATCCTTGAGTCCGGTGGCGGAGGAGGCGGCGGATCCAGGGTAGATTGAGGGGCTTTCTGGTCATTCCTCTCCTCTCTCCTTGGCTCAGGCTCAGCATCCTCCTCCTCGATGTCCTCATCCTCATCCTCATTGATGTTCGGATCCGCCGGTGGCTTCGAGTGCTGGACCTTCTTCGGGATCTCCGGCATGCTAGCGGATCTCTGCAGCGGCGACGGCGAGAAGTCGGGCAGCGGCGGCGGCGGAGGTGGAAGCGACTCCATAGGTGGCTGTACCACGGAGGCCGAGGCCGCCGCCGCCGAGGACGAGGTCGCCGTCGGGACCGCCGACTGGCCGGCGGGGTGCTGAGTCTCGCCCTGGCCGAAGTCACTGAGGGCGGCGCCGGTGTTCTTGAGCGACATTGTGTAGGACGAGTGGGCGGCAGCGAAGGCGTTGCGGGAGGCGACGGCGTCCCTCATGAACTGCTTCCGATCCTTGCATCGCGACACCGACTCCTCGTTCTCGATCCGAGATTGGGCGCACCCCATGGCCACCGGAGCTCGGAGTAATTAGGGTTTCGAAAGAGGATCTGATCTGAGAGAGGAAAAATTAAAAATAAATAAATAAATAAAAATGAGGGTGAAGGCTAGTAAAGGAGAGGGATTTTGGTGTTTTTGGCTCGCAAAACAAGAAGTTAAATAAATTAGAAAGGAGATTACAGACGTTGGAGGGGTCCACTGGCGCTATGGGTATGTAAACGTCCTTTTTGAAATTGACCGTGGGGTGGGGCCCAGGTGTCAGTTAGGGAGGGGATGAGTTGGAGTAGATGTGGTGGGTTGGAAACTTGTGCGTGTGGGTTTTGCCGAGTTTGGTGTGAGATTGTGAGAGCGTGGGGGGTGGAAAAGAATTTAATTGTTTTTGTTTTTGTAAGAATTTGTTATGGACTTTCTAGAAGAAGAAAATAAAATAAAATAAAATAAGAAAGAAAATGTGTTTTATTGTTTGATTTGAGAAAAAAATTTAAAAGAAAAGAAAATATTTTCTTGCTAACCAAACATCTAAAAAAAATCAATTTCTGTATTTTTTGTTGTTTATTTTTCTTTCTTCCATTTTCTTTTCGAACCAAACATAGTCTAAAAGAAAATTAATTATATTATTAATCAGGCATAATAAAAAGAGCCCAAATATAATCCCATCATAAATGATGATATTACCCCCTCTATCTTCATATAAATAGGCCAAAGTTAAATCTCAATCTTATAATCTTTTTCTCTCTCTCATTTGTAGCAAGATGCTTTACTATCTATAAAATTGCTAACATGATTATCGTGGGATTCTTGATCGGCATCTAGAAGTCTCATTTGGTGAATAAATATATAAGTTCAGTTAGACTACCTCTTCTTTCATCCGAAGAGCTAAATTCATCTGTTTTATTTATAGAAAACACTTTGTACATGTATAAAATTTTGATCCATATAAAAGTAAGAAAACCTCGTTAGTTGAACACTTTATTAACTTTACAAGACTCATCTTAATCAGTAGAAAGGGGCTATTAAAAATTAAAACAATAAACAAGTATTGATGTCTATTTTTTTTTTTAAATACATATTTTATTTAAAAAATAAATAATCAATAAGGAATTACCTAATAAGGTGCTATATTCATAAATGGGAAAATTGGTGATTTCCCAAACCCCTAACTTGAAAATTATTTTTATAAAAAACATTAGAACTTCGAGTCTAAAGATGAACAGGCTAATCCGACTTCGACGAATCGGTCGGAGATCTCATATGGTCGGAGTCTTATAAGTGAAATAGTAATTTGTCAGATGTAAGGATATCATCAGAGTCGGTCGGATTTCAACTCCACGTGAATGTGATTCGCTAGTAAATTTTTTTTTGTTATGTCTCCAAAAAAGATTATTTTTATTTCCTATCAATAATCAAACTTTCAATTAGCAAAAAAAAAAAAAAAAAAACAAGATAAAAAAAAATCAGCTCATCTGAACTTAAATTGAGTCGATGAACTTTAAAAAAAAAAAGTCTAAATTCGTTCGATTTTAACGGACTCCAAACATATTCAACAGATAAAAAGATTGGTTCTAGCCAAGTATACTGATCGGACTCCTACGCCTGTTACTTACTTCGAAATCCCAAATTCCGGCCGAATGGGTCCTACTTCCAATAAAGAAAAAAAAGTAAAAAAAGTCATTCCCACCCATTGTTAAATCCCATTTACAAATAAATTAATATTTTGCACACTTCAAATGTAAATGCAATTAGCAGGATCTAAAGGGATGGGGTGTGAATGCGTTTCCTCCGGACATGGGGAGTTGTTTCCAAAGGAGCACACCACCTTTCTTAATGAGCCCAATCTGCATTCTAAATTTTGTTGAGGCTTTCAGTCCAGACAATAATTATTAAGTGGGTTCACTGAAAAAAAAAAACAAAACCCCACGTATTGGGAGTTTCCAAAGGAGCACACTACTTTTGGTAGTAAGCCAATTTTGCGGTGAGATTTTGGTTCGTACTTTTAAGTGGGCTCATTAAGAAACAGGGTGTGCTCTTTTAGAAACTCCCCACACATGCCACCAAAGCGCCTCCTCTCTCTCTCTCTCTCTCTCCACATCCAAAGAGGAGAGAGAAAGAGAAATAGAGGGTTTGTTAGCAGGCGAAACCGATACCGCCTCTCTCTTCTCTTTCTCATCTATGCCCTCTCTCTCTCGCTCCCCCTCTTCCGCCACCGATCACCAAGCAGAGGCCTCCGATCAAAAACCCTTCGTTTTGCCCCCAATATGCCCTAAATCCATGCTCTAGCCCCCAAAATTAGGGTTTCTCTCTGACTCGATGGCGCCCAGCCGCAAGAAGGGAGGAAAGGCGGCGGCGGCCGCTGCAGCGCGGCAGCAGTGGAAGGTCGGCGATCTCGTCCTCGCCAAGATGAAGGGCTTCCCCGCTTGGCCTGCAATGGTAATTTTTCGTGACTGTTTCCTTTTTTTCCCCATCTTATTAGGGTTTCCTCCCCTGCGCCGGCCCTGAAGATTTGATCTTTTTGGCTCCACTTGGTTGAGGCACTGTTTGATTTGTTTAGGGTTTTGGTTAATAGAGTGGGATGAAGGAAAAAGTTGCGATTTTTTGGCTGATTCATTGTGTGTTAGGTTGCAGACGAGGTTGGATCGATTTTATAAATTGATTTTTGCTGCTGCTTTTGTAGGTGAGTGAGCCGGAGAAGTGGGGATACTCGTCGGATCGAAAAAAGTTGCTGGTCTATTTCTATGGAACGAAACAGATGTGAGTATATAGTAAAGTTGTTTTTTTTTTAACACTGCTGAATGCTGAACTTTAGTTGTAATAAGAAAAGATATGACATGCAATAAGCAACTTTTACTGGGAAGGGATGCTTGCATGGGTCAACTTGATTTTTTATGATGAGAAGACAAGATATTTGTCAATTATTATATGAACAAATGGATGCAGGCATTTACTTGAGCCTATTCATACTCCTTTCAGATTTTGTGAATTTAAAAGGTTTAATATGACATGCAAATGCCCTTTAAGATGATTTATCCCATTGCTGAAAATAGCTATAATGTGTAACCAATTGTTCAACTTTGTTAGGTTATACCATAACGTAACACATAAAATATATTATGTATTTTTTATTAATTTAATTATGACAAGTATAAAAATATATACATGAATCTAATTTCAGAAAACAATGAACCATTTATAAGATTTTGATGTTCATATTTCACAGTTCTCAAATTTAACCACCACGGTATTTGATATTGGGTTGAGAAAAATCTTTTATAATTGTACATATCCCAAATGAGGAAAAACCTATCATAGTTATGTTATGCTACGTAGCATTGTATACTTAACATAGATTATATGAAAATAACTATGGGTAATTGGTTACGACATATTTAGTTATTTGAAATTGTTACATAGGGTCAACTTTCCGTTAAGTAACGTTTCGAGTTTTAACAAGTTGCACAATAAATTCTTTAAAGCATTATTTTAACCTTATGAGGCTCATGTAGAGCTGGCATGCACGGCCCATCTATCAACACAGACGTTCCGTGTTGTAGGCATGGTACACAGTCTCGGGCGATGCCCTAGATTGGCTCAGGCCGGCCTGCCATGCGTGATTTTTTTCTTAGTTTTTTGTTTTCAATTTTGTTTAAATTTTTGTTTTCCCTTAACTAGAGCATAAATGATAAGTGATTAACAAAAAAAAGGAAAAGTAAATAGAATTTTATTTCATTTAATTTTGGCAAACCTTATAAAGTGTCTCCATAAAACTCCTTAGATATTATACAAAGGTCAAAGAGAGGAAGAGGACCTAACTGTCTCCCTCAATTTATTATCTGTATTACTTTCTAGAGAATTATGATTTTTAAATGAGTTACAAAAAAAAAAAAAACAAGTGTAATACAAACATATACAAAATACATGAAGACTGTAATACATGCAGAAGTGTTCATTCTTCAATCGTTTTTCGGCTAGTTTTCCATTTCTGATCTTTTGCGAGTCCTTGTTTTCTGTTTTTTGTATCGATCCAGCCAATCCTTCAAGCACACGCACATCGCCTGTGTGCTTGCTGCCACAGAGCTCCATTTCATTAACACTCTGTCCCTGCATTAAAAGCAGAATTCGATACTGCTGTAGATACCGGAGACGTTAGTATATTATGCACAATGTTGGAAAACACAGTATATATTTTTTTCTTGTGATTTCTACCGGCCTAAAATATCAAAAGATTCATACATTTCTGCAAATTAGTGTTCGCAAAGGCACAATTCATTAAATGAAGTGTGAGATGTTTTAGTTATTTTAGCAGATAATAATAAATCTGAAAATAATTTATTCTTTACATTAGTTCTCTTAGACATTATTATTTGAATTTCATTACTTGGTTGTTTGTTACCGTACATGTTTTCGTATGTAGAGTACATAATATCTAAATGTGTTTTAATATCGGCTGCTAGTTCTTGAGCATTACTTTCATAATCTATATTTTTATGAATGTTAATAAATATTCCATTCTATCTAGCTTAGTGCGTGGATCTATAACGGTGCTAAAATAAAATAAATAAGGAATATTTTAAAAATATTCGTTAAACTTCGTTTCCATTGGTTCTATAATATTTTCAAGAGCGGGGTCATATCTATATTCTGCAAATATCCCACTTATTTCAATTAAATAGTATAGTGCAAGAGGGGTAGTTGTGAGAATTTTTTGTAAAGAGTTAAAGAGATGAGAGTTCTTTGTGAAAGAAATGAAATTGAACGGGAGGGGGACGTATTTATAGGGAGAGGAGAGTTTTGCATAAAAATTAAAAAAAACCCAATGGCTATTTTGACCGTTGGGGTAGAGTTTTGTAACTTTTTCTGCAATTAAAACCTCCCAATTTAACATGCAATGGGCACGGCCCGGGCCGACAAGTCCAAAGGGCATGGCTCCGATCGTGCCAGGCCTGACCCAACATGGCTTCGGCAAGCTGTGCCAAGCCATGTGCCCGGCCTGGCAGGTGCTAGGCACGTCGGTGGGCCACGTGGCTCGGTAGCCACCTCTAGGCTCATGTTTGGCATATGGAAATTTACTTTTGCAAAACATAGCATTTGGGGTCTTTGTTTGGAAATTGAGTTTAGAAAATTTGGTGGTAGATTTTCTTGGTTATGCAAAATCCATTTCACAAGGCTTTCTATTCTAGTTTCCTAAATTCCAACCGTAAATGTTTGGATTGCATGAAAATAATAGTATGAGATAACAGAGGCAGGAGTGGAGTTTTGCTACCTCCAATATTTGGAGTTACCTCAACTTTAAGTTGAGATAAAGTGATTTGTCTAAACTCGAATTATTTTTCCAACCAACTATCGGTTAGAGTTTTGTAGTATGTATGCATACGTGTGTGTGTATATATATTGTTTGGCAAAATAATTATTTTGTATCATATTACATAGTTTTTTGTATGTATATGTATGTACTTATGCATGCATATGTATGAATGATGTATGCATGTGTATAGACTCATGTATTTAATGTATTGGGCATTCACATCTTATTTTGCTTGTCAGTTACCATAATAGACATACTTTCTAGTAGCATGCTTCTATGATGCAACCTTATGTGAGTGCAAATCAGCTTTCTCTTTATATTCCAAGTTCTGATGTTAGTAAAAATATTAATTGGATATTCTGAAATGCATCAGCAACGACCATGTTACTGATCTTCTATACTTATTTATATTTTCTTGTGTTTTTCATTTTATGAGAGTGACAGCTTTTTTTTTTGCTAAGATGGGTCTTCAAGGGCTACAATCTTTCATACCTAATATTAGAAACAATGCTTACCACTAGCTCCCGTAATCTTTGAGGAAAATTATCCATCCAACCACCTTTGAGTCCAGGTCTGTACCTTCACCCTCCAAGTGCATTCGAAGCTGAGGAAAATAACTACCAATTAAATGTGCATTTTAAAGCAAGCAAATGACAACCAACATAGAATGCAATAAGAACACACTGTGCATCCCCCTCTAGAACAATTCACTATCTCGGGATCATTTCCAATTGCCCACACTAGCATCCCTCAAAGGCCTTTGACATCATCTTCAGGCACACAAAGAGTTATGGGAAGGCCACCAACATCAATCCTAGCTACAAATTCAACACCATCCTTAAATCCTTGAATCAAGTCATCAAAGGTTAGTTTAAACCACCCCTTAGACAGGAGTTCCCACAACACCCATCTCAGCATCTGAGCATCTAAAATTCAGGGACTGTTGCAATAGTCCTATGAGCAACTTTCTTGGGTAAAAATGCTTCCTATCAAAAAGTAGGGCATTTCTATCCTTCGATATGTCCTAGTAGATGTATAGAAAAGATTGTGTAAACTCCTTTAGCATGGGTGTGCTGGTAATAGAACCCGAGATTTCATGAAGCTAATCATCCCATGCCTCCTAACCAAGTGAAAGCTCCATAGCACTGCTAACCTTTTACACCAGAAATGTTTGCTATTACTTGAAAATATAATCTTCATAGAATTCACGACTGGTTTTGAGTATGGACCAATGCCGTTGGATGATGTGAATTTTCACTCTCTTTATTGTGCATGTTTAAAATCATTTGCTAGAAAACCTCTAAGGCGATAACATTGATTATTTACGTGGACTGGTGTTGGTCAATGTGTAGGGTTTTGGACTAGAAGTATGGCATGCACCTAAGTGCATGTCATGAAATCCAAGCAGAAATTGTGGAACCTTGTAAAACATGAGTTTCAATTTCATGGCAAGGTGTTTTGTTGGATCCTAGTGAGCCTCGAGGTTTAAAATCTAGGGAGTGTAAGTTGGCATTTAGGATATATCACTAGTTGGGTTGCATTATTTATTTATTTTTTAGTGAAACACATTTATTAGTTTTATTAACTAGAGAAGGCTAAGGGTTCATACCAGGATCGAAAGCCCCAGACAACAGAATCACTTTATAGCGTTCTAGACGATATATTTTATTTTATTTTATTTTTGGAGTTTGCAAGTTGTTAGGTCTCAAGGAACTAGAGTGGAGTCGAAACCTAAAAATCATAGGTTTTAGTGAGTTCCGTGGAATCTTTCTGTGACTTTGGCTTTAGAGAGTACAATGAAACTTAAAAATCATTAAGTTTTACTAGTTTGGGTCTAGCCAAACTTACCATTAGCAAACATGAGTGGTGAGTAGAAGTTGTAGCTGTTTATGTAATAGGGAATTGCGAGACGAATGTTAAAATCTTTGGTAAGGGCTCCACTACTATTGTTGTTAACTGGTTCTTGCTATTGTTAAAGAATGACCATCTTTTGTTCATGGTAATGAATCAGACATGAAGCAGTAAGGTGACAACTTGATTATCAACTACGTACTTTGTAAAGCAATTCGATATAGTCAAACAAAGTATTCTTCCACAAATGAAAATTGGAAGAGTAACTTTTTTGAAGTTTGGAGGTGCTTGGGAGACAAGGGCTTAGTATTGCTAAGTTATTTAGCAGAGTTTGAAAGCCAAGATTATACAAAATTAATGTAGAAGAGGTACTTTGGTACCTTCAAGTAAGAATAAAAAGCAGATACAAGTTGTACAAACTATTGAGGAATCAAGTTTTCAAGCCATGTAGTTAACTTTAAGAGAGACCAATGGAGTGAAGGATAAGAAGCTATTTGCATGAGAAAATCTATTTGGTTTTTGCTATCAGTCCAAAATAGAAGATATTTACTTACTAATATGGTTGATTGTGACGAGGAAGATATGTGTTTGTATATGGTTTTCATTGATTTTGGAAAAATCTTATGTTAGGCTCCTAGGAGTAGGATACTAGGATTACAGGGAGGTTTATATAGGAAAAAGAAATTATTAGCTATAAGCTTTAATTACTATTAATGTGAATAGTTGGAGGGAAGATAGTCTCTCATCTTAGGACATCATATGCTTAGACCACAGCTCAACATTAAACCCTTCCTCTCTTTTCCCTAGTTATTGAGCATGTTCAAGATGTCCCGTGATGTTCTATGATGCTATGATGTTGTATTGGTGGATAATAGTAAAGAATAATAGTTTCCCAAAGTAAAAGGACTGAGAGATCAAAGATTCTTTAGATACGGGATGCAAATAAAGTCCATTGAATGTAAATTTAGCAAAACTATGAGAAAAAAAAAATGAGGGGTAGTCGAACATTGGCCAATAAATGTGACTTTCACAGTGATGATTATGGCTATTTTGGATCAGTCATGATATGAGATGTTGTTTGCAAAAGCACTTGGGATGATTGCAGTGCAGATTGTTTTTTTTTTTTTTTTTTTGTAATAATATTGAACACGAAAGACGACAACAACAACTGAGCCCTGTTTTCCAAGTACTTGGGGCAGGCAACATGAACCTATAGAGAATCATGCCGGATATATCACATGGATGATCCTTCTCCACTCATTCCTATCGGGCAATATGTAAATATGAGAAGCAGTTGAAGGATAAATTTTATGGAATATCTATGATCGGCCATTTTATTAAAGAGGGATATAACCATGATTAGATTCAAGATGTTTAATAATTATTTCCAACATTTAGAACTATGGTCAGATGTGAATGTTGAGTGATGGATGGCAATATGGGAGTGGTACAGTAAATATGGGTGCCTGATTTGAAGTCAGTGGCAGCTTAAGTCAAACACAAATAAATTGATATGATGATTAGACGAAGGGTAGGACCGTAGTTGGAACAGGGAAGGACTGGAGGTAGATTGAGGTGAATGTTGATTGACACATTAGTTAAGATGACCCACAACGACGCGATAGAAAAAGGGTTCATTCCTATTTTCTGCATGTTTTGATATCACTACAAGTTAAAATTTGCAATATGAATTGGATCTTGATTACATAAGGTTTGAGGATTTGCATGTCTAGCCTGCCTTTCAATTGTTTTTTTTTTTTATAAGGTTTGAGGATGTACATGTCTAGCAAAAAGTTCTTCTTTCTGGACCTCTTCTTAGATTGAAAGCTAATTGCACATATGGTCATATGGTCTTCCTAAAGCTTGAGGAAATGCTTCAATTGGAAGGTGCAAGGACATCGATAGTGAACAGCATAGTGTGAACTATTGAACTCCAACAATCGGACTTTGTGCAAATTTTTCTGTAGTATCCTTGAGACTGTTCTTCTACACAATGGTGCAACATTCAGAAAGTTGTTCTTACTTGTTTCTTTCAAACAATAGAGGCTTCTTTAATTCCTTTAGACTTTTTTCTATTCTTGTTATGGTTCTAATAACGGATATCGCATCCATATTGGATGGGGGATTTTCAAGTCGGGTGGGTTTTTTTTATATTGAATGGGGGGATATTGAGCGACATATTGGAGATTAAGCCAGCCAATATCAAACTTTTGTATCGTACCAGTAAACCTTTCAAAACAATATATCAGTCAATATGTCACTTATACGGGCCGATATTTAGTGTAATATTTATTGTTCTTGTATTTGGCTTTAAATTCCAGTTTATCTAATATAATAGGAAAAATAGAAAGAGTCAGAGGAATGGGTTATGCGTATGGAGAGAATTAGAGAATTATTAGGTTGTCAAAAAGTGATATCTCAAGTTGAATGATTAGATCATAGTTGTGTACCATAGGGGGAATTTCACTGCAACTTTTGTCCCGAAAAGGGGCCCAAGTTACAGCAGGTAAACGCACACACAGCTTATGCTTGTGGAGTTCGAATCTTTATGCAGAGGGTTTTTAGGATTACAGCCCTTACCCATGTTTTCAAAGTGGTACAATTGAATGCCAGAAGAAAGACGAGTGGTGATGGATACAAAGGCAGTAAAAAAAAAACAGTGTAAGAAAGTGCAAATTGACAGCAGAAATACTCGCTTTAGTGGTTATGCAGTCTCATACAGCATGTTACAACAATGCAATCATCTTTCTGTTTTCGTAGTTTCAGAATTTTCTTCGTGCATTTCTTGTCATTTGCATTCTAGTTCTTTACTCTAGTGGATGTAAAATTAAAAACAAGGGGTATCAGATAACTCTACATAGTTTAGCAAAAAATTACTCAATCCATCGTGGTGCTATTATCGTGTAATGTATTCAAGATAGCTATATGCCCTTAATGTGTAAGTGCTTAGCCTAACCTATAACTTGGTCTCGCAAATTTCTTATTAAGAGCCTGATTTTATAGTTGTAGCTCTAGTTCTTTCTTTGCCTTTTTTATGTAGTTTTTTTTTTGGGTGCCTTCTGTTGTTTAAGTGATAATTTCTCCATTTGGAAGATTAGGATTATTCACTTTTCTTCATTGTTAAATATAGTTGACAAAAACGTTAGTAATCTTACATTGTACACTTATGCTCATAGTCTGTAGTTGTTGAGTGTTTAATTCTTGTATATTCATTTAGTTTATATAGCCCATGGTGTACTGTCACGAGTCATCCTAAGCCATCTTACAAGCTTACCAATTGCATTGGACTTTTAATTGTTTAATTTTTATTTATGAATTATATTAAGGATGATCAATAATTAGTGATTACAATGGATTTTGTTTTTGATTGGTACTGCACAAGGATAGTGTAGTTTCCCATTAAAATATGCATTAAGGTTGTTAATAAATATTTATCATTTCATTGTCTATCCCAAGCCAGAATAAAAGAGGAGGGTTGTGGTAGGTCGGTGATAGCCAGCGTAAAACATTGTCACATATTATGATATGAGCCAAAATATAAATTTCGTTGGGGCGTTCCCTACTGAGTAACGTGCTACATCGGAGCTCGGGTGTAGTGAAAAATATGTGAGGGTTAGGTCATCGCTCAGAAGCGACGCGTCACGTCAGTGCCCGGATGTGGTGCCAAATATAAGAGGGTTGTCACATCTTAATGAGCTGGTGGGGGAAAGAAGTTATTTTATAAATATAAACATAGGATTTGGTTGGTATTGTGGAATATATGTTCCCTTACAGGTAAATTAGAAGAGTTAGGTGATACTATGATTAGAAAGAGGGTTAATATTTTGTGCGTGCAGAACACTAAGTGAGTAAGTGAGAAACCTAAAGTCATAGAGTTTTGAGGTTATAAACTTTGGTTTAAGGGTAGAGATAGAAATCGTAATGGGATAGGTGTGATCATAGATAAACAATTATTTGTGATGTAGTGGAGGTTAGGAAGAAGGGTGATAGAATTTTATTAGTTAAACTTATTTTAGATAGAGAGATTTTTAATGTCATTAGTGCCTATGCACCACAAGTAGGACTTGATGAATCCAGTAAGTATCAATTTTGGGAGGATCTAGATGAGATAGTACAAGTAATACCTGCTAGAGAAAAACTATTTATTGGTGATGATCTTAATAGGCATTTAGGAACTAGTCGTAATGGGTTTGATAGTATACATGGAGGATTTGATTTTGGAGAAAGAAATGAAGCAGATAATTCAATTCTAGATTTTTTTTTGTCTTATGATTTGATTTTAGTAAATACTTGGTTTAAAAAGAGAGTTTCTCATTTGATTACTTTTAAAAGTAGATCGAGTGCGAGCCAAATAGATTTTTTTTTTTAATTAGGAGTGTAGATAGAGCTAGTTGTATCGATTGTAAGGTAGTGCTGGGTGAGAGTGTAGTTACCCAATATAAACTCTTAGTTTTAAATATTCATATTAGAAAGAGACTTGAAAGATTAAGCTATCATAAAATTAAGTGGTGGCGATTAGATAATATTCAAAAAGTTTTTGTAGATAAAATAGTAGAAGAAGCAGATTGGGGGGACCATGATGATCTTAATGTAACATGAAACAAAATGACTAGCTGCATTAAGAGGGTAGCTAAAAATATATTTGGTGAGTCGAGGGGCGGTGTTCTACCATGTAAAGATACATCATGGTGCAATGAAGAGGTAAAAATGTTATTAAGATCAAGCGAGACTTTTATAGAGATTTGAAGAATAACAATAATGATGGAACAAGTTTTGACAAGTATAAATTAGCGAAGGAGGCTAAAAAAGCTGTTCGGAATGCAAAAACTAAATTATATAAATAAGTGTACGAGAAGTTGGATAATAAATAATAGAGAGAAAGTCTAGAGACTTATGTACTGTAAAGTGTATTAAATATGAGAATCAGACGGTTCTAGTTCGAGACGAAGAGATTAAAGAAAAATGGAAAGATTATTTTAATAGATTATATAATTGTAGTTTTACTCAAGATTTGGGAGATCTTACTATTCAATGTGAGGATATGAATCGTAGTTTTATGCGCAAAATTAAAGAATCTGAACTAAAAGAGGGTTTGAAGATGATGAAATCAAGAAAAGCTGTTGGTCCAGATGAGATTTCTATAGAGCTATGGAGATATTTAGAAGGGATTGGTGTGAGGTGGCTGACAGATCTTTTTAATAAAATTTGACAAATTAAGAAAATACCAAATGAATAGAGGAAGAGTATTCTAGTACCTCTGTATATATACATGGGTGATATTCAGAGTTCTAACTATCAGGGAATAAAACTCATGTGTTACACTATGAAGCTTTGGGAAAGGGTAATTGAACATAGATTGTGGCAAACTGTTAAAATATCAGAAAATCAATTTGGATTTATGTTGGGGCGATCGACGACAAAAATTATTCATTTGCTTCAACTTATAGAGCGATTCCGAGAGAGAAATAGAGATTTGCATATGGTATTTATTAATTTAGAGAAAACCTATGATAAGGTACTACGAGAGGTACTTTGGTAGATATTGATAAAGAAAAGAGTTCTGATCAAATATATTGACATAATTGAGGACATGTATGATGGAGTAATGGCCAATGTCTGAACATGTGGTGGTTTAACAAGTGATTTTTCTATCACAATTGGATTGCATTAAAGATCTGCATTGAATCCGTTCTTATTTGCTATAGTGATGGATGAACTTACTAAAGCTATTCAGGATGATATACCTTGGTGTATGCTATTTGCTGATGATATTGTCATAGTTGATGAGACAAAAATATGGGTGAATGCCAAGTTAGAGTTATGAAGGCACACATTAGAATCTAGAGATTTTAAATTGAGTAGCTCTAAAACAGAGTATATGGAGTGTAAATTTAGTAAACGACGGACCATAGACCAATGTTTAAAATAGCGATAACGGTAACGTAACGTTTTGCCTTCGTTAGGTTATGTCGCAAATAACGTAACGCATAACGTAGGTTATGCAAATTTCTATTTATTTAATAAAAATAAATATAAAATCATATAAAATAATTTTAATAAATTGATAAATAAATTTAAAATATCTAAAAATATATAAAATTATTTTGTAATACATAATCTATTCAAATGTTATATTAAGTTTTACAATAATTTTCATATATCTTCAAAAATTATATTAAGTCTGCAAGTGTAATTCCAATTATCATTTAAATAAAAAAACCAAGATTCCAATTTTTTATTTCGATTCCAATTATTATCATTGTTGTAATTTATATTTTGTAATGTTCAATTTATCTTATTTATGATTGTTGATTTCAGTTCAATTAAAAATTCAATAAAATCAACAAGTAAAATATTTTAGCAACCGGATGAGAAATACAACAAGTGAATAAAGAAACAAACTTAAATTATCAAGTTAGAAATTCCAAAAGCAATCAAACAAGCCAACAATTAATTAAGAAAATTACAGCAATTCGCTAATAATTAAAATAATAATCAACAACAATATATGAATTACTAAAAAAAATAATTGTAAATAACATAGCATAACGCAATTTAACGTAACGTTATGTAATATAACGTAAAATAACATAAAAAACGTACTGTTACGGTGCACTGAGTTATTTCCAGTTGTTACGTAGCGTTGGGATTCCGTTAGGTTACGTAACGCAAATAACGGGTTTCATAACGCGTTATTTTCAACAATGCCATAGACTATAATGCCGTAATACTGGATGGGCAAAAGATACAAATGAGCAGTCAGTTTAGGTATTTGGGTTCTATTATTCAGAATGATGGAGAGATCGATAATGATATTAATCATAAAATACAAGCTGGCTGGTTAAAATGGAGGAGTGCAACGGGAATTTTATGCGACCGTAACATTCCATTAAGACTGAAATTTTATAGAACTGCTATTAGGTCAGTTTTATTATATGGCACGGAATGTTGGGCTATAAAGAAACGTCATTCACAGAAGATAAGTGTAACAGAGATACGCATGTTTCGCTGGATATGTGGCAATATTAGGAGAGATAAAGTAAGAAATGAAGATATTCGTGTGAAGCTAGGTGTAGCTCCCATCGATAAGAATATACGAGAAAGTCGCTTACGATGGTTTGGTCATGTGCAACGTAGGTCTACAATTGCACCAGTTCGACAAGGGGAGTTTACCAATGTAGGACAAATTAAAAGAAGGAAGGGAAGATCAAAGAAAATATGGATGGAGGTGATATGAAAATATATGGATTGTAGAAGTTTAAATGAGGAGATATTATTTGATAGAAATGAATGGAGAAGGACTATCAAAGTGATCGATCTGGCGTGATTTTTTTTTGGTTCATGTAGCCTATCCAAAATACTTGGGATAAAAGGCTTAGTTGTTGTTGTTGTTGTTAAGGTTGTTAATGAGCTGAATGAGCAGAGCTTTAGGATGTTAATGTATGTTTATTCGATTATCTAAAAGACTGAGAGCATATATATATATATATATATATATATATATATATATATATATATATATATATTTAAAGCTTTGGTTTTGTTACATTATCAGATGAGCTTGATTGAGTGTTTAATTAGCTCGTGCGAAGCCTCGAGCTAAATAATCCCAATGGTTTCAGTGGGGCTGAGAATTTTGTTACTTTATTTGGTTTTAAAGGAAATATTCTTTGTGAAGTGTGTAATGCAAAGAAAATGATTCCTCTAGTAAAATCATCATTTCGATATTTTTAAATATGAAACAAGTATTATTGCTCAGTCATGGAAAACAACCAGTTTCGGACATGGCAACTCTCTAATATCTGGACACGAGGATGTGACCATATAAATGGTTTTTAAGAATTATTGGCCGTACATACATCTTTGACATGTTATTGAGGTGCATAATGACATACATATTTATTAGTGCACACATATGGACGTGGGTGTCATGTCTGACATGGTTGCATATGCCTCCTTTTTGGCTGGGGGAAGTGTACTATGCATATCTTAAATAAAAAATGTTTTAAGTCATACAATCCATTAGTGAGCCCTTTAATTGAGCTCTCTTCCAAGCCAAAAGTGGCTCTACTGGAGCTTGTTCAATTATTCAAACAAGCCAAATTTCTTTTCAACCTTGCTTGTTTACGCTATTGAACAAGCTTGAGGGAGCTTTTGTTGATCCTGAGCCCTTTTTACAGCCTGAATAATGGTGTGCATCTTGTCCCATCATTATCTATCGACGAATGAATAAATGCACAATGTTTTGAAGCTATTTTGTTTAAGGTAGAACTGAAACTGAGCTGATATCTAATAGTAAATTACACTACAAATGGCTTTGGCTATATTTATTTTTATTATTTTATTTGTTCCTTCTTAATCTGTCTATGCTATGTATTAAGAATAGGCACTCTTTGTAATTAATTTGGAGCTTATGTAGCATAAAATTTAGATAGGTTTGGTGATCTAAGGATCCGATACGAGAATACGAGGCTCCGATGGCAAGGTTTTGGGTTCAAATCCTGTCCTTTACACTGTATCTTTTGTTAATGCAAGGCTCTGATGGAAAGGTTATGAAGTTTGAAGAACATATTCTTCCTTCTAACAAAAGGACAGTGTTTCTCCCTTATAAAGTTTGACAAATTTTCACAGTTGGACTCGGATTGCCTTAAATCAAATTGGTGTCTAAACAGTTTACTAACTGAAATATTTGGCCATCACTTTTCCCTTTTAATCTTCTCTGTAGAGTGAACTCTATGTTGTGCCTTTTTGTCTTCTAGGACGTTTACTAAACTTTGTGTCCTTAATCAGTACTCAATGGCTGATGTGGAAGGGTTGCGGGAGTTTTCTTCTGTTTCTATAGAACAATTTCGATGAGTATTAGCAATAAACTGCAAGTCTGTCATGATCTTACAGTGACATGCTCATGCTTATTATGGGGAAATACAAAGCCACACAATTTTTAGCTTGCTTTATGCTATGTTACTTTTTATATGGGCTCTAGCATTAACAAGGTTGGTTGCTTTGGTTTAAGTATATGTTGTCTAGCTTAGGATTATGTAAGTTTTCATCATATTGCAGCACTCAGTTTATTTTCATGGTCCCTTGGAGTGCGCTTCAACTTGTTAATTTACTGGAATGTCTTCTTTTTGCGTCCATTGTTCTCTAAAGGAGTATGCAACCCTAGTTATCTCATTGATCTTTTGGCTTGAAGTGCTTTGTCTAGAGAATACTAACGAGCTGAAGTTTGTGAACACTAAATTTGTTTATTTTCTAATACTATATTTGTTGATATGCTCATTTTTTTTTGAAATTGCTAACAAAGGGTACCTTCTTAATGTGATTCCATGAATATACCATTCTTTTTTTGAAAATCTGAATATGGCTACTTGTTAAGGCATAATTATTTTAATATATCTGCTAACATGGCATTGACTGTACAGTGCATTCTGCAATTATGCTGACATTGAAGCTTTCACAGAGGAGAAAAAGAAATCTTTGTTGGTTAAGCGTCAAGGAAAAGGGGCTGATTTTGTCCGTGCAGTTGATGAAATAATTGAGATTTATGACAAGAAGCGGAGCCTTGCTGAGCTTAATTCAAGCTATGAAGGCAACAACCTATCTAATGGGCATTCAGAAGATCCTAGAAGCAAGTCATCCGGCAACAGTGTGGAAAATAGTTCTCACGTAAATGATAGCCATCAGTCAGAAGCTGTGTGCGCCTCTATGGAAAATCATGATATGATAAATCCTGAAGAAGTCCCAAGGACCCCTGTGGAAGATACAAGTATACTGAATGATGAACCGTCTGAAAAGGTATCCATACTCGATCAACTTAGGCAAACTCCTCTGTCTACTACTACTGCCACTAGGAAGAGACAGAGGGATGGATCCCTTCAAACTTCTGTCATTGAGAGAGTACCATCCCTTAGGAGGTCTAGAAGTTCATCAGGCAGCGATCCATGTAAATTTCAGAAGTCATCTGTCAAAGGAAAGGATTCTGACCAGAGTGGCAACAATTTGGTTTCTAACGTATTTCAGGAAGAATCAACTCTGAAAAAAATGTTGACTGGAGATGTGGCATATGTCTTACCATGCTCCAATGGGGGTTTACCTGGTTCTGCCGGTTTTCCTTCTAATGCTTGCTGCAAGAATGCTGTGTCTGATAAAGCTGCGATGAGGTCTGACTCTGAAGAAGGTGGTATATTGCAGTTAGAAAAGTCTGAAAATGGGTATTTCGATAAGCATCTGGTGTCGAATGGGGTTACTCTGAATGAAAATTTTGACCTTCCGATTAAAACAGCGATCCTCAAGAAAAAACGAAAACCAAATAGAAAGAGGGCTACAAATACTGTAGAACATGCTACAATTGAAAAGGATGTAGCATTGCAGGTTGAGTTGCATGAGAGCCTGCCAGTGTCTCCTAATTCTCGGAAGGAATTAGCTGAAAGCTATAGTAAGGCTGATGGAGATGAACATCTCCCTTTGGTAAAAAGAGCAAGAGTGCGTATGGGTAAACCATCGGTGGAGGAGACTCAGCTCAATGAATTCGTTGAAAAAAAGGAAAAGTTAGAATTGATAGCATTATTAGAGGAGTCTGATATGTGTGCTAAATCTCCCGGTCCTTTAAGTAGCCTTGCAGATGAAGCACCTTTCATGGTTAGGGAAGCCCCTACTTCTTCATTGGTTAATAATTGTGCTCTCACAACGGGAGGAGATTCAATGATTTGGAAGGTTAATAAGTTTAAATTGAAAGGTATCACAATGGATGTTGAAGCCGCACTGCCTCCATCCAAGCGTCTACATCGGGCATTGGAAGCTATGTCTGCAAATGCAGCTGAAGCTATAGTTGATACTCCTGAGGGCCCAAGTGACGTGGAAATTGCATGTAATGGTTGTACAGACTCTCCGGAGGAGGGTCCACTCCTTCAGCCTGCTGATGGAAATGTTGAGAGCCCTACGAAGTGTATTCAATCTTCTAAGAACAATGCATGCTACAATGACACATCTGCATCGTCATCAAGCTTGGCCTCAATAAATCCAGAGGTACATATGCTAGCATCTTTGAAAGTGGAACCTGATAGCACTCTGACTCGGAGTTTGAGGATGCTGGAAATGAAAGACTCTGAGGAGGAGGTGGGTGTGAAAGACTGTGATGTGTCATCTATTGATATTCAGGAGAAAGTTCTGCAACCTTGTTCCTTAAAACCAGTTGAGGAGCAGATGAATACTTCTTCTTGTGAAGGCATATCAGCTCAGTTATGTTCTCCTTTAGGAGGGACTGAGACTTCGCAACCAAGCAAGGAATGCTCTTATCCTCGGGTGGAGGGTGTAAATAGAAGTGAAAGCATGGAACCAGATGTAGAGAAGCTAGATCCTTTTATGAATTCTGAAAAACGTGATGAGTTGTTACCTCCAAATGGAATTGCTGTTGATCTGTTAGCTACAAATGTCACTTATGCAGCAAGTAATGCATCCGACTCAACAAAGTCCCCAAGCTCTCATTCTGATGAAAGCATGCAAGTTAGAGATGTGTAAGTCCCTCCATCAAATGTTAATCATTTGCCAGACTAATTAATGTTGTACAGCATATCCTTTTTTTCTATAACGTTACCAGAGCTCTGCAGGGTATATGTTTGTACACAAAGTTTTAAGATATAGTTGCATGCATTTGTCCAAGTAGATTAATTTGTTTTATTTCTTCCAATATCCTCTATAATGTGGTAAGAGTTAATATGTGCCAAAAATAAATGCATAAATACAAGATCTTGCATTGTGTTTTGTTTGATCTCTGAATGTTGCTCATTCTGTCGTTTTCAAAATATTGAACCTGCCTTTTCACATAGAGCCGTAAACTTGAAATAGAGCCGTAAACTTGAAAGAACAAATACATACATTGTGACTCACACACCTGTCAACCATCGAATTGGAATGTTTTGTGAAGTCAAATTACATCCATTTCCCTATTATAATTTTTAGAAAACATAGAGTGTATGGCTGGCATGATCGACTGAAACTTTTTCTATTATGGGTAGAAATTTAAAATTGTTAATGTAAGGCTATGATGGTCTATGCTTTTGAGGAAGGTGGCTAGGGCAATTCATTTTTTATAGGCATGTAATATATTTAGTAAACCTATTACTCATTAGTTCTATATTTTGTTTTTAATGTCGTCCTTTGTTTCTCCCCCTTCCTCACCGTGATAAATAAATATGTACATAAACAATATAAAAATTAAGTAGGAAAAGAGAGAAAAATACACACAAACACACATCTCATGTTCATCCACTCAAAATAAAACCTGTAGTTAATGATATTTTTTATCATGTCCTTATAGGCCAGATGCTTATAGAGAAGTTAAACACAAAGTAACCCCGAAGGATTGGGGTACTCCTGATTTGATGCCAATGAAGGATTTGATTGCTGCTGCCCAAGCAAAACGTCTTCTTTCTCGATCTACCTCTTTTACAGACAATGTCGTGGACGGCAAGGTTTTTGCTGATTCTGTAGCAAGTCCATCTGTGATCAATAGAAGTGATTCTTCTATACGAGGATCACCTAAAAATTCCATGGTCTACCATAGACCTGCAACAGATGATAGGACTCATAATCTACGTAATGGTGGCATAAGTCCATTTGTTGGCCAGAGAGAGAAGGGGTCTAGCAAATTAGCAACTGCTACAGAAGCTAATGTAGCGCGGAGATCTTTTGAAGCTTTGCTCTCTACATTGTCGAGAACAAAAGATAGTATTGGTCGTGCAACACGCATGGCAATTGATTGTGCAAAATTTGGTATTGCCGGAGAGGTCAGTCTGCACTTTCACCTTTTTTTAAAACCTGTTGAGCATTGGATGGATTGACAGCATGTTTCTGTAGCTGTCCTAATGAAAAAAATACTTCTTGTTTTCAGGCATTAAATAATGATCATGTTGAATTGTGAAAGTTCCACATTTTTGTACTTAGGCCATTTTGATGGGTAGTCCAGTCAAGCTATATGCCTTTCTAGCATTTGAATGCAATTATTAACAAGAAGCTTATTTGGTTTACAACAAAAAACAGGGTAATCTGTAACCAGATGTTAACTTTTTAATCCAAATAGATCACATCCTTTGCACATGATCTCTTGAATCTGATTTTTCTCCTTTATATTAGTGGATTTTTTCTAATTTTTGAACCTTTTAAAATATGAGTAGAATTTGGTCATTTCAAAGTTAATCCAAATAGCACAGTCATTTTGTTGGGGACTACGAATTCTTTTTTTGATGTGATGGACAAAGCGAAATGCATCTAATTTGGTGTTCGGGGAAAAATAGGAATCCTTTTGTTTTTTTTGTTTTAACCTAGGGATTGGTCTGTGATTATCCCTTTTAGTTGTTCTAGATGTTCTGTTTAGCATAAGTTAGGGGATCTTATACAAAATTTGGGCTGTTTATTACCTGGACTCCCAATGATTTCTTGTTGGCAAAAGGTTCATTTTTTTGTTGCCCTTCCACTACCATATATTCAATTGGGGTTGGGGGGGGGGGGGGGGGGGGGGGGGGGGGTTGGGGGGGGGTGTAATGATTTTCCTTTTTTTTTTGTGCCTTTTAATCTACTGGCTTTCTTCTTCACATCAATCAGATCATGTTGTAAAGTTTGAAAGAAATATTCATTATTTTGTTATTGAATCCTTATTTGTTTTTTTTTTTTTTTGCTGTTGATGTTCATTTTCCATGCAGCCGACCTGGTATTTATGTTTTGCATCATACGTACTGTGGCCTTTGAACTTGAAGCACATTTGATAGTAAAGGAGAGTCTTGCTATTGGGGGTTCCTTTTTCACTGTTATCAGTTCTTGTTTTTCGCTGTGTAGTGCAACTTTTTTAATATTTGCATTATGGGTAGTTATTATCCATAGTTTGTCACTAGTGGAGCACATTCTTAGAGATTCATCTTTTGTGTTGATTTATGGGTTACCACTTTGGAAGGATCAACTTCATTCTCCTGCTGTCTTTTCTTCAATTCTGTGGGGACCAATTGCTGATTTTTTTTTTTTTTAATTTTTTTTAATTTTTTTATGTAATGATACACGACTTCCAAAATTTCGCTTAATCTGGCTTAGCATTAGGTTTCTGTATGTTTTAATGTGAATGTGGGACCAAGCAAACAACCTGGCTTGTTTGTTTTATATTTTGTTTCAGAAATCAGTTTAGGGAATTTTTAATCATCTAACAGTATGAAATCTAATCAAAGCAGTTGATCAGTTGACTCCAACTCCCCCCTTTCTTGATTCCCTGGTTCTTCTCTCAAATTTTTGGCCACAACCTTTTAATTAAATTGACAAAGCTGAAAAACATTCATAGGGTGCTTTTAACTTCTGGAATAACATTATTAAGTTGATATTTATCAAGGGTGCAAGTGGATCTGATACAGATCAGATATGAGATGTACTATATATGTATCCGTTTTCCAGTAAAGAAATAAATATGGTTGGGTGAGGAATTTCATAATTTTTTTAACCGTATCTGCTTACATCAGAAACAGGTACATATCGGATATAAGAAAAATATGTAGGATAAAGCTCAGATAAAAAAACAAAAGGAATACAAAAAAGAATAAACACCAATGTGAACAGAAAGGCATCATCAAATCAAGTCGATATTTTCTGGTTTTATTTTGAAACTTTTTTACTTAAAATTTTTAAGTTCCATATAAATAAATAATTTATAAGGTACCCACATTTGTGAACTCAGTTTAAATTTTATTCTTACATATGTGATAAAATTCATATAGGATGTACTTGGTTTTCTTGTATTTATGAAAGTTAGTGGGCTTAAAAACAAATCGACTTCATAAAACTTGTTATAGGAGTATTTTTCCACTCTAGATATTTATATCTGGTTTTTGCCCTATATATCCATATCCATATTCGGCTCCCAAAAGATATAAATATTCATATACGTATACAGCTAGGTGTGGATTGTTATATCCGTATCTACTTCTAATTTGGATCCGGATATATCTGTAGAAATGTAAATCCATTTGCACTCCTAGGTGTCAGTCATATACATTAGTTACCATATACCTCCTTGTTTAACTTCATGTCTTGACTAAAAATTTCCCCTCTTTGTACTTATTGTAGGTAATGCAAAAAGATATAGATGTTAATGGCTTGAAGGAAGACATATTTCTTAATAGGAATGAGTGGAGAAGGATCATCCATGTGAATGATCCACATAATTCTCTTTTGGTTTGTGTTGTCTACCCCAAGTATTTGGGATAAAAGGATTAGTTTTTTTTTTTCCTTTTTTTTTTTGGGAGGACTTAGCCATCTCCACAATTCACTCTTGTTATATATTTTATTATGCTTAAGAAACATCCTTAAGTGTACAAGGTGTTTGCCTTTGTGTTATACTATTATATACATTATTTTGCCTGTATGTTGTATGGCATATTTTACCTACTGTTGTTCACACTATTTCTTTTCCTGTTGTATTATTTGTCACTTTTAGGTAATTGAAATTCTTCTTCAGCATTTGGAAAGAGAGTCGAGTTTGTATAGACGAGTAGATCTATTCTTCCTTGTAGATTCGATAACCCAATTTTCGCACAGTCAAAAAGGTATTTTTCAGGTGCAAGTTATATCCCGCTGTTCGGTGTTCTTGACTTTGCTTGATGATAGTATTTCTGTAACAAATTTTGTTGGAAATCTGCAGGTGGAGTTGGAGATGTGTATCTTTCTCTTGTCCACTCCATGCTTCCGCGTTTATTGTCGGCGGCTGCTCCTCATGGAAATCTTGCATGGGAGAACCGCAGACAATGTCTCAAGGTATAGACCTTCAGTACTTGTCGTTTTTGCTTATGCTTTGTTATGCTTTTTATACCAATTTTTTTTTTTTTTTGGAATAGGTGTTGAGGCTCTGGCTTGAAAGGAAAATTCTCCCAGAAGCCGTAGTGCGACATCATATCCGGGAACTTGAATCTATGAATGAAACATCTTTAAGTAGTTCCTATTCTCGACGACCATCAAGGACAGAGCGTGCTCTTAATGATCCCATCCGTGAAATGGAGGGAATGTTTGTTGATGAGTATGGAAGGTACACCATTACTCCATGATTTTCCAGTTTTGGTGCTTATTATACTTGCCTTTTTCTCATTTACGTGATATGTGATGCATCCAAAGATTGTGACTTACATCTGAAAACAACATCCAGTAAAGTGCTCTATATGCAAAATACGTTCTCTGCATGCATGCTTACCTAAAAGAATGATGCTTACTTAAAAGAATGATGAGAGTAATTCTGATCGCCTTCCTATCCATCCAGTTGGGCAAGAGCCATTTCTCATGGGGCTATGAGTGATATTTTTTAAAAGTTTAGCCTAAGCTGCCTAATGTCGAATCTTACTAAATTAGTCATGCAATTTTCTTTACCTTTCAGATATATCTCCACAGTCATCATGATTGCTAATTTCTTCTCTTGTTTTAACTCTATTCGACGATGTTCTATATTGTTAGTTCATGAATGACTTTTAAAATAAGTATGATTTCTTATAATTTTGGTGCATTGGTGACCGTTCTTTCTCTTGTACTACTGCCATTGATTATGGTGAAATTCTTCTCTTTGGTAGGCTACGAAAGCAGATGCTCAGTTCCTTTGCTGTTTTGCCAGTTGTTTACCATTTTACTTTAGGATATAGAATTCTTCATACAGTACTGTAGTAAAATGCATTTTCTATCTCGAGAAAATGTTTGATTCACTCAACTATTTGTTCATATTTAATAGATAGGGTTTTTTGAGTTTTTTTTTGTTTTTTTAATTAACAGATATGTACGTTCATCCTCTTTGAATTGAGGCGATATCTCAACACACTGTTCCTATGATTCAAAAGAAATATTTGAAGTCAAATTTTAATAACAGTGGACAATTTGTTTTCATCTCGGCGTGTACCATGTATTTGAAAGTCTGTCACTCGGACACTTCTATTTTGAAATCGTGTCACGTTGGATAAGTGTCTGATGCAAAAGCCAGACAAGCATCCTATGTACATTTAGAATGGGGCTTTATAATTACATACCTCTCAAATCTTTCTTATTTAGAAATGTACTCCCTAAATCTTCATACTTCAATTTACCCTCTAGATCGTTAGTCAATGTTTTATTTTGGCTGTTAAATGAGTAAAATTCCCACCATATCCAAACTCTTTCTTCTCCATGTATCTTTCATCTCCATGTTGACTGAAACTGTAACAAGGGAAAAAAAAGAAAAAGGATAATTTTAGTTAACTCACCCCTCTCCTAGCTAATCACTTCTAAGTTATTACAGCATTTTTTTAGATGGCTTCCTCATCATGGCGAAGTACCAGCATGTAAACTTACATACACTGTCTACTTAATTGGTATTGATGCTGATGCTGGTAGGGTTTTTCTGTGTGAAAAATCTCTATTACTATATCCATCATCAGAAAAACTTCAGTTTTTCTACTGTTTTTCTTCTATTATACTGTAAGAATTGGTGTATTGCCTAATGATTAATGTGCTTCAGTGGCCCTATTTTTAATATGTTAAATGGCAACTGCTGCCTTTTCTTCTTATATCATCTGATTGCCATGATGCCTTAAAGTCTCTTTTATATATGATCTTTGAATGTGGTTTTACTTTTATCTACCAAAGGCTACCACTTCATGTTTTGTTCATCTCTCTCGTTGTTGGTACTCATGCAAACGAAAAAGTGAAGCATCCACATGGCCAAGAAAACGCATGCATCCACATACGAATAAATTATGCATATCTATTGTGCATGTCTTGGAGTTTGCTCATATGCAGAAAAAACATTCTCGAATAGAAGCTAAGTTGCTTAACACTTCGAAAGTGTCATTGTTTACTGCTCACAAACTCTCTTTTACTAGAACTTATTCTTGCACTCAGTTCTTTGAAGTTCTTAATTGTTGTAATTTTGAGTAGTTATACTTTAGTTGCTGTTGTTTTCCCTGTCACCCACTAGTTTTGATTTGTGGTATCAGCAACACCAGTTTCCAACTACAACATTTTATTCATCCTCGCGTGCTTGAAGATGAGGAAGGAAGTGGTGATGATGAAAAAAGCTTTGAGGCGGTCACTCCTGAAGGTAACGTGGAGGTTGAAGATGAGAAGGGAACAGCTCAAACTCCCAGTGAGAAGCATCGGCACATCTTGGAAGATGTTGATGGTGAGCTTGAGATGGAGGATGTAGCTCCTCCTTGTGGAGTTGAAGCCAGTTCCACTTGCCATGTTTCAGGCGCTGAAACTGTAACTGACGCTCTTCATCACCATAATCAACATCAGTCCTTACCCTGTGCTCCACCACTTCCTGAGGACTTGCCACCATCTCCGCCTCCTTTGCCCTCTTCTCCACCACCTGTGGCTCCACCCTGCCCTGCCCCAAACTGTCTTCCTCAACAGCAGTTAGGAAGATCTCATGGGAATGCTGATGTTACTGACTTCCACCTGTCTAGTACCCATGTGTGTATTCTCCATATTTAATCAGTTCTTGGATTTTTTTTATTTGTTATTCTCTCTCATAATAATTTTTTTCATCATTTATACAGAATAATCAGAATCAACAACCACAGCCTGTTAGTCAACAAACAAATAATTATCAAGGCAACTCGATTTCTTCCGAGTACATGCCTTATTATACTCATGGATGTGATGATTTACAAAACCAGATGCCGGGGGCTCCCTGTTCTCTCGGTTCTTCTGGCCATTTTACTTCTAATACAGCAGGGCATCCTCGAAATAATTTTCAGCCTACAATGAGCACACCTGTGCCAAATAAGGGTTATCCTTTACAACCACCACCTCCTACAGTATCAAATCAGTTCTCCTATATACAGGCAGAGGCCCAACAAAGAGCACCATCTTGGGGTAGTGGTTCTTCATTTGGTGATAGACTTCAGCATGTACATGGTCCCCAAGGGGGGAATTTTTATTGTGATAGGAATATGAGGGGACCAATTCAATATGAGAATGCAGAGAGGGGCAGATTTTCTCCACCTATGAATGAAGGTATGGGATGGGAGGTCTCATGGACTCCATAGAGCATCACATTCCCCCTTTTTTTTGGTACAGCAGAGTTAATATGACAAATATGAACCTTTATGTAGGCCATATTCTGCCTGACAAAGCTGAGATGTATCCTAGTTCGCGTTCTCACTATGGTCCCTATCCAGAAGCTGCCTCAAACCAATCCCATGGTTGGCCTTTTCCTCCGAGAATATCCAGTTATGCTTCCTCTGCTTCAAGATCGTCACTGGAAAACCCAATGTCTCGAGTGACTGGAGGTATGTTGGCTGGACACTAGTACCTTTTTTTGTTTCCATGTAGTTGTCTGAAGGTTTTATTCAACACAATTGGTTTTATTTTATGATTAAACTTGGATTCAGTTTTGTAATTTCTAGAAATATGATGGTGAGGTAATTACCTTATTTCTTGGGCATATTCAAACCAAAGTTACCTAGAAGATGATTGCCAATGTTATGACTGTAGCTTGTTGTGTGTTGCAAGTTAGTATGCACTATGAGTTTTGCTTTCTTTTCTTTACTTTTGACATTATGCTGTATTGCATTTTAAAGCCATAATCTCATTTTATGTTGCTTTACTTTTAATATGGTCTTGGTGATTTTTGACATTGGTTCTGGTTTCTTGCAACTCCAGGCTACTGGCGCCCAAGATAGATAACTGCTATTGTTGATCATGGTAAAACTCTCTTCTCAGTTGTGGTTTTATATATCATTTATTTATTTATTTATTTATTTATTATAATAAAATTAGGCAATTTTCATTTTCTGCCTTTTGTAATTGTTATCATTGTCTATGCTATAGTTATTGGTAGGGGTTCGAGTTGCTCAGACGTTTCGAGGAACTTTTCGTGGGAATCTCTTGATCTTGCATACAGAAGGAGACTGCAAAGATGGTCATCCTCCTGATGGTGATGGTATGCAGCACTGCCTCATTGTACATAAAATGTATTTTAGCTTTTTCTGCAAAAGCAGAAACGGAGAAGGCAACTGCTGTTGAGAGAGCTGCTGTATCATATAGCTATAGCCTGTCAGTGTCTAGAATCATCAGTTTCTAAATAGACTACATTATTAGCATTTGGCAGTCTTATTAGACAAGGCCAGGATGTGTGTATATGTCCATTCTGAAAATTGTTACCTTTTTCCTGCAATTTGTCATTTTGCAGTGCCTTTTTCTAACTGTAACAGTTCCAAAATGAAAAACTTTAAATTAATATAAAATTTTTCATTTGCGTTGGTTTATTTCCCAAAGACCATGTTAGGTTCCCACCACCGTAGCCAAGAATTTATTTTGCTTGTCCTGTGCTCTCGTTACTGCCAGAATTGATCGAATGGTGGCTGGTTTGGTTTAGCTTTGTTGTCAAATCTCTAATTTCAGAACTTGGTAGTATGTTAATTTATCGGTTGTTACTGCTCTGCTTGAGCCATTGTTCAATGGGAATGAGTGGAGAAGGTTCATCCATGATCTGGCATAGGTTTTTTTTTTTTTTTTTTTGGGTTTCATGTAGCCGATCCCAATGCTATTGTTGTTTGCTCTTCGTGAGTCAACGATGTGACCCTATGCACTGTTTTCTTCCTTTGTTTGTTACAAAGGGTTTTTTTTTTTTTTTCATAATTAGTGCCTTGGCTATGCTTTGATAAAAATTTAATGACCGAGGTTTGTTTGTCAGAGAGCTAAAGCTATTTGAGCACACTGTTACTCAAACTTGGTGTTTGGTTTGATCATGGCAGGTTTTTTTTGTGGTTCAGATAGCATGACTATGTAGTTTGTGATGATTTAATTGCTGTTTGAGGAACCGGTTCCTGCTTTGCTCGATGCTTTAGCATGTTGTTGTCATTACTGTTGTTATGAGATAGAGATATGGAGTTGATATGGCTGCGTAAAATGCCTGATGTCGGTACTCCTTGATGCTGCTTCATAGAGGCATTAGTGAATGGAATCGAACATGATTAACGATAATTATTCACTGTCGAGCAGACATATTTATCCAACACTGGGTTAAATTTCAAATCTGCAGTTCTTGAGACATTATTATATCAGATACATGCACACTCCAGCTCTAAAAAAAGGACAGATTTGCTGCCTTCAAATCAACCGCACGCTTCTTATGTTCAGCAAACTTTTCAGGGTTATCCATTGAACTCGGAAGATTATATTCAAAAATAGTGAAATTTACTCAGAGAATATTTTATTGCAATTAATTTCGTAAATGCTAAACCTATTATTCAAATGTAAATCAGGATGCTATCAACTTTTCCAATCAGAACAAGGCTATAGCACTTCTTATGAATCAGTATAGGCTCTCCTGGTATTACAAGTACAAGGAAACAGATAGATATGGTTCATACACCACCCAAATTTAAATAAATAAATAAAAATCTAATTTAAAAGAACCATCCGTTTATTTATTAGCATGGAGTAGAGTTAGTTTGAAAGCTACACCGAACCAACTTCAGAACCATGTTTGCTTTCTGCAGGAGTGTTTTTATTCGAAGTTGCTCGCTTTGTGGGAACGAGGGGGTTAGTTTCTTCCTCATCACAGGCGACTGGACCACCCCCAACCTCATTCTTCAGCTTTTCTGTCTCAAAAACAGGATGAACGTATGCATGTTGAAGGTACCTCCTCAAATCTAAGTTTGGCTCCGTAGCCTGCTCTAATGTATCCTTCACCATTGCATCCTATAAAGGTAAGAAAAATCATTCAAATAATAGTTTTTTGTTAATTAATTTAGACAAATATTATATTCCAGAACTAATATCTGGGGGAAATAATTAAAATTGCATATTCTACAAATATATAAAAATAAATTTCACAGACCTGCAATGGGAATTTTACAAATGCCGGTTCAAATCGATTCTTGCAGTATATATGAAACCATATGGTTAATACGGGAAGAAGAACGAGCATGGGTGTAGACATAGCAGCACGTTTATTACTCATCAAGCCCATCAGTAGTAGCTGTGCCACTATCAGTGCAGTTATCAGACGCCGTTGCACATCAGGCCAGAACGCTGCCCCACTCTCATATTGTTGGTTGTAGACATTTATGATCTTGCAAAGGGAAAAAATAGGATTGAGGAAGAATATAACATAACTTAATTATTGGCATACATAAACTGACCTAATAAGTCTATCACTAGCCTAACATGGCATAGAATGTACAAAATTTGCATGCCAATGCAATATTCTAGCACAAAAAATAATGTGAACGTAAAGAAAATATTTGTAGTTTATACTTCAGTTGTAAACCTGGAAAGTTGGAAAACATTCCAGAAACCACTTGCCCCTGATCCAGATCTTGGAGGCAATTACAACAAAAATAAAATATAAGAGAATTAGAGAAAGGTGATGAAACAAACAATTTACTAGACATATTTTGACACATTTGCTGACCTAAAATGCAAAAGAATGAAAGGTGAAGGGTCAATGCTTGACGAGACACCAGAGAATTTCAAAACTAGGTCTTCATGTCACTCAGGCTCCAAACTAGTCCATATTCGTTGATTGTTGAAAGAAAATAGAAAAATATTCATGTAAAAAGCACGTTAAAAGTTGCTTATCTTGGCCCTGCTGGTCTATCTGAACTTTGCCCCAACTTCATGAGTTTCATCTTCTTATATTGATGTCTCTTATTGCGTTTTAGCTTTAGTTTCTTAATTTCTTTATTAGTAATGCAATAGGTTTCTATCATTTTTACAAACTCTTATCTAAAGAAACTATTTATTGTTAGGGATGAAAATGGGTGAGTCCAAGGGTTAATTCTTAGCCCGCACTATTAAAAAATTTGAATTAGAAAAAGTAAAAAATTAATTTTTAATCCAAATTTTTTAGTAGAGCAGGCCAAATATTGGCGCTTGGACCCATCCATTCTCATAATTGCTAAAGCCACATACAGAATCTCCTATAAATCAAGACAAGAATGGGAAGTCAGTTGAAGTAAAAACATGCCCAATAGCATCCCCAATATGTACAATGGAACTTCAGCTCTATACCAAGCAAACAAATTTGATCCTTTATAGGGTAATCAAATACCTTTAAGAAAGACATTGACAGAGAATCGTGACAGAGAAAGGAATTGATCACAAATGACCAAGGATCAAAAAGGGAAAAACGATTAGGGTCTTAACAACATATCATGATGACATGCTTTTAACTTGGAGCTGCTAATATGTTCAACCTGGGTTTGGCTCCTATTATGACCTATTGACTGGTAAACCACCACCCAATAGCATATTGCCACCGGAAGAAGAACCCCCATATTTCAGAGAATCTCCTAAACTATTGCAGATTCTTTTCTGTCTTAACCAATAACTGATCCATTTCTGCCACATTTTGTTAACAAAAAATTGGACAATATCACTCAGCTATAACAAATAATACAATTACTTTTGCAGTGAAGTCAAAAATTCAGGTACATTTTTTTTTTGGAAAACAATTTTGGGTATTTTAACCTTGTATTTTACTAGTTAGTTAGTTATCTTAGAAAGCGGGAACATTCTTTCTGCCATTACCAATAACTGATCCATTTCTGCCACATTCGTTAAAAAAAAAAAGTTGGACAATGTCACTTAATTATACCAAATAATATATTTTCTGTTGCAGGGAAGCCAAAAATTCAGGTACATTTTCAGTTTTAGAGAATAATTTTGGGCACTTTAACCTAGTATTTTATTGGTTAGTTGTCATAGAAGGCTGTCAGCATGCACATGCAAAGCGGTTGGCTGCCTCCTATGACATCAGTAAGAAAGCATTTTACATGCCATTGAGAGTATCAGGGGTTGGACAACATTTACAAGGATGTTAATCCAACCCTAGCCCTCTAGTTCCATTCCTCCTCTTTTGAAAAAAACTCTTTCTATATGGTGCGAGGTTAGGACTCGTGTACCAAACCCTATGTTATGGGATTGATGCAACTAGCAAGTCAATGATAATAAGAGAGTTTAATTTCAAACAAAGGGCCATAACCATTTGGCACAGTGAGCCAAATGATATACAAAAAATATTGAAAAATTATTTTATCGTAACTTCAAGCTTGCAAAAGAGAAGATTGCATATGTATCGGTAGGAAAAAGATATTTGAAATCACTGAAAAGTTAATTTAGCACAACTTCAAGCTATCATAAAAGAAACTGAATAAGCAACAAACCTGGTGACGGAAAACAACATAAGAGAAACCGAAGAATACAAGTATGAAAGGCAGCAGGAACGGTGTCACCACTGAATAAACAAGCCCAACCAAGAAATACAATTGTATCCTTGGTTCAGATGTTGCAAGATCCAAGCTCCCAGGATCCATAGCTTGCTCTCTATCTTGCTCAGTTTTAACTAAAAATGCGTTCTTTAGGTGGTAAACAATCAACGGTTTTAATCTAAGAATCTCAGCAGCAACACCTGCCCAACCGTCGACCATTATGTAAGTGATGAAAAATGTTGCTTTCATGGGAATGGACGCACCAACTGTTTTAGGAATCCTGCAAAAGGGATTTAACATTCATTATCAAGATTTCCTTATAAAATGTGAAAACTGATAAGGGTAATTACAGCAATTTATTCTGCATTGGACTGTTAATAAGACTGCAAGAACAGAAGAAGATATATGTAAGTAGATGCTAAAAAAGGTTACTTTGTTGAGCATAATAGTCTAGCATATTTTGATTTCAAGGGGAAGCAAGCATACAATTTCTTGACAAATAGACGGGGGAAAAACATGTCAGCGTGTCCACTTTAAACCCTTTCTCCAAGTACTTTCTAGGAGAAGAAATCTCAAAAACACCAAATGGATGATACACCTCTAAGAGCAGAAGAATTATCTTTCCTTATATTTATAATCTTGCCATGATATCTTTCCCTATATTTAGAATCTTGTCATGTTATCTTAAACCTTAACACCATGTACTGGTGACCCAGGCACTATCCAAGCTGTCTTATCAGACAGCATGACAACCTCCTCCTCTTTTGTCCATAGTCCTGAGCTTTAAACTAAGGGCTAATGTCAGGCAGATATATAGTTCTTCCTAGCCTTCTAAATACAGATGTTTGCTACATAGCCAAACTGTTTTGGTCAATAACTGCTACAAATAATGATGATGCTCTCTTGTTAAGAACGGAGAATGAAAACTACACTATTTCCAGTTGATTTATATAAAGCTCTTATGCCTTTGAAGAGTAATCCATTAGAACTTTTCGATCTCATGGTTAATCACTTCAAATTATAGAGAAGAATGTTAAGCATTTTAAGTCTAGAAACTTCTATAGAAAGCAAGTTAGATACAAACAGAGAGTAACATACTCATTAGCAGATTGATTAATAAAATTTTGGAGTTGCTGAAAAGCTGTTCCAGTGATTATACTCCCAAGAAAGACGTTCACAAAGATGAAAAGATAGTACTTTGATGCTGATTTTCTGTCCAATGTCGACAATGATGTGTAACCCTCTATCTTGGACATAGTCACAAGTATTGACGGAAGAATTGTAAGGAATATCTTTAGTGCAATCCCAGGGAGGAAACCTTGTATGAACGACGTAACGAGAGGCCTGCAAAAGTATTTCCAAAAGTTAGCATTTAAAGTAAAAGAATGTAAATTGAAACTCTTTAGAACCAGATGATTAACTTGATTAATTTACTGAAGAAGTAGTTGAGTTTAAGTGAACATATTTATTATGTAAGCCAAATTAGTTTTACTTCATTCTTATAAGAAATAGAGAGGGGACCTTAATTCTCTGTCAATGTAAAATCACAATCTCAAATTTATTTTGATGTCATGCAGCAACATTGATACATATTTCTCTTGTATATATAACTCAGTAGTCAGGGCTAAAATCTATAATTCAGGCTGACATAATCAACATACAGACCAAGCCCAAGCAACAAGCAAAAAGAAGTATTTAGAATTAATCAAGCTAATTGGGCTTCATCCATAGGCAGGGCAGACCCACCCTTGTGCCAGAGTGGGGTAGAGTTAACATTTTTATAAGTGTGCGCCTCCTTAACTTTACAAGTCTACCCTCCCAAATCCGAAGAGTTAAGATTAAAATCTGTTTTTCGTCTCTCTATATTGAGGTTTTTCATTTCCTTTGCAATTTATAAAACTCTAGAAATTCTTTCCTCCAACCTGTCAGCAGAATTTAGGTCTCATCTCTAATCCGTCAGATTGTGGTTGGTTGTTTCTATATCTTGCAGATAATTTTTCTCTCATTATTTTTTAAAAAAAATAAGAACATGTTAGCAAATATCAAGACTCTGGAATAATTCATCAAATTATGTCTTAATCATGTATTGGTTTACAAAATTTTAATTGGTTAATTATACAATTTTGAAGTAAAATATTACCCGCCTTCCCTCCCCCCTCGGTCAGGGTCCGCCTGTATCTATAGGCCAAGCTCAATAACCCATTAACCCTAAATACAATAAAACTAAACAAAATATGCAGTTCTGTACTAAGCTCCCTTCAAAAACACTATACATTTTGTTTTCCAACAAAATCACAAAATTATATGATTTTTGTTGGATTTTCAAAAAGAAAGTTCAAGATAATTTTAGGTGAGTGTTTGGATAGGCAAGAGAATATGAAAATCTCTTAAAATCATGATATTAAAATTTCTATTCTGAAAGAAATTTCAAATTTCCTAATTCTCTCATATGCCCATGATTTTTACTTTATCTATATAACTTTCAAACCAAATACTTTACTAATATTAAGATATCCAAAAATCTTATAAATTTCAAAACTGTGAAAAACTATTTTTTTAAAAAAATTGCATGTTAAAATATCCAAAGCAATCTGAGTCTCCAAAAAGGCAAGTTACAGCCGTCTCTAAAAGGCCTCCCAATGCAAAAAGACCAGATCATCCTTTGCCTGTATTTTAAATAGGCTTATATTCCAAGTGCAAAAAGTACTGCAAGATATGGACACAAATACAAATGTAACACTCTGTCCCGTAGGTGGGATATGAATATGAAGTGCGGTAATAGCAAGCACCCAAATGTAAACACGAGACCTAAATATGTTCACAATACAATGAATATATCAATGTTCAGCATCAATTGAAACAATACCCACATGATTGCAATAAAATAACTATCTGGTACGCAATCACATATAAAATATTGCATATTCATTAACACTAAGAAAAGAACATTTCTATTATAAGATCAATAACAAACTGGAAAAGGTTTTAACGAAGCAAAGGAAAAGTACACTCACATATCTATTATAGGGTTCAAGAATGGCGCGACCTTCTGTATACCCTCAAGATTTGCCAAGGACTGGACGAATGCTATTGGAATCATGAAGAAAAAGGTCAAAAAGAAAAGTGAAACATCCATAATGAATCTCCGAATTGTAATCTCAACAAACGGGATAGAAAGACTTGGCCAATAAACATCACGAGGTTCAGGAGCCCACTCAGTTAACCACAGTGTTGGATTACTTGATTGCTGAGTTTGAGCACAGACAGCTGCTCCCCATCGAGATTTAAATGAGACAAATGCTGCTGGAATGATTGCCTTGGGGTCACTTATTATCTTTTCTGTTTCTGTAGCTTCCTGCATAACCCATGATGGATTCCATATAAAAATTTAATGCTCTACAGATTAGGATATTGTTAGCCTGGCAGGGGTAACATGGAGGAGGATTCAAAATATCTGCATGTGCTACTATCTTAAGCTCTAAATCATCCCACCAAATTTACAAACAATTGATATTATCTGGAACATATACTATTAATTTAAAACAAATTATGAAGGAAAGACACGAAATTCCTTATTAAGAATGTACAATTAAGTACAAGATCTCTTACCAGTTAATTCTTTATTTCTTTCTGTTTCTCTCTTCTTTTTCCTTTTTTTTTCGTGTGAACAAAGAAGAAGAAGTGAGGATAAGCATAGATGTAACTGGTACCTTATTAGAGTATGCTTGCCATCAGCAAAGATTTAATAAAACTATTTACACACTCGGGATATAAAAGTTAGGTGTTCTAAGAGTTTCAAAATAAGAGTAGATGTGTAATGCAACATTATAGTGATATTAGTAATCTAAACTTTTGACCAGACGCTTTAGAAGAAACTAGAAATGTAATATTAAACATCTCTAATATCTAAAAATTTCTATAATAAATATGGATTCACTTACTTCAATTTTTTTCTTCTCAATCTCAGTAGTATAATATGCAATAGCATCCACTCTCTGCCCAGAGAGTCCAAAACGTCCTGTCTATGATATACAGAAGTTTTATAAATAGGTTAGAAAACCAGCATCATTTGAATTCATAAGACTTAACGCTCACAAAATAAACGCAAATAAAACAACTTTAATGAAGTTGAAGTCACCTTAGCGGTTGGCCTCTTTTCAGGTTTTCTAGAAAATTTGTTTTCATAGTAGACAAGCCAGTTCTGCAAAGCTTTCCTTTTTTCGACCAGTTTTGCAAGTGCATTGGCATTATATACAACCTATCATCAAAATAATACTTAATATAATTGGAGATCCATAGGCTTCCCCTACAAATAATATAACAAAAGTGTATAAGAGTATAAAAAAAACATATTTACAGCATAGAAACGGCTCCTTATTATAAGTTCGAGAATATGAGTCAAGAATTTGAAAGTTACAACACAACGTAATGGAGTAGTTCAAAACACGAGCAAACCTGCTGAAGATAAGCAGAGAAAAAAAAAATTCATAAATTTGACATTGCATCCGTTATGCCTTACCATCTCTTCCTTTTCACAACACAAATGTTCAATCCCAATGCTACAATACCATAAATCCCAGTCTTTTGGTGACAACTGCTACACATTCAAACTGCATATGCTAAATGAACTACGGTTGCTTAATACATACATCTGCAACCACCAGGGACTTTACAAAGCACAGGTGTATATTGCAATAGTCCAAGGCAAAATTTGATTTGAACAATTTATGAAAATATAGAATTCTCAACATAGATGTTCCATAATAATTCCAATGATATCAAATCAAAGGCTCAACATTTATGAAATACAGTTGTTCCACGCATAGTGAAGAAAAAAAGCACCAATGTAGCAGAAAATTTCCACTAGACGTGATTTCTCATCGCCACAACAAAAAGAAAACAGTTCATGATTAATATTATGGCAAAAGTCTGGCAAGAACAGGGCTATATGTATGAAACTAAAAACCAAACACTTTATTTTCTTTTGCCTTAACTAACACTTGGAATAGAGAATTTAATCATTTGCAAGAAGTCAAACATGAGTACAGTAGCATAGATGGAGCTTCAATTATTTACCAAATTCTGCCTTCGTAACATACTAAAAAGCCTCACAGACCTATTATGACTCCATTAATATATGTAACCATGTAGGTTGCTTCAAAAAGCCATGTAACGAGATAAGGTTAAAAATAAACTGGAGAGAGTCATATGTCCACTTGGGTTGCCGTACAACAGCCGCCGTTGAACTCAGTGTTACAAGAACATTCCATTTTTCGTACATCTGCCATGTTAGACACGACAAGAAACGTGGACCCTTGTCTCCTACTCGGATACTTAACAAGTAAAAAAAAAAAAAAAAAAAAAAAATCAAAATAAAGTATCATTGTACTAAAGAAATGAAAGGATTAGAACGTAGATAGAAATAAGATCGATAAGGAATACAAGAAATAAGAATTGCCAAGTACTGTACTTTTCTACTCCTTACAGTTATCTAAAACTGTGCCTTGCCTTTTTCTAAAAAAAATGTTAAATATCGTGACATATGTACCTAGTGGCACTAAAGAGACTGTTGCTCCTCTAAATATGCGATGTGTGTCTTACTATGTAAACTAGTATTTTACACATGCAAATGCACATGCGCAAAAACTCTACCCCAATAGAAAATGCTTGGGTTAATATCAAAATTCCACTTATAGTGTGTCATAATAAGAACTCCAGTTAAAAAGAAGATTTATATATATAAAAGTTAATTTTCAATATGAATAATTATATTTTATAATAAAGTTAATTTTCAATATGAATAATTATATTTTATAATATTATTTATTTGGGATAATAAGTAGTGGCGTAGTGAAAGCATCGTTCATATAATTAAAATTGTAAAATGAGAAAAGATTAGTTTGATTTTATATTTATTTAGGTTATTCTTATAAAATAGTAAATTCTATTTTAAAATAACTTCTTTCAATTTTTCAAGGTAAATTTTAATTTGTTGGTACTAAAGTAATCTTTTAGTTTATCCTCTGGGGTTGATTTGCAAATTCTAATTGTGTGTATTATGCCTTGTCTGATGGCGTGAGTATAGAGATTAATTTTTGTATGGGCGGGACCAGTTCTTCTTGAGCACCGAAGGAATCACTTGATCACTCTTGGAGAACTTATCAAGCAACAGTACCTCCATAATTAACTATGGTCATATACACAAATAGATAGTCCATTTGAAGCCCATCTTTGTCACTTCTAGTCTTAGTATAGTAAAGATGTAGATCTTCTGGTACGCGTAGCATGTGAACATATTTTAAGATTTTAATGTACACTGAGTTGTGAAAGACATTAGTTTAAAAAAGATAACAGAATCTTCATTATGTTAGTAATTTCTGAAGATGTTTTTTCCAAATTGATGATATTGTCGACATGTTATTTATACCAAGAATAAAAATAAATAAATCTTATTCTGAAATAAAATTCACAATTTGAAAGTTGTTTCTGTAAAAAAAAGAAAAAAGAATCATAGATCTGTAGGAAAGAGAAAGACACTATGGCAATTTTTAGTGTGGCGCCCACCTATTTTAGGATATGCAACATTAAACCATATTAATTAGAACTTAATTCCATGATTTATTATTATCTTTTTCATTAACCAAATGGCAGATTCACTATTCATCTCACCAAATTAATTACTTTATAGACAATGTGGCAAGTTCAGGAGCATGGATACAAATAATAGGATAGTTGATATCTAAACAAAAAGCAAGCAGGAAGCCAAAAAGTTAGGCTAATAGACCGGATTGAATATATATATATATATATATATATATATAACGGGAAATTCACCGGCGGTGAAGGGAGTTCCTTCACCGCTGCTTAGGTGGCCCAATAAAATTATTACATTTGGCATCACTCAAAGGGCGGTTAAGAGAATTCATTTATTTATTATCTTGAATGACGCCACGTATAATAATTTTATTGGGCCACCTAAGCAGTGGTGAAGGAACTCTCTTCACCGTCGGTGTATTTCTCGTTTCCTTATATATATATATATATATATATATATATATATATATAATCTGTGTAGAGACATATCCTCCATATCCTTAAGTCCTAATATTTAAAAAAAGTTGTGCTGAACACTTTAGAACACTCGATCAGTTGACACTCATGTACCATGTCTGTGTAAAATTAGTTCAACTTTCAATCAAGTTTTAAAAAAAAAAAAATCAATCATCAATTATAAGATAATAGATATAGGTTCAATATGATAGACATGGCGATGTGGCAAATTTGAAAAGTAGGACATGGGGAGGGCATGAATATGACAAAAACCTATACTCCTTCGTTTCATTTATTACCATTTTGGAGGTATCATTTTGTTTCAAAATAATTGACTTTTGAGGCCCCCAAAGTGTAAATATTGTTGTCTTTTCATATTTGCCCATAAATAATCGAGTGACTATAAATGAGATAACTCTACTTTTTTGTCCTTTATACTCTTTAATTAGGGGTATAATTGAAAGATTGATTTGTACCAGAGTAATTACACTTCTTAAACAACGTGCAACAATCTTAAATGACATATAAAATTAACATAGGAAGTATATAAGTATTTGAGCACACATATACATACATGAGCAAGATACAAATATATCATAATATGTTACACGAATAGCGCAAATCAGAAAATTTTAGACTGAAAATACATTATGAGTAAATAATTTACAACACGTGTCTCCATCTTAAATTTTCAACATCTCTGTATATTAATTTTTCCTGGACCTCTAAATTAATAATTGTATGCACAATCATATTCTTATTACGAAACTAATTATAAATTATAAATGGAACGTATTTGCATATCAAATAGAATATTTAACCAAATAATTTGCATGTTCCATTTCTTTTAACTTATTAGTCCCAAAATTCATGTATAATATGTCTTCAATACACCAAAGACGTGCTGCGAATTCTAGACAAGTCAAAAGAAATATCTAAGATGTATAAGGTCAAGTATCGGATAAGTACGAAATACAGGAACGACACTTCCTTCTAAGTACTACAAGCAATTTACTTAAAATCAGGCTATGAGTGGTTAATTTAAAATAAGTATGCAATATGGGTACAACAATTCTAGATAAGTATGCAATAAGGCTATGAGTGATTTATTTAATATCCTTCTTCCCAAAAATACTAAAACCCCTACAGACCTACTTTACTGTTCCACATGCATGTTACTTTGAAATCCATTAGCCTAGAAAAGCATTAAAAACATAATGGAAGAATCATGACTCTATCAGGATACTTTAGAAAAGATGTGCTGGTGTATACGAGAAATTTATTGTTACTAACTGGAATACATGTTATATACAAAGAGAGGTAATTAATTGACAGATTTGATACTCTGCTACTAACATTTAATCAACTAAACATGAAATAAAATATGACTATACTGTATAGTTCAAATGCAGAACTATAAAAAGCTAAGAAAGCTTTGCATTAAGAAATTCTTACGGATCCATACCTGATGGGTGAGATATTGTTCACGGTGGTTTACAGAAAAGAAATGTTCAACATGCTCGCTAACTGATTCATCAGGATCTGGAGGAATATTTCTTACAAGAACCTACAAAAAGGGGAGAAAATGAAGTGAAGGCGTGAAATAAACATAGCAAAGAAATGAATTAAAAAATGCAAGACGATGATTCACATGAAAATATATTGATAAAGATAAAAGCAACAGACAAAATATACATTGATAATTAAGCTTAATGTTTCCCACCACATATTACCCTTACTGGTAAATGTTAAAAAATTAAAGGTTAGCATTTTGAGTTATCATTAGATTGCACAAGTGTCCTTGATACTATTGTTGAATAGTAGGTCCTTTTTGTTTGTTCCCAATTATAACTCAGTCTTCATATTATCAAACGAGCTTTCCATATAACATAGTATAGATCTGGGTGTCTGGTACAAACCCTGAGGAACTTCTAACAAACAATTTGTTTCTCTTTAAAATGTGAATCACTACCTGCCGTTTACCTCAATTCTCGTTAAGAAGTATAGGGTATATGCACCTTGCTTAGCACTTATTCTCCACTCAACCTTCAAGAACTACTAAATAATGAAATTCCTATTTTAATTCACAAATTTTAGTTTTTAAATGCATTTCTCATCAATTTCTTACTTTTAATAGATTATCTTTTCTCAGTAGAGGTTGGACGAAATTAAACACTATGACTATATAGGTCTATTTATCACCCAACTTACTTTTCGATTTCCATGGCAAAAGTGCACTGCATTCTTCTCCTAACCATCCCAAACTCGAGCACTTTTCATTTAAATAGTACGGTTTTAAAAAGAATAGCCAAGTAAAATCTCTTCCTTAATAAACTTCTAATGAGTACATGCTAATGTCATGAAAGCAAGGTAGTGGGGAAAATGTATAATTAAAAGGCAACTATCCTATTAGAACTAGTGATGTGAAAAGTCACCACATGGGGACATTTCTTAATTTGACTTTAAATAACCTTAGGAAGAAAGTTGAAATTAAATTTTTAATAACCATTGTAGAAAAGATCACTCACTGTAAATTGATCTGGACGACGAGTTTCAGTTGCAAGAAAACGCAACCTCATAGATGCTATTATCTTATACTCTTTATGTAGCACATATAACATCCAAAATGTAAAGACATATGCCATTAGTAAATGTGCCCAAAACCTGAAGGTATAAACAGAAACATCGTGATATAAAATGTTAGTAGACTATCCACAATAAAAAAAAATTAAAAAAAAAAAAACTGGACTACTTAGGATTCCTACACTAATATAATGTGATTATTCTGAAACAAATAAAACAGTTAGTTATCAGCAAAATGTAAATACATATACCATTAAGAACTAGTTATATTATCACGGTCATTCTTAAAGGTAAGGGGAAGACATATCACAACTGAGCAATTTGTCAATAATTTTCTTATTTGCTATTAGTGATCAATCATGCAAATGTGACACTGAAATAACTCAGTAGGAATTCGTAATCAACTGGACAATGCACTATGTCCATATGATATGTTACTAATGTAGCTATGAAAATATCTGATGTTGCATTTTCACTCTCTTGTTGCCTACTTCTTTTTCCCCTTATCTCCATACAACTTCCATATAACATTTAGTTTGAACAATGATACATAGTGGCTACAGACATTGTGATGTTAAAAATACAGACATGCACCATGCATGCAGATATTTAATATTTGTGTGCCTCCTATTCTGACTTCACATAGGCTTTCTGGTCACTCTGCAGGACAATATAGAATCTTTACTCAGCATTATTCCTTATATGAGTTATTATCTCCTTTATTGGACAAGCTCCAAAGTGTACTTTTTTTAGAACTTGAGATAATGCTTTGTTTACCTCTATAATAATTAGAGACTGTCTAGATTGCACTAGTATAATTATAGGATATGGTTACAATGTGATTCGGATATGTTGATATAAGATTTTCAAAATTCCAAGACACATATGGGCTATGGTCCTATGGATGTGATAATAAATAGTTGTACACGTATAACATTTAATTTTATACATCTGAGATGCAAATTGGTCATGCTAAAGTGGTTGAAAAAACACAATAATTCAGGTAATATAAAAATTTTCAGAATTAAGAAAGCGGACAGATAAAAGTATTACGAGTCAAATAGAATTATGAAATTACCATTCATGAAGTAGATTTTTAACTCTTTAATCTTAGATACATCTCCATTCTCCACTATATCTTTAGTTTATTTGGATACATATATAAAATTTTAGGTATGGAAAAAGAATTGAGCAAGCATCCATTAAGTATAGAAGTTTCCAATTGTCCGCTACAAGAACATTGTTCTAGATATCCACCGATATGAACGATATAGTGGCCGAAATATCATTTTGGAGTGTTTGCCAGTACGATATAAGAGTCTGATATTGGCTCATATCCCCAATTTATCATCCGATATCCCGTTATCCAAAATGAAAAGCCCTTATCCGAAGCCGACATACAATATTTAGAACCATGTATAGGAATGTCCAATTAGTCAGAACAATGAATTTTCTGCTTGTTTGGCAGTAAAGATAAGCAAATAGGAAGCAAGTAAATGCTAAGAGAATCTCAGGGTAGCAAAGGAAGAGTCTACGAAGCCTACCAAGTAGTTTTTAGCCATTGTTTTAATTGGGAGGAGGATTCTCGTGAGAGCCTCTCTCTTTTTGTTCACATATATATAAAAAGGTTTTACCACAAAGTTTGTTGGCTAGACTTTAATCTCAAAATAGATGATGAAGCACATTAGAGGGCACTACTTTGCTTTTTAGTTATACGGAAAAGGTGATTCCATATGGAGCATGAATATCATATACCAGGCACTGCCACCATCAACTTCAAAACTTCTTTTTTAAAGATGGTCTCTTGCAGCACTATAGTTAAGAAAAACATAAACCTCAAAGTAATGTGGTGTATGTTGTATATATGTTTTTGTATGGAATGGCTAGAGACTAACACATTGTATGGCCTTTAATTTGTCTTGTCATGAATATTTTCCACCTGTATTGTCTAGTACAGAAAATTCTAAAGGAGATGTGAGGGAAATGCAACCCCTATATTGTTGCATTACATAGGAACAATGACCTGGATAAGCGTGTGCATAGAGAGAGACACTGTCTCCCCTGTTGTCACATGGGGTTGGTTACATGAACATTTTTCTCCATTCAGCTCTATTAAAATTACATCCCCTGTTAAATAACAGCTATAGTATCCATTTTAACTACCTCATCCATGTACAAATAAACCTAACCTAACACTCATCACCAAATAAGAAATAATTTTACAATTAAAAGAGACCTTCTTGCGTATATCATAACTATATCCACTACCTTATGACTATGAAATATGTTCACGCTTATTTCCACATGTGTCTCATTGATAAGACTTGGCTATTGCAAAGATATGCACACTAATAAATATGTACGCAGGCAAAAGTAAAAAAAGAAAAAAAAAAACAACTTCAAATATCATTTTCTCGAATAAAAAATATGATTAGAGGCATAGGCTCATACCTTTTTGATCCAGATGGAACATTTGATAAGGAAATCTTGTCAATGTCACTAAAACTTAAATTATCAGTTTGCTCGAGAATTCCACCAGTCCAATTAACAGGCATCAAGACAGCAAAAGCAAGCATGGTTAAGGGGGCAAATATTTTTAAGCTGCGAATAAAAAAGAACTTACAGTCATCAGATTGAAGCCCAAACTGAAATTTCTGAGGACGGAATATTAGAAATTTAGTAGAGATATGGTTCGTAAACATTAAATGCTGATGCGAAAATGCAGGAATTTTTTTTTTTTTTTTTTTTAAAATCATAAACTGAGGTTCGTTGAACAAAAAGAAAGTTAAGAAGTAAAAGCATTTGATAGAAGATAGCAGGCAGCAAAGGGAAACATGGTTTTTCTTGATCATATTCCATAACATTCACTTGGTAGGAATGACAACACTACACTTCATGCTTTGCCATGGATAAAATCAGGGGAAAAAAATGCATGACACAGGAGTGAATGTAGATTCCAATGCATAACTCTGAGAGATGGACACCAAAGATTAATGATCCGCCAGACCTTAGTTCTGACATATGGCACAACATAAAGAAGTACAGATACAACACTGGTTGTTAAATATGAGGAAAAGAAAAAGGCCTTGCCAAATGCAATTGTAGTAAACCAATTTACCAGGGCCGATTTAGTATTTCCCAAGAACACTGGAGCTGCAAAACACATGTTAAATCAGGTAAAATATTTTTATAATAGAACTCACCCCAGTAGATAGATGCGGACAAACACAGCAGAATCAAGGCCTGCATGATCTATTAACTCAGGTTCTGGCATTCTTACTGCTGCAGGCATCCAATTCAGAAATCTAATATATGTTTTGATATCCAAGTTAACAAACTTTGTAACCGCATTTCCTCCACGTCCTGGGCTGGTTCTTATCCCTTTAAGGTACCATTTAGGGAAATATACTCTGTCATTAACTGGCTGAAGTCGTAGTATAGCAAAGGTGACAAGGAAAGCAATTGCAGACAGAATATTGATTGCTGCTGCCATTGCAATATCCGCAAGCGACCCCATGGATTCCTTCAATGACTATTTTCTCTGAGCAACAAAGTTGGCATTGCATAAAGGAAGCTAACTGATCTTATATATAAGGAAGCGAACTGATCTTATATACAAACAGAACAACATCAAAAGCCTTCAGCAACATATCATGTCAATAAAACAAAAAACTAAAGTGAATATATTTTCATCAATAAAGGTCATTGGTGAAGCATGGTCAGCATGAAATTTCAAGGCCTATATCGCTAATACTGCAGCCAATCTTATATGTTAAATGACAAATTTAAGGAATAATGTTGGAATAATTTTTTTTTTTTTAAATAGCAAAGGTTGACACGGTTTGGCAGTGGTTTGCTTCCATTAGCTGGATTAGCTTCTTCTTAGGTATAGATCCATTCCTAGCTCCTTTTCCCAATAATAACTTTATAAAAGGGTGCTTCCTGAAACGATCAATGAAATCTTAATCAAGCAGTCACACTGTGATAATCAAACACAAACAAGCAACTCGCTCTTAAAGTCCTATGTTTTTGCAAAAGGCACAAGTTTCAATTGTATTTGCTCAAATAAACCAAGTACACCAACATGAGATGAAGTGAAAGATTTACCGATGTTCTCTAGTTACTGCACAGAACCATGAATAATTATTGAAGCAGATAGCAACAAATAATAATTTTGATTCTTCAACAAATTATCAACCATCAAACTTCAGTAGCAAACTTAGTACCCAAACTTCAATTGGGGACTCTATATTAACACAAAAGTCTAAACATGGATCCAAATTTAAAAGCTTTATCGAAATAGTAAAGCTTTAACATCCATTTTTCCAGTGACAACTTAGAAATTTTGATTGGACAGCTGTAACTTGGCAGGTTAAATACTACAGCTTTTTATTTCTGTGCTTTTCGCAATGAATTCATCCTCACTTCATCGCTCATTCCCTTCGTATTGAATACAATTGGTAACTCCAACACAAACCCTAATTAAGGTATCACAAAGATGGTTAAAAAAAATTTACATTATCAAGAATTGCATAATCAATAAGGTAATCAATCATCCAAGGGAAAGAAAAAAAAATTACAGATTCCTTCAAAAAATAATAATAGTAGTAGCCATCGCAAGCATAATGCAGTGGCATGAAATTAGGGGGAAATGCAATGCAAATGAATAATTAATTTAAAAAATATATATACCTGTGATAAAAGAAAAGAAATCCCCCTCTCGTTTCTCTCTCCTTAGGCTTCGAGACACAAGAGAGAGAAAGACAAGGGGAGGGGGGAGAGAGATAGGAAAGGGGGGGAAATTTCTATAAATTCTTCCCCCTTTCTAATAATCCTCTACATGCATACACATGCAAAATTAATAATTTTTCTTCCGATCTTTTTATGGAAATGATATCCAAAAGAGGAGAAGATAAACATAAGAGATTTGTTTTTTTTTTTTTTTTTTTTTTTCCTTTTTTTGGGATTGTCGATGTACAATGAAAGAAAAGGGCAAGAGAGCACCATTGCGATAACAGGAATCGAGCGAGACTCTCGCTCCCTCTCTGTCTCCCTCTCTCCCTCCCTCCCTCCCTCCCTCTCTCTCCCCCCTCTTTCTCTCTCTTCTTCCATCTCTCTGCTCCATTTTTTTTTTCTTTCTATTTTTGGCCATTTTTGGGTTCTTTGGCTCCCCCATGCTGGCTCCCAGGAAATTCTAAATGCGCACCGCGCTTGATTTGTGAGCACTAATTTCCCCTGTGGTGCTCATATTTTACTACAGGATGTGGTGCTCACCAAGTCAAGTGTGGTGCGCATTTAGAATTCCCCCCTCAAAGAGTTCAAAACTTTATAGAATTCCATTACTGCCCTTCTGTTTCTTCTCACACAAGAGAAAGCATTCATTCCATATAAATATTCACTTAAAAATTATATTTTACATAATAAATATTATTAATTGCAATTATCAACATTTTAATGAAACCCAGTTGAAAATATTTTCAATCATTCTATAGATTTTCCACATGCTCGTGTTTTGGAAATCCGTTAGAAAACAAGCCTAAGTCACTAAAAATATAGTACTTTTTCTATCTTCCCTTGATTGAAGTGTAGTAAAAATAAATTATTTTAATAGCCTGATAATTGAGATAAAATATAAAGTATGATAAGGTATAATATTTCAATACGATGAGGATTGAGATAATGATTTTATGAAACTATATAGAAAAGTGAATCGGATAATAATATACTCTAATGATGATTGTGATTTTAAAAAACACTAAACAATTAAAATCTAAGATTCTTCAATCAATATATGTTATGGTGGCGTGCTATTTATTTACAATTATTGATTAGCAAAAACAATAATATTTATGATACTAACATTAATATTTCACTTATTCCTTGCAAAATGTCATACGAGATCCCGCTGAAGAAAAAAAGGTATGCCCCTCTTTCGTTCAAACTATAGTTGAAATATACTTATTGTTGTTTTGGGATTTTTTTAAATAAGATTAATGATTTTGGGTTGTACATAAGAGAGTGAGAAAAATATCAAATACACGTACAGAGATATAGGGAGAGAGAGGTACGCATTAGTTTAGAAGTTCAAGTAAGAGTAATAATTAAGGGACAAATTTAGTAAATTCGTTATTGCGCACGGCATTTTACTCTTGGCACCCTAATTATTTTTTACATCAACCTCCTATTTCGAAATACTACTATTTTACTCTCTGTGCCTGAAAAAAATTCCAAAAATGCCCCTACTCATTTTCTTTTAACTCCTCACCCCGTCCGATTCCAATTTTATCCTTTTTTTTTTTTGAATCAGATGTTAGTTTAAGAGCAAAAAATGTTTTAATCGGGTATTGATATCCAACCAAGAAACGTGCTGTCGAGTATTAATACCTGACCAGCAAGGGAAGTCTCCCCCGCAAAATAAAACTAATTAACGATAAATTTCAAACAAATACGCATAAAACCTAAAAAAAAATTCAAATCGTACCTTAAATTTGTTCTCTAATACCAATTGCATGTTGGAATTTTTTATTTGCATAAGAAAACTCAAACTTAAATTCCTAATCCAAATTTCACTTGTCACGGTGAAATTGAAGAATTTAAAATTCTTCTAATATTTTCAGGAACGTTAATGTAAAAAAATTGAAGAGGTCAAGAAATCAAATGATGATTTTTTAGGAGATGTATTTTTATTAAATACCAAAAAAAATTATTTAGGATTTTAAAGAGAAAATAGAGGAGGAGACGATTAGTCGTAGTTCTAAATTTTAAGAAATTTTAGTTTGGAATTTATAAAGTTAACTTAGTCCGAAAATATAATGGTAAATTTGTAATTATTTATAAATTTCAAAACCGTATGTCAAAAGTAAAATGCTGTGTGCAAATAGAATTTCCCTCGGTAATTGCGTTGCCGGTGGATGATTTTAGGCCTTTTTCATCAAATGAGGCCAGCCGGCCCGGCCCAGTCCAAAAATCCCCACGACATCGAGGAGGTATATTCTCTTGGCGATCCGAATTCAACGGCCCCAAGCAAAACTTACCCACCCGGTGAGCTAACCGCTGAACTCTCCGACGCCGAAAATCGAGAATTTCTAGATGGGCACAGGATTTTTCCTAGTGAGCCCACTTTTCCTAGTGAGCACATCCTCTCTTTTCAAAAGAGAGGGTTTTTCCTAGTGAGCCCACCAATATTCTCCAAATACCCTCATCTCCTCCGCTCCCTATCTTCTTCCTCTACAAGCTCTGTCATTCACTAAAACTTCCTCTATGTGAACAATAATAGCTTGCTTGGATCTTCGAAATGGCGGAAGGCGAGGTCGTCGGATCTCTGATAGCCGCTAGCGGAGGCAGCGAGTTCCGCCTCTGGCCTGTGTTCTCCACCGCCGCGTTCCGCCGGAAACTTCTTGAAACTGTCATCTGCGGCGGCAGCATTTCCCGCCACCAGAGAGAACTCGACTCCCCAGAGCCAGTGGCAGAGTTGAAGAGGAACGAGAGGTCCGATCGCCTCGCGGAGCTCCTTGGAGCGGAGAATCAAAAAACGATGTTAATTAGGTAGCTCAATATCTTTGCAACACAAACATGCAATCACAATGCTAAACATTCAAAGATCTCGCTATCAAGAATGAATGCACGACAATTTAAACAGTTTCCTTTATTAAGAAAATGATGTCCCATATAAATAAATTGTTCAATTGAACTATCAAGCTCGCCTGCACGGCCTGTTCCGTGTCACAAAGTAAAATATCGTGGCCGGAGGAGCTCTAGGAACGAAGCAAAGATCCTATGTATGTTCATTTGAGCCTCCTCGCAGATTATGTAATGACTGGAGCACTGGAGATCATACAGCGACAAAGAAGGCTTACCGGAGATCTGCACCTCTTGTATGCAAGTTTTTAAGCAGTAGATCATTCAAATATGAAATGATTTGTAGAAACTTGAAGAATGGATAAGAGAATATTTGATCCCTTGTATATGTTGCATCCTTTTGCTTTACTTTCTCTTGTCGCCACCGAGAGAGAGGAGCTCGAGGCTTCTGTAGGGGGTCGTCGCAGGAGCTTTTTACTGCTGCGTTCCGAGAGAGGGAGGAAGGCCTGTCCGTGCTAACCAGCCCGGATCCAATTACTGAGTCCGGGACTGCTACCGCGGATCCACAGTTCTGATCCAGACTAGTCAGTCCGGATCAGAAATGTGAATCCGGGCTAACAGTTCTGGATCCAGTAATTGGATCCGAACTGGTTAGCCCGGATAGGAAACTGGAGCGAGGGCGAGCGAGGGGCGGGGGTGGGGGCGAGTGAGGGCAGGCGGGGCGAGGGCGAGGGGTGGCCAGGGCGAGCGGGGGCAGGGGGCGAGGGCGAGGGCGAGGGCGAGCCAGGGCGAGCGGGGGCAGGGGGCGAGGGCGAGGGCGAGGGCGGCTGCGAGGGCGAGCGGGGCAGGGGCCGAGGGGGGCGAAAGCGAGGGCGAGTGGGTTGAGGGAAGGGTATTTTGATCTTAAAAAATTAAAAAATTAAGTACATAAGTTTTAAGTGGGCTCACGAGGAAAAAAAGTTGTGGCCATCTAGAAACTCCCCGAAAATCAACCCCAATTTCTCGTCACACGGTCATAACTTAGACAGAGAAGAGGGAGAGAGAGTTATATAAAATTCGCATAAAAGATCTGGAGATTGAAGTTGATCCATCTCGATCGGATGTGGGCGGCGTCGTGTCTGGCCTCGTGCTGCGCGTCGTGCACGTGCGGCCTCTGCACGTCGGTGGCCTCCGGCGTCTCCCGCCGCTCCGCTCGCCTCGCCTACTGCGGTCTCTTCGCCCTCTCCCTTATCGTCTCCTGGATCCTCAGAGAAGTCGCCGCCCCTCTCCTTGAAAAATTACCATGTATGCCACTCTCTTGATTTCTAAACTGTTCGATTAGAAAATACCTGATATTTTGCACCAAATACTTCAATTTTTCAACTTTGCTTGCTGTGTTGTTACTAATTGAAATTCAGTAAAGATGGATTTTTGGCAAACTTGTAAAATTTTGAGTGGATTATCAGTATGTAACTAGTACCCAAAATTAAAACCATTTTTTTAAGATAATTAAAATTAAGTTATTTAGACAAATTTGTTTTTTTAGATTAACGTTGAAGCTAAATCACCAGCATTCCAGTAATAAGAATTTATTGAAAAATTCTCCTATTTGGAGAAATACAAACATTTGCAGCACACTTAGCTTGACCCTCAAGTGAAAAAAGAACAATAAAATCTAATACATCATATGGTCAAATTGGAAGCCATGTGCTACTCTGTGCCCATGCATATGTCCATGTTAGATGGGCTTGCCCACTGTTTAGCTTGTGGTTGGAGTTCATCTCTATGATTTTCCTAAGATAAATTAGATCATCAAAATTGAATTTGAACTCTTCTTTATGTATAAGGCCATGATTTTCTTGTTGCCCAACTGATGATCAATGCTCTACCAACATTGAGTTCTTTGTTAATGTTGAAATTATTACTGTCACCTGAACTTAAAAAGTCTGATATTCATTGTATAAGACAGAAAAAAGATCTCTCCTCTTCCCAGCTATTTGGCTAGGCATTTCTCTTTGACAAGTGTCACAACTCCTATTCTATGATTTTGGTAGAGTTATGTCCATTTGCTGATTGCCCCAACTTTGCTCTGGCACGGTAGCAAAACTCTCTTTATCAACTGCAGGGGCACAGTAGCAAAACTCTCTTTATCAACTGCGGGACTGACCTGTATTCCAAACAGTAGGATTACCAAACGTATGTCTGTTGCATGGTGCTTCTGTAGAAATAATATCGTCAGTGCAAAGCAGATACATTTCTTAAGGAGCTACACGGCTAGTAGGAAAATTCTGAGGATGTAGCCAATGATGCTCACAGACTTCAGAATGTGAAAGTTTCTGCAGCAACTCATAATTCCATTGAGCTAATTCAGCTAGGACTGGAATTGAACTACAACGTTGACAAGCTATGGAGGGTATTTTCCTATTTGTTTAGGAATGAACTAGGGGGCTTAGAGAATGTATTGGTAGGATCCAACAATAGAAGTATCTTGTGCATATTGAACTCACATCCTTGTTAAGGTTTCTGAATGAGCATGATATTTTATTGAGTTGGTGTGTGTTCTGCTGAAATTCTTCTTATCTGGACGCTCTACATTTTGGATAGAAGTCAGTCCACATCGGATGCAGGACATACTTCCATCAGGAAGTATGTCCTACGTAGGGAACGTATTGGTAGGATCCAACAATAGAAGTATCTTGTTCATATTGAACTCTCATCCTTGTTAAGTTGTCAGAATGAGCATGATATTTTATTGAGTTGGGGTGTGTTCTGCTCAGATTCTTCTTATCTAGACGCTCTAAATTCTGGATAGAAGTCAGTCCACATCGGATGTAGGACATACTTCTATCAGGACATCTTTCTCTCATAACTCTTAAGAGAACATACCATCAATTTGGAATTTGAGTCCACTCAAGTCCTTTCTATCTTTCATTTTTGCTATACTCTGCTTCCAGTCATGTGGAAACTGATTGGGGATAAGATTGCATAGAAAAAACCAACTTCTGTGTGTATAAATTCAGGATGACCTATGCCTTTGAGATTTTCTAAATATGAATATGGACAGTCAATTTTGCTTTAGTTTCTAGGAAAGCGGAAAGTGTCATTTCTATTTATATGAAAGCGGTGCGAATCAACCAACTTTGGAGATTGAGTTGGATCCGTATATCAATCATATAGGTGATATTTGGCATGTCTCAGTAGAAAGTGTTGGGAACTGTATCAACTAAGTTTATAGGTGCAAGGAAGAAATAACTTGGAATAAATGAAACATATTTCATGCCAGTTATCTTCTTTTGGATCCATATGCCATATTGATTGGAAACTAATCGTGATCAAGGTGAATCAGTATGTCTTGGCTCTCTAAGTGACGAGCCTACTTTTGATTGGAGCAGTGATGCTCATCCATGTTTGCCAATGGAAAGGCTAGTAATTTATCGTTTAAATGTTGGAAGCTTTACCAAGGACAGATCAAGTGAGCTGCCTGAAAATATTGCTGGTATCTTTGCTTGTGTAACTGAAAAAATACAACATCCTTGAGGTAAGTGCAATGTTATTAGAACCTATTTTTCCCGTAGATGAGAAAAGAGGTCCTTATTAGAACCTATTTTCCCGTTGATGAGAAAAGAGGTCCTTACTTTCCATATTATTTCTTTTCACCAATGAACTCATGGCTGCACACGTGATGGCATGTCAACTGTATATTCCATAAAAAAATGGCCCCAACACTTCATGCACATGATATATAAGTTTTGTTGGAAGTTGTTTTCACCCATACTGGAGAGGGAGGAACAACTTGTCAGGCAATATTGTTTTGGGGAATTGATAATTCATACTATTATATCACCGAGGGGGGCATATGGCATCGGAAAATAATAACAGAATGAACTGCAATGATCCCATTGTTCAGCAGTTGATCTTGGATATCTTTCGCTGTTGGTTGACCGAATTTCACCTCGATGGATTTTGCTTTATTAATTCTTCATACTTGCTTCGAGGTTCAAACAATGGTCATTTATCTTACTACTGTTAGTTGAAGCTATCACATTTGATCCATTACTTTCCGAAACAAAAATCATAGTAGATTGTTGGTCTCCAGTTGACATGTCACATGTAGATGTTCATTTCCACCATTGGAAAAGGTGGGCAGAATACAAGATTTTGTAGGTATGTAAGAACTTTTTGAGGGGTTAAGGACTTCTGAGTGATCTAGCCACTCAACTTCGTAGTAGTGGGGATCTCTTTTTTGATTCTAGGGGTCCAGCATTTTCTTTTAATTATTTTACAGTGAACTTTGGAAATCCCACTAGTTGATTTGGACAGCTTCAGTAGTAATGAACTGGCATCAGAGTTGAGTTGGAATTGTGATGAATGAGGCGCCACAGAAAAAAGTTAGTCCTTGAAGTACGACTTCAAAAAATACAGAATCTCTTGATTATCTTATTCGTTTCACTTGGTGTTCCAGTGCGTAACTTGAGGAATGAATGTGGGCTCTCTCTACTGGTGGTTTATTATCTTACGATGATAGATGATAGGAAGCCTATTGATTGGAAATGGTTTGAAAACAGTGGTTGTGAAACAAATCACACAATTCATTGCATTTCTAAGTTCTCTCAAAGAAGTGATCGTTTTTAGAAGATTACTTTTTAATAGTAGAAAACATTGATTGGCATGGGAGCAATTAGTCTGAACCAAAATGGGAGGATTCATCTTGCAATTCCGTGCTATGATATTGAGAGTAGAGATGAATGGCAAAATGTCAAGTTCTGACTAAGGAGAGCTGTTTATTTGTTTTAGCGCTAGTGATCTTCTTGGGAATATAATCTTACCTCAACCTCCAGAAGGATTTGCTTGGGTTTGTTTTTATTAATACTGCTTTCCCATATCTAGGCTTTTTTTCAATGGATTCAATGATGCACTATCAGCTTACGAGCTAAACCCTCGAAGTTGCACTTTATCTGAAGCTAGAAAGAGTGATCACTAGGTTAAAGAGAATTTAATGGAAATTATGTCTATTATTTGTAGTTTAAAGTGTATTTTTTTCTATTTTGCTTGTAAGAAGACTCAAGTTAATTTTTATCCAAAGTCCTGCAAATTAATAAACGTATGTACATGTATTTTAATCAATAGTTTGATTCTTGTTTGAATATCCATGTATTGTTCCTGGGAATAAGCTTTATGTTTTTGTCATCTTTCCGGCTTTATTGATAAGAGTCTGCATAAAATAGCTTGGTTAGGCTGTATTACTATCATTATGCCTGACATTAATATAATTAGCTCCGGTAGTCCTTTTGCTAGAGGGGTCAAATCTTTAGAAGTTTATGATTTTGTCTGATAGTTATTTGATCTCTCTTTGCAGGGATAAATACTTTCTCTCATGCCCCACCAAAAGAATGGTTTCAGACCAGTGCTGTGCTTCGTGTCAGTTTAGGAAATTTCTTGTTTTTTATATCATTTACTCTGATTATGATTGGTGTCAAAGACCAAAATGACAGACGGGATTCATGGCACCATGGTGGATGGATTGTCAAAATTGTTATCTGGGTAGTGATCATTGTTCTCATGTTTTTCCTTCCAAATGTGGTCATAAATATATATGGTGAGGTTCTACTAGTTTTCGGTAGCTTTCTTAAAGATATCATTAGATTTGGTTTTTTATTTATATACTTATATTCTATAGACATGCCATGTTCTTTTTCTTCATATCTATACGGCGTAATAATTCTGTGTCATTTCACTTTTATGTCAAACTACTCCATACTGTTGTATAGATCATGCAAATTCATTGTTTATTTCTGTATTTTTCATGTTCCATATGAGGGGCACATCTTTTATAGCATTGTTGATGGACAACTTGTAATTTAAGTATTAATAGTTCACCTAAATTTTAGTCTTTTCAATTTGGCTGGTCCTGTTTCAAAGTTGACCCCTTTTCGTCCTTAAAGTCATAACATACTCTATAGTTGTTTCAATTTGGTACTGTTGTTCCGGAGCAATTATTTATAGACTGAATTGAAGCAAAGATCTCCTTTGGGTTAGAATTTCATGTGTTTCCTGCATATTTTTAACTTTTGTCCCTCTTAGGGAAAATCCTTTTCGTTATCTGAAATATTTGGATTTAGTAGGATTAGATGTTCTTATGTACCTAACTGTTTACTTATATTGATTTATACCGGTTCTTTATTGCCGAACACTTAAAAAATCAAAGTTAGGTGAAAATGTTCAACGGTTCGATGTTCAGTACTATGCTGAATATTTAATTATGATGATAAGTTTCATTACTTATCAAAAAAGGCTTGGTCACATGTATGTATAAAAAAGCTGTGTATTGTTTCAAAAGGAAAAAAAAAAAAAAAAGTTAGACAACATAGAAATTGTACATTGATGCAGATAGGTATATACTCTTGTAGACCTGATCTAGAATCTTATAGACCTGATCTAGAAACCATGTGAAGATGGATAAGAATCAATTGCTGTCGTGCAGACTGTTGTATTTGTGATGAAAGCCACCATGCTAGGTTGGAAGATAAGGTGTGGGTGATGTATGATGCACTGTACCTTCTGTCGGTTTTACATTGATTTTGGTTGTTTCATAGTCATGAGAACTTCTCACCTACACACTAGATCAGTTAAATGAGTTTTCTGTTTTTTTACTTTAGCGGTATTTCAACATTTGTATTTTCTTCCCTGTAGCAAATCCCTTCTTCAGACTTGTTTAAACTGCAAGATCAGATTATAAAAATTCAGATTCATTTTTTGCTGAATTTATCTTGAGAAAACTTAATTATTTATATTCACAAAGTTAAGTTTTAAATTCATAGTGCTTCTGTAAGAGATGGTTAAATCTCCTACATATTGACAAAAAAAAGATGTCTTTTTTATGAGACTTGGAACTATAAGGAACATATACTTTGAAGGGTATTTAATTGAGAGAATGGTCCTGATAAGAGTTGAGGAAAATGCGTTCATGTCGGTGACCCTTAGTACTTGGAATAAAGGCTTTGATTTTATTGTAGCATGCATCAAAACATTAGATTTGTAAGTCTTTCATACATGCAATCTCAAACTTTTGGTATACTGTGAACCCCAGTTTCCATAATTCTGAACATGTTCCCAAATTTTTGAAGTACAATAGAGCCATGCATGCTATTACATTGATCTACTGAAAAATAAGCAGGCTATAGTATTTAATTTCCCCAAAGAAAACTTAAAAAGTATACAACATATTTTAACATCTCAAGAGGTAATCAGGCCCTTCAGCTGTTTGGTAGCAATGGGCAGTCATGGAGATGCAATCCAGTTGCTCCCACAGTTTGTTCAACTCTTACAAGAACACTATGCTGGTAACTAGGAAAAGCTTTAGTCCTCAGTCAGAATAGCTAAAAGTAATTTTTATGAGTTTGCAATGAATCTTCATTATGTTACTTCGTGCCATTTCTTTCCGAGTTCCATTTTTGAATTCAACAACAATTAGTCATCAATAACAACGAAATGTTAGATATACATATATCAGTTACATTAGAAATGTTTGCATCCCTCTTGAACTACTTTTATTTTCCTTCTGACAGCAGGGTTGGGGCGGTGTTGGTTGATATCTGATGCTAACTGTTTTCATCTAACCCTTTTCCTCCTCATAATGCAGAAACACTGTCAAAATTCGGGGCTGGTTTCTTCTTACTGGTACAAGTACTCTTATTACTGGACTTCACGCACACATGGAACGATTCATGGATCGAGAAAGATGAGCAGAAATGGTTGGTGAAGCTGTTCGATTTAAATTTCTACACCTCTTTGAACGGAAGGTCATTTGCTTGTGTTTCTTAATATTTTGATTGATATTGCAGGTATATTGCTTTACTGGTGGTATCAATAACATGTTATCTCGCAGCGTTCGTATTCTCAGGAGTGCTTTTTATATGGTTCAATCCCTCAGGCCTTGATTGTGGCCTCAACGTTTTCTTCATTGTCATGACTATGATTCTTGCTTTTGCATTTGCAGTTATTGCACTGCATCCTCTGGTGAGTGATTTTTTTTAAAAAACTGTTCTCTGCTATCACTGTAGTTTAAATAGTTTATACATAAAACTTCCCTTATCTTCATAACTCAGCTGCCCATCGTAGCTGCTGGTCCTAGCATATGAACCTTTGAAATCACATTGGGATGAGGGGGGAGACGAGGGGGAGAGGCGGAGGCAGAGATACTAGTCTACATCACCTACAAAAGAACCAACCCCCCAATGCCATGCCCCATGTTGCAAAAAAGGACCCTTATGACAGACAATATGCTACTACTTTTGCAAATTGCTTAAATGTCCTGATCCAAAAAGAATTGCTGATGGCTGAGAACATTAATGATAATCTACATATGGATAACTATGTTTTGCAGATTTAATTTTTTGTTTTCCACCATTTAAACTAGTAAACTCTTAAATATTAATATAGATATAATAGTATAGCGCCATGACCAAGGTATATGCATTTGAATGTTTGTCACGTTTGTCTTAGAATAAGTGTTCCATAAAGGTGATATGCTCTCAAAACTCTGGGAGCGATGTATTGACCTAATATAGTTTTTTATTTTGTTTTCCTTGGTCATATCAATCAACAGACTATGGACGTAATAATTCGACTATTTTTTAATAGTCAGTCATACATAATTGTATATTTAGGTCACAAGCATGGCTATATATATAGACTTCCGAGGAAGTCTATATTAAAGGTAACAGTGCAGTGAATCTTTTTAGGGGTATTTACAGATCTGTCCCTTAAATCTTTATAAATTATAATTTAGTTCCCCAAATATTCATATTTAGGATTTAGTTCTCCAAATCATTTAAGCTACAATTTAGTCCCCCAGTTTATATTTTGGCCCGATTTTCCTGTTTTACCCCTGATTTTCTTCACTTAATTCCTCTTTCCCTCTTCCCCCTCTCTTCTTAGTTCTTATTGGGCTCCCCCTTGTTCTTCTCTTCTCTCTCTATTCATTTATTGGGTTCTCTCTCTGTATTGAAACCAAATATATTATTCTCTATTAAATGTATTAAACCTTTAAGTGTCAATATAAATTCATTTATTGGATTCTCCCTCTCTATATTTGATAAATTTATTTCTAGGTTTAATACATTTAGTAGAGAATAATACATTTAGTCTCAATATAGAGAGGGAGAACAAATAAGTGAATAGAGAGAAAGAGAAGAACAAGGGGGGAAGCCAATAAGAACTAAGAAGAGAGGGGGAAGAGGGAAAGAGGAATTAAGTGAAGAAAATCAAGGGTAAAACGGAAAAATCGGGCCAAAATATAAACTAGGGGGCTAAATTGTAGTAACTTAAATGATTTGGGGACTAAATCCTAAATATGAAGATTTGGGAAACTAAATTATAATTTATAAAGATTTAAGGACAGATCTGTAAATACCCCATCTTTTTATTATATGCTGGTAGGGTTAGATATTTGTTCATGTTTATATATTCCTATTATTGATGCATAATCTTGCAATACTCACTGATCCAACCAAAGCATTTTAGTATATGCTTTGGTAGGATTTATGCAGCCCACCAAAATATTTGCAATAAAAGGCTACTTCTGTGGTTGTCTCTGCAACACTATGTATAATTAATCTAACAAACTAATTGTTAGCAAAATTGAGCTTTTCTGAGAAAATTGGGCGGCAGAATGGGTGGGCGTCTTCTTAGCTGAAAGTGAAAGGTGTCATGTGAATTCTTAATTTCTTGTAAAGAAACTGGGAAAGCTTTTATATGAAATGAATTTACACGTGTGAATAATTTGATATGAACAGGTGAGCGGCAGTCTCCTGCCTGCTTCTGTGATCTCTTTGTACTGTGCATATCTCTGCTACAGTGCCCTCTCAAGCGAGCCTAGAGACTATGCATGCAATGGTCTTCATAAACATTCCAAACAAGTTTCTACTGGGGCACTCATTATTGGGATGCTCACAACCGTTCTCTCTGTTGTGTACTCCGCAGTTCGAGCTGGATCTTCCACGACTTTCCTCTCTCCTCCATCCTCTCCAAAGTCAGGTAATATCTTAATTAACTCTTTCCATCCAACCAATTAAAGATTATTTTTTTTTCCCCTATATAATTATTTCGACATCCATTCGCTAGAAAAATCCAGAAATTCCTCAGGTTCTTGGGAAATGTTAAAATGGATCCTGTTATAGTAACATATTGCATTCTTTTCCTTTGAACCTTAATCGTGTGTATAAATCCAGCCGTAGGGTGTCACATTAAATGGTCATTTATGCTAATCAGTGAAATAGAACTAGAAGTAAAGTTTGTTCAGTTGGGTTGTTTTTATAAGAAACTGTTCATTTCCAGGGTTGCATGCATATCTCTTTTCAATTACGAGTTTTTTAATGTAACTTTTTCAATTACCAAGAGTTCATAGGTGTAAAATTGGGAGTTTAGCTATGGGCATATAAACCTGGCCACTCAAATTAGAAATAAGGGTCAGGTCTCAGGTGATACCCTACATGATTTTTCTCGGAACCAAAAATTTTTAAGAGTTCCATGGACTTCTAACATAAAAATCAAGTGAGATTATTTATATATAAGCTCTTCAGTGACTGATTACCAATGGATAGGTTCAAGTCAAAGACTTTGCTAATTCTAGTTCAGAGTGTTTTTTTGATGTTGAATGCAAATCCTATGTTTATCCAACTTAATCTCTTCTAACTGAAACGTGGAAATCTTAAATCTTTGTGTGAGTTGTGCATTACAGTGAGCACTGAATGCAACCACTTAGCAGATACAAATTTATCTGTTCTCAATTATGTTGCAGGTTCAGGAAAGCCGCTGCTCGAAGGTGAACTGGAATCAGGAAAAGCAGAGAAGAACGAAAGCGAAGCGAGGCCAGTTAGCTACTCTTACGCTTTCTTCCATCTTATATTTGCGCTGGCAAGCATGTACTCTGCCATGCTTCTCACCGGGTGGACTAGCTCTTCTCCTGATAGATCAGAGCTAATTGATGTTGGCTGGACTTCAACCTGGGTGCGGATTTGCACAGAGTGGGCTACCGCGGCTCTGTATATCTGGACCCTCGTGGCTCCCCTCATATTACCTGATCGTGAATTTTCTTGAGACTTCAGGGTCTGTCTCTCTCTGCGTACGCTCCTACCGCCGTATGTATTTATTGGCTGTGTATGTATAAATGGTCATCTGACCTGTCTAAAGTGGCATCCCAACTATAAACGAAGATGTTATAATGGTTCAGTAGCTACTAAGGTATGAAGATGAAATACACAAAAGTATAAAGGAGTCATATAATGTATTTATACAAGTTCTCTCTGTATCTGTGTCTTATGGGTGTTACTTCTATTAAGGTTCGACGTATGATGGGTGGACTTGGTAAAATTCAGGTTACTTCAATTGTATGTTTGAATATGTGGGCACTGTGATCAGTAACCATTTTCCAAGTAAAGGGACAGTATGAAGAAACACCTGGGGATGAAATTTGCTAAGATCGAAGTTAATTGGATACCTGAGTAAATCTTCTACTTTGTGAAGTTGAACTCTGTATAAGACTCAGATCAGATCTGACAAAACTAACTAAATAGGTCCGAAATACCTGATAATTGTCTTGGATTTACAACGAAATACTCACCCCTTTTCATGAACCAGAGAAAAATATGTAGAAAGCCTTGGCTCTTAATATTTACGTTTGAAATAAGCTCAATAAAAAAAATATATTCCTCTATCCTTCGGTACAAGAGGTTTAGGCTTTCTAATGAAAAGTATGAACTTATTTATCCATAAATATATAGCCATAACAATATCATAATGTTGGATTTTGATTGGAAAATTACTGGTAAAAATATTTAAAGAGAAACTTTATAAAATTGTTTAAAATAAAAAAAAGAAATAAGAAAATTGAAAACAAACGGCAGGAGAAGACCAAGGGGCCTAGAAATACCAGACAAAACCCACCCAATTTTATCATTTGTCCATATTAGTCAACCAAAACAAAAACCTCATCTGACAACTTAGGTGATGAGTGCGGTAGAGCCCAATTTGACCACAGCCCAAAGCCCAACCACCATGACTCCTTCCTCCTCCTCCCCCTCCAATGGAGCCAATTCCAGGCCCAAGAACCACCACCACCGCCTCCCCTCCTCATCGTGGTCCTCGTGCTGCAACCACTCCTCGCCCGCGGCGATTCTCGACCTCCTCATACTCATCCTCGTCCTCTTCTCCTGCACCTTCCTCGTCGCCTCCTCCCTCTCCCACCTCCTCCGCTCCCTTTCCCATGCCCTAACCCTAACCCCCCTCCCCCGATTCCCCGCCTCCTACATCCTCTCCCTCCTCCTCCTCCTCCTCCTCCTCCTCCCCCTCCTCCTCGCCAAGACCTCCCGCATCTGCTCCCGCAAGTGTCCCAACCCTAGGTGCAAGGGATTGAAGAAGGCGGTGGAGTTCGATGTCCAGATTCAGACGGAGGACTGCATTAGGGAGAGGAGCAAGGAGTGGAAGGAGATCGATGATCTCCCGTGGAAGGGCGGCAAGCAGGGGAGGAGCCCGGAGTATGAGGTGCTGAGGAACGAGCTGAGGAAGATTGCGCCGATCAATGGGCGGGCCGTGCTGCTGTTCCGTGCCCGGTGCGGGTGCCCCGTGGCCAAGCTCGAGGCATGGGGGCCTAAGAAAGGGCGAATGCGCCGCAAGAGGTATTAAAAAAAGATATTTCATTTTGTGTCTATTTAATTGATTAATATCGTGTTATTGATCAGTTTGGTTTGGTTATGAATTAATTTTTGAATTGAACACTATGATTATGAGCTAATCTAGTTAAGAATTTCGTATAGATATATTTTTTCTGTTTGGATTCAGTATAATGCAATTCTAGACATACTATTGCCTGAAATAATAAGCTTGTGCATTGTAAATGCAACAACAAACTTTAAAAAAAAAAAAAAAAATGAACCCTCATATCATTGATCTGAAAATATTTGTAATTCTTGTAAAGTTTTCTGTTTTTCAATCTGTTAGTTAAGTGGAAGAAGAGCTTTTGGGTGATTGATTATTATGCTGGAATTCTCCTAAAATAAAAATTAAAGATCATTATGCTGGAATACAAAACTGTTGGTAGCTGCAACTTGGAATCTTGGTAGATTTGGAATCTCTCTCCTTCAACCTCCCTCGCCCTCACTCTCTCTTATGTCACCATTGATTTAGGTAGTGGCTCACTCTTGCTTCAATTCATCTTCGTTGAATGGAAGAGTGTACTTAAGAGTTGAAACACAAGATTAGATGGTTTTAAAAGGTTCTCTAGGGCATAATGCTTTACACAAGAAATATTTTAACTTATGCCCATCCCATTCACAGTCTTTTATGTATTGCAACTTTGTTTCCTTCTATATACATGTACACCTTATATCCTTTTGTCTTTGACATGAGATGTAGAGTTTCAAATTAAAATATCTTTATAAACTAAATACCGATGTATCACACTTCAAATGCTCATTATCTTGATTTAAGGTGGTCCTTGATACATTTATTTTTTATTTTTGAATATTGGTTTATTTCAGTGATAGGTTATTTTAGGGGCTATTTTACCCTTTGTATTTGTTTATTTCGAATCAAACCCTTTATCATGCGGTTGTAGTTGCATATGTGTTGTGTCACATTGCATTGTATCTCCAAGACCACTTAAAATGTACTTTTGCCTTCCTGCTGATGTATAAGCTGATTAAATTGAGAATCTTGTATTGTGTAATTATATCTCATAGCTATAAGACATTGTAAGTAGTACAAAAATATTAGATCCGTAAGAAAATATCAAAACTAGCCTCGCCAGGCATAACTATCTACTAGCCTCGCCAAATAGGACCGGTCATCACTTAGCTTTGCCAGAATGCAAGCGAGCTTAGCTTCGCCAGACACTTAAATGAGTTAGTCACACCAAACAAAGACAATCAATGCATAGTTGCACCAGACGAGAGTTTTAATCCTTACTTCGTGTTAATTTACCACATGAGTGGTTACAAGTTGGTTTTTCAATGTTATCCATTCACAGGAAGTAGTTTCAACCACCTAGGCTGTATAAGTATGGGCATGTTGAAGCAGAGAGATGCACGGATAGAGAGGAAGAGCAGAAGTATACAAAAAAGCAAAATACTTTCTTCCTTGAATCTCCTCAAATGCTTCATGACCAAAAATTTACCGAATCATCAACGAAGTATAGTAATCGCTCTGTTATAACTTTATTGCCATGCTTCCCTTGATCAAAAGCATGTAACACTCTGATTAAAAAGAGGATATATTCTCCCTTTTTGTAATTATTTGTCAATTAATACAAGAGTTTCAAGTTATTCCTTTATCATTCAAGTTTCCTTTCATCAACCAAAAAACAGACATATTCAACATTGACTCATTACTAAGTACAAAATTTGTAGTGTTATTCTATCATCGTATTTGATAGATCTATTTTGTGACCTAGTCTTTCTTAGACGATATGATAGATGTGTCTATCTTGTAAATCTTTTAAGCCATTCGTTTGGTATTTTTGGTACTATGACTCCATTTTGCTGCAAAAGGTTTGACTTGATTAGGAAATGCATTTGTTCTAGATGGATGGTGCCTTAATAAGGCACACGTTAGTTCCATAGAGCAAAGTACCATGTGAAGTGATAAAGATTTGAAATGCTACATGTGGTTAACGAATGACAAGACAAGTATAGATAAAGCAAATAGAAAGTGCTGCATAAGGAATGACCACATGGAATAAGTAGAGAATAAATTATGAAATTTAAAAGTGGAAACTATGAAAATATAGAGCATTGTGGACATCCCTTCGGGCTTTTTGGATACTTAGTGTGATGTGCACATGGTTGGGTATGTAAAACTAAAAGGTAATTTGAAGATGAGTTTGAAGAAAGGGAGAGGAATAAAAATTCTGTTAAACAGTTGAGGCAATTGTTCGAAAGGTGGAAACAATTAATACAGTGGTGCTATGAAGAGTTCTCTAACAAGCTAAATAGAAGTATTGTCCGTAACTCTGTATAGAGTCTTAGAGGCCATTCCAGAGAGTTAGTCAAAGAAATCCTCTTGTACAATGGCAAGTAACATTTATCCTATACATCAGTTACATATAACGGAAGTCTGAATTCTATTATTTTCAACTAAATTAGTTCCAAAATATTTGAACTTTCACTACATTTAGTGAAGGAAGCTGCAAGATGGGCATTGAGGACATGGAAGATAATATGAACTACTAGTTGGGAGTAACTATATGATCCCTAATGCAAATGAGTATAGGAAACATAAGAGGAACCACAATATTTTGGATGTTTTTGAAGTCTTGTATTATGTCATTGCACCTCATAACGAAAGTGATAAAGTCAAACAGTCCAATATCATAGAACTTTTTGAGTAATGTTTTGTCAGAATGAATATGAATAAATGTGATCCTATAATCAAGAGAGCAAAATAGATATTATGAATTTGAAGCGCAGGGAATCAGATGAAACAATGTTAAAAAGAATTTGGGTTAGTGTGGGAAGAGCTACAGAGCTTAGTTCAGGTTAAAATTTTGGTTTTTGGCTATGATATGTAGATGCTGGCAGTGTCCGTGCTTGGACATGGTGTTGGACAAGGCAAACCTTCAATTTCTAGACACAAGGACATATCTATATATGTTTATTTCCTTGTATCATATCTATATTTAACCCACAAAAATACTTATTGGATTGTATACACATGTAGGAAAGGCTAAATAGTAAAATAAACTCAATGAAGTTAGTTTCTATTAAAGGGTTGATGTAACGTATTTCATTATTTACATATTGTTGAGATGTATAAAGGGTTAACCATTTGTAAGTGTCGGACATGAAGGAACACGAGTGCCATGTACGGCACAGCTGGACACACCATTTTTTGGTTGGGGAAGAAGTTCTACATATCCTAGGTTTATGGTGATGTTAAAATATTGTCGGCTTAGGATTATCTTATCGTCCCATTGTTTCTTTTTTGCCACTGAACAACAAACAACAAAATTATAAATATTTGCATTAGAGAACAAAATCAGCCATGCAGTCAGTGACTCATTCTTTTCCTCATTAATGAATATTGTGTTTCTTTGAGGTTGCCTTTAAAAACCTCGAGACCTTCATGGAAATGAAATATTTTCAGCAATGCTAATTGGAGAAATTAGAATATGTTCATTCTTCAAATTGGTGCCAAGAAATACCTAAGCTTTTACTCTCACTGCTAAGGATCAATTATGAGATTAAGGATATCATTGATATGCTTTAGAATCAAAGCAGGCTGGTCAAGTGGAGAAGTGCCCTGGAGCATTATGTGATCTGGGAATACTCATGAATTTGAAGGGAGAGACCAAAAGAGACGGATATGTGACCATCCTGTGTGAGCCAAAGTTGAGCAGCTGTGAAGCAACACGTTGAAAAAATTAATGTAGCTGTAATGAGCATGTTGAGATGAAAAGGTGGAAATTTACAAAGCACATTATAAGATTTGAATGCATCTTTAAAAATACAATTAGCAGCGGTAGATGATATCAGTAGAGAGAACTGTTTGTGAGGCTTGGTACTCTGTACATGCAACAAGGACTGATGGCTGTTCTAGTTGAGAGGAGCAGTCAAATGAGAGTTGATAGACCGACAAGAACAGGGACTAAGGTGAGACCTGAACACATGGTTGGGCAGTGAAAATGGATTTTACAGTTGTTGCTTCAGCAAATGAGATGGGCCTTGAATGAGCAGAATAGAGAAAGGATAAATGCATCCAAAGAAATGGGGTAAATGCTTTATTGTTGTTTTTGCTGTTTTATAGGACTATTGGAGTAGGCTACTCAAGTTAATGTTGTGACATTTGTTAAGTTTTTTTTTTTTTTTCATTTTTAAAAAAATTTAGAGAGGGGCAGATCTCTAGGGTTCTTTATGATGAAAACATTTAATATATCCTTCGGGTTGACATGGAACCTTACCCTTTAAATGGTAAAGTCGAACTCAATAAATCCAAAACATTTAGTTTTCTATTTCTTATAGATCTTGAAGTGAACTATGTCTTTGGACAATGGAATAATGGCAATAGCCTGAATAATGGGCACATTCCTTTGCTCTATGGACCAGTACTAGAACGGTCATCAATAGAAATTGTGTTGTTTTATGATTTCGTTTGTTCCTGAAGTATTTTTTTTTAAAATCTATTACTAGCTACTCCTGGAGGTCTCATGTGCTGCTTCTGTTAATGTGCTGAACAACTAATTTCGCTACACCGTAAATAAAGGACCTCGTCGTCTTGCTTCAGTTAATATGCGTGATTGATGGTCACATGTGCTGCTTGCGTGATTGATGAAGGTTACATGTGCTGCTTCTGTTAACACAGCAAACAGCTAATTTTGGAATTTCAAAAATAAATGCCTCATCATGTTACTTCAATTAATATGTGAATGTGATTGATGGGCAATCAGTTTTTTTTTTTTTTGTTTGAGTGATTTATTGAAACTTTCCGTGAAATTGGTTGGAGCACTGGGAGTAGAGAGATGTACATCCAACAAATGGAGGATTCATCTTCCTATCATGTGCTCACGTAATACCATAGAAAAGTTTTACCTTTCTAGTTCGTCTCATTCTTCTGCTCATTTTGGTTTTCTGCCCATTTTGGTTTTCCTATGAAGCTAGTGAAGTGTTGAGTTTATTGAGCATCTCTAGTGGAATAAGCTCATTTTTGTTTTCCTATGAAGCTAGTGAAGTGTTGAATTTGCTGAGCATCTCTAGTTGAACGAGGAACCGTGTTTTTGTTATATAGGACACAACATATTAATTTTTCAATGATCATTCCTAATTTATAGGTACCATCTTGCCCTTTGTCTAAGATTCTTTCCAAGAAGTCCGCTCCCGCCTCCCCCCCACCCCGCCAAAAAAAAAGAAAACCCACCCCCCCTCTTGTAGTCATCAACAACAATAACAACTAAGCCTTTTATCCTAATTCCCAAGTATTTGGGGTAGGCTACATGAACCAAAAAAGAATCACGCTGGATCGATCACTTTGATAGTACTTCTCCATTCATTTCTATCAAGTAATATCTCCTCATTTAAACCTCTAGAATCAATATCTTTTCGTATCACCTCCATCCATATTTTTTTCGGTCTTCCCTTCGTTCTTTTAACTTATCATACATTGATAAACTTCCATCGTCGAACTGGTGCATTTGTAGATCTACGTTGCACATGACCAAACCATCGTAAGCGATTTTCTCGCATGTTCTCATCGAAGGGAGTTACACCTATTTTAGCACGAATATCTTCATTTCTCACTTTATCTCTCCTAGTATTGCCACATATCTAGCGGAGCATGCGCATCTCTATTACACTTATTTTTTGTGAATGACATTTTTTTATAGCCCAACATTCCGTGCCATATAATAAAACTGGCTTAATAGCAGTTCTATAAAATTTTTCTTTCAGTTTTAACGGAATGTTATGGTCACATAAAATTTTCGTTGCACTCCATTTCAAGCAGCCAGTTTGTATGCTATGGTTAACATCATTATCGATCTCTCTATCATTTTGAATAATAGAATCCAAATATCTAAATTGACTGCTCATTTGTATCTCTTGCACATTCAGTATTACAGTATTATAGTTTTTGGTCCATCGTTTACTAAATTTACACTCCATATACTTTGTTTTAGACTTACTCAATCTAAAACATTTAGATTCTAATGTGTGCCTTCATAACTCTAACTTGACATTCACCCCTGCTTTTGTCTCACCAACTAAGACAATATTATCAGCAAATAGCCCTCCTATAGTCATCCTTCTTTAGAAAATTACAACATAGAAGGACCCTGTCAACAGATGACTTGTCACTTTTTGATTCCCTACTCAAAGGGTATAACCTTTTGGATTTGGCTTGTTTAATTGGGCATTAATGTGTAATTTGATGGCCCTTCTTTGGTGTCCCTTGTTTTGGTAATCTTTAGTAATTTTATGTGGAAAAATTTTGGTGTTTGGAGCAGTGTGATGCAAGGTTTTAAATATTAGCTATAACGGATATATTGTTAAGAAAAATTCCATAACGGATATCGTCTCGGAAAGGTATCGAAGATATTTAGCAATGTTTAAAATAACGATAACGTTAACGTAACGTTTTTTTTTTGTTAGGTTATGTAGCAAATAACGTAACGCTTAACGTAGGTTACGCAATTTTCTATTATTTAATTAAAATAAATATTAAATTGCATTTAATAATTTTCACAAATAAGTAAATAAATCTTAAAAATCATATAAAATACTGTAAAATCAATATAAAGGCATAGAAAAATTATAAAATTTCACAGCAAACATTACAATAATTTTTTAAGTTATACAAAACACAATATTGTTTTCCCTCCATCTAATCTATAATAACAAGATCATCCTCCTGTAGAATATAGTTTGCATCTTCCGGATCGATATCATCTCCCGTCTCATCAAAAGTATCATCAGTTGCTTTTCCTTTATCTGAAGAAGATGCTACACAAGAAATATACAAATTAAGATATTATTAGATACTCAAATCACGATAGTATTCATTTAAGAATATTATATTGTTAAAATTGGATAACTTACAAGTATCAACCCTTCGTTTCTTTGCTGGGGTTTCAGTTTCATCTTGCTTGTCTCCCTTATCTAAAATGGATGAAAAAATATTTTGATTGCTATTAATTGCAGTGACTTCTAAGAAATCATTCGTTCTTGGAACTGAATCGTCATCAGTAGGCTCATCTAGCAATCCAAGATCTTCTGGGAGATAAGGCTGTTCACTCTCAACTAGCCATTCATCTTCTGGTGTCGCCTCATCAATCAAAATTGGATCCAAATTTATTCTCTTCCTTCGAATATTTCTCTCTCTGAGCTTAATATTGTACATGACGTACACCAGAGAATGCAGGCGTTCTTGCTCCAAGCGACATCTTTTTTTTGAATGCACCTTAAACGAAGTTGTAAATTGTTATATGAGGATAATGATAAATAAAGTACTTGAAAATAATATATTAAGTTTTTAAATGCATACTTGTTCAAAAGTGCTCCAATTGCGTTCACATCCAGAAGCACTAGTCGTAAGTGAGAGGATTCGAATTGCAAATTTCTGGAGTGTGGGAACATCCTCTCCAAATCTTTCCCACCAGGCAGCTAAAATAGATAAATAATTTTGGTGTTAAAAAATTCCAAAATAAAACTTAATGATATATCTAGCAATAGAACCCTAGGAATGGAAACAATAAATTAAGATATACCAGGACTTCGAGCATTCATAGTCATTTGAGCTAGTGGGGATCCAAATTCTCCAAGCTTCTGTTTATACTGATCCAGCTCTACATCAGCTTGTGCATACTCATTGAGATCGGGGATCATTCGTTGCATGCATTCACGAAGGCCTCTTCTAACCTCAAGAACATTAGAAAATGTATCACTGTAGAAGCATTTAGGATTTAGAAAGTAAGCTGCTGCGTGGAGGGGCCTATGCAACATGCCTGTCCACCTTTTATCAATCAAATTCCAGTATGGCATGTATTTCCTCTTACTGCCCCCACAGACATCGGCAATTTTTTCTTTACAACTGTCAAGCATCTCATATAAAAAAGGCATGGAAGGCCTCACATCTGAATCAACCTCTCGCAGCACGTAGACCAGTGGCAGTGTGGTACTAAAGCAAAAGAGAACTCGACCCCAGAAACTTCTGCTAGATAACACTGCCTTCTTTGCCTTCACTGCATTAGGTTTCTTCGCCCAAGCACTCTTGGTGAAATCATCAGAAGCAAACATCTTTCTCAATGGCTGCCTTAATTTATAGAGCCTTTGTAAAGTCAAAAATGATGTAGCAAATCGAGTGATTGCCGGTCTGAGCAGTTCCTTTCCCTTCGTGTATGTCCGCATCAAACTCAAAATCCAGCCATGATTATATATGAATTGGATGATCCCCTTTGCTGTTTCAAGAGTTTCCTTATGGATCTTCATCTTGCCTATATCCTCCAGCATCAGATCAATACAATGAGCTGCACAAGGAGTCCAGTAAAGACGTTTTCGTGAATCCATAAGTTTTGTGCCCGCATTGACATACGAAGCATGATTGTCTGTAATCACTTGGACAACATTATTCTCTCCAATCTCCTCAACTATCTTATCAAGACAGTCCCATAAGTAATCTCCTGTCTTGAACTGAGCAGATGCATCAATAGACTTGTAAAAAAAAGTCCCCTCTGGTGAATTCACAAGAAAGTTTATTAAACTTCTGCTCTTCCTGTCAGTCCACCCATCTGACATCACTGTACAACCATACTTCTCCCAAGCCGCCATGTGCTTCTCCTTAATCTTGTCAATATCTTCAATCTCAGCCTTAAGAACCCGTGTCCTTATCTCGTACGGAGATGGTTGTTTCAAACCAAATCCGAAATTCCCAACTGCTTCGATCATCTCCTTCCAATAAGGACTACTTAAGATATTGAATGGCAGTCCATTTGCATAGATACATCTGCCTATTTTTCTAATACAGTCTTCTCTTGCCTCCTTCTTTAAAGCTGTCTCCAACGTGGATTGTCGGGCTTCAAGATTAATAAATTTATTCATTGCTCCTAAAGTTCGAGGTTGAGTATTGCTACCGGCGGCGCTTTCAAGCTCTTCGCTCATCAATTCAGTGTCTGGTTCCCCCATTCTACCAATTTCACGGCTTAGAGATGCTTTTTTCTTTTTTTCCACTTCTGTAGACTTTAAAATATCTTTACATGTTTTCTTTACATCTGGCGGGACTCGTTCACACATTTTCACCCCATGTCTTGAACCGGCCAAATGGTGTTTAAGCCGGGTGATTCCAGCAGTAATGTGGTGATTACAAAATTTGCAGTAAAAATAATTTGGAGGTTCCCCTTCCTTGTGAATCCCCCATTCTCTGGCTGGATTCAAATTTTTTGACATTATTCAATCTACACAAATATACCAATAATTCAAATATTAAATTATTTTAGAATCAACAATAAATTCAATAATTAAATTATTCTTCTAAATCTATTTTCTTTACAACCACTTTAGTCCATTTTTCACATAATCCATTTTCTACAACAATTAATTCAGTGCAACCTATACAATTACTTCTACAAGACTACAACAATTACTTCTACAACATATATTTATACAATTCATATTTTCAGGTCCATTTTATATTAAATCCATTTTCTTTATACAACAAATCCATGCAATGTGCACAATGTACTGCACATAATCCATGCACTGCACATAATCCATTTTAAGACAATTCAGTCCATTAACAATCAACACTGCACAATTCAGTCCATTAACAATCCAATTATCCAACAATCAACACTGCACATAATTCACAAAAACCCAATGCAAAATTCCACAACCTTCTAGCATCATTCCAACACTCCGATGCAAAATTGCAAAATATCCAAGTTATTCAACAATGCAAATAATCAAGCAATGAATAATCCAATATTAAAGAATTAATTCAGTTAAGTATATTTAAAGAGTTTTAGGAAAATTAGGTTCTGGGAGAGAGGGGTTTACCTCTATTGAACCAGCAAAGAGGAACCGGAGGTTGAGGGAGAGAGAGGGGCCGCTTCAACGTCGATTGAGCTACTTGGAAGTGGAGAAGGAGCTGCCGGACACCTGCGGAAAAGAGGGGGCCGCCAGTCTTCGTCGGAGCTTCAGAGGTCCAGGAGCTTCAGAGCTCCAGAGGGGGAGAAAGAGAGAGATCGACCGAAGAAGCTTCAGCGTCGAGGGCGATGTATATCACCGGAGCAGGAACCGGAGGTTGAGGGAGAGACAGGGGCCGCTTCAATGTCAATCGAGCTACCTAGAGGTGGAGAAGGAGCTGCCGGACACCTGCGGGAAAGAGAGGGCCGCTACAGTCTTTGTCGGAGCTTCAGAGCTCCAGAGGGGGAGAAAGAGAGAGATCGACCGGAGAAGCTTCAGCATCGAGGGAGACGTATCACCGGAGCAGGAGCTGGATTCGAGAGTATCGTCGGCGTTTTGAAGAAGCACCGGCGGTGGAGAGGCGGATGGGAGGGGGATTTTCGCTCGGGTGTGAAATCGGTTGGGTGGGAAAGAGGGAACGATCGATTTAGGGTTAGGGATTTTATTTCGCTCGGTTATTTATAGGAATCGAAGTGGGGAAAAAACGTACGTTACGTTACGTTACAAAAAAACGTAACGTAACGTACGTTTTTTTGAAATAACTGTGCGCTCCGCAGCGGGGCGTTATTTCGCCCCGTTACGGAGCGAATTATCCTTGTTACGCTCCGTAACGCGTTATAACGCGTTACGGAGCGCGTTTTTTTCAACACTATTATTTAGTAAATATTGGATATAAGTGGCGGACTATATATCTACATTTTCTCCTATCCTAAAATAAATGTGAATAATGTAATACATAAAATAACAACTAAGTTTTTTATCCCAAGTACTTGGGTTAGGCTACATGAACTAAAAGAGAATCCCTTTGAATTGCTTACATAGATGATTCTTTTCCACTCATTCATATCAAGCAATATGTTTTCATTTAAACATTTAGCACCCATTTCTTTTTCCTATTACCTTCATTCATGTTTCTTTCGGCCGTCCCTTCGTTCTTTTAACTTGTCCTATATTTAATAAGTTTCACTGTCGAATTAGTGCACTTATAGATCTATCTTACACATAACCAAACTATCATAGGCAATTTCACATCTTTTCTTCTATGAGGGCTACATTTACCTTAGTAAGAATAATGTAATGTATGCATACATCATATAAAGACTCAAATTCAAAAGGGAGTACATGTATACATCATATAAAACCATCATAGAAAGAAAAGAAGTCCTAAAGCTATCATGCTAAGCATTACACATCATCCCCTTTTACAATGAGACTTTCTACCCCTTGTATAGACCTAAGAGACAGAATTTCCTGACTTAAATTGACAAAATGACTCCTAACAGATACAAATTTAGCTGTCAAATCTTCTCAGGATTGGTCTCTAAATAGCTGCTTCGTGATTGTCAGCCACCACTGCATTGTGATGGACTCCAATTGCAAAAAGACTTGGACTTCTGGCTCTGACTTAGTTAGAGATTTTGACTTGGTTTTGCCTGACTGCTACATAGCAGTATTGACCACTACATAGCGGTCAAACTAATATATTTTGACCTGTCAATAGTTTTTTTCTAGTAGATGTTGCTATAGTCTGAACCTCCTTTGGCTATTTGGATTCTCCCGTGGGTTTCACTCTTCATTATATTGGAATTTTGGTGCTAAAATCTTCACAAATTGCTTCTTTTCATTCTTTTCGTTGAAAATCCTGATTTGCTGCAAAAATATACCAAGTAGCAATTAATTTATAAACAAAATAAGTTAATTTGGGTTTAAAATATGCAATTATTTATACTCATCATCTTGTCAGGTGTAACCGATTATTACCTTTGAATGCACTTGATTCTTTTTTCTTTGCTAATTAGGTTACGCAGGCGTCTTAGAGAGCACCCTCATAACGACATGGACATGTGTTGGCCCCCTTCACCATACTCTAGCCAATTATTAGGGGGAAATCCCCTTGGGGATGAACGGCTGAAATCAAACTCAAGACCACTTACCTTGGAGAACAATCCATTTTCCATCACCTGTCTTGGGTTCATTTGATCAATTCACTCCCCTATATATATATATATATATATTTTTTTTTTTTTCCGTTATGTGTGTGCGCATGTATGTGTGCATGTTTTTCGTGCTTGACTGGTTCCCTTTGGCCTGAATTAATAATGATCAATCCACTCCCCCATTTTCATTCATTATTAGGGCTATGCGTGTGACTGTGTTTCGTCTCTGTGGCTTGTTAGGTCCTTTAGATCTCCTAAATCTGCCCAACTGATTTCTCTGCTCTGTATCGTATGATCAATTCACATTAGTTGTTTTAACTTCTGTGTCTGAGCTCTACCTTACTTTTGAATCTCGTGGTCATATATTTGAAACAGTACCACCTGACATTAACCTTATAAATGTCATACCGGGTTGAGCATTTATATTAAGACTAATTGCTCTTTCATTCTTGCATTAACTTGATATGCTCGTTCAGTGATAGAAGTCCCTATTCTCATAAAATTTTACCAAACTTACCTTACTATGATAACAACAACAACAACTAAGCCTTTTATTCCAAGTATTTGGGGGTAGGCTACATGAACCAAAAAAATAATCACGTCGGATTGATCACTTTGATATTCCTTCTCCATTCATTTCTATCAAGTAATATCTCCTTATTTAAACCTCTAGATTCCATATCTTTGCGTATCACATTCATCCATGTTTTCTTCGGTCTTCCCTTCGTTCTTTTAACTTGTCCTACACTGATAAACTCCCCTCTTTGAACTGGTGCATTTGTAGGCCTACGTTGCAAATGACCAAAGCATCGTAAGCGATTTTCTCGCATCTTCTCATCGATGGAAGTTACACCTATCTTAGCATGAATATCTTCATTTCTCACTTTATCTCTTTTAGTGTTGCCGCATATCCAACGGAGCATGCACATCTCTGCTACACTTATCTTCTGTGAATGACGTTTCTTTATAGCCCAACATTCCGTGCCATATAATAAAGTTGGCATAATAACAGTCCTATAAAATTTTCCTTTCAATTTTAACGGAATGTTACGGTCGCATAAAACTTTCATTGCCCTCATCCATTTCAACCAGCCAGCTTGTATTTTATGGTTAATATCATTATCGATCTCTCCATCATTCTGAATAATAAAACCCAAATATCTAAACTGACTGCTTATTTGTATCTCTTGCCTATTCAGTTTTACAGCATTATAGTTTATGGTCCGACGTTTACTAAATTTACATTCCATATACTCTGTTTTAGAGCTACTCAATCTAAAACCTCTAGATTTTAATGTATGCCTCCGTAACTCTAACTTGGCATTTACCTCTTCTCTTGTTTCATCAACTAAGACAATATTATCAGCAAATAGTATACACCAAGGTATCTCATTCTGAATGGTTTTAGTAAGCTCATCCATCACTATAGCAAATAAGAATGGGCTCAATGCGGATCCTTGATGTAATCCAATTGTGATAGAAAAATCACTTGTTAAACCACCACATGTTCTGACATTGGCCACTATTCCATCATACATGTCCTTAATAATGTCGATATACTTGATGGGAACTCTTTTCTTCATCAGTGTTCACCAAAATATCTCTCGTGGAACTTTATCATAGGTTTTCTCTAATTCAATAAATACCATATGCAAATCTCTATTTCTCTCTTGAAATCGCTCTATAAGTTGACGAAGTAAATGAATAGTTTCTGTCGTCGATCGCCCCGGCATAAATCCAAACTGGTTCTCCGATATTTTAACAGTTTGTCGCAATCTATGTTCAATTATTCTTTCCAAAGCTTCATAGTGTGACACATGCGTTTTATTCCCCGATAGTTAGAACAACTCTGAATGTCGTCCTTGTTCTTATATAGAGGTACTAAGGTACTCTTCCTCCATTCATTTGACATTTTCTTAGTTTGTCAAATTTTGTTAAAAAGATCTATTAGCCATCTCACACCAATCCCTCTTAAATATCTCCATACCTCTATAGGAATCTCATCTGGACCAATAGTTTTTCTTGATTTCATCATCTTCAAAGCCTCTTTTACTTCAGACTCTTTGATTTTGCGCATAAAACTACAATTCATATCCTCACATTGAATAGTAAGATCTCCCAAATCTTGAGTAAAACTACTATTATATAATCTATCAAAATAATTTTTCCATTTTTCTTTAAATCTTCGGCTCGAATTAGAACTATTTGATCCTCATTTTTAATACACTTTACAGTACATAAGTTTTTAGACTTTCTCTCTCTTATTCGAACAATTCTATATATATCCTTTTCTGCCTCTTTATTATCTAACTTCTCGTACACTTATTTATATAATTTAGTTTTTACATCCCGAACAGTTTTCTTAATCTCCTTCTTTACTAGTTTATACTTCTCAAAACTTATTCCATTATTATTATTATTATTATTATTCTTCAAATCTCTATAAAAATCTTGCTTGATCTTAATAGTATTTTTTACCTTTTCATTCCACCATGATGTATACTTACATGGTATAGCACCGCCCCTCGACTCACCGAATATATCTTTAGCTATCGTTTTAATGCAGCTAGCCATTTTATTCCATGTTACATTAGGATTATCATAGTCCCTCAAATCTGTTTCTTGTACTACTCTATCTACAAAAACTTTTTGATTACCTTACCACTTAATTTTAGGATCTAATTTACACTTAATTTTTCTAAGTTTCTGTCTAATCTGAATATCTAAAACTAAGAGTTTATGTTGGGTAACTTACCTTACTACGATATGGGAATGTAATTTCAGTTGTCTCCAATGTGATTAGATTCCGTGTCTAACATCTTATCGTCATATTTATACTTCACGTTTGGTATTTCAACTAGTTTTGATTGTTATGAGACCTCAAACCAACAGAATTGCTTTATTTAGTACCTATATCCTTTAAGCCTAAGAAATCTTCTTTTTTATTGAGTCTTGAAACGAGATTTCAGTTCTTTACACCAGCATCAGTTGGGTGAAGATTAAGGTGGACACAGAATTCAGAAAAACCCAGATGATGTGTCCTCGATCTTCTTCTTCTTCTTCTTCTTCTTCTTCTTCTCTACGTAGTTACTTTGTCTCTGCATTTTTATGCGTGCACTTTTTTTTTTTACCCATTCTGACATGTCAAATGCCATTTTATTTACTGATGGGATTTCGTCATTGGTGGTGCATGTGCAGGAGCATGGTAAACCTCGCGCTGGAGGGTCCCAAGGGTGGATGATTCTTCCTAGGGTCTCATCTGTTAGTGACCATATGTCACTCTTTAGTTTTTGCATAGATTTAAAAGTTCCTTTCATCAGAAGTTACTCTATAGCAATTTGGAATGAGAAGCGCCCAAACATGAACGAAACACTGAATTACAAGACAGGGGTTGCCTTCGGAAGGATTGTGTATCTAAAGTTGACTTTCCCATTTGGGTACCATCATGGGATTGAATAATGAACAGATGAAATAGACAATAAAGATTTAAAAACATGATGTAGCCATTACTGTAGATATTTTATTTTTGATTTTTTTAGAAAAATCAATTTTTGCACAATTTTCCTTTCATTTTGCATTTATGAGCACCATCAGGTGGGTGTTAAGCTGGTGATAAAGTCTCAGAATGTATTAGCGAGGACATATCTTTTGGTGGACCCTACAAGCATAAGATTCTTGTTGAGCCATGCTTGTCAGGATGAACATGGACCTGTGATTAAACTTGGATCCATATTCAATGTGCGTGTGTGTGTAGTATCTTTTTATATTACTGATTGTAGAGAATTTGAGGGAGGGACCAACAAATAATTGTTATTGTGGTCTCCTCTTCTAGCTTCAATAATATATTTGTCTCTCTAAAAGTTCAATTACATTGTGGTCACGTCTTATATTGTATTTTTGTCTCTCATATTTTACATATACTGACTGTACTTTCCCTTCACTGAAACTTTTACTTAGGACAATATATTTATCTGCCATAAAAAGGGGAAAAAAAAATTACAAGAGAAATCTCAGGAAATTGACAGCTTTGTTAAACCCTGTCAGTTCTCTGGACTTGAGGCTGGCAAGTATAGTTCGCAGAGAATTACGGGATTCAGTCAGGGCTTTTGGCATTTGGGCTCTCACCAGTTGAGTCCAAAAGACTTGCCAGTGAGTCTCGAACACTGAAAAATGAGATCAGAAACTAGCAGGACCCAGTTCTTTGTCTCGAGCCATGATGATCGTACCTGATTCTTGTATTCTTGAGGTCTGAGTAATCTTCTACAACAGTGCTTAATTCATGAAGAACAGTGAAGTCTGTCTTGGATAATGACATTGACTGTATGATCTAATTCATCATTCAATCAATTCCTGTGGTTCTGGTTGCTGGGTTCCGATTACAGGCAAGATCTAGCAGGTGCAGCAAAGGAGTGGGGGTTATTTTTTCCTTTTTGTTTTAATCAAATAAATTCCAATGTGAATTACTGCCCAACTCCTCCTCGGGGGAATTCAGGCAGGGGACCAGTGGACTTGGCGATGCTCATCTGTACAGATGAAGACACTCTATGGTCACCCAAAACATCGATAATTGTGAGCAGCAAGAGAAAGAAGTAAGAATTGAACTAAAGAAATTACCTTGCTAATGAAACCTGGCAATGAGAAGAATGATATAGTAGTCGAATCCCTGGCTTCAAAAACTCGATTTCTAACCAAAAAAAAAAAAAAAAAGCGCACAATTCTTCAATCTCTTTGTTATTTTTCCTGTACAATGCAGAGAAGAGTATATAAATCAGTAAACTTATGTTGATGAGAATAAAACCATGCTGCTTGTGTAACATCAACTCCCTGCTTGTAGAAACAGTTGGATTGGTGGCAAGAAAGAGCCACCACCAACACTCCCATTTGCAGAGTGCAACAAGACAGAGAAAAGAGACGACGATACATGTGAGGAGATTCTGGCTTCTTGTGGGGGGGTCAGCTAAACGCCAAGTTGACCTCCAGTTGGATGGAGAGAGAGAGCTCGAGCCTTTCTGTCCAATCTCAGTGACCCTTATCTCCTTTATAACGAGTACCCTCTCTCAGAACTCTTATTCCCCTGTTTCATTCTGTTCTTCTTCTTCTTCTTCTTCTTCTTCTTCTGGCAATGGCATTAATCCTTCCACTCAACTGCATTCTCCTGATCATCGTTCCAATCATCGCTGTCTGCATACTCGTCGTCACCTTTTTCCTTCTCTTAATACTCCGGCAGCCTAGACCTGCAAAAGCCAGCAGCAGCAGCAGCAGCAGCTTCAAGAATCAGCATTCCAATCCTCAGTATATCGGCTTTAGCCCTGGTACGATACTATCGCCACAATTTTAGACCTTTTTTTTTTTTTTTGAACTTTATTTGTAACTTACCTTTGATGTTTGAAATTTTTTTTGAAATTGCTAGATGTGAGGAGAAGCTGTATATACGGTGGTAAATTGGGAGGCTTGACTGCGAAAGAGAAGAAGAGAGGAGGGCAGGTGTTCACATACAAGGAGCTTGAGTTGGCAACGGATGGATTTAGCGAGCGCAATGTGATTGGAAATGGAGGGTTTGGTAGAGTTTTCAGAGGAACTCTGAGTGACGGGACGGTGGCGGCGATCAAAGTGCTGCACAGGGAGGGGAAGCAAGGGGAGAGAGAGTTCAGGATGGAAGTAATTAATTATTTATTTTTTTAAGTTTTAGTTTGTGAATTATTCAGATATGACTTGAATTTGGTACTAATGTCAATGGCAAGAGTAGTGGTAAAATTGTGGATTTGATCATTTCAGGTCGACTTGTTGAATCGCTTCAACTCCGGCCACTTGGTTGCGCTACTTGGATACTGCGCTGACCAACACTATCGCCTGCTGGTACTCGAGTTCATGCCTAATGGCAGCCTGCAACAGCACCTTCACCCCTCTTCACACAGTTGTCACCATAGTCCCCTCGACTGGGCTACTCGCCTGAGAATCGCTCTGGACTGCGCCAGAGGCCTCGAGTTCCTGCATGAACACACTGTACCCGCAGTCATCCACAGGGATTTCAAGTGCAGCAACATTCTGCTAGACCACAACTTGAGAGCCAAGGTCTCAGATTTCGGAATGGCGAAGATGGGCTCTGACAAGGTCAACGGTCAGGTTGTTACTCGTGTGCTAGGGACTAGCGGATACGTTGCTCCCGAGTGAGTGCAGCAGCCATATATCTTTTTCTAGCTAGTAGCTAGTAGCTTCCCAAGGTTCTTCAAGATTGATTTACCGTATTTGTTACAGATACGCATCAACTGGGAGGCTGACTACCAAATCAGATGTTTACAGTTACGGAGTGGTTCTTCTGGAGCTACTTACGGGGCGAGTTCCTGTTGATACTTCGAGGCCTCCTGGTGAACATGTCCTAGTCTCATGGGTTGGTGACGACTCTTTCTTTAACTGTCGATAACTTGCTCTGGTTTTGTTTGCGATGATCAACTTACAACCATTTTGCAATTCTCATTGCTTTAGGCTCTTCCCAGGCTGACCAACAGAGACATGGTTGTTGAAATGGTTGATCCAGCTCTCGATGGACAGTTTTCGAGGAAAGAGCTGATTCAGGTTGGTTGGTTCTACAGATACTGATCTCATCAGGCTAAATAATTAGTTGAAGCTCGACTGAGTGAGTATGTTACCGTGTCAGCAGGTAGCGGCAATTGCTGCTGTCTGCGTGCAGCCGGAAGCTGCGTACAGGCCTCTCATTACAGACGTGGTGCAATCTCTGATACCCTTGGTCAAAAGTACAGGTCCCACATCCACGACGCTGCATCAACAGATCACGATTCCTGCAGCGCATGTAGCTAATAGAGCAGAATGAATCCTCCTCTCAATTCTCGTCAGCCACTGAAGTGCATACCAAGGGCTTAAATTCCAAAAATTTCGCCTTCTTGGTTAGCTATACTAGTATTGCATTTTGCGGCTTCGTAGATAGCTAGATTGCTCAATTTTTCTCTACTCTACTCTACTCTACTCTGTTGTTGAGCTTCCAATGTATAATAATATCCCAACTTTTGTACAAATATCTTTAAGAGCTACAGCCTTCTTCATTTCAAATTTATTACAGATATTGATGCTGAGATATGAAGCAAGAACTGATATACGATACGAGTACACAGAAACTACACGAAATCAGACAGCAGCAGGTGCATGTACATGTGAATGGAAATATTTCTGCTAGTCCCATGCACCAGCATGCAAACTCCTTCAAAAATTGATGCTAGTTGATGCAATTTTTCAGCTTTCTATATCATCATCATCATCATGTTTGAGAATTTGCATGCCATTTGAGTCCACTAACATTAAGCAGCCATTTGAATCAGCTAGCATGCCATGCCATCCGAAGAATTAATGGCTTGTTAGTTAGTTCGATTCAAATGGCATGCAAATTCTCAGACCAACTCTAAGTCTTAAATCGTATATTTTGGATAGTTGATGATATCAGCTGTTCATGATGGTGACTCTACTCAATTCCGTTCAACTGATGCACATGCAGTCTCTTGCCACGTACCGTCCATCTTCTTCTTGTATATATGCTAGCTAGTAAAAATAATGGGTGTTAATTTGGAAGATACTTAACCAATCAATTTAGAACATCACGATCGTCTGTTACTAACAAGTCTGCACACAACTCCCAACCATAAAATAATAATAAGGGTCTATATATTATTTCTAAAAGGGTTAATTACACTCAGAACCCTTATAGTATGAGACATGTAACACTTAAACCTCATGAAGTTTAAAACTCTCACTTAGACCCCCTGGATCAGGGGTCTGAATGTAATTAAAATACAGTGATTTAGATACTTCAAGGGTCTAAGTGAGAGTTTTAAACTTTAGAGAATCTAAGTGTTACATGTCCCATACTACAATGGGGTCTGAGTGTAATTAACATTTTCTAAAAAATAAGGATAAAAGAACCATTTCTTTAATATCGGGTTTGCGTTCGGTTGTGATCGGGTATTGAACCCGACCTGATCAGTATTTGAAGGAGTAACGCGAACTACACCAACTCATCTCTAAAACCCTAACTAAATTCTCGGGAGTGTTTAATCTCGCTCGTCGTCGGCGATGGAGAAGGCGTCGTCGGTCCTCTTCGCCGGCCTCCGCTTCGACAAGAAGAGATTCGCGAACGACATCGCTCGATTCAAGGCAACCATCTCCTCTCTCGTCAATTTCACTTTTTAGTTTTTCACTTTATTTAAGAATTTACCAATCTATCCATCCAAATTCCAAAATTTCAGCCAAAAGAAGTAGAGGAGGACCAAAAGGTTGAAGATTTTGAAGCGTTGGAGCCACAGGCGGTGGCGGCAACCGGGAAGGAGAAGAAGCGGAAGCGAAAAGAGAAGGGTTCTGGTAATCTCCACCTTCGCCACTGTAGCCGTATCGAAAAACGCAAAAAGTGTCCAACTTTTCACTTTTTTCTCTAATATTCGTTTGATTTGGGATTTGGTAACAGCTGAGGTTGTGGAAGGCTTCAGTGTGTTCAAGAGCGCAGAGTCGGGTCGTGAAAATATTGGGAAATTGAAGGACTTAGAAGCGGATTCTGCTCAGAAGAAGAAGGATGTTGAGAGGCAGATTGAGGTTGTAATCTTCTGTTTTGGTTGAGAAAGATTGCTTATTTTTGAATTTGTGCTTCTTTTCTTATTGAGGAAGTTTTGTTTGGTCTTGCAGCAAGATGCAATTCTTCGCAAGAAGTATGGAATTCACATTTCCGGTTGTAATGTCCCTTCGCCACTTCAGAGTTTTGCGGAGTTGAGCTCAAAGTATGTTCTTTATTAGTGAATTATTCTCGTATTGTTGTAGATATACTTTTCAGAGCATCGCGTTGTGGCAGTTCTTAGAACTCAAACATGCAGTGTCTTATGAGCAAATTTTTCATTATGCTCCATGAATGAAGCCATTAAATCCTAAAACAACTTGATTTAATAATATTTATGAGCATCCTTTTGTTGTAGTGAAGATAGAGTACCACAACTATTTGTTGAAGTCGAGATAGAATACCACAACTATTTGGTTACGAGTTCCTTTGGTCAGCCATTTTTTTTTCCTCTACTCCCTTTGTGGTGCCAAGGCATGTTAATCATTTCAGAAAACAGCAGCTAAAGGTCTGATAACTATGACGAGTGTTTCAGTTATTTCGTAGGTTCTTCACTTTTCTAGATAACTTTACTGTTTCTAGTGGTATGCAAGGGCCACCTCAGTAACAAAAAATAAATTTGGGGAGGAAATGAAATAGTTAAAGATCAACAAGTAGATTGTACACTTTTACAAAAATATAAGTCTTATTTATGACTTTATTCTAGAATTTTAAGATGTCCCTGCAGTTTCTTCTGCTGTTATATGTTTTATTGAATATCAACATATGTCTTCTTATACCCTTTTGAAAATCTAGGTGAAATTAAAAAGGTTACTCTTCTGCATGAGCTTAAGATCTCAAACTGAGAGACATGACTAATTTGCTTACAGTTGACTGGCCTTTAGAGTTTGTGGGAAGTCCTCTCTCTTTCCATAATTTCCTTATCCAGGAATTTGGACCAGCTTTAAGGGTTAATATAGGTTGAGAGAGAATTTTAAAAGTTGATTGCTCATTTTGACAAGCTTTCATAGTTTTTGGTTAATCTCGTCAGTATGCTTAGTTGATGATGATGTTGTGGTACAAAGATTCCTGTGCACTCCGAAGTGTAGAAGATCGCTCCCGCATTATACTCGGTAAAATTCTAGGTCGGTTTCCATAGTGGCATTATTACTATAATTTCAATTCTAGGAGAAAACCACATCTTCATAACAATTAACAAGATCGTTGAAGAAAGATATAAAATAGAGGAAGTAGTTGGAGAAATAATCAGGAGAGAAATATGTGGCCAAAAATAAGAGAATAACTCCTAATTCTTTTCTTGGTTAGCAAATCTTTCTTTTTAAATTGACTTAACTAGAATAGGGCACGTGGCCTAACTTGTAGGAAGATTTCATCTTCAAACCCCTTTTTATCTTAAAAATATATTATGATATGGAACTACCCTCACCGGTTAAACCCAATTTAAGATCTATCTTTATCCAATCATGATCCCTCAATATCAACTATTAATCACCAAATCCTATGCATGAACTATGGTAAGAATTACCTATAAATCATCAAAAGATAAGGAAAATCTATGTTGACAGAGCAATAACCATCAAAGAAACAAACGCAAGAATAACGCCTCTAGAAATCTAGATACTAACTCTAATAAAAAATTTCAATAATTAAAACATAACAATGTATAAACATACCATACCAATACTCAAAATTAGGATTACCTCATCCCCTATGCCAATACGGTGAACTAGCCACGTATAGCATTGAGATGATTCATCATGAAAGAAAGAAGATCTTTAATTAAATCTTGCAAAGTGTTTATGACTAAAATCACAAGAACTCTCAAGAATAAGAAGAAACTAGGGTTTTCAATAGAAAGCATTCCCCGTTGCTAAAAGGTATATGCAAAGGGTACTTGTAGTCTCTAGGCTGGGAGATTACTTAGAAGTGTTTAAATGACATTGACCCAAGTTAGGATTAACCAAACTTCTCAAAATTCACATGTCAGTGTGTCTGGACCATTTCCTCACTATGCCATCGATGGCAAAATACATTGCCATTGATGGTTGAGCTGCCATTGATAGTGGTAGTGAAGCCTATATCGATGGGTATGCTTGGGCAAACTTGCAATAGATTAGTGAAATCCAATCCATGAAATAATTTGGTTTATGGATGACATCGTGGTTTCTTGCTAGAAATGAATGGAGAAGGAATATCAAAGTGATTGATCCGGCATGATTCTTTTTTTGGTTCATGTAGCCTACCCCAAATACTTTGGATAAAAGGCTTAGTTGTTGTTGTTGTTGGATGACATCGTGGTGTCATTAGTCATAATGCTAGAGAAATTATTATCGCAAGGCGTAGAGAGGGAGGTCATAAGCATCTATACTGTAAAATCGATTTTTGCATTGATAGGTAACAGGCATTGTCCTCGTATATGCTATTTTCTCGTATCAAATGATCTTGTTTGGCTCAACAACCTACATAAACATCAAAGAACATTTGTTAAGCATCCGATCAAATTGGAAATTTAAGGATAAAACATCATAATATCATAAAAATTATAGGATTAATACACAAAAACGGATTACGAATGCATAACAATAACTATCAAACATACTCTTTTTACTCGAAATTATGCTAGCATAGCTTGGATACATTAGATCCCATTCTTATTAGCTTTCATTAGATATATCATCTCACCCAAAGAGTTGCCTTCGCTTTTGGCCTTCATAGATCTACGGATTTACCCGTTCACATGAAATTCTACTCTCCTCTGTGTCACTCAATTGGTTTCAAGAATATTACACTAGTTTTTGGTGACTTTCATTTTCAAACCAATTCATCACCTACGTGCCCTTTACGTCCAGCCATTTTGAAGAACACTTGCCTCCCACAGAACTGGAAGATCATTTTGAGATTTTCGAGCATATTTGAGGGATCAATGTGACTATTGTAACTTCGGCCTATGGCTAAATTCTTTCACCTATATCTACTTTCTCTATGGCCAATAGATCTTTTCTCTATTGCCAAGATCTTTCACCTATCGATCAATTTAGATCTTGATTGCTAATACAGTCTATAAAGGAGTTGACTATATTAAACATTTCTTTGCCATATAAATTTAGCTATCTTTGAAAATATCAATATGTTTCAAGTTTCTTGTGCCCTTGGATATGGAACAATTTACTCGCTTTGTTTCATGGTAATACACTATTAGTTTCCTTGTTGAGCTAGTGCACTCACTTTCGCCTCCTGCTTTAATTTTGCCAATAGGTATGGTTGTAAATCGTATTTATTGCGTAATTTAGCAGAGCTTGGGTTTAAAGAGCCTACACCAATTCAACGACAGACAATCCCTGTACTCCTTTCGGTAACCATCTGCTGCTTTGTTCAGTTTGTTGCCTAAATGAATTTACTATTCTTAATGGCCGATATTATATATGTGGTTAAATATTGCTGATACAAATGCTTTAGGGTCGGGAATGCTTTGCCTGTGCACCAACTGGTTCTGGCAAGACTTTGGCCTTCCTGTGTCCAATACTTATGAGAATTAAGGTATATTGTCAGTATGCTACATCTTCTATGTATTCGTTTTCAACATATTTCATGATTACTTTAACTGACTAGCCAGGATCGAAGGATGGAATCAAAGCTATAATTCTTTGTCCTACAAGAGAATTAGCCATACAAACTACTAGAGAGTGCAAGAAGCTGACAAAAGGAAGAAAATTCTACATTAAGTTAATGACTAAGGAGCTCTCAAGGTGTGGTGATTTTGAGAAAATGCCTTGTAACATTCTTGTGTCTACTCCACTTCGTTTGGAATTTGCTATTCACAGAAGGAAGCTTGACCTCAGTAGGTATGTCCATCTTTCCTTGACATTCAATGGTGATTTTATTCTCAAAGTTTGTTTGTTATCATATATATTTTAACATTGCTTCTATTTCCACTTTACTCTTTGTTACTGTAACTGGAGCTGTAAGGAAAAGATAATACATGGTCATGCGTTGCTCTTTTCTTTACTCTTTGTCGCTGTAACTGGAAATGAATGAACGTGCACTGCTCGTTCTTTTCCCTGTTATCTAGCTGTGTGCCCATTGTAATTTTTAGCCATCTTTAAGGAAAAGAGATGGTTGGGAAGGTGAATTTTTGTTATAATTACTCTAGTCAAGATTTTCAGTAGACCTCACCAAATGAAAGTATAATCTTAAATTCTCAGATAAAAGAAAACATGATACTCTTAGCAATACCTATTTTGCTATGAGGCTGTAGCCACGTAGGTTGTAATTGTATAAATCAAATTTTCAGAAAATGACATCATACATCTATCTCTCACGACTGTTATTTTAATAACTGAAATGTGTATTGCACAGATGACATATCTATTATTAATGGGTATCATTGCATAGGTTTCCTAGAATCGTCCCCTAACTGGTTGATTCCTATGATGGAACACATTGCAGCTGAAATATTAGTTATGATGTGGTGGTACCTTATTGATGTCAAATTATTCCATACGCTGGATTCATGATAATGTCTTAGGCATCTGAATATTCAAATGAATTTGCATGGGGTACAATAAGTTAATTGCTTCATACTCCTTCAGTTAATATCTACAAGTTAAATTTGCATGCGGTGGTGCTTCTAAATAGCTTTTAACTATATTGCTTCTAATCAATCATTATCTTCTTGGTTAATTGTTCTTTTCATCTACTACGCATTTAACATAAATGGACACTCTAATTGTAGATTGCCAACAAGTAAGACTTGACACCAAATCTCTAGGGTTGACTGCATGAATCTCTTTTCTCCATTCAGTTCAGTTGAGGGTCATCTCCTCTCTTAAATGCTAGCATATGTCTACCCCCAATCCCTATTGTTCCATAATCTAAAATATTATTTTTCCTAACCAATGCGCTTATTCTTCTCTATTGCTGATGCCTAAGAGAATTAATTGGTTCTTTTCATTTCATGCATGGTTGAACTACCTCTAATTACTTATTGATGCATTCTTTACGTATCCTACATGTTGGCAAACTAACGTGATAAGTGATTAATAATTAAGATGAAATGAAAGGGAATAGAGAAAGCCAAATACTACAACTAATAAGTACTAGGTTTTAAGTCCTGCTAAGCATGTTGTTCGCCAGAGGTAACCTATTAGTTCATAAGGTAGAGAAAGGAAAACTTCCAAAGTAGAAAGGTTAAGAGAAGCTTTAGAGCCTAAGGGACCAAGATTCACTGGATGACAACTGTAATCTGACTTGAGGAAAATTCTGAGAAGAAATGAGGTATGGTGCACATTGATGATCAAGATATACCTAGAATGCTAGAAGTGGTGTTTCATAATTATTAATTAGATTTCAGAATGTTCACGTTTTTGAGTTCTCTTACTGATGTATTATGGAAAAAAGGTGTTTGGAGGTTTATTCTCTGAAATCCTGATTATGACATGCAAAAGATGTTTATTTTGAAAAAAATGCATCTAATTTGTCTCATGTTATTCTGGGCAGGGTGGATTACCTTGTTTTGGATGAATCTGATAAGCTATTCGAGCTTGGCTTTGTAAAACAAATTGATTCTGTGGTCAAAGCTTGCTCAAATCCTTCCATAATACGTTCTTTATTCAGTGCCACTTTACCTGATTCTGTTGAAGAGCTTGCACGTTCGATAATGCATGATGCTGTTCGGGTGATTATTGGAAGAAAGTGAGTATAGGATGGTTAAATTTCAATTTATTACATTGATACATAAAGATCCTCAAGTTCATGAATGTGTTGAATCTTTGACAGGAATTCTGCTTCGGAATTGATTAAGCAAAAATTGATTTTTGTTGGAAGTGAAAAAGGAAAGCTGCTTGCTTTAAGGCAAAGTTTCGCCGAGGTATCTCAATGTTTTATTTTTGTTTCCTTTATTGGTTATATCACATGTTTTCCAAACAACAACAACAACAAGCCTTCTATCCCAAGTATTTGGGGGTAGGCTATGAACCAAAAAAGAATCACGACGGATTGATCACGTTGATAATCCTTCTCCATTCATTCCTATCAAGTAATATCTCCTTATTTAAATCTCTAGAATCCATATCTTTTCGTATCACCTCCATCCATGTTTTCTTCGGTTTTCGCTTCGCTCTTTTAACTTGTCCTACATTGGTAAGCTCGACTCATCGAACCGGTGCATTTATAGGTCTACGTTGCATATGACCAAACCATTGTAAGCGATTTTCTCGCATCTTCTCATCGATGGGAGCTACTCCTACCTTATCACGAATATCTGCATTTCTTACTTTATCTCTCCTAGTGTTGCCGCATATCCAGCGAAACATGCGCATCTCTGTTACATTTATCTTCTATGAATGACGCTTCTTTATAGCCCAACATTCTGTGCCATATAATAAAACTGGCATAATAGTAGTCCTATAAAATTTTTCCTTCAGCCTTAACGGAATGTTACGGTTGTATAAAACTCCCGTTGCACTCCTCCATTTCAACCAGCCAGTTTGTATTCTATGGTTGACGTCATTATCAATCTCTCCATCATTCTGAATAATAGAATCCAAAATCACTAAACTGACTGCTCATTTGTATCTCTTGCCTCTCCAGTGTTATAGTAGTATAGTGTAGGGTTCGTCGTTTACTAAATTTACACTTCGTATACTCTATTTTAGACCTACTCAATCTAAAATCTCTAGATTCTAATGTGTGTCTCCATAACTCTAACTTGGTATTCACTTCTGTTCTTGTCTCATCAACTAAGACAATATCATCAGCAAATAGCATACACCAAGGTATCTCATCCTGAATAACTCTAGTAAGCTCATTTATCACTATAACAAATAAGAACGGGTTCAATGCAGATCCTTGATGCAATCCAATGCAGACCACTTGTTATATCACATGTTTTCCATGTAATAATAATAGTTTGTCAGACATCATGATCAGAGAAAAATGAGCATGATATAACCAAAAAGAATCTGTTAGTTGCTTCTTTGTTGCTCATTCAGAGTGGTGTGCATAAATACCTCTTTTAACTTCCTTATGTGGATATCCAAATTTGAGGTAGGAGGCTATATTTTCAAAAGTGAAGCGGAATTAATGGAAATTTGTACTTAAAAACAATCAGTACATTTCACATTGGATGAAACAAGTCATCATATATCAAGATGCTTCATTGATTTATTTAATTTTTTAATTCTAGCTTTAGCAATTTCAAATTTCTCATTGTTTTTTTAGCTCAAGGGACTACTTTCTAATTATCGTGTTATGTTAAACTTGTAGTCTCTGAATCCTCCCATGCTAGTGTTTGTCCAAAGCAAAGCAAGGGCAAAGGAGCTTTACAAGGAACTGGCATTTGATGATATAAAGGCTGACGTTATTCATGCAGATCTTAATCAAGAGCAGGTCAGGACATATATTTTTGCCTATAAAAAGAGCTAGTGCTATGATAATTTACATTGGAATTACAATATTTTCTAGCTTTTTTCTATTTTCTCCCCAGAGAGAGAATGCAGTTGATAACTTTAGGGCAGGCAAGACGTGGGTCTTAATAGCAACTGATGTCATTTCTCGTGGCATGGATTTCAAAGGCGTCAACTGTGTAATTAACTACGACTTTCCTGAGTCTGCTGCATCATATATTCACCGGATTGGTATGCTACCACTCCAGCCTTTAGCTTTACTAGATTGGTAGCGGTCTCATTCAGTGAATAGGATCTAACATAACATGCATCTTTACGAATTAAGTACATCCACATAGCAAGGTATGAAACAATACAATACAATGTTCTTGATCTGTATCATATTTCTAAAATTCCTTGCATTTATACAATTAGTCTAATATTTTTCAATCGCACAGCTTTTATATAGATGGTTTAGTTTCCATATAGAAGACTGCATCAAGGTTTTTGGGTTATTTTCTTGGCAATTAAACTATTGTTATCATTCCATCAGGTCGGTCTGGAAGAGCTGGGAGAAGTGGGGAGGCTATAACATTATACACAGAAGAGGATAAGCCTTTCCTACGGAACATTGCCAATGTGATGGCAGCTTCAGGCTGTGAGGTCCCATCGTGGATTCTAGCATTGCCCAAGCTTAAGTGTCGCAAGCACCGACCTAGCAGAGATTCCATATCAATCTTACCAGAAGACGACTCATAATAAAACACGGAACGGAGTGCCTGAAGTGAGTTTGCAAATAGAGGAAGCCTTCCTTGGAAGTTGTCTAACTGGTCTCGTCGAAATTTTCAGATTTCGCTGACTTGAAAAGGCTGTTTATTTTCCTATTCTGGCAATGCTCGATGAGAGAGAGAGACTTACAGGCAGGTAGTTCCCACATATTTAATTTAATTTGTCGAAAAAAAGAAAAAAAGTTTTTGCTTCCAGTGACTTGCACAAATTTTGATCAGACCATGTGTCTCCAAGTTATTTTTGTTTCCATTTCTTGTTATGTTGTACTGTGAAAATGTTTTTATGGGCAAGACACGACATATTTGTACTTGAAAGTCTAACAACAGCAAAATGCCTTATATAGTCTTAGTTAACATTTTCTGCATCAATCAAAAGGGTGGGTCATTGAACAATATGAATTTGTTTTCATATCAATGCTTGTGTTTAGTTGCACAAGAATTTTTCTGCATAAATATAACCAAATTGATGTGCGTATAGATCTTTCTTTTGTCATGTTATTTTTTATACCATATTATAACCTTGCAAGGAATGAACTTAAGCGAACTTTTTATACACATCCGAGGATGACTCAGAGCAGAATTGCCCTGCAAACATACATGAATTGAGCTCAAAAACCAGGACACAAGGATATATAACACATGACACGATAGGGAGCGGAAGAAGATGTTGATACATCTCTACATGAACGTCGACAAGAATCAATCTCTCAAACTCTTCCAGTGTTGATGGCATATATGGTGGTGGTCGCAGAGACTCCTGCATGGATAGCTCCCGTACAGAGCAGTTGAGTGATGCTAAGGATAATGGTCAGCGTCTCCATTGCCCTCTGCATTTTCCAACCACAATATGAGAACCAGTCGTGAAGTTGAAAAACTGTGTTTTTGAGATGCATATTTTCTTTAGCTTACCAGGGTAGGGGGCCTATAGCTTATGCTGATCTCTTTCCAGGCCAACCTACAGAGTTTGTTAAAGATCGGTATCAGGATCATCAGCTTCAAAGAATTATCTGAAGGATCAAAGTAGTGATTACCCCATGGCTAACAGTGTGAGGCCCCAGGCTATAAGAGATGAGGCCGAGGCCGATAACAGGGTGGGAGCCCTCCATTCTAGGACATTATGCAGTCCAGTGAGCGATGCAGCAATGCCCACGAACCCAGCAACAAGCGAGAAGATCACAAAGAACCCTGTAGCCAGGTTTCCTATGGGATAGTATATGGGAAACAGCCTAGCTGGGAGTTGGATGTTTGGTGCTGTATAGATGCATCAGGACAATTATACAAGTGAAATGAAGCAGTAGCATGTGAAACGAGCTTCGTTTGCAAGGAGAAGTTGGAAGAAATGTACTACCTGTCTCGGGTGTCTCCTCAATGCCATAGTTTAGAGCCCACACAGCGATAGCAGCGACAATGGCGTACATTATAAGGTTGAGAAAGAGGAGAACTGATGCTGCGGATTTAGGGCCCTGAGATGCCATGTCGATGAGGAGCTAGGAAGGGGAAATGGAAGAATGGAACTAGATGTGGTTAGCTCTGGAATGCCCATTGCTAGCTTTATAGATGCACTGCATCCATTTTGTTTGCAAGGTGGCATTAGTCTTGCTTTGGTCCTAAGTAACGGCTAAAATCCCTTGCTGCTGCTGCAGGAGTCTGTTGCTTTTCCCCAGTAACAAGTGAAGAATAAGATTCCATACCTGGAAACTTACTCATGAGCAAAACATGGAGCTTTGCCCAGAAAAAATCAACTTATTATCGTCAAAATAATATGCATCGAGTACTATTCCTTTTCTTCTATTTTGCGAAGAGATAAACAGATATTTCCCAGTTTGAGATCTAATCCCATATAAGAGAACTCCTATATTCAGCTTCATCGGACCTTAAATCATCGATCTTATGTAGATGAGGATGCATTTGATTAGACAGTGTTCAGAGCCTGGAATCAGGCAATGCAACCATATCTGACATTTGACAACCATTCTTTAGACAATTACAGTGAAGGGGGGAAATGGGTAAACACTGAGACAATATCAAATGCCTTCTAGCTTCAGACTTGCAACTGCAGTTTCTTTGCAGCAAGTGCCTCAGACTCCAGAGATGGCTCATAGAGAATTGTGGTCTCGGCTAACAGTGAGGTCACTACATATGGGTCCATGTTTGAAGCAGGTCGACGGTCTTCCAGGTATCCTACAAACGAACAATATGTCCATCATCTTCTCACCACTGATATCATCATTAGTACTAAGAACACGCGCTACAAACCTTTTCCTTGTTTCTCAGTTTCACGACCCACACGAATTGAGCAGCCACGGTTTGCAACTCCCTGACAATTGCGTTGAAATTTTCATAAAACGCAAATCAAATGAAAATGAGGTGGTAAGATGAGCTGAATTTGTTTTTTAGTGTCGATACCCAAGAGAAAGTGTCAATGCTGGCTGTCTCGTGCTTCCCTGTCAGCCTCCGCTCGTTTCCTTCTCCATAGGCGCTAATTTGGTCCCTGTGACGAAGCGACAGGTTCAGGATTGCCTTCTTGATTACTCCGTAGCCACCCTCTTCCCTCATGCTCTTAGTGCTGCAGCCATTGTACATATGTCAGTTAGACCTGAGTACATGAACTTAATGGTTTCCAATGCCCAGCTAAATGCTGAATAATTTGGAGAGGCAGCATGCAAACAGATACTGCAATCTTTTCAAAGATTGTTGTTCAATCCAAGTACCTGTAGTTGGTGTGGCATCCTGCACCGTTCCAATCACCCTATTCATAAAAATCATAATTTGCAATAAAGTTGCATATAATTTCAAACAAGGAAATTATTTTGGAAAACTCACTAACTAGTATAAGCAAATGTAGATGATACCTGTATTGGTTTCGGATCTAGCGTCAGCACAACACCTGCTTGTTCGGTAATTCTCTACAGAGGAAGACTAATCAGTACAAACAGAGATCTTAAGAAAAATAATGCAACTTTGTTCAAATTTTCATATACTTGGTCAAGTGTTAAAATGAACAACATAAACATACTTCATAAGGATTACCTCAAGAATGTATCTAGAACACCATATATGATCCCCGGCATCTATACCTACACTGGGTCCGACCTGATATTCCCACTGTAAGATGATGAAAAAAATTCATGAGAAGTTGACGAAAAGAATAAGAAAGTTTATATCGATGATGATTTGTTTGAAGAAGAACGAACGTCACCTGACCGGGCATAACCTCCCCATTGGTGCCACTGATGTTGATTCCAGCGTACAAACACGCCTTGTAATGAGCATCTGATATGTCACGGCCAAATGATTTGTCGGCTCCTGCTGCACAGTAGTATGGCCCCTGCAAATTTTGAAAGTAAAAGAAGTTGCAACTCTTTGTTGAATTACCTAAGATCAAGTGAAAGAGGAAAAAGCCGGGACTAGAATTGAGTATCGTTTACATCACTGTTTTATAGCCATGACCACACGGAAGTGATGGGTAAAAGTTGCAACAATCGTCGTCAACACTGACCATGTGTTAGATATCAACTCCAAAACCATGTCTAGTTGCCAATTACGGACACACGATAGATATAATTGGTTACACAAGACAGTGATACAAAATTAGAATTACCTGGGGACCGGGGTATCCGCCAACAGGCCAGCCTAGAGGCCACTCGACATCTTTCTGGAGTAGGGTATACTCCTGTTCAATTCCAAACCTGCAAAAGCTTGGATATTCAGAAAACAGGCAGGTTTTGTGCGTCGTGTCAAATTTTGTTACTGAAAGCCTAGGAAACCGATAGTAATGATGAGCATCGCTTCTTGGGGAACTACCAAGGAGCTTCATCAACGACCTTCTGGTTGCTGAAGATCTGCGCAGCCCTGTGACGCTTGTTGGTTGAGATTGGCTCTCCTGCTGGTGTGTATGTATCACAAATTACCTTCAAAATAGTTGCACCACAGGTTATGTAATCAACCAAACAAAAAATTTGTACTCTACAAGATCATTTGGTATTTGTGGTACAGGCTAACTAACCAATATATTGTTTCCTCCTCGAAAAGGGTCCTTAAAAATAGCTTGAGGGCTGCAATCAGATACTAATCAGATAGTCAAAAAATATATGATCCTAGGCATTAAGTGGGAACATGGAGTTTATTTTTGTGTGTTTTTACTATAGGATCACTTCACTATCGTCTCCCGGAGCTTGCCCTGTGCTTGATCCATCGTAATTCCACTTTGGCAGTTGAGATGGGTGCTCCACTGGCTTCGATATTGTCTGAAAGTAACAAACACACAGGCGAACACATCAGTAAAACTATGATACACCCCTTTCCTCCAAATATGTATGTAAAAAGCAACTAGATTGATTACCCGTGCTTTGCTCCGAACATCAATGCCAGTTCCTCCAATCCTAGTCAAAATTAGACATCTAATTCATTGATCTTTCGATTCAACAGTTGTGGTTGAACATTGAACTATCTTTATGCAATCTCACTGATACATACCAAATGTGAGGATGGAAATGGATGCACCGTTACATACCAAATGTACTCTGCGATGATTTTATCAGTGAACGGCCTGGTATCCAAATTCAGCAGCCCCTCCAACCTCGACACTGTACTGTTATCAGACTGGAGAGCAAACACTTTGAAAGAAGTCGAGGAGTTGCATTTCTTGGCCTTGGACCTCTGAGAGTTCAGCAAGATGGAGTTCCACATCTTGTTGCTTCTGATTCCAATTTGGCATTGCATGCTAGGCACCAGTGTCTGGGCCATTTTGCTGGATTGCTCTCTTCAACTCCTAAGATTGGATGTGCCCAAGAAAAAAATTTGCCATATTATGTTATTGCTCAGAGTTTTAGTAACTGGAAGTGATAAGAAAGATCCAATCGAGCTGGATTTAACGGATAACTGATCTATCATGTGTAGCAAAAACAAATGAAACATAATCCTAAATGTGAAACTGTACAGGATGAATGAAGTTGAGACTTGTTCATAAATCACATTTGATCCTTTATGCATGGCCGTTTACTCGCATTTTTTCCCCTGACAAGAGCATTTTTATACAAGTGTTTCAATCTCCAAATATAGAGCATGTCCCTCAATTTAGTTACAATGATAAAATAATTAACAAAAAGAGTATTTGAATTGGGAGAGTTGCTAGATGCGCCCCATACTTTTCCTAGTGACCCTCAAAGTTTAAAACTTGTCCAGTTTTTCTAAGAGAGCCTTATGGTTTTTCCAATTTTGTCCTTATAACCACCAATCCAGCGTTCTTCGGTCAACTCCTCTATTGAGACCTATGGTCGAAGCGTCCTTGCAGTCAACTCCTCTAGTGAGACCTACCTTCCCATCTTCCCTTCCTTCATCGGCTCCCTCTCCATTGGGCATCGACCGCGACTGCAACGTGCCTCCATCCAAAGCCCCTATCCTAACCTCAATCCCCACCGATTTCGGAGTGAAAAAACCCATCTTTTTCTACAGCAACAAGGTCCAGTTCGCACATGGCGGCGTCCACCAGCAGGTTGACCCCTCTCACTCTCCGCCGCTGCTAGCGGCACCGGAGGAGGAGATCGGGCTACTTAAAAGGAGCAACTGGGTCTCACTAGGAGAAGCATAAGGACAGTTGGATCTAAAATTAAAAAATAGCAAACTTGTAAATAAAAAGACCTTTCCCACTTGGGGCTCACTGAGAAGAGAAAAGTATGGGGCGCATCTTGAAATTCCCTTGAATTTGAGCTAATTCTCCACAATATCTACTGATTGTTCTGATTGACTATGAATATTTCAATTTGAAAAAAAAGAAATGATAAAGATACCTGAGTGTCGATGCAGGAGTCTTTGAACAGAGAGCCGAGAGAGAGAGAGAGAGATGCCACGTTTGGGGTGGCAGGCTTCTCTCTTCCTCTCTTTTGTTCCTCTCTTTCTCTGTATCTTTTACTGTTTTGAAGCTAGTTATCTATAGTATTTTAGTTGCAAGTCCAAGGTGACCATTAAATATGGATGAGTGGCTTTTGCTTGAGATAGGGTTGCTAGTTATTGGGTGGTAGAGGGAGGTCCTTTGGAGACTCTGAGGAGTGTGAGAAGAGAGAGACACCAACAATATGATAAGGCTCCTCTCTCTCTCTCTCTCTCATTCCCTCTCTCTCTCTCTCTCTCTCTCTCTCATCTATTTTAAATGAGACTAATGACACCATTAGATCATTGACTTGAAAATCTGAACTAAACTAGAATGGCAGGTGGATTTATGATACTTTTGGTTGGCTACAAAAGGGATACTCTCTCTCTCTCTCTCTCTCTCTCTCTCTCATGTTAGATCATTGAGTTGAAGATCTAAACTAAACTAGAATGGCAGGTGGGATGCATGATCATTTTGGTTGGCTGCAAAAGGCATGAGCTTGTGGGGACATGAAGGTGCACTTTTGGTGCCACAACAGAATGGAGTAAATACTAATATGCTCTAGAGATTTTTTTTTTTTTTATTTTATCTTAGCAAAAGCTTTGCTTGCTTGTTCTTGGGCTTCACATGAACAGTCCAGGGGAATTGATACTCCTTGCCTTAATTAGAACCTACATATCTTTGATGATCGATCACTAGTGTGTTGTTGTTGTTGACTGTCATTATGGTGGACAAGCTTATTAAATAGCAGCCTGTATCAGTTCTGGGCTGGTCCTTAACTATCATATTGGGCTTGGACTAAATAGGCCCGTGGATTTGGCCTGCATCATGAAAAGGCCCGTGGATATCATTCTGCACAGCATTAGTATCAGCCTAAACAATTCTAAAAAATAAATAAATTTGACCATTAAAAAAAAAAAAAGGAAAAGCCTAAAGGACATGCCGAATTCTAATTCAAATGCTAACTATCCACTTAACATCCAAATCAAATTTGTAGAATACTTTCCCTACATATCCCCTACCCGAAACTGACATACACATAAGAGACTAAAAGAAAAAATGTCGAGCACACAAAAACATTTGCCATGAATCGAAAGCGTGTATAGCTTAAGAACTTCACGTTGAAGAGTGCATTACATAAGCCAATAGTAATATACAAATCATGATTAGTTGAAAAGTCATCTAATTGATATTTTATTTTATTGGATCTGAATCAGCCTCGACTGACAACCCCGAACCCGAACGCGCTTGAGTTTCGGATCGGGATCGGGTTCGGGTCCACCGCTGCCGTCCGCTCTTGAGGGAGTTTCTAAAAGGCACTCCATTTTTCCTAGTGAGCACACTTAATATCCGTCCGGAAAACCAAATTACCCTGTAAAGTGGGCTCCCTGGGAAAAATGGTGTGCGCCTTTAGAACCTCCCCGCTCTTGATAATTACAAGTCAATACGGGAGCATATTCATCATACAAGCTCCGAATACGCAAGGGCAGTATTGTAGTTTACTTGAAAGAGAAAAATCCGGAAAAAAAAAATCCGTTCACGTGACTCCCAAAGATCCTCACGTGCGGACAGACCGCCCTTTTTGCCCTTTTCAATATTAATTTTCTTTTATTATTCGTTAGCGTATGACTCGAATGGGAAAGTTCTCTCTCTTTTTAAAAAATAGCTTAATTTTCGATCGTTTTTTAGTGATTAATTTTTTTCTCTGTTGATTTCTATGGAGCAGTTCGTCAATTTCATCATTCGGCCCCCGAGGTATGGAATTGAATTTTTTGTTTCCTCTTAAATTTCGTTGTGTGTTTCTATTTTTGGCATAGCTTCGTAATTAGGTTTTCTTCCGATTTTGTTCTTTTTATTTTTTTGCTAATAATTGGGATTAGGATGTGTGTGCTTTATGATGAGATTCTACATAAATAGAACAGTGAATTTGTTGTTGTCTTTACAAAAAAAAATAGTAATCTCATCAAATTTGTTGGAATTGATGAAGATTCACGCGGCCGGCGGGGGCCGCGGGGGGGGGGGGGGGGGGGGGGGCAAGTAGGGATTTGTGGGGGTAGAATTAAAGTAGGATTGGCCAATAACTTTATTTATATCTACATTAATCCATATTAAGATTGAATTCAATTAAGATAAGAATCCATCATATACAAGAAAAAAATAAAAGGTAACTCCATTTTCTTTCCTGGACTATTTAATAAGGTCAAGAAATATTTCGACTTATTTATCTGTTATACATAATGGATTTACCTAGACCAAACGATATACTTATAGTATTTCTGGGATCAGTTCTTATATTAGGAGGTCTAGGAGTAGTGTTCGTACTACTTCCTAATTTTATCAGAAACCCTAAAATATAGAAACTTGTTACGAGTATATTCATTGAAAAGGAAATGGTCATGTCATCTCTATCAAGATGATTATACTCCGTTGGATATTTATTTGAAACACGGAATAGATAGAATAGATCAAGAAAAAAAGTATTTGCACCTTGTCGAGTAAGGAACCATGGCATATATGTTTGGACCGAACTTATTCCATTTTGAAAGATTTGAAAAAGCACTCTCATTGAAAGGTTCCATTCTTCTACCCTTTCTCAACCTATTTTCAGACAAAAACTCCGTTTTTTCCTCTTTCCGGATGGTAAATATTTCTCAGAATAGGGAGTGTGAATCAAACCCATGTTTGACTTGAAACTGAGATACTGATGCAAGTTCTTTCTTTCTGAATTAGATAGATTCATATCTGAAAGAGACTGGCAATAAGTTCTTTCAAAATTGATTTAGGGTAAAAAAGACAATAAATTTTCGTTTGTATGGCCAATCATTTTGGATATAATGGTAAAACCAATATATGTGGATCATTCAAGTCAGGAAAATCAATGTTTTACTATCAATCACAAGTTTTATGATCAAGGATTACAACGTTTGGGGAAAGGGAGAGGAGAGATTAGCAATCATGGAATAATCGATTGAGAAAAAAGTTGGCTATCTTGAAAGAACTTATTAGCTTTTTTGATTACCTAATATAGATTTTTTTTATTTACGTGGATTACCTTCCATAATAATATCATTTCTTCAATAGGCGTAATAACAGTACTATCAGTAGCTACTTTGGCTCTTGCTCAAAAAGGCATTAAAAGAAGTTTAGATTACTCGTCAATGTCTCAATTGGGTTATATTATGTTAGCTCTGGGTATAGGTTCTTATCGAGCTGCTTGATTCCATTTGATCACTTATGCCTACTCGAAAGCTTTAGTGCTTTTGAGATGCAGATCGATTATTTATTCAACGGAACCCATTGTTGGATAGTCACTAGAAAAAAGTCAAAATATGGTTCTTATGGGTGGTTTAACAAAATACATTCCAATTACAAGAATTACCTTTTTATTAGGTATGCCCTCCCTTTGTGGTATTTCGCCTCTTGCTTGTTTTTAGTCCAAAAATGAAATTCTTCATGATGGTTGTATTCACCAACTTTCACAATAACAGCTTTTTTTACAACGGGATTAACTGCATTTAGTATATTTTGGATCTATTTATTTAACTTTGATAGACATTTGATGTGGTGGATGAAGTTGAAGAAGGATAACATGTATGAAGAAGGCATTTGGAGATGAAAGAGAGAAGATGAGAATGTTATTCCCCTCCTTGATCTGTCTGATGTTAACAATCAGTTTTGCAGCTTGGACTTTGTTGTGGGGCAGAGACATCTAAAAAATTGATGGTTATGAAAATTAGAAGGTATGTGGCGAATAGGAAATATGCATGAATGAGGCTGTTCACTTTGCACTGAAATTTCTATGGGCATACTTGCTTGTGGAGGGTGTTCTGTGCCTTCTGAGGTGGTGTTGCGGAGGGAGGGAAGGACAGACTGATGGGAAACTAATCTATACTGTGATATTGTCAACATAACTTGTTTAAATATATGATTCTGAAATGAAATTTGAACTTGAAAGGCATGGGCTGGCTGATTGAAAGTGGCAATGGCTTGCTGAAATACAAATAGCTATTAAATTTCTTCATATATTTTCAAATGCAATCTTGCATCTTGTCTTGTAGCATGTGACTAGCATATACTACAATTTCCCAGTTGCTATGCTGGTTAGGAAATGTATAGGATTGACTAGCATAGGCATCTGCCAAATTGTTGTGCTGATTTTTTCCATTGAAGGTTGCAGTTGCATGCCCGGTGAAATCTAATTACTTTAATTTACCCATTTTGACATTTGGATCCCATAGTAGCTTAATATCTCTCTCATTATCCTTCTCCTGATTGCTATATAACATTTACACAAGCAAGAGACATAACTATAACACATCAAAGATGAATTCAGATGGAACATTGACATGGAAATAACATATGCACACACGAAAACATACGAATACGTACATTGAGACATATGACGTGCTGCATACTTTATATACTGTACACGAATGGACATGCTGGCATGGTAATCTCGATAATTGAGGAAGCAACATTGAAGTGTCATACAACTTCTAGGAATTTTTAATCTTTTAGTATCTTCAGATCTGTTGTCATTAGTATCCAACACCAGGGGACTTGAGAAGAGTTGTTGAGGGCCATATGAATGGGACAAGAAAGGCTCCTAGCTCAACAGTTGCCTCAACCAAACATACTGTAAGGAATTTCATGGTAGAAAACCCATCTATTTAAATTCAGAAATAACCCTGACAATGATTTTTTATATATGATCTAACATGACTTTCTGCTTTATGTTTTATATTGAAATTGTATAGGAGATTGGGACCAGATTTACATCTTCATTTTCCTAATGCTGAGCTGAGCATATCTCACTTACTCTATGTATCATACCATAAGTATCAGTTTGATTTATTTTCATGAGCATTATAACTCAGAATATGCACTCATGTCAAAGATCTGTCAGAGAAATAATGCATCCAAGTAATGTTCAAAAGTAGAAGCATATTATTTAAGTTGGACACACTTGAAAGTGCCTGCAAGTACATAGACAATGTCCTTAACTCGCAAGAAAAGTGTCCATTCTGTTTATTACGTGACCCAACTATGTGAGCACGACAATTTTTCCTACAGATTTGTAACCTTGCATAGTTTGAAAAAGACGGCTAGTCAAGTTTGGCCCAAAAAAAGGTTCAGTATGTTGATTACTAAAGTGGTATTAGATGAAAATGGAAAGAGCCTTAAGTTGTCTTGATATCCAGCAAAACTAAACCCACCATTTCCATAGTTTGGCTGTTCCATGTCTTGTTTGAGTTAAGTGACACTGATTTATTCTACTCTGGTCATATTGTAGCTTGCCATAATATCACTTTTGCACATATGAAATAATGAGACCATACCTAAAATTTTACAAATACAGTCATACTGATGTAAAACTTCTGCAGAAACTATGGCAATATGGACTTGCCATAAATCCAGTAGGCCGTTTGGATTGGAGGAAAACCTCAATAGTGCCAACTAAAGAACTACATACATATAAGATGTTTAGAGATTAATGCACACCATTGACTTAGAGTAATGCACACCATTCACTTCTGTAGTATCTGTAATAATATTTAAGAAATAGCTGACTTTATCATATTACTATTTTTCTTTCCTGTTTTACAAGCCAACTTAAGCTGCCAATGTCATCGTTTTTATTTGCTGCCTTTCTTTCTCACCCTATATATTTTTTAAAATACTATTCCTCTTTCCTTACTATGCAGAGCTGATTATAGCCTGAAAAATGATCTGTTGGATCAAGAGTTTATGTTAAAGGGACGATGGTATCAAAGAAAAGACTTGGAGGTAATATCAATTTTCTAGTAACTGTGGTTGTTCTTAATTGCATGTATTGGCTTTTTAAAGGAATTTTAATGTCTTCTCTAGTTCTAATGTGGAAATACATACTACTGGCTATAGCTAGCTCTAAGGTTCAACCCAAATTCGTGATAAACTGGTTCTCTTTTGATATTAACATTTGTATGCTCTACAATTTTCCATGAGAGAGTGATATTATTGGAAAAAGAGTATTATAGTTATCTTATTGGAAAGATAAATATTAACAGGAGAATACTATCCAAGCAATTATTAGAAAGATGAGTGTTAGTATGTGAACTATTTTCTAAGTAGTTTCCCACAACCGTACAGCTCTTAATTGATATATGGCCAGAAAATGGATAAGTAAAAAGTTGATCACTTTCTAATTGCAAGAAACTAGTTTAAATGACTTAATTTAATTACTGATATAGTCTGTTTTTGCAAAGTGGATAGACATTAAGATTTTGACATGAATTGACCTCATAGAAAGAAAGATTACAGGAAAGGAAAAGTAAAGTACAGGACAGTTCTTAAAAATATTAAGCGACTAACATGGGCTGATTTTTGAGACGATTAAAGCAATTTATAGTCTTTAATGGTTAAGAATAATCTGATGTAGACTGAAAATTATTTCATATATGAACGGAAGACTTAAAGGAGTCATCACAACCTTCATTTTAAAAAAAAAAAAAACATTTCATAAACAGGAAGATTGTAGATTAATGCATAGTTCCAGTGTCAATGGCTCTATTTATAATATGGCATATGTACATACCAGATGTTCTTGAATCAATTTCAATTTCTGCCTTTCACATTGGTTTTCTGATTTTTTTTTTTTTAATGACGACAACTCAAGTTTGCTATGTATGTTATACCCAGTGTACACTGGCCTAATATTTATTTAAAATATTTTATCAACCAGTTTAACAATTGGTAAAGATGTAATTCATCTGCAAGGTGTCTGCTAACAGAAGCACTTACTTTTCTTTAGAACTGTATGATTTTTGATTTTAGTTGCTTTCATCATTTTTTTAACATCAAGAATGACATACTTTGTTTTTTAAATTTTAATAAACTGACGTTTAGAAACACAAATTCCCTCTTCAGTGGTTTACCTTTTATAGTACCGTGTTTGAACTGTATAACACACTTTATACAGGTCAAAAATAGTCGAGGAAATGTTCTGCAATGTAGTCATTACGGACCCGTAGAGAGTCCAGAAGGGAGGACTCTTCCTTGTGTTATATATTGTCATGGAAATAGGTACGACGAATTGTTGAAACCTCTTTTCAGGCATCACTTTTTTGTAACCGCAACTATGACAAAGTGCGCAATTTAGATACATTAAGGAATTTTATTAATTTCTTGACATGAGGAGAAGTTTTGTATTTTTGATTATTGAACTACGCATATGCCACACTTCGTATCAAAATTTATTTCACAGGTACTGATTCCAATGTAAATCACCTCTAGCCAGTGCATTCAAGGGATGAGGTGGAGGTCAAGGAGAAGCAAAGATCTTCAAGTGCCAGAGATTTCTTCCATCTGTGAAACCCAAGATAACAATTCTCAGTTTTATTGATGACCACCAATTTTACTTAAAATATATGCGATGTGCACCTGGTATACATCTCAAAAAGCAAAGCTGAAAACTTCTTTCGTTGTCCCAGTGTACATCTCAAATCTCAAAGCCGAAAACTTCTTAACATGAAACATACAAAAAAATTGAAGTCATTCTCCATTGATGAATATCCATGGATCCAAGACTCCAGGTCACGTCAAATGAGATTGATCATATTAACATAAACTACAAGGATAAACTAATAATGGCAAGTCGTTGAACAGAAAAATGTATGGATCATGCACGTATGTACCTTAATACTTGGATCTGTTCTGTTCATGTGCCAGGTTCTTGAATCTTCCAACCTCTAGAAATTACCTCAGAGTCTAGAATCTCTCTCTCTCTCTCTTTTTTTTGAAGCAAGATGGCGGACTAATGTCCTCCGTGTTTCATTAGCGGTCTAGAATCTTAATATAACATAATATGCTATCGTTTTTTTTTTTTCTTCTCATGAACATTTTTACATGGTGAATTTCATTAAAATTTCATAATGATTGATGGAAAGGGAAACATTTTAATCTTCCACTGCATTTGATTTATTGGAGCAAGACCTTTCGATTATTTATGCTTATATTTTTTCATAAACATGCTGTATACCTGTCTCAGTGGGTGCAGGGCTGATGCTAGTGAAGCAGCTATTATTTTGCTTCCCTCAAACATTACAGTGTTCACCCTTGACTTCTCTGGTTCCGGACTCTCTGAAGGGGATCATGTCACTTTAGGATGGAATGAAGTAAGTGTCTGATTGACACACTAAATCTATGCCTCATGTAAGCAAATGCATATATCCCACCCCAACGTACTTTGCGCTTATAAAAACAGGAAGTCTGGAATTTTACATTGTGTAACACTTTGTACATTGAACAAACACTACCTTATCAATGGAAGAGGAATTTCTTTTATTCAAGTAATGTCAAGAAACTAGGATATATATGACCTTTGACAAACTAAATATTATGTCTACCTTCAGCTTTCAACCATTAATTATGTTTACCTTTGTAGCCTTTGTGCATGAGCGTACCTTCGGTTTTACCTTTTTATGATTTTCAAAATTCTACATTGTTTCTAATTTCAATAATATTCCTTGTTTATATTTTTTGTGCAGTTTTCCTGTGTTTTTTTCTAAATTGGAGTAAGACTAAGTAATGTTTCTTCTTACATGGGTGGGAAATGTCATAATCAACATTACATACTTTTAAGCTTTCACATTATTGATGTACCACCAAAAGATTGGTGTCCCATAAAGGCATTTGATATAATTTTTTTAAAAATCTAAATGCATTTGATCTTGATACAGTATCATACCACGTGCACGCACCTGTAAGTTGAATGCTAAGACGAGGAGTTTGCTATAGTTGATGAACTGGCTAACGGGCTATGAATCTTGCACGACTAGTATTGATTGGGTAGAGAATAAAAGAGAGAAGAAAGAAAAGGGTGACCTCATAGAGAATAAGGGGGAGAGGGAGAGGAACAGTGGTTAACTTATGACCTAAGTCTCAAATTTATATATTGATTCTAACTCCATTACAAACTTAACTCTTAACATTAGCCTTTTTATAAGCTTTTCATGAATAATACTAAATAACACCCGATCCCAATCTAAAATAATTGACTAACCAACAAATCTTATCAACTGACATGAGTAAATCTAACTAAATAACAAACACTGACTGAGCCAAATCTAACAAATTTCATCTAATCTTAACTCATTTCAAATCCTACCAGTCAAATAGTAGCTATAACTCAAATCAGAAGACATCATGATTCTAATAAATCTACATTGACGTCCCAAAAGGAAACTCATTTTTGGAGTCTTCATGTTCATGTTATGATGAGGCATCTGTAAATCACAAATCTCCCAAAAAAATATGTGCATAAATATTTCGAAAATTAAAAACCAATTTATGTGGTTCTAACAGCTTACGTGCCTATGTCCATGGGTGAAGGAGATAGAGAAACCCCTACTAGACATGAAAGAGTTGAAATTGAGAACCTCTCAAAAATTCCAAACCTCAACTACACTCGTAACTCTCCTTAAGAAGATAGAAAATAAATCTTGATGGAGAGCACATAGTTCTTCACTCGAACTCGTCTTGATTGCATACATAAAAAGCCCTGATCAAGATGCCTTATTTATAAAGTTTCTCATGAACCAAAATATTACCTAAATTGGGGTAGAATTCCTAATTCTTGTCTAGTCCTTCTCTCCTATTCTCTCTCTCTCCAAATAAATGACTTCTTATGATATGACTTGAATTTGATGGCATTTCAAATTTGACATCAAGTCAAATAATATCCTTGGGCTTGAGTCTCGACACTTTGGTTTGGACTTATTTTGACAAGTTATCCATCTTTCACTAAAGCCATCTTATTAAACCTATTTATGCTTAACCTTAACAATTGTCTTATGGTATTGTACTAAATATCAATACCCAAATTATAATTTTTTTTTAACATTTTACTGCCCTTTCACCACTCAGTTTCTACTTTAGTCATGCTGGCATGATCCAAAAACTTAAAGTATAAGGCTTGTTCTTAACTATTTCATTTTCCTTATTTTCTTGAAAGGCTCAAAAAGTTCATCGAAGACTCAAAAAGTTCATCATAATTAAGCCGAAAGTTGGCATCTCTCTTGGCATTTTCAAGTTGCTCTATGGCATTCTTTTTTTCTGAGGTGAAAGGGTGGCTTTATTGCAAACTTTAAGGAGGCTTTAGAAGGGTACTACCCGTACAATTGGCAATTTCTTTACTTGTGACTGCCTATGCAAGTTTTCGACAATTTCCCTCCCTGCAGTAGACATCTCTACAACCTATCCATTCATAGTTTGATATTGCTGTTCTTCTATATCATTTTCTTGCCAACACTGGTTTTCAACAGGGAATTAACTAGTTAGTTGGCAGGGTCCACGGATACTAGTCATTCATTATCATTGAGATTCCTATTTTTAACTGAGAGTTGCTATTAAATTTCTTACTCTGTGGAACATCACACCTACCAGGAGTTAGTTGAAAAACCTTTATATCCAGCTCTTATTGTTCCAACATTTTTTATTGAAGAAAAAAGAAAAATTGAGACCGTGAATTGGATTATTGATTGAACATCTTGAGTTAAATATCTGGAAAATACTTGCAACACAAAATTGTTTTGAGTGGATCAATGCTTTGAAGCCTAATTAGTAGCGGATAGTGTGCCAGATACTCTAAGGTTTTGGGGTGTGTTCAGCTTGAAATTTCTTTCCTTGATGCTTGAATTGGTTTTGCAGTATTTGTTTGTTTAAGGTTTATTGGTTTATTCTTTTCCTTCTGTTAGCAATTGCTTAGCTGTACTCTGTGTGCACTAATTCTTCAATAAATCCTTTATTCTTAGGGGCTTTGCTCTTCTAATGTTTTTCCTAACTAGTTGGTCATTGATATGATCTGATATATATGTGTGTGTATATATATATATATATGTATATATACATATATGTGTGTGATATATATATATATATATATATATATATATATATATATATATATATATATATATATATATATATATATATATATATATATATATATATATATATATATATATATATATATATATATATATATATATATATATCACACACACACACACACACACACACAGATATATATATTTTATTTGTATATATATAGAAGCTGGGAGACGATATCTGATTTTAATGATTCAAAGCATTCAAAATGAAAAAAGTTTTTCTTTCCATGTTTCTATGTAGGAGTTTTACACCGCAAAATGTATTACTAAATGCACTTGTTCCCTAATCCTGTCTGATGGAAGCATCTTTCTTTTTTCCCTCAGAAAGATGATCTTAAAGCTGTTGTTAATTACTTGCGGAAAGATGGAAATGTATCTTGCATTGGTCTATGGGGGCATTCCATGGGTGCTGTCACAAGGTTCTGTTCAGAGATTCTTCTACACTTAATATGCTATGTCTGGAACCTTGAATGCTATGTATTTTCCTCTTCCTGAAACTAATGCACTTTTTTCTGTCTGTTTTAAAAACAATGAAACATTAGTGCTCTTGTTTTGCCCTCTTATTTTTTTGTCCTGGAGATGAAAGATCCTATTATTAGATCCTATTTTTTGCATGTCCTTGTACATAAATTTTATGTGCCTTCAGAATATGTGCCATCTGAGTATATTATACGTCATGATTCAGGGATTGTCAAATTTGATTTTTAAAATTACCATATTTTGAAGTACTGATGTACCTTTGCTTGTTTCTTACAGCTTGATGTATGGAGCTGAAGATCCGTCCATTGCTGGAATTGTTCTAGATAGTCCATTTTCTAATTTGGTCGATTTGATGATGGAACTTGTGGGTACCTACAAATATCCCTTACCAAAGTTCACGGTAAGCAGAATTGGCAGATGTCACTTTAAAACTCAATTTAAAAGTTTAAATGAAGATCTAACTGCCCACCCCCACCGTGTTGTTTGGTGAAATCAAGATACTTTCTTTAAATAGTGATTGTTAACTCTAAAACCTTTCTGCATTGTGCTAATAAATTTGTAGACTTAACAGCTATGTGGTGGTTCTCATCAATTTCCTTTTCTTGTCTATGCACTGCACATACTAATTGTTTCTGTTTTTAATGATTTTCCTTTCATTTTCTTTTCTGTGCATTCAACAAATTGTTAACTGTATAGTCATTATAATGGAGAGTGACATGAGATTTTTTTTATTTTTAGAAGAAACAAAGCTAATTTTTGCCTACCATCTAGCGAACCCTCAGTCACAGAGTTGAAAGCCATTTATTTCTTCAGATAAATTTAACATTCGGCAATCTTTTTCTACAGAAGAAGCAATCCCCTTTATTTCTGTCAAGGTTGGCTTATGCCTAGGAATCTGAGTCTAGATATATCCAAAAATTAAAAATCCTAAATAATTCCAAAAAGATATACTTTTGACAAGTGGTGGACCAAAAACATTTAAAAAAACCAATCTAGAATCTCTACCATATCAAAAGCCCTTGTCCATAAGTGTACTGACCCAATATTTAGCTATTACATTTTTTTTTAGCCTACTAGATGTTTATTTACTATAATGTAGTGATAAGGACTTTTATGCTCAAATATAATAGCTTATGCATATGACTTGATAATTAGTTAAAAGCTTGGGGGTCTATGTAAATAAGTAAAAAAAAAAAAATCATGAGATCTTATAAATGTCTTGGTGGTGGTTTCTTCCCAGCCGCTGTCTAAGAAAAAGAAAAAGAAGAAAAAACAAAAGAGGAGCATAGTAAGAACCGCTAGAAGAAGGACAAGGATAGAAAATATAATGAGGTAATTTTTATAGTTTTCGTTTGTTAAATGTAGGTTTCGTTATATTTTTGGCAACCTCTATTATGATCTCCATTTATGCTATTATATTTCTCAACAAAAGAGTTCTCTTATCTAATTTTTTTTTAATACAGATTTATTGCCCCGGTGCTATACAGATTCATTTTCTCAACAAAAGAGTTCTCTTATGCTATAAAGAAATGTCATTAAGATAAGTGTAGCAGAGATGTGCATGCTCCGCTGGATATGCGGCAACACTAGGAGAGATAAAGTGAGAAATGAATATATTTGTGCTAAGGTAGGTGTATCTCCCATCGATAAGAAGATGCGAAAAAATCGCTTATGATGGTTTGGTCATGTGCAACATAGGCCTACAAATGTATCAGTTCGACGAGGGGAGTTTATCAATGTAGGACAAGTTAAAAGAACGAAGGAAAGACCGAAGAAAATATGGATGGAGGTAATACGAAAATATATGGAATTAAATGAGGAGATATTACTTGATAGAAATGAATAGAGAAGGACTATCAAAGTGATCAATTCGGCGTGATTCTTTTTTTTGGTTCATGTAGCCTACCCCAAATACTTGGGATAAAAGGCTTAGTTGTTGTTGTTGTTGTACAGATTTATTGCCCCGCAAACTTTTTCAAAATCTGTTTTAGTTCATGTATAAAACGTTTAGAATTTTCTAGAAAATTCTAAAAGTATTACACATCTCTATTTATAAAACACAGCAATAAGTCTCTATTTATAAAATTTAGAGGGAAACTCTTTATATTAAGAAATATAAAAGCATAAGTCGAGATCATAATAGAGATTCAATCTATTTTTTTTTTTTTAAACTAAAACTTTAAGTAGTATTCTACTCTAAGATTTTTAACAAAGTAAAACTATAAGGATTACCTCTTTTAATTGTTCCTGTGATCCTGTATTTCTTTCTTCTTCTTTTTTTGTCCTTTTCAGATGGCAGCTAAAAGAAGCCAGCAAGAACATATTTCTGAAACCCTTTCTCATGATTTTTTTTTCATTAAAACAGTTTTTAAACCTTCCTTGCATACAACTCCACATGTTAATTGATATCTTACTATCATGGTTATGATGTATCAGTGATGTCATATTCGTTTCGTGCGTATGGCAGTGGAAGCACATAATCTTGAGTATATAAAACAAGAACAGACCATGTTGTGTCATAAGAGAATGTTATACTCCCAAATTGGAAACGAAAAAATCTTTTAAGGATTATTTGAATCCTCTCTAAGGTTCCTCATTTTGATTTTAGAAACTAGTTGGCTCCAACTTACAAAGCAGCAAATGCACTGTTGGGTTAGAACTTCTGTAGCCAAGTTCTGAGTTGAACCAATACAAGGTATGCCTCAGCTTGGACTGAATATCAGATATCCTAGGCATTGTTTGGATCCGCAGGACAAAGAAACTTGAAAATTTGATGGGTTAAATTTGGTATATATACTGTTCTCGTATCACATAACCTGGCATTCAACTTATGTGATTGCTTGAATTCTTATACACTTTGTTCTGCTTAGAATATACTTATGGTTATCATTTAATAGTTGATAGTTATTTCCTTTTGATGTACACTTATTGTCACTACCCAATTAGTTTAGTTTATTATTAACATTTACTGAGAGCTGCTAGCATGGGTTGTTGGGTCATATAGCTGTATTAGTAGGGTTGTAAATGGTACCTGAAAAACTGATAATCCTATCCGTAATTTAGGTTTCTGTTAGGATTCGTATCTGAAATCTTGTTTACTAATTCCGGTTTGGATTGAGTTAGGAACTACAGTGTTGGATACAGATTGGATTCAGGTTGCTTTTGGATCCAACCAATTTCCTTATCAGGATTGAATTCAGATATTACATAGATCCATACCAAATCTGAACTGTTTGCATCCGTGCGTATTTCACAAATTCAGCCATGCTAAATGCCTTTTTAATTTCCTTTTCAGCAAATCATGTTATCTATCTAGAAAGATGATGGTTAATCAGGTCCTACCAGATATGTCTGCTAGTGCTATAATCTCAGTTCTATTGTACATTGAATAATACCCTTTTACTTTCTTGCAGGTGAAGCTTGCAATTCAGCACATGAGAAAGGTTATCAGAAAGAAGGCAAACTTCGACATTATGGATTTGGACACGATCAAGGTTCTGTTGCATTTTGAAAGATTTCTACTTCTAGAGAAAGGGAATATATATATATATATATATATATATATATATATATATATATATATATATATATATATATATATATATATATATATATATATATATATATATATATATAATTTTTTGTCTTCTCATAAAAGTCTTGCAGTTTATACATATACAGCTACAAGAACAATAAAGTCTTTATACCAAAATTTTAGAGTCAACTACATGAATCCTTATCTTCCATTCAGTTCTATTAAGGACTATAACCTCCACCAGGTTAAGTATTTTCAAATCATTTTTAATTGCGTCCACCCATCTTTGGCTTACCTCTAGTCCTTACCATTTCAACTATAATCTGATCAACTCTCTTGATGGTCGCTCTCACCTCTTACCTATTTTGAGTTATTCGTTTTTGTAATCTATGTTAATTTTGGGTGATCCATATATATTCATGAAATTAGATGTTGGCTATCTGTTGAGAACCTAGTAGGTAGAATGTATGTTGACATGCTTGATGAAAGAGTGGTTTTTCTTTCATGTCTGTTATTTGTGTATTAAATCATTGAGAGAAGCTTACATTTTTTATAACCAGATAGATGTGGTCATATATTTCCCTTATATACTTGATGTTAGTGTGTTAATCATCTACATTCCTGAGGTTGATGTTCATAGTTGCATTTTGAAAAAAGGAAAAAAAAAATAAATAGGAAGCATCTTTGGAGTTTGACTACTTATTATCATTGTTTTATGCTCCCCTTCCCTAATTCTAAATAAGGTTCATGTAGGTAGCACAGTGCTGCTTTGTTCCTGTTTTGTTGGGACATGCAACTGATGACGACTTTATACGTCCGCACCATTCAGACCGCATATATGAATCTTATGTAGTAAGTCTATATGTGCACAACGTTCTTTTGTTTTTCCAATGTTTTTTTCCTTGTGCCATGAACACATCCTGCTACTTGTGCCAATTATTTATATCTGATTATTTACTTGCATTAAAATAATTTCACATAGCTTCCTTAGTTGTATTAGACTGTATTCCTGTAGTGAATTTTTTAAAAATTAATATATATATATATATATATATATATATATATATATATATATATATATATATATATATATATTGCACCTCTTAGATGCATGACCTTAGAATAATCAATAGTCTTTTTATGGACGTTTCTCTTTAAGGTCTTATGTTTGCAATCACTTCTCTTGTCTTCCATCTCCCTCTTAAACACTTATTTTAGTTATTCTCTTTAGCTATTTATTCTTTATTTCTTGAAATGTAAAACTAAAAGTGTCTCAAAGAAGGAGAGATGATATTGGATATCTTTATTTTCACGGAGAATATGACCGAGGCATCTAGGGTTCCACATATGACCTCTCTGTCCTTTGATCGCCACTGTATGCTATTCTCTTCTGTTTCCAATTTAGCTATGAAACAGAGTTTCTGGGGACTGAAGTTATAAAACTTCATGGAACAACTTTACGTGCAGATGGATAGTTTTCGAAACTGAATTCCTTACGAGTAATATTGGTGATCAATTACATCATATTTTATTTTATGAAATTATAGCAGAGAGTTTAATGGCAACACATGCTGCAAGAATTAAGTGGCAACTGCAATTGTTACATATATAATTGTTAATTGCAGCTCTTTGCAGTCTCTCTATACTTGTACTAATTATGTTAAGGCTATGACCGAAGTTGTCAAATCGGAATGCATATAATGTATCATTATCCCTATGTATCATATCACATATATCGTATTGTAAGATACATTGATCAATATGTAATAAGTAATTAATTAAGCACATAACAATTATATGAGCAAATTTAAAGTATAAATAAATAAATAACTAAAGATTAAAGCCGGTAATATGTTAAATGTAAGCCAATACTATATATAAATAGGTAAGTAATATTTAAAGTGTGATGACCGTGAGGCCATTAATTAAAAATTATATCCCATCAGCAAATATATTGCTAAATTCACTTGAATTTGAAAATAACATCCATTTTTCTCATCCTCGTCTCTTTTGCTCTCCACAACCTGCTCCTTTAGTATACCTCATATTTTCTCTTTTTTTCCTTATTTATTGTTTGCAATTGAATTAAAGATAAGAGGTCCTACAAATAATTATAAATTAATCTATCTGGTACTAAATATTAGAAATAAATAGCTATTAAAATTTTTTTTTTACCATTACATCTTCTCTTCCTTTTCTTTTTAATCGATCCATGTTCCTTGTCCAACGTAAAACATGCATTGAAATCCATCCAAGCAACACATTTCACTATGTACAGTTCTTATTTATAATCAAACTATTTATAATCAAATTTTATATCCACCTGTCAAATTAGATCCTATGTTCCCCAGTCTCTTCCCTTTTTTGTTACGTCAGTTTCGATTATATATTATTTTCACAAAAACCAAAGCATTTAAGCCAACTTTGTTATCCATCTGAAAAAATACAAAACAAGTAAATGTAATATCAATTTATCATTCCTTATAGATATATCACTATCATCATCTTTAAGAACTTTTCTTTTAATTTCTTCATTTTCATTTTCGCAAATCTAAACAAATTCTTCTTTTTATCTTGATTTTAGCATAAAATAAATAAGCTCATTAGATACTTGAATTGAGACTTAGTAACTAAATAATTTATATTGACTATAAATTAATAATATACCTCTTTTGATGATTTGTTTAAATGTTATCAACTAAAAGAAGTATTTTAAACTTTGATGTTCTTTGTTGTTAAACAACTATACTTGTTCGGAATTTATCCCGTATTCAACACAAAATGTTTATTTGAATGAGTTTGAAATCCATTTATAAGCCAAGTTAGCATATCATTACATATCAGGTATCATAAAATACATATCGTATATCATAGAAAATGCTTACCGTATCATAAGATAGGAACCAATAGTATGTTAGATAAGATACTTGTATATTATATCATATTGTAGAATACATATCGCATATTGTAAGATATTATCAACTATGGCTGTGACTTGGTTTCATGAATCCTTCGGACAATCAATATGATTCTAACCTTCTATGAGATTTTTACAAATACGAACCAAACACTAGTGCCCTTTATAACTTTTGTTGAATGGTATGACTTTATTTATTTGGAAGGCTTCGGATATTTTACATGAATGCATCTAGCAGAGCCTCAGAGTCTACCGAGTCTGTTTTGCCAATTCCATTATTTGAAAGGGCATATGTATATAACAATATAAACTAGACTGATCCCCATGGGCCTATCTTGTCTATTTTTCTATTTTATTTTATAAATCTTGATCGTGTGTGCACATTTATAAACTAGATTGATTGGTTATATATATACTTCTTGATTCTGATGGAGGGTATAAATGTGAAACTTACAGGGAGATAAAAACATTATCAAATTTGATGGCGATCATAACTCCCCTCGTCCACAGTTCTACTTTGATTCAATTACAATTTTCTTCCATAATGTACTAAACCCTCCATCTGAGGAACAATACATCCACAAAATGCACGACCTTTTTGACAAGGTAAAGACAAGTTTGGAGGTAGTTTCTGAAGGTCGATGTTCCATTTGATCTGTTTTGCTCACATGAAAATGATTTTCTTTTGTGCTCCATGTAAAGGATAACTGTGATAGTGTGCATGCAATAGACTATGGACATCATAATTTTACTGGATCCTGTCCAGGCAAGAGTCAAGAACTTCAATCTTTTTTATTCGTTATCTAGCATATCATTGTTGTGGTTTAATTTGCATAATCGTGTGCATTTTGTCTTGTCCTGGATTACAGATCTTGCATCAGGAAGCATGGAAGATGCTATAACTCGACTGCGTTCTAGAAGACCTATGAGTCGGACAGTGGTAGGTGAAACTCAATCACGATCTAGAATATCAGTTAGGAAAATCATGTCATTCTATGCTCCGTAGTATCACTGTTCTCTCACTAGCATTAATATACACCCAACAAACTTGCATTGTGGTTCTAGTTGCATTGCGATTCTAGTTATATTCCTTCAATTGTTTATGTTGCTATGGAATCCCTATAAAAATTTGTACAAAATGGTAACCAAATGTTTTAATGCCCATATATTTGGTTATTTGGTATAGCAGCTATTTTGATTTGTCAGGGTTCTGCTTTTAGAATTTGCTTATTTGCTGAACCTTGAAATCTCACTCTTTCTTTTGCATTTTACTTGCTTCTATCTTGTATCTATATGCAATTTGAAATCTTTGTTTCGGAGAAGAACCAGTTTGAACTGCAGATCGCTAGTCAATATATAGTGACTAATTGAACATCAAATATAAATACTGTAAGTATTTAGTTTTCTAGCCATCTTTGTTTGAGAACAGAATGCATAACATACAACTTAGTTGTGAGGAAGGGGTTGGATGGTCTGCCTGGGTTATGGTCAAATTTGGTAGTTATTATTGATCTTGGTTCAGAGTTGCTGAGTGACTTAAAAAAATAATGCTGGGAATACTTTGTTTATCTTAAGAGTTTTGGCAATATAACATATAATCCACATTTGTTGGAGTATAACCAGTTTCTGTCAACCTTGGCATTCTAAGGTGCTGAGTCTAAATCAAGACTGAGAACTAGTGATGCTTTCCACTGCCTCTTCAAGTATGGTTTCTCAGCACCATTTGCTATAATAGATAATTGAACTTTGAGGTTAATGATTTCAGAATTGTGCCAAACAACTTAAAGACTATTCTGTCTCTTTAGAGCCATGCGATTATCTGATGAAAATTAAGATAATTTTAGGTGGAGTAGAGATAACAGTGAAGAATTAATAGCATGGATCATATAGCCAACCTGAAATTGGGGCAGATTTCTGACCCCCCCCCCCCCCCCCCCCCCCCCCTCTTTCCACACACACACACAACCCAAAAAAAAAAAGAAAACAAAACAAAACCTATTTGTGACATCAATTACTTGTTGAAAACTACTGGGAACCTATGTAAGTTCAATTTCTTGGTCTATAGGTGATATGGAGTCAGGTTGACACTTCAATCTCTGTCAAATTTATTGAATTGTAGTGTTCATATCATTATAACATCTGTAATTCTCGATGATTTGCAGGTTCCTTCTGATAATTCCTCCCAAGAGAGGCGAGATGGGCCTGAGGTATCTTGTACAGTTCTTATTATATTAAGTTACATGCTTGTTTGAATGTCTGTTTCTAATCTTTAAGATCAGTCATCACTTTAGAACTTTTTCAGTCTTTATACACAAGGAACTGAAATAGTTAACTATATGCATGTAATCTCTTTGTAGCGTATGTGTCTAACTGAATAATTACTTTGACAAGGTAATGCCAACTACAATTTTACAGCTAATTGCTTCAAGTTACCGTCTATAATGTGTGAAGATAACATCAGGACTGTTTACAGCACGTACAAATTTTTTATCAGATGTGTGATATAATAATATTCTTACTCATGCAGTAAGGGTCATCTCATGTCAAATGCAGTTGGATTGTAGAATGTATACCATTGAACTATAAACAACAGTGTTCAGAAAAATTGTATAGCTATTCTGGGCCCATCTCAGACATTGTTTTCGACATAGGGGTGAAGATTGCTTGAATTTTATTCTGGTTTCTTTCACACCCTTCCACTTAACCAGCAAGCAATCCCTTGTCCCTTCCGGAGCCAAAGAGAACTTGAGAGTGGAACATTGCAAAACCCGAAGCATCAGATACATTACACATGTTCTTTTGAGGGAAAAATCAACATGACTAGATGTGGAGAAAATCTGCATTAAATATACTGTTGCCGTATTTGGCTGTATGCATATAATAACGTGTGGTATTAAAGTACACTTCGTGATTTTTTGTTCCTTCAGATGAAAGAGGTGACAAACGTGGTTAGTGGAATGCGCTGGTTATAATGTTATATTCACTATTGTGGGTATTGTGGCATTCTGGATATCTTGTGATGAAAAAACATACTTCTGTCCTATGTGCTTTAGACATTTTTAACAGTTAGAGGCTTCAAAGTAATACTCACTTTCACTGCAGGGACATGGGACAGATGGACCATCTTCGTCTATGCTGTTGGGTGATGCCCTCTCCAATGGTCATTCCCATAGCCCGGTGGATGATGAATACGTGGAGTATTCTTTTGATGACCTGTCAGATATACCATCCAGTGTGGAAGACGAAGAACGGGTAGGCTGGTTAGACCCTATACAATCCTCATATTTGAACTCTCACTATTATCTTTGTTTGTTTTCAAGTCATTTTCTGTATGTGCGTGCTACTGCTACATGCCATTTCTTTCCCCTTTTTTTCCCTTCAAGGAGAATGTTTATGTGTTTTGAAGATCCTACATTTCCTCTAGCTACTGAAAACCCAGATGAGTACAAGATAAATATATTCATTGATTATGCAGCCAAATATATAGTTACTTCAAATTGCCTATTCATACTGATACTAGATGACCATTGAGCCTCAATGTTTTCCCATAAGCTTTGGTTTGATTTGATTTGATTCGATATCTCTTATTTCGTTGACCCAGTCCTGAGGGTCTTAGCTTCTTAATCATATACTTTTCTCATTTGCTCAGGGTTCCTGGGTTCTTTGGTTTATATATGCTAGACAGATGCAATTTTCACTGATATTGTCATCCCTTGTTATGGTGTAGGAGGTATTAAATATTGCTTCCCAGTTGCATGAGGCTACAAGGCAACAACAACAACAACTAAGCCTTTTATCCCAAGTACTTGGGCTAGGCTACATGAACCAAAAGAGAATCATGCTGGATCGATCACGTTGATAATCCTTCTCCATTCATTCCTATCAAGTAATATGTCCTCATTTAAACCTCTAGAGTCCATATCTTTTCGTATCACTTCCATCTATGTTTTCTTCAGTCTTCCATTCGCTCTTTTAACTTGTTCTACGTTGATAAGCTCCCCTCGTCGAACTGGTGCATTTTTAGGTCTACGTTGCACATGACCAAACCATCGTAAACGATTTTCTCACATCTTCTCTATCCTATCCATCTTAAGACAAGGCACGACAACTATTTTAAGTTTCCTTCTTTATCCCATCCATCTGCACTAACATGGATTTTGTGAATCTTGACTCATGTTGCATTCCTTGATCTCACAATTTTATTGCCAGTTCTAGAGTATTAACATAAGGAGAGTAGGTGTGCGAAAACTTCCTTTGGTCTCCACCGTGGCTTTCTTGTATCTACATTTTCCTCCTTTGTAACCTAATACCGTTCAGCTGGAAAATGGCTTGATAGATGGTGATGGCCTGATGGGGTAACGTTATTTTGCTTGGATGCAGATGATCATGGTAGCAATAAGAGAGTCCTTGAAAGACATGGAGCTGAGGCATCCACAAGAAGGTGTACAGTCCAATTTAGATGTGGCTCTAAAAGATCCATCATCAGATAGCATGCAGGCTTCTGTCTCAGGATCCAATGAACTGTCATCCGAGGGTGCAGGTGTCACCATTTCAATGAGCTCCAAATTGGAGTCATCCACGATGCGAGTACCCAGCACGATCAGACCGTGCACTGCTACTGAGCCATCTAGTATGAAGGGCTCCAGTGGAAGCACTTCTGCTAGTGCTCCGAGCTCAGTCTGTGGAAGCAGCTCATCCCAACATGGCGTCTGACGGAACACGAGCCACATTGGTCGTACAAAAGAACCCGTCGAGTCACGTCATGGAAGGATTGTCACACAGTTGGGGCCTTAACTTCTTCAAAAGTAACAGATGAGACGAGGCAGGTGGGTCTTGTTAGATTTATACTGATTGTAATGAATACAGAACATGGTTTTGTTATGTAGTGTGTTCCATTTGCGCCAGTTGAGAAGGATGTAATTTGTTTTTCCTTTCCCTCCTGCCCCTTTATTTGTCTTTGCATATATATGATTTGTGATTGTAAAAAGAAAGAGAGCAGGCCATCTCGGTAGATATTCTTTGTGAATATGTAGTAGGGAATCGTTTACGATGGTTTTGCACACATATAGTTCTTGTATTTTGTTAATTATGAAAACAACTCATGCATAGTGTTAGGTTGTCGGTGATGTTATGCTTGTCCTTCATGGGAATGCTAGTCTCAGTTGATATTTGATATTGGTTTTCGGAGATATAAATTCTGTAGAATACATAGAAGCCTTCACAGTTCTGGATGGTGTTTTTTTCCCTCTACTTTTTCGTTCTAGATCTTTTGTTGCATCTGGCTTGCCTTTCTTTGTACTGGAGCTGCTGCAAGTGTCTCTTTGCATCCAAGGCTGCAAATCTTGAAATGTTTCTGAATGTTAATCACTTTTGTTGGACCATTTATTAGGAAATCATGATATAATTTTGGATACTGCTCGTTCTTAAGCCTGTAATGAGACTTGCTGAAAAATATACCTCCCCTCTGATGGATACTCTTGATTATTCATGTTAATTATTGTTTAATTATTAAGTTCAGCAGGACTACCTTCAACTTTGAAGTATTTTGCCATCTATTCGTTTTTCATATAACTGCTCCAACAAGTATCGAATCTGAAAAGTTTGAAGTGGTTGGGTTTGAAACGTAAAGACGAATTCATATCGAATGGGAGCCGAGCAGAATTACGAAGAGTGTTCTAAATGCGCACCGCACTTGACTTAGTGCATCCTTTAGTAAAGTGATGAGTACCACAGGGGAATAGGGTGTTCACCAAGTCAAGTGTGGTGCGTATTTAGTCTTTCCCCAATAAATAAGAAACCAAACCGACCTTCTTTCTTGTCCTTTCCTCGTCGAAGTCCCACCTGAGAACCCCCATTTTCTCGATCTCTCAAATCCTAACCCCCAAAATTTCTCTGAGAGATCGCTATCGTCCCGATTCGATCCCTCAGAACACAATTCCAAACACGTGGGGCCCCCAATTCCACCCCCAGATGGGCAGAATTAGCAGAGGCGGTCCCTCGACCTCCCTCTCGTCTCAACCCAATTCAGAACCCCAGCCGCCGTCCGAGACCGCGTCGACGTCGATCACCGATACGATCAACGGATCTCATCAGTTCAGGATCACCGGCTACTCTCTCTGCAAGGGGATGGGGATTGGAAAGTACGTCGCCTCCGACACTTTCACCGTCGGAAGGTATGACTGGGCGGTCTACTTCTACCCCGAAGGGAAGAGCTTCGAGGACAACGCGACTTACGTGTCGTTGTTCATCGCGCTGGCGAGTGAGGGGACGGACGTTAGGGCTTTGTTCGAGCTGACGCTCCTGGATCAGAGCGGGAATGAGAGGCACAAGGTGCATAGTCATTTTGGGAGGTCGCTGCAGGATGGGCCGTATACCCTCAAGTATCGAGGGAGCATGTGGTGAGTTTTTGGTTGATTTTGCTTAATTTTGTTTCTTTGAAGAAAGTTGAGATCTTTATTATTATTATTATTATTATTAGTATTATTATTATTATTTTTGAGTAGGTTTGGTAGATTTAGTACTAATAAGTACTCAACAAAACATCTATAAAATGAACAACTTATACTAGCTGTGCTTTGATTACAATGCTTAAAATAGATACTTGGATGCTTGTTTTCTATTCGTTGCTGGTTGAGTGGCAGGCCATCTTTAGTTCCCAGCTCAGTCCAGAAAGAAGAGGTGCGGGACTAAACTATTCATGGTGCGAGGCTAAACTACTCCAGCGCCCAAGTAATCGCCCGGCATAAAGTAGCAGACCAAGTAAATTGCAGGGCATAAACTAGCGGGACGCTGGGTGCGCGGGGGTAACCCACACCCCATGTGCAGCCACCTGGGTGTGTGCGGGCAGGGGCAGGGGCAGGGGCGGGGGCTAGCAAGCCCAACTGAGTGCGCGGGGCCAGCTGCGGGGGCCTAGGCCGGCGCGCGGTGCTATGCCCGTGTGCGCCCAGATGGGTGTGCGGCACCAACCTCGTGTGTCTAAATGGGTGTGCGGTGCTGTTGTGCGTTGCATTGACTCGTGCCACAACCGTTCTCTACAATTTTGGGAGAGTCGATTATAAATCTCCACTTTCTCGTAACGTGGTATTTGATACTCCTATTACGAAGAAAATAAAGGAGGAGATACGGGAGCGTTTATGCTTTTCAATAACTATTAATAGCTTCCTCCAGATGAGAAAAAGAATCAAACAATAGAGTTGAGGAAAAGAAGAACAAATAATCATTACCAACTATTTTTCTCTAGAAAATAGAGTTACCTATGTTGAGCATCTTTGAGCTTGGTTCAAGATCAACCAGCATTTGGATTGTCCACGGAAGACAAAAGGTACCTTCCCTTGCTACCTAAGAGAGCCAGCAATAACAAAAAGAAAGAGTTATCTCTTCCCCTGTAATCTCAATATTAAAGTTGAAATTTTCTTTTCTTTTTGTTGTGATCATTAATTGAATGGCAATGGAAATGAACGCATCGATTTCGGACGTACATGAGTCAGCGATGTTGAGAAGTTGGTAACTTGTAACAAACTATAGTTTTAAATACTAAGATGTAGAATCCAGAAAGCATAATGATTTTGTTATATACTCACTTTAATATTGACATGAGCTTCTCCTTTCCTAATTTGTAGCTGTGAAACACAAGTAGCGAATAATGGAATAATAATTTTCTATTGTAATATTTAGTGTGTTAAGTATCAGATACTGTTGATATACTGGTCGGCAAAATTATATACCGAATACAGGCGATATATTGCGATATGACACTAAATACCGAATATCATATCAGTATATATCGATTAAAGGATATACATGTCATTATATACATATAACATATTAAACTGTTTAAAATAAATTTAGGGGGTTGGGGATACTTACCTTTGGGCAATTTTCATTGAGTTTATAAATAACTAATCATTTTAAAAATACATCAAGAGATTGAAGTCATAAATCAACCAAAAACACAAGGATATGCTTGAGAGAGGGATTAGGATGGGAGGGGGACTAGCAAGCCCAACTAGCGCGCGGGGCCAACCGCGGGCGCCTAGGCGGGCACGCAGCGCCATGCCCGTGCGCACCCAGATGGGCATGCGGCACCAACCTCATGTGTCCACGTGGGTGCGCGACGCTGTTGTGCGTTGCATTGTCTCGCGCCACAACCGTTCTCTACAATTTTGGGAGAATCGCTTATAAATCTCTACTTTCTCGTAACATGGTATTTGATACTCTTATTACGAAGGGAATAAGGGAGGAAATATGGGAGCGTTTATGCTTTCCAATAACTATTAATAGCTTCCTCCAGATGAGAGAGAATCGAACAATAGAGTTGAGGAAGAGAAAAACTGATAATCATTACCAACTATTTTTCTCTAGAAAACAGAGTTACCTCTGTTGAGCATCTTTGAGCTTGGTTCAAAATCAACCAATATTTGGATCATCCACGAAAGACAAAAGGTACCTTCCCTTGCTGCCTAAGAGAGCCAACAACGACAACAAGAAAGAGTTATCAGTTATCTCTTTCCCTGTAATCTCGATATTAAAGTTGTAATTTTCTTTTCTTTTTGTTGTGATCATTAATTGAATGGCAATCGAAATGAACACATCGATTTCGGACGTACATGAGTCGGCGATGTTGAGAAGTTGGTAACTTGTAACAAACTATAGTTTTAAATACTAAGATGTAGAATCCAGAAAACATAATGATTTTGTTATATACTCACTTTAATGTTGACATGAGCTTTTCCTTTCCTAATTTGTAGTTGTGAAACACAAGTAGCGAATAATGGAATGATAATTTTCTATTGTAATATTTAGTGTGTTAAGTATCAGATACTGTTGATGTACTGGTCCGTAAAATTATATACCGAATACAAGTGATATATTGCGATATGGCTCTAAATACCGGATATTTATACCCCAATGAAAGGATATACATGTCATTATATACATATAACATATTAAACTATTTAAAACAAATTTAGGGGGTTGGGTATACTTACCTTTGGCCAATTTTCATTTAGTTTATAAATAACCAACCGTTTTAGAAACATATCAAGAGATTGAAGTCATAAATCAACCAAATATTAAAGCTCAACCTTCAAAATACATGGATATGCTTGAGATAGGGATTAAGAACTAAATTATTTGCGAGAAGAGAGAGGGGCCATCATCGGGATTCACTGGTTATCAGGATTGGAATTTTCGGTAGTCGGTGTTGGGAGCGAAGAAATTGATGTGAGACTCTCTATTATGATCTGTTGGATATGATCGCTCAATCGAGCTAGCGGAGAGGGAGAGGAAGAGGAAGAAGCAATGCGTTCAATCGGCTTATTATTTTTTTTTTTTTTCAAGGCTGTTGATGGGGCTTCACGGCTGGGGCTCTCAGTAGCCAGTGCTAGTGGGCTACTAGGAACGGAGACAGGTGTGAAGCTCTGGTGCGGCGATGCAATCGCTCGATCGAGTGAGAGAGCGAAGAGGAAGAAGAAGTAAGGCATTAAATCATTGATCAGTTAAATCTAAATTAGAATGAGGAATTAGGGATTCGACGACCTTTGTATAAATAGGTTAAGGTATTAAAGAGTGCAGGTTAATGGGTCTAACTTTGCAAAAAAAAAAAAAAGCGAAAAAAGGTAATATGTTAATCTCATCAATATTTTTTATCTCGTCTACTGGATAATTTATTATCACGTAGTCAATATATCATCTGATATCGGTGCAAAACGAGAATCGGTAAAAAAAAAAGGACCTTACAACATCACTTTAGTTTGAAAACCAGTTTATCGGTTTATCAGCTGATATTTAAAACACCGGTAATATTCTAATGTGCAACTTGTTATATCGGTTGATATTTAAAGCACCGGAAATATTCTAATGTGCAACTTGTTTAGTAATAAACTTAGCCTCGTTTAGTTATGTTTGATATTTAGTTACCATTTATTTTTCTTATTGTGATTATGAAGATATTAATGTGAATAATATTCCATACATCTCTAGGTTGATTAGTTGCTTTACATGAGAAAACTTATTTTCATCCTTGAATAAATAATTGCTTTAAAATATTTTTAGTGAATATCCTTTAATTATTCAAAAGGAGTGTTTTAAACCTTGGGGAAATTTTATAAATTTTATCATGCATGGATGCGGTTGAATATAAACCCCAAGGAAGGGAAATGCCAGTATTCTATTTGAGTTTCTAAGCCTTGTAGAAATTTTATGTGCTTGTTTGATTGGGAAATGGGATGAATTACTGATATCATTTTACTTTAGGGTACTTGGGTGTTCAAGCAACACTGACCAGTTCAGGTTGAAAGATAAACTGGGTGTCATTTCATCTGTCATTTACTGCTGAAGTTAGAAGTCAGTCTAGTGTATCTCACCTAGAAAAAAGTATATTTTTGCTTGGAATTCAATAAACTCAAATTAAGAAGAGGAAAGGCCTCGTCAACTAGGAGAACGAGTCTGGTATTTTGATTGTATTTCATTCCATATGTAATAATGTGATTTGATTGCTAATTACTCCAAAATAATGCCAGTAGATAATTTAATCCAACTAGTGGCCTTTTAATACCCTGTGGGTTAGTCTTTTACATCCTAGTTTTATATTGAATAGATAAAATATTACCATGTAGTACTTCTATTGCTCAATTGTACTTAAATAGATAAAATATTACCATGTAGTACTTCTATTGCTCAATTGTACTTCTATACTTTTAAAATGTTGGTAATCAAATAGATCATTTGTTTATCTATAATATGCTTTCTATATACTATATGACTTGTTTATAGCTTTGTGTCCCACAGCTACATGTGTATCTTTCTCTGTTCATGGTGATATTTCGGGTTTTTTTTTTAAATTTCATTGATCTATCATTTGTAGATATGAATTATTATATTATATGGCTCTAAACTTACTACCTTTAACTATTGTTTTGTAAATATTTGGATATTTGTTGCCTTGATTCGCTTGGATGAGTGATTTATTTTTTCACCTCGCACCTCAGGCAGTAGAGGATTTTGTCAACCATAGCCTTGTGTTTCACCCGTAAAACACGGAGGTCCTACTATAGGCAACTTTTCTGTTGATTATTTAAATTATTGCTATTGTGTGAAATTAAACTTAAGTTGCATTTAGCATTCATGAAAATCCATGAAACTGTTGGTGAGATGGGGTGTGCAGAGGGCAAAAGATGATGTTTCCTTGTAAATAATGGTTTGTTTTCTTGTTTTTTGTTTTTTTTCTTTGGTTCCTTTGTGTGCATGCTTGCACGTGCGCGGTGTGTGTGTGTGTGTGTGTGTGCGCTTTTTTTTTTTTTTTTTTTTTGAGGGGGGGAGGGAGGGGTGGTGTTGTTAAACTCTTTAACCGTGCTGTGCGTGGCTGGCTCCTTGGGGTAAGACAGCTGTACATATTTCTCAGGGACTGCCATATATACCAGTAACTTGCTTTGGTTTATAGTAAGTGTATCCTTCTGATAACAAAGGTCTCTTGCTTTCTTACTTGTGTTTGATATGGTCATGCTTTGTCTCCTTTTTTTTTTTTTTTTTTTTTGTCGTGGTTGTTGGGGTGGGGGCTCAAGTTTTCTCCAAAATCATATAATATCCTTGTTTTTGATATCATTATAAGCCGCTCTAAGCTTTATAGAAGTGCATAATGCCCTCAAACTTTTGTTGTTAAGCTTTTAAACTTAATCAAGTTAAATGATGTACAGTCCAAAATGTGAATTGTAAGCTTGACGTTGGGTAAGGTCCGTAAGGATAAGTAACAAGTAGTAATAATAATACTAGTTAATAATTATTAGCAAAATAAGCATATAATAGGATGGCCTTTTAATCCAATAAGGTGATCAAGTGGATGGGTGTGATACGAAAATATTGTATAGGGGGTTTACTGATGATTATAAAACCAGGGTTGGTTATGTGATTCTATGGAAAATTTGATGGGTGTCTAGTGATTTTTTTTTCCTAATCATTTTGGGCTGTTACTGCTTGATATAGAAAAACACACATTCTAGTTCTCATCTCATTTATCCTATCTTCACCTTGTTCTGTTTCTTAGCCTAGATTTTTGGTATAAGTGTATTATTGTAGTTGTTATAATAGCTTACCATATTAGTTTTTCTTCATTCCTTGTATTCATTTTTCTTCCATGTTAGTTTTTTACTTTTTTTTAGTTCACGTATGTATTAGAAATAGACTCATTTCTTGTTGAATTATGCAGGGGTTATAAGCGATTCTTCAAAAGAACTGCATTGGAGGTGTCAGACTACCTTAAAGATGATTGTTTGTTAATTAATTGTCGTGTTGGTGTTGTTAGATCACATACTGAAGGTCCCAAGGTTTATAATTTACCTGTACCTCCCTCTAACATCACTCAGCACTTTGGCCAACTTCTAGAAAGTGAGAAGGGAACCGATATATCTTTTGAAGTTGATGGGGAGATCTTTGCTGCTCATAAATTGGTACTTGCAGCGCGCTCACCTGTGTTCAGAGCACAGCTTTTTGGTCCAATGAAAGACCGAGACATGCAATGCATAAAGGTTGAAGATATGCAGCTTGCAGTCTTTAAGGTAAATGCCTCTTGACTATGTCCATTTAGTATTATGTTATGTTTCATTGCATTATGCTTTCATTATTATATGGATTTCCGTTTACTCTGACTTTGGAATTGCAATTTGCACGTCAGAGATAACTGATGTTTGTTGTATCTGACCTTGCGTTGTTTCCTCATCATCTGGACTCTTCCAAGAGTCGAAGAAAACTGTGGAGGGTTGCTCCTGGTTGCTTAACTTCATTGTGCAACTGATAAAGGTCAGTTTTTTATGGTCAATTGACCTTGTTGCTTGGCAATTTCCTTTATTGTCTGAAGTTGCCTTTATCAGGAACCCCGCTCCAATAAAGGGTTTGACATGCCACATCAGGTTGGTCGAGCTGTAAAAAACTATTAGCAGATCAAGGCTTTATGATGAATTGATGATGCTTAAGACCAATCTTGCGTAGATGGAAGCAGACAATTTAAGGTCAAGATTTATTCCTTTATTGCTATATGCTCATGCATGATGGTAGTAGTGTATCTTATAGTTTAGTTTTCTAAGTTTGCTGATGTTGGAGCTCTGGACTAAGTGTTTAAGGAAAAAGATTGATATGTGTATCTTCAGATGTCAAAAGATTGTTAAGTTGATCAGGATACGAGGATTGAGAAAATTTTACTTCAGATAGCTTGGTTCGCAGACAAGACATGGATTCTCTGCACAGAGCTGAAATGTAGTCTTAAAACGTGAAGGCTAAGTTTTGGTTTGACCTTTTGTGATAGATTTTGCTACAAATTGTTCTATGATTCCAATGTTTCAGTTACTGACATTGTGCATTTTGGTTTCAGTTAACTTCAGTGATTTATGCATGTTGCTATAGTATATAATGCCAACTGTACTGTTAATGTGGTTACATTATGAATTATTAATTGTATTGAGTTGTGGCGTAGCTCCATCAATCCGTTTGTTGTAACCTCCTCTAGTTTTTAGCATAAAGAACACCCAAAAACCATTTCGAAGGCTAATTAGCCTCCGGGAGCAAGAACAATTCAAAGACGGGATAAAATAATCAAGTAACTGTGTCCAAGTATGTTATCAATATGGTATGCTTTGTGAGCAGGAAGATCTTCAATTTGCTGAATGTAAGAAAAATATGTAGCGAGTGAATGCACTGAACTTTATCATGGTTAAGAAGGGTTTTATAAAGTTTACTTATGAATGAAGTTTTCAGTGTTCCCCCCACAGTAAACAGATGCTTTGAATAGCAAAGCTGGTTATGCAACCAGGTAATCCCTATTGCTACAACTTAGTGTAGCTATGTGTTTGTGTTCTTTTGTGAGTCGGGCTGGGTTCTTGTTTCCTTCTTTTATTAGGGTGGTTGCCTATCTTCTTATTTTCACGTTGTGGTGGGGGGTTGGTTCTCACATCACCTAACTACATTCTCATACAGATTATCACTTATCACATTACCTAAGAGACTGTACACAGTTAAATACTACAACAGTGCTGCTACAGCTACTTATGGTCAAGAAATAGAACACCATTATTACTACCATAATTGGACTCTCATTTTGGTTTGCTTTCTTTATAGAGATAGCCTGCCATCCCTCCCTCTCCATCCATCCCAACTATATCCTCATGTAGATAATCACAATGCTGGAGAGTTTATACACAGTTAATTGCTGCTGCTGCTGCTAGTAGTAGTAGTAGAGAAATTGAACACTGTTATTACTTCTATCAAACACAGTTATTACTACCATCACAATTGGAGAAATTGTACTTTATAGATATTAATGTACTGCACTACTGAAAAATTTGCAGTATTTAGGCATTAATAGAGTACGTGGTCATTATCTGTGAGATCTGGCATAGGATCTTATTGTCCTTGACTCAACATTGGTTCTACTACTAGAAAAACTTATAACAAAGATCGTGACTGTTATCTGCACTGCATGGAAAACTGTCATGGTATCTCCTTTCCTTAACATAACATTAGTCTAATGGGTTTCATCAGAGGCTTGTGATCTTCAGCTCTTGGTTTTTGTAAATTCTACTAGTAATATTTATTGACTCACTAGGATGCAGGATTGGGTTTATACTAATCTTTGTACAGCCTTCGGCTTTATTTCTTCAGTTCATGCATATCAGGAAAGGTGCTGTTTTTTTTATCTCAGATGCTGACTAATTTACAAGCTGCTGTGTTTGCAGGAGAACTGTTATGTTAACTTCATCCACTATGCCAAAACTGAAATTAAATCTGCTTTATTTTGTTTGCAGGCTTTACTTCATTTCATATACTGGGACTGCTTGCCTGAGATGGTAGACCTTACTGGTGTGGCATTGACATTGATGGCTCAGCATCTGCTTGCAGGTGCAGATAGATATGCGCTGGAGAGGCTTAGGTTACTATGTGAAGCAAAGCTATGTGAGGATGTTTCTATTAACACAGTGGCAACCACTTTAGCTTTGGCTGAGCAGCACCACTGCTTTCAGCTTAAAGCTGTTTGTCTCAAATTTATAGCATTGCCCGAAAATCTTAAAGGTAAAATTCCTTAAAACATTATGATTTCATTTACTTCTTTTTAGTTCTTTCCCTATGTCTGTAGTGCTCCTGGGAAGAGAGAGCTTCCAAAAGTAGGTTGCTCTTCGAATAAATTAACATGTAAGCATAACTTTTTGATATGCCATTTGAATGCCTATTCCATAATCTTCAGCTACTTTATGTTCTTATGTGTATTAGTGATGTAATCAATCTTCTATTTTTTGCAAGTAATAAAATAACTTGCCTTGAATTTATAGTTGAATTTGGAGTGCTGCTCTGCCTTGAGATGTTTTATAGCAACCTTTATCTTAACTGTATTGTAGCAATGTCAATGTACTGACACATGAAGGTTACCTTTATACTTGATACAATTTGTTACATCTATCTACTATCGAATGCCATGCCCAAGATGTGGTGGTTACCATTCAGTAAAGCAACAAACAGCAAAGCCTCAAGTCAAATTTTTGGCGGTTACCTTTCAGTTGCCGTCCAATTGTTTTATTACCCCCCAGTGACCGTCCAATTGTATTATTTTCCTGACTCTTGATTCGTTAACCCTGGGATGTGCCTACTATTTGAGTAACTATGGACATGGCCTTCCTAAAATTATTTATAACTCTCTCTATATTTTTGGAAGCTAAAGTACTCATTATTGTTTGGTTGATTGGTTTTGCAGCTGTGATGCAGACCGAAGGATTTGAGCATTTGAAGATGAGCTGCCCCTCCATATTGACAGAGCTTTTGGAATATGTGGCAAAAGTGGGAGAACTTTCATCCAACACAAGCTTCCATGTGTTTGAATCACTTGATGGCAGCGATATCAATGGCAGAAGAGTGAAGCCCCGGATAATGTAGCAATCACAGGCATAGAAGCTTCCCGTTGTTGGAAAAAAATGCTTGGTTCTTCCCTTTCCTTTTCTTTTTCATTTTCATTTTCTCGTGTGTATCAGCGTGTTCTTGGCCTTTCCATTTTTCTTGTATTCAGATCTTATGTCAACACAGTGCAAGTTATTTCATAGTGTACTTGGAGTTCTGTAATCGCGTTTGGGCTCAAGTTTTCTTGTGCAATGCTTTGGAGAAGTTGTACGGTTACTACTTGGGAACGCAATTGAGTTATCAGCTTGTTGTTTGCTGAACTGAGGAAGCAAATTTGCAACCTTACCAGAAAATTTTCATTGTGTTTCATGTTCTAATTTCTCATTCGATATTTGATCCGATTAAAATTTTCTATGATATAAATAATACTTGATTGATATTTTCTAGCACAGAAAGAAACTCTCAAACTTCTTTACTGTAAAGAATTTTTAGTATTTTCTCGGCTATAAACTAAGTCTGTCATGTTGAACTTAACCTGCTGATGCAAACTGCTTCCTATTGCTGTGATATCAAAATGCCAAGTAATATCGTCTTCGGTATACCTTTGCAATTTTAAATTTGAAAATTTCCTATAAATTATTAAATATGAACCCACAAACTCACCTAGGAACGTGAATATTAGAAGAAAACAATAGGTTTTTGTTTGTCTGCCTGCTTCTGAGTGGACCCTAAAGTTAAGGGAACTTCTAAAGGGGCGCACCTTTTTTCCTAGTTAGCCCACTTAACAAGTTTCTATATATATCAACTTTGTCTTTTTAAAAAATATCTCATTTTGCCCTTCTCCTTCTCCCGCTTCCTCCAACTCCCGCTTCCTCCAACTCCCGCTCAGCCAGGCAAGGTAAGATTTTTTTTTTTTTTAAGGCAAAAAATCCATTTAAATTCTCTATCTCTTCATTTTTTTTTTGTTAATTTGCTAATTTAAAACCGATTTTTTTCTTCGTTTTGGGTTTTTTTTCCATTAGAAATCCAAACAAAAGAGAAATATTTGAGTTGTGTCAAACGAGACGTAAATGGAGAATACAACCATGTCGTTGGTTCCATTCGACGATGAAAACACTCTTCAGGTATAATTCCATTTTCTTTGTATAAAATTTTTCCAAATAAACATTAGGAATTTTGATATACATTGAGTAGAATTAAATTAGGGTTTTTGAGTTGATTTTTGCAGTTGGAGGCGGTGGGAGAACCCGGGGGAGCACGTGCTTGTTCGGACTTTCAGTCCGGACCGAGTCCGTTTGTTTGGACTTTCAGTCCGGACAAACATATTTTGTCCGGACTGAAAGTCCGGACCAAGCAGATTAGTCCGGACTGAAAGTCCGGACAGAGTGTTATCAATTTATTTTTTTGTTTCTGCAAGAGTTATCAATTAATAAGTATTAATACTGTTAAATTATTGGAACACAGGGTAATGTTTCGACACAGAGCATGTGAGTCGAGAATGAATTAGTTTTCGATTATGGTTTGGATTTTACAACAAATCAGGTATGATATTATTTATAAAATCTGTTCATATTGAAATCAGAATATTTCTACTAAAAAAATATGTCTTCTCTATTTTGACTATAGATTTTTACAAATCGAGACGAACTTTGCCAGTGGGTGTGCGATATTGGAAAGAAATCAGGATTTGTCATCGTAGTTTCAAAATCTGATAGTGGAGGTCAATTTAAGAAGGGGAGAATATGGTTTGGATGTGAACGTGGTGGACAACCAAGATTCAAGAAATTAAAGAACAATTCAAGGAGATTGTGCCATCTTCAATTGCTACACAAGATATTATTGAGTTGTAATCATTTTTGGCGGCGTGCATATAAGTTCCATTTTTGGTGTTATTTTGTTGTATATAAGTTGTCATCAATATTGTGTAATATTGTAGAAGGCCCAATGTTTGTAAGTAGTCTAATGTTTGTCCGGATGTAATCGACACTAATGTAATTTTGTGTAAACTGAAGTTCAATCGATCCATGTGAATAGTCTAATGTTTATCGTGTATATAAATTTGTGTATATATTATCCGGTAAACCCAGTCGGGACACGAATAGACACACATAATCGGTTCGACATATCGAGACAGGGAAAGCCCTATCCGGACTGACAATCCGGACAGGGACTCCCTGTCCCGATATGCCAGTCCGGACACTTGACCCACTATATTTACGAAATAAACTGATATATCATCCGGTAAACATACATTAATATCACTTTAAGGACAAAAAACAACATAAATATCACACATGAATACAACAAAACTATAGTGAAGAAAGAAAACAGATAAGATAAGGTCCCTTTCTAACAACGATCCACTGAACACTGATATAGCGAACACAACACTGATACAATGATACCTTCAATGATACAATGAAATAGTGAAGAATATGTTTAAGCTCCCGTACATATAAACCAAATTAGATCCTATACAAATAAACCAAATAAGATTCCATACAAACAATCCAGTATATTTTCGTCAAACAAAAAACAAATATTAGGGTACATTACAATCAAAGAGCATATATTTTTCAAATTAGCAAAATGTTTGAAATAAAACATTGTCACCGACCACTTCAAGTTCCGTACAACATCCATGTCAATACACTTAGAATATAACATAATCATTGTTTCACTCGGGGGTTGACGTCTGCTTCTCGCTCTCGTATCAAATTAGGAGTTTCTATATTAAATTCAAGATCTATAGCAACTTCAATTTCTCGCTCTCGTATCGGACAACGGATTTGTGGTTGAGATACTGCTTTTTTCCTCCTTAATGAGGCAGTTGGTCGTACGCGAGAAGATTCCGCCGGATCCATATATGGAATACAAAAATATTTCATTCTTAGATGTTATTTTTCAGAACAGTAACTTCTCTACGTGTAAGTATGTACTTACAAAGTAAAATTTGCTACAAATATCATATTTTCTCTATTTTTTTGGCTACAAGATAGTATAATATTAAAGTTTAAAGACACTTAAACCGTATTTTGCTACTTAATTAACCATTAGGACAATACCATTAAACTTCAAAATTAACTAATAAATTTTAATATTAACGTCCATGATTAGAAAAATAATTAAATTTCGCATATTTTACAACTAGGATTACAATATTAATTTTTCTTAATAATTATATTCTAAATATTAAAAAAAATTAAGAAAAAAAATGTTACACCCATATTTGCTAACTTCGCCCCTCTTCCTCCTCTCCAACCCAACAAAATCACCAAAACCTAATATTGAAGAGTTATTTGATCCAAAAATAAAAAAAATCTAAATTTAAAAAAATATTACTAAAATAGGAAATCTCACCTAGTAATGACGGAAATGCGGCGGATCGGTGGCGTCGGCGGCGGCGTGTAGTCGGCGGCTGCGAGGTCCCCTCCGGCTCTAGGTACGGGAGAGAGAGGGAGACTTCGATGGAGAATGAGGTAGAAAAAGGGAAATAGAGGATTAGGGAAAGTGGGAGGGAAAAGAAAATTTAGGGTTAGAGTTTTTTTTTGGGTTTAGTTTGTTAGAGAGGAAATGGGAGAGTTGAGGGAGAGAGGATGATAAATAGTGGGGAAGGGTAGTTTAGAAATTTTTAGTGTGCTCACTAGGAAAATCTTCCCTTTAGAAAATACTATATGGGCTTACTAGGTAATCTGGGCTCACTAGGAAAAATGGTGTGCTCCTTTGGAAGCTCCCGTTAATGACGGGAACTTCTAAAGGGGCACAACTTTTTTCCTAGTGAGCCCAGATTTCCTACTGAGCCCACTATGATTTTAATAAAGAGGGGAATTTCTTAGTGAGCATAGTTGGTATTCCGAAATTACCCTCCCTCTCTTTTTCTTCCTTTTGCCCTTCCTTCTCCCCCAAACTCCATGGCGGCACTTGCTTCTCTCTCTCTCTCTCTCTAAAAAAAAAGGAGCCAAAAGGGAAAAAAAAATCAACCAATATCAATGGGTTCGTCCTCGAAGGCGGGCAAAGGGAAGAAGAAGGAGATTAGCGATCATGCTCACTCTCCGTCGTCGTCGTCTCCACGAAGCCCTTTATCTCGGGATTAGGTTTTTTTCTTTCCCCTCCTTTAATTTCTCTTGAAATTTCTGCTGTGTTGTTTTAGATTATGAAATTAGTAGTTTAACTGATAAAAAGTTGCGATTTTGCTATCTGGGTCGGTCAATTTTTTGACATATGGGTTGATAACAAGCCCTTTGATTAACCAAATTTCTTAAAGAAAATAAAATTGGATTGGTTGACTTCTATGATTTTGTTATTGTTTTTGAGGTGAAGTGGGAGATGGCAGGCAATTGCAATATTTTATAATTAGAATTCTACTGTGGAAAGATAAATTGAGTTCCCTTTCTTTTGTGATGTAGGGAGATTGATAACAAAGGAAGAAAATGGCAGTGCACGGATGTAGAGATACAGTCGCATGCTCTCCTAGCTATGTCTGCGTTCGTTAACTGCATGCCTTCTGTTCCGTTGCAACATTCTCTTGTAAAGGTAATTTTTGCTTTCCTATGGAGCACCTAATGAAATGTTAGTTACTGTGATCTTGTTGCTAACTACCTAATCAATTGTGTTGGAAAATGCATAACAAGATATTTGCTCAAGAACACATAGTCTATGTAAAGTTTACATCTTAATATTGACATGAGTAAACTATAGCAATGCAATAGACATGTTGGTGGGCGTTATACCTTCTGATGAAAATGGATCTTTAGAAGAGGATACAAACTAGAAAGAAGTTTAAACGAACTCAACTTTAGCAAATCAGTGTACTCCAATACAAAAGGCATGCAATGTCACAAAAATATTATCATGAATATGGATCTTTAGAAGAGGATACAATAATATTATCATGAATAAAATTAAGAGCATGCAATGTCACAAAAATGCAGGAGGCTCTCAAGATGATCTTCAAGATGATCTTTATGAGTCAAATTACCGAGGTCAGTTGATTTATCAGTACTGAAGAGTTTCAAGACGCACGTTGCTTTCTTCGTTTTAAAAGATGAGGTAATTATTTCCTGTTAAAAACCATAAACCAATTATTGTGTGTGCATATGTTATGACTATAGTATATATATAGGAACGAGATACACTTCGATGTATTAGTCACTGGAGAAAAATAAGTGCATGGTCATTGTCGACACCTGAGCCAAACACCCGATTCATGGAATTAGTACGTGGGTTTTCATTATATCCATTGGTCAAATTCTCCTACCAGTATATTAGCGCAAACAGAGGAACAAAGACAAGATCAATCCACTCCTGATGCACTCGATACGGCATTTATGTCTCGAACCAGAAGCAGACGTTAACCCCCGAGGAAGACAATGAGATAGTGATTAGATTATATTAGTTGTGTATTGATATGGATATTGTAAGGAACTTCAAGTGGCCGGTGTAATTGTTTTTTGCAAACATTTTGAAGAATTTGTAGAATATATGGTTTTTGTTTGTAATGAACCCTATTGGTCGCTTTTTGTTCGATTAATATATACACTACGTTTGTATTTGATCTTATTTCTTTAATTTGTATAAGAACGTTTGTATTTAATCTTATTTCTTTAATTTGTATAAGATCTTGTTTGTTTTATACGTAGGGGACCTTGTTTAAAATCTTCACTATTTCATTGTATCAGTTATTGTATCGTTGTTTCATTGTATCGGTGTATCAATGTATCATTATATCGGTGTATCAGGAGTATCATTATATTTGTGTATCTGGAGTATCATTGTATCGGTGTATCATTGTGTATCAGTGTATCATTGTATCGGTGAATTATTGTATCAGTATATCATTGTGTCGGTATATCAAGGTGTCGGTGTATCATTGTATTTTTTTGCTTCCTTCCCTATATTTCGATAATAATGTATAATTAGTTATTAATATAAGTCCTAAAAGTCACGTTAAATTGGGTAAACTAATGATATATCATTTTATTACATTAATAGAGTGAGTGAGGCAGTGGTGGAGATATCAGATCAGGTCAAGCCCATGTTCGGACTGTCCCCATGTCCGGACTGTCAATCCGAACGGGGGGGCGCCGTTCTGACTGACAGTTCGAACAGATCTGGTCTGTTCGGACTGTAAGTCCGAACAGATCTGGTCTGTCCGATCTGTTCGGATTTACAGTCCGAACAGACCTGATCTATTCGGACTGTCAGTCCGAACGGGCTAAAAAAAAAAAAAAATGCGCGAGAGGGCTGGAGGAAGCGGGAGAGGGAAGAAGGGTAAGATGGAAAAAAAATTTTGAGGGCAAAATTGATATTTATGCTAAAATTTAACTGGGCTCACTAGGAAAAATCTTGTGCCCCTTTAGAAGTTCCCGTTAATGACCAATAGTCCAAGCCCCAGTCCTGTCTACTATACTGGGTTTATTAACCTGACCCGTTATCAACAACAATGCTGCGACAACTCAAAAGTAAAAGAGACTGGACGATTCTTGGGCTCCTCTCGCTCACTCGCTCGCTTGAAAACAAGAAAGAAATCAAAGATGGTGCCTTTCCTTCACCTAAAATTAGGGTTTCTGGTCGTCAATCTCTTATCTACTCTCTGATTCATCTTGGTTTTGTTTATTTTTTGGTGCAGCTGTTCTTCTCGTATTTCAAGGAGTTGGTGGGCAAGGAGGTGACGGTGGAGTTGAAGAACGATCTGGCCATCAGAGGGATCCTTCATTCAGTCGATCAGTACCTCAACATCAAGCTCGAAAACACCAGGGTCGTTGATCAAGACAAGTATCCCCATATGGTATGCTTCCCTTGCTTTTACCTTTACTTTTCTAGGGTTTTTTCTGTTTCCCCTCTTTCAATTGATTGGACGAGATTGAAGCTTGTGGATGCGATTCCACCTTTAGGGTTTGTCTGGTTCTTTTCGAACTTGTTAAAAATTTAAAATAAGAAGGAATTTTGAAGGTGCACTGAAGTATGATTGGGGATTTTGGGCTTCGGAGTTTGGGGTTCACGGAAATTTAAGTCTTTAGGGTTAGATATCACCTATTCTTTTTGGACATCTTTAGAATAAATTTTATATGGAATGTTGGATTTCCGGGGGTTCACGAAAACCCAACAAATAAAAAAATAAAAAATTAAATTACACACATTGCGAAAGCCAGTGTAAGTTATGGATGATTGATATTGATAACTTATTACCTCTTACTTAATAACTGTCAAATGACTTCCTCATACTATAGGAAATATAATGGAAGATTTTTAATAATAACAACTAAGAAGGCAAGTTTATTAATGTTTGATTGGTTTTTGCTTCATTCTTTGCTATAAAGTATGCATTAGAAACACCCACAAGTTGAAGATCATGGTTAATACAAAAAATTCTGTAATCAAGACCATGAAAGAAAGAAGTAATGATAAGGCAGCAATCAGAATTGTTGCTTCAACTTTAATGTATTTGCAAAATAGATTGTTAAGTTTGTGCTCTTAGAATAGAGGAGACTCCACTTTAGCCTTTGGTAGAAAATTAGAAAGTAAAATAAATTCAGTTAAAACTTACATATATGAGGCAGTAAATACTTAAAGAGCAGGTAAGAACCTTATGCAAACGGTTATTTTAGCATAATGCCTTCAGAGATGCACTTATCAGTTCCTACCTTTGAATGTTATTATGACCTTCCCCAAGGTTCACAGAAAAGGTCAATACTTAAAACCAACAAGCTATTATGAAGGTGTAAGTTTTAGTTATTGTATGAAAACTCCAAGGTCAGGTCAAAACAACATTCAAGGACTGGAACTTTCAATCCCATTTTTTATTCATTATTTCTGGAATAGCAGTTGTCATAGGCTCATAACCAGTGAAGAGCTAAATTTGCTCTTTGCTTTTACCATTACCTTTCCTGTGCAGTTTAACTGAGCTTATATTCCTACAGTTTGAGAAGATGACTTAATAGTTCATTGGTGTGCATATTATGCATATAAATTTGATACTAGAATTTCAGTTGTGTCTTATCTATTTTTCTCTTGCTTCTTATTGTTCATTGTATTATCTTCCCAAACTAGCCATGATTTTTCACATTATGCTTTTTTGTTTTCTCTATGATGTGATGATTGGCAGGAAGATCTAGTCATATATGCTTGATAACTTTCCGTTTATTATTATCATTGTTAGACTTTTCCTAAATAAAACACTCAATTCCATGGCTTCCACAGGTAATTTTTAAGTTGACCAACTTCCTGACAATTTCCAAATAGCAGATTGTAATTTGGTATGCATGCACACGTTATCTGTAAGAATTTCCAGAAAATAACCTCTCATAGTTATTATTGAAACTAGATACTGTTAACTTCTGGCCATCTCAATAAATTGTTTTGAACTGACTAAGAAGATCGGGAAAGGAATACGAGGATGGGTAAGGCAGAGGGAGAACAGGTGAGTCAGTGGAGGTGGAGAATTGAGGTGGGAATAGGAGTTCAAATTGGAGGTAAGGGGTAGAGAGGTGACAGATTGAAGATGTAGGAGCAAGTATTTAGGATAAGAAACATATGCACTAGGAAACAGGAGTAGGAATGCGATTATTGGAAAGGACGAACAGAGAAGAAGATGAGAACTGTGATGAATTAGGGTGGGTCAGTTGATCGGGGACAGGGATGAAGGGAAAACAGAAAAGGGAGAGGGATGAAGGGAAAACAGAAAGGGAGAAGCTGAGAATAATGCTACTATCTGGACAAGAAGAGTAACTGGTAAAGGAGGAAGAAGGATTCTCTCTGTTTTTTTTTTCCTTAAGTTTAATTTTATCTTAATTCAACTGTAACTTGGAGATTTAGTGTGTTTCAACATGACCTGTTGAAGTTCATTTTTTTTTTTTTTGGTTTTTTTGCAAGTACCCTCTTGCCTTCAATTGTTCATTTCTTTCCGAAATCCTTTCATTGTCATGCAATTTATGATTCTAGAACTAAACATGGTTACAGCTCTTAGATCTATGTTCAGAGATGAAATGCGAAGGGGAAGAAAATTTCATTTGATCTTAATTGCTGGTAATTTTCCTGCTATTATATGCAGACCTCAGTAATGTATGTTTTTAGTCCTAATATGAGGTTGATGTTATGAAATATACAGTATATTCTCCCGGATGTCTAATAATTTTTATAGATAGTATGTTTGGGCAATAAATTATTAAATTTATGTTCTTAAAACAACTACAACAACAACAACTAAGCCTTTTATCCCAAGTATTTGGAGTAGGCTACATGAACCAAAAAAGAATCATGCCAGATCGATCACTTTGATAGTCCTTCTCCATTCATTTCTATCAAGTAATATCTTCTCATTTAAAACTCTAGAATCCATATCTTTTCATATTACTTCCATCCATATTTTTTTCGGTCTTCCCTTCGTTCTTTTAACTTGTCCTAAATAAACTCTCATCGTCGAATTAGTACATTTGTAGGCCTACGTTGCACATGACCAAACCATCGTAAGCGATTTTCTCGCATTTTCTCATCGATAGGAGTTATACCTATCTTAGCACAAATATCTTCATTTCTCACTTTATCTCTCATAGTATTGTCGCATATCCAGCGGAATATGCGCATCTCTGCTACACTTATCTTCTATGAATGACGTTTCTTTATAGTCCAATATTCCGTGCCATATAATAAAGCTGGCCTAATAGCAATCCTATAAAATTTTCCATTCAGTCTTAACGGAATGTTACGGTCGCATAAAACTCCCGTTGCCCTACTCCATTTCAACCAGTCAGCATGTATTTTATGGTTAGCATCATTATCGATCTCTCCATCATTCTGAATAATAGAACCCAAATATATAAACTGACTGTTATTTGTATTTCTTATCCATCCAGTTTTACAGTATTATAGTCTATGGTCCGTCGTTTATTAAATTTACACTTCATATATTCTGTTTTAGACCTACTCAATCTAAAATCTCTAAATTCTAATGTGTGTTTTTATAACTCTAACTTGACATTTACTCGTGCTTTTGTCTCATCAACTAAGACAATATTATCAGTAAATAGCATACACCAAGGTATTTCATTCTGAATAGCTCTAGTAAGCTCATCAATCACTATAGCAAATAAGAACGGGCTCAATGCAGATCCTTGATGCCAGTGTTTTAAATATCGGATACTGGTCTCGTACCGGTCAGTCAAATTGCATACCGGTTACCGGATACTGGGCGGGATATCGGGATATGACCCTAAATACCGGAGTGTCATATCGGTGTCATACCAGTTAAAGAATAATCATATAATTGGCTATATAGAACATAATAAAATGCATAAAATGTGTTTATAGCACTTACATTGGCTTATTTACATTCAACTTACGAATTTGTAGATATCGTTTAGAACGTTCGCATATGCACAGAGACAGAGCGAAATACAATCATAAAATAAAGAAAAATAAGTTGTCAAGATAAAAGAAAAGTGTTTCTGCAATACATAAGTGATATAATTTATAAAGTTACAACATTGTCCTTTAAATGAGTTTATTTGAAACATGCTAGAAACTTTAAATATCAGTCTTTACAACATATTTTCTAGCTAGATTCAGAGTTGACTGGTTCATTTGTTGGCATGCCTTCCTCATCATTTGATGACGAATCTGATGATGATGTGTCAACTTCTTCCTCATCGTCATCATCTGATACGTGCTGCTGCTTAGACTTTGAAGATGATGCTTTTCCGTTTGAAGTTCTACTACTCTTCGACTTAGATGCTTTCACTCTCTCTTCTTCGGATGAGCACCCATAGCAATTGACACTTGTCGAAAAGTCAATTGTTCTCCAGGAAAGACTTCATCATCACTATTCTCATGAGGATCACCATTCTTTTTCTCAGGCATGAACCACTCGGTGACCTTTTCCTCTTCATTGTATGCTACTAGTGGATCTCTGTTTGGGATTGAAAATTTGCTCTTGAGCTTTGCATTGAATTTGACAAAGACTAAGTCATGCAATTTCTTGGAACTTAGCCTATTTCTTTTCTTCGTATGCACCTAAATAAAAGATAATCACATGAAACGAACTTAGAACATATCTATTTGGGAGAAAGAAATATTTAATTAGAAAAGTTAAAATTGTAATACCATCTCAAATGTGCTCCAGTTCCATTCACAATCCGAAGAACTTGTTGTCAGGCTCAAAATCCTCATTGCCATAATCCTCAATTCGGGAGCATCTGTCCCGTAGAATTGCCACTATTGAGCTAGCAATGAATATTTAGAAATAGTTATTAGTTATTTAGTAGTTTCTTTAATTAAAAATAGATTGAATTTTGCATTTCTTAAATTGAAATGCATACCTGGATTAATGATTCTCTTTACTGCTGCCCTTGCAAAAGACATTCCAAATGATCCATTTTGATTTTGATACATTGGGAGCTGTTGTGCAATCTTATCAATTCTATCATGATCATTTGGATAGAATCTGTGCATCACGGCAACGAAGCCCGACATGAACGACCCATTAGCATCAATCTTAGGCTGCTTCGCATAGTAATACAGAGGGTTCAAGAAATATCCAGCTCTATGCAGAGGAACCTTAAGTTTTTCCTCCCATCTCTTATCAATAATCTTCCATATTAGAAGATATTTCTTCTCTTCACCCCTTAGAGCATCTCTTATCTCCTCTTTAGCAGTCTCTAGGTCACCATACAGAAAGCCCATTGAAGGGACCTTGTCCCCATCAACTCTACGCAAAATTTTCACTAGTGGAGTGAATACTTTTAGGGCAATATTTGTGTTGTCCCAAAATTTATTGCTAGCAATTATTTCTGCAACCTAAACATTCACAAAAAAATGTATTAAAAAAATATGAATAACATATAATTTAAAATTATAAAATAAATTTTTTATTAATTAAAATAAATACCTTCTTGCCTGCATCTGTTCTGGAAAGAGTACAATTCATCCAGTCATCAGATATAAACATATGTTGCAGCTCTTTTTTCTTCTCTCTGATTGATGATAAAGAGAGAAATGCCGTGGCAAACCTAGTTGTGCCCGGCCTTATTAGCTCTCCACCAATCGCCTTCCTCATTATATCTAAAGATTTGGTGTGACTGTATATGTACACGGAGACTGATTTCCCCATCATAATTGCACTTCGGATATGTTAATCTTTCCAATATCCGCAAGCATCAGATTAATTGTATGTGCTGCACAAGGTGTCCAAAATATATTTGGATGCGTCATAGCCAATGTATTTGCTGCAGCCATATTGTTCGAGGCATTATCTGTCACAATCTATACAACATTTTCCGCGCCAACCTCGTTCATTCCCCTCTCCACAAATTTGTGGATATAACTGCCATCGTGTCTCTCAGAATATGCATCTTGAGACAATAAGAAGGCTGTACCGGCCGGACAATGTACAACGATATTCATTAAACTTCTTCCTTTCCGATCCGACCACGCATCAGTCATTAAAGTGCAGCCATTTGTTCGGCAACTCCGTTTGAATGATTCAAGAGTTGCATTTGTCTCCTCGACCTCTCTTTGGAGGCAAGTCTCGCTTAGCTCGTATGGGATAGGAGTCTGTAAGTTTGGTCCATACATGCCAATGGCTTGGATCATCTGCATAAAAGCTGGCTGCGTAGCAATATTGAATGCAAGCCCTCCTTCATAAAAAAACCTGGCAATGTATCGAATTGCATCGTCTCTGGCCTTTTTTCTGGAGGCTGATGGTACGGCAGGCTGTTTTTGAGCTGTTTCTACTGCTTTTTCGACCGATCGAATTGCAAATTGATCCATCGGTCCTGTTGTTTTGCGGGAAGATTGACCTGTTGTTTTGCGAGAAGATGACTCCTCTCGAGCTGTCTCCTCATCTTCTTCTTCCCCAACACGAACTTCTTTTAACAAATTTTGAAGTTCTGTTGCTTTTCCTTCCTTTACTCTAGTTTTACTTAGCATTACCAAAGCTTTCTGCTTCACGTCATCTGGGACCAGGGGACAGCCTCTGACATTCCCGCTGACATGACCTAAATGTTCCTTCAAGCGAGTAATGTCTCCCCCATATTCATTCTTACAGAAATTACACTCTACTTTATTGGGCTTATTGGGTACTTTTTTCCCTTATTCCTAAGCTGAATTTTTACCTCCTCGCTTCTCTTGGACATTAAAAGCACCAGAAGAGGACATCTTTCAAACTATTTCTGACTTCAAAATAGTGGAGTGAAAAAGGACAAACAATTAATTGATTAAATAGCTAAATAATTGTTGCACTTAATTTATAAATAATTGATTAAATAACATTGATTTAATAGCGTAAATTGTGGCTATAGGTCCCCGCATTTCATTAACTAGAGCTTAACGAAATAGATCACCCCTTCTTTAATTGCTCCAATTAAACATTTACATGGAAATCATTCAAGTTGAAAGTGAAATGTCAGCAGGGTGGTTCTCTGAGGCTACTATATGAGATTGCAAGCTTTCAGCATTTAAATTCTTTTATAACTTTAAAAGAATTTACGTTGTTAGTAATAATCAAACTTTGGAACCTCTGTTTAACTATTGATCATGTCTGCCTAAACTCTAGTTATTGACGTAGATGGAATCTCATGGAAAGTGAATCTAGATTCTAGCATGAAACAAAATCAGTGAATACATAATTACATATAAATAATAAATACTCAAAATTCACACAAAATCATTCCTTGAATCACTGATTCACACTGAATCAGTGATTCGGTTCACTGATTCAGTGTGAATCAGTGAACTGAATCAGTGATTCGGTTCACTGATTCAGTGTGAATCAGTGAACTGAATCACTGATTCAGCGTGAATCAGTGATTCAAGGAATCACTGTAGACTCCCCTACCTGCAGGTTCACTGTTCAGCCCTCCCAATTTAACAATTCCCCTCAAATTACACCAAAAAAAATAAATCCAACATAAATCGCAATCAATTAAACCTAAATAGCACAATTATAAAAGAAATTGAAGAAATTTATAATTCTAAATCAAATTTAAATTAAGAAAACAAACTGCGGTTACCTGGCCGGCGGCGACTGCTCCTCTGGCGAACGGCGATTACCCTTCGAAGACCCCCAGAGCTATGGAGAGCGGAGAAGAAAGATAGAGAGAACACGAGAGAGATTTATAGATGGATTGGGAAATGGAAAATTAGGGTTAGGGTTCGGCCGTTCGTCTCGATCGGTCGACGATCGCGGAGAGAGAACGAGAGAGAGAGCCAGAGAGTGGAAGAAAAAGAATCAGAGAGAGATTAATGGCGGATTTGGGGAAATTTGGGGTTAGGGTTAGGGTTTTGGTCGCGGGAGGGAGTCTCGGATCGCCGGGAGAGAGAGAGAGAGAGAGTTCGCGAAAAAATAGAATTTCTCCCCCCTCCCGACCCGTTTTATATCTTAACGGGTCGGGTCTGAACGGGTTATTGGGTTTAAACCGTAACCAAAATCCAATAACCGATATTACTAAATACCGGCCGGTATTAGACATATCGATACCGGCCGATATATCGCCACGTGGCCGATATATCGGACCATACCGGTTCAAAACGATATCCGGTAAAAAAATGCCCATATCGTCTCGTTTCTTCAATTTTAACGATATATCGGCGGATATACCGGTATATCGGCCGATATTTAAAACAGTGCTTGATGCAATGTTCTTAAAACAACTGAAAAACAAAATGTATTCTGTTGAAACTTATACATATGAGGCTGTAAGTAATTTAAAGAGCAAAATGACAATGCCAACTGTTACCTCAGTAATACTGAATTCGAAGATGAGAGTATGAGTTCTTACTTTGAGTATTGTTATGACGTTCCCAAGGTTCACACAAATGTCAATTCTTGACCTGTAGGAGACTATGAATGTTTGAGGTTGACTTAATGTGTGAAAACTCCAAGGTTATGTCATAACAACTGATGTTGTTGTTGGATTGATCAAAGATTTGTTTAGATTTGTAATAATCTGATTTTGTTAGGATTGAAAAGCTTTTTGATTTGTCAAGACTCATATATATGTTCTATCGTTGATGGCCCCGACATGAACCCAAAATGGTTTTTTGATATCCTAGCAATATGTCTTAACATGTGTTCAATTAACCTTTTTCAAAACTTCATAGTGTGACACATGAATTTTATTCCATGGTAGTTAGAAAAATTCTAAATATTATTATTGTTCTTATATAAAGGTACTACGACACTCTTCTTCCATGCATTTGGTATTTTTTTAGTTTGCTAAATCTTGTTAAAAAGGTATATCGACCGGCTTACATCTATCTCTCCTAGGTATCTTCGTAGCTCAATAGACCAAAAGATTTTCTTGATTTTATCTTTTATAAAGCTTCTCTTACTTTAGATTTTTTTAATTCTGCACATAAAACTATGTTTCATCTCCTCACTCTGAATTGCAACGTTCCCAAATCTCGAGTAAAATTACTGTTGTATGATCTGTCAAAATTATTTCTCCATCTTTTTTTGATTTTTTTGGTTTCAAACTTGAGCCTCCTGTTATTCATCTGTAACACATTTTATTGTACATAAGTCTCCAGGCTTTCTCTCTTTTATTCGAGCAATTTTATATATTTCTTTTTCAGTTTCTTTAGTGTAATAAATGAGAAGATATAGATATATAGGCCAATCACTTTCCCTTTATTCTTATCATTGTTAAACGGGCCCTTGATTAAACCACTTAAGTCTATGGTCTCTTCCTGAGTAATTTTAATTTGAGCAACTTCCATGTGTGTCAAATATTAGACATTCAAAATAACTATTTCAAGGTGTGATGTGCATACGTCATATTGCCTTCATGAATTCTAGCAAGCAACCACTATCAGTTAATGTTCAGACAAGATGCTGGTGTTTTCTGTCAATCTCAGTCATTGTTTTAACAGCAAGAAAGGAAGCATAACAGCTGCATTGTCAACTTTGAAGCTGCCCTGGTCACTAGCAGATGCTCATGGTTTTGAACTGACCAAGAAGAGAAGAAAAGGAAGAGGAGGGTGGGGAGGGGATATGTGAAGTGGTAAATAGGAGTCAAAATTAGAGATTGAGGGAGGGAGGAGGGAATGACTGGAAAACGGAATGGTTATTGGAGTGGTTGTGTGTCAAAAAAGAAAGGATATGTATCAAAGGGAAGAGATGACTAGGAAGTGGGATGGTTAATATGTCGGCTTGTAGGTGGGTGGGGCAAAAGAAGGAGAGATAATGTGGTAGTGCTATTGGGTGAAGCGGAGAGGATACTGGAAATACGAACTTCTCTTGAAGTGTCCTTGTTTTTGGGGTGCATTTGGGGGGGGAGGGGAGAGATGATGGGAAAGTGGAAAAGGGAGAAGCTGGGCGTATTACTATTTTGACAAAGAGAGTAACTAGGAAAAAGAGGAATAGGCGGAAGATGAATCCTCACGAAAAAATAATTTGGACACCTTTTGTGTTTCCACTTGTCTTGTCAGCATGTTTTCTCGAATCTTTTACCAGTACTCTGCCTTTAGTTATATAATTCTTTTTGTAATCCTTTTCCTTTTCATGCTGTCTGTTGGTTCTAGAAATAAGCATTATACAACTCTTAGGTCTATGTTCGGAGACACAATATAAAACAAACAAATCTACTCATTTATCATATATTCGTTAGTAATTTTCCTGCTATCAGAAGGAGACCTCAATAATTGGAGCAAAGCTTGAAATGGTTATGGTTATTGTATCCTTAACAATCAAAATCATGCTATGAATCTTACAATTTTGTGGATTTCTAAAGACTTCAAACTGTACTATAATCTGTAGTATGTCAGCACTTGTTTATATGTTGTACCACGTAGATTTTTTTTTTTTCTTCTTATTTGTCGTTTTAAAAATATTCTTATATGATGTGTGGGTTAAATCCATCTGTAAAACTTACCAGAGCTCTGTGCTTCTGTAATCGCTGCAATGTATTTGGCCCTTGCCATTGCTACTTAGATTGATGTATTAGGACATCGAGGAAAAAGGGTATTTACTATTTTTTCTTTTCCATAGTAATTACTATTTATCTTTTCCCGTAATGCTTATTCACTTCTACTATAATCATCTAAAAAATTTCATGTTTCCATTGTAGTAGAGTTGGATGCATCTTCTCTTCTTCCTAAATCCATGTATTAATGCAAAATAAAATTCTTGTTGTGCAGTTATCGGTGAGGAACTGCTTCATCAGAGGATCTGTGGTTAGATATGTTCAGCTGCCTCCCGATGGTGTGGACATCGACATCCTTCATGACGCCACTAGAAGGGAAGCCCGTGGTGGTTAATCGTGTGTTATTGGTAGCCTTGCGTCATTTTTCGTGCCACTAAAAGTACTGTTTCAGTTGAAATTCCATGATATGCCATCGTTATCAGTAGCAGTAGTAGTGTACAACTAGTATTGATTTGTAAGCTTTGGAACATATCTTGGGTTTTAATTCTCTGTTCTTTTCTTTTCCCCCTTTTTTATTTCTCCTAATTCTTTTCTCGAACAGCCAAAAAAGAACATAGATTAAGAGCAAATGGCGAGGACTTGTCATAAAGTAATTGCAATAAATAATGGTGATTGTTCTACTTACAAGGCAAAGCGAGTGGTGAGAAATACTACTGGGAAAAAAAACTAGTTGTTAAAAGATTTTAGATACTTGAATTTCATAACTCCTGTTCAAGTTCATGAAGATAACAGGCCAATCAAAAAACTCTTACATTGTATATTATCCAGCTAAAATAAACTTTCTTTCAGAGATTTAAAAAAAAAAAAAAAAGTTTTGAATAGAAAAAAAGCATTTGGTTAGGCTCATTTTTTTCAGAGCAAAGCATTAAGTGCAAGAGTTCCACCTGTAATCGACAAGGAAAATTTGATGAACAATATATTGTACAAAAAATATCTCTGAATTAAATGTGCAAAATATCTCTGAATTATCTCCCGAAAAACTCTCAAAAACACTGCAAATAACTGGCTCTATTAGCTATTTCTTCCATTGTTGCAGGCTGCGTAACATATAAACCATGTTTTTACAAACATCAACTATCCTCCAGAAGATTGTCAAGAAGAGTAGAAAAGATGCAACTCAGCCAGCCTGATGTAGTTCATGCAAACAGCTTGATGCAGCCGCCATTGTTATTTGAGACATTTTATCTTCATTCCCTTTTACCTCAAAAGTTATGCAGACAAGATCTGATGAGATAAAATGTTGTAAATATCCTTGTGAAATCAAGCCTCGTACTTGGATAATGCACATCTAACTCCTGCAGGAACATAATAATAATGAATAGCTCAACAAAGATCATCAGAAAATGATATCCAACAAAATCACCACTTGGTTTTATTTCAAAAGGCATTGAAAAATTACCCAACACCAGAAGACTAGTGTACTAGATGAGGACCAATTCTGACACAACGGCAGCACCTACTACACCAAGAAGGCACAGCAAAGAAAGCAAATCTATAAACCCAAGCCGTGATTCAGAAAATAAGTAAATCTTGTGGGTATTGCTATCACCGCAGAAACCCCTGGCTATCATTGCCTGTCCAAGGACACAACTCAAAGGTTAGAAAGTTAATTGGTGCTTATACAAAACAAGTGATGCTTCAATCGATAAATTCCCATTTCGCGAATATTGAATTATAGCCATCCTTCCAAGAAATACAATTTGCAATGAAAACTGTATAGTCGGTCTATAACAAATAAAACATAAACATTGATACATAAAACCAGTACATTGATACATAAAACCAGTATGAACGCGGTCTGCTTCAGCTTCAAGCTTAACAAGGAAAAAAGAAAAGAAAAAAAAAATTCGATGATATGAAAAATTACACAAATCAATGAGCCTTTTTCTTCTGTCAAGGCTTGCACCAAATTCCATAAAAATTAAATTAAGTTTCAATCTGATCCCGTACACGACACTTCATCCAAATAATACTAGAAACTAGCCAAAAATCATAATGATATGATAACTACATGGTTCACATGATGGAAAAACTATAGATAATACTCATGAAATGACCAAAGATTTAGAACTTCATAAGAGCTTATGGAAACACAGGAATTTCCTGTGGAAGGCATACCTTGGAGATTTGCTCAGCGTGACTAAAAATATTTTTGAAGATTCGACGGATATACATAAAGAAAACTGCATAATCAGACATATGAAAAAAGAAACATATATAAGGATGAGTTCTTTTGAATCAGTGATAAAAAGGTTCTCCTATGGTAATTTATTGATTTCCAAAGACAAAATACGTGCAGGCCTAAACAATTATAGAGACCTCTAAAAAAGATACTCTCTAATATTCCTACATGAAAAAATTCCATTAAAAATATGCTGCAGACACTTGATTATATGAATTAAATGAAATCGTTTCATTTAAATAAATACTGAGATTGGTTGTTGGCATGTTGCCTATATGAATTAAATGGAATCATTCAGTGCAACGAAATCATTGGAACACAAAAGAAGAATATTGTACATGGTCCTGAATAGCATCTTTCATGTAGTTTTAGCTTAAGAAATTTTGCAAACTAGATTCAACTGAGACAAGGAAGTATCATAATACATCATTCAGTCAACTAAGATACCCATGCATAAGTTAGCAGTAAAGTAATTTGCCCAGAAGAATATCCAACTATGTGGAGCATGGTAACCATTCGAAAGTAAATTAACAACAGCTGCAGCATTAAGATGACCTAACTCAAATAGAATCACATCAGGCTGTACATCATCTTGAGGGTTTAAAAGTGTTTCCTTCACTGGAAAACCTTGTATGGCTGTACTTACAACCAGTGTTACCAGATTCGTGGTACACTTCCTATCATGGTACAGGAATGGGTATGTGATAGTCTACTTTAAGCTGTATGCAGAATGCAGCTCAGAGGATTAATCTGATCAGTATTTGGTTGATGGTATGGTTGGGTGCATTATAGGGTTATTTCTACAAATATGCATACATGGGGACAAAAAAAAGACATAGTTCTCTCTCCATAGGGTGTCTTGATAATGAGAAACCAATATGTTCTTCAACTATTATCATTATAAGGTCGTCACCCAAATAATTACCCAAGTTAGATCCCTTGATCAGCAATGGTGAGAATCGAACCTGAAACTATGCTCTTGAAAATATGGGGTGTTACCTAATGGGCAAACACACTTTCACAAAATCAATATGTTAAGAAGTCTAAATACTAATGGTAAATACATTTTAAAAGATCGCGGGATTGGAGGAGTGAATTAGGCAAATACTGCTCACAAAAGAAACACCTAGTGTAATTGGCAACAGACAGAGACTTAACCTAATGAGAATGGGAAAAAGATTATACCAAGGCAGCCTCATTGACTCACGCTTCATGGGGAGTTCTAGTATAGACCATCAACAACATATAAAAATATAAGGGAAAAATGTCTTAATTTTTGCTACAGAAATATATTTGAGTGTCTAAACTAGAATGACACAGTAGTTTTAATCGTTATATTTGGACAAATCCAGACAAATGCTGATTAGTTGTGAACTTTGGTTTCTATTTTGATATGCTCAAACTGATGCTTTGTAAATCAAAACAAGATCTAGAGCTTGAGCGCTAACATGCTCAGATGCTAAAGAGCCCAAATCATTCAGAGCAACAACAGAAGAATAGCTCACCCTTTGTTTGTTCTAAAGTTTAAAATTCTTATAGAATTGCTTTTCCTATGTCCATTCGTAAGAGTACTCACCATCTACTGATTCCATTACTGTCAATTGCTGCCAACAAATCCGACGTGCTACAATCCCTAATGCTGTATTGCGAACCTGGTACATGTCATATCAGTACAGAAGAAAAAAGAATACTGTATAAATGGGGAGAAAATGAAGGACAAGTTAAAGGTGAAATTAACTAATAATCAACTGATTTGTCATTTTATTTTTGCACTCATTTGTTGCACAAATAATCAGCTTAACTAAAAAGTCCAAAAAAAATTGACTCAAACTTGCCTCATCGAAAACAAGATTGATAAACCTCAATGAAAGTAGCAGAGTAAGTATAATTTCAGCAACAGGAACACCAACAAGTACCAAAGGAGCCATGAACCACCGTAATGCAGATGCTAGTTGCTCAGGTGTTGTCGTTGCCAGGCATAGACTAGCACTTTGGAAGATCTTTCACCAAAGAAAAAAGGGAACCGTCAGACATACTTTAGATAACAGATGGAAACGTAGTTACAAAATTTTGGATATAATTTCCATAAACAATAGAATAGGAGAAACTTTTAACATGATAGCAACATTATCAACTCAGTTGCAGGAAAGACTGCAGTTGGGCATGCGTTACACGTTATTTATGTATAAATCACTGGAAACAAGGCACTGTAGCCCAGATAAGCAACTTCAGTGAAAAAGTATTCCTTTCTCATGTCTACGCCAAAGGAGATAAGAGTGATGGAAATTTATTATGTACTATTATATGCAACTCAGACCTGGAAAAATAACAACACAATAAGCAGCTCTACCTATGTAAAAATGCCCAATAGATGAAAATAGTGAGATAAGGCTATCTCAATGGAAATGGTAAGAACAGTTGCATAGTTTTACAAGGTACATGATATCACCATAGCAGAATCAAAAACAAACTTAAAAGCATGGAAGGCTTCTCAGCCCGCACTTAATAGATAAATCAAAGAAAAATAAAGGGAGAATAGATTTGCAGTTTCAAGGCATGAATTGTGGGGTAAAATCATTAGTTTTTTCAAAAAGCAATGGTGAAAGCTAAGGAAGACGAACATACAGTAAAGGATAAACTTGCGGAGGTACTAGCCAATGCCAAGCCTTTTCTTGTAAGTTGCAACGGTCCTATCTTCATGATCGAATAAGAATAACCTTCCAGGGATGAAGGAAGACTTGACAATCCAACCATAGATGGGGGAGGAGTTCTTAACTGGACAACCGGAGGTACTCCATCCGAACCGAATCCCAGCATGATGAATAATATTCCTGAAAGGAAAGCCACTCTTCCTAATTGATCCTACAAAGGGATAATAAAGTTAGATACAAGTTAGACTAGATGGTTTTCAAGGAAGATTGTATATTTTAGCTATTAAAAGGAAAAAAAAAAAAAAAAGATATATACTATAGTAAAAGAAGTAAGAGAATAGAGAAAAGCGGAAATTTAGGGGGACAAAAAGGTGAGCATTTAGTTAAAAAAGAAAAAACAAAACAAGGACTAGGCATCATTTGAAAAGATTGTATCCTTGGATAAATTCGAGGGTACCTTGCCGGAAGGGAGGGTTATAGGTTTGAAGTGGAAGGACCAATCTTAAAGAGGTATCCAATGTTTTAAATATCGGCCAATATAACGGTATACCAACCAATATAACGGTTTTGAAACTAAAATGATACGTTAAGGCCAATTTTTTTTCGGTTTTTGTTTTGAGCCGATATCACGCAATATATAGGCCACGTGGCGATATATTACTTGGTAAACGAGATGCAAAATATCAGCGATATTCACATATTACCGGTTTTCTTGGTTTTTTTTTTTATTTAGACCCATTAACCCGAACTCTTTAATACCCGAACTCATTTATATAAATATCATCGAATCCCTAATTTCTCATTCTTCCCTACATCTAATCGATCGACAATTCGATGCATTGCTTGTTCCTCTTCCTCTCTACTTTCTCTCACTCGATCAAGCATTCATATTGAAGAGGCTACAACAGAGTCCTACATATATCTCTCCATTCGCAGCACTGACTACTGAGAGCCTCAACGACCCCGTGAGTCCCATTACACCCCCAATAATGCACAAGTCGATTGACGATTCGATGACTTGCTTCTTTCTCTTCCTCTCTGTTCTCTCTCAATTGAGCAATTGCATCAAAAAGAGTCTTATACCTCTCTCTCCACTCTCAACACTGACTACCAAGAGTCATGATACTAACAACCCGTAAGCCCCGACAACGACCTCTCTTTCACTCTCTCATAAATAGTTTAGCTCCTCATCCATCTCTCAAGCAAATTGCCCCTTCTCTTTCACGAACAAACTCACCTCCACACTCGACTCTTGAGCAAATCGCCTCTCTCGAGGAAATTGGTCAAAATAAGTATATTCTAAAATTCTAAACTTTCTTTAAGTAGTTTAATATGTTTTATATAAATATTTATATTCTTTAATGTAGGTGTAACATCCATTGAAGAGATGATACGAAAAAATCGCTTACGATAGTTTGGTCATGTGTAACGTAGATCTACAAATGTGCCAGTTCGACAAGGAGAGTTTATCAATATAAGACAAGTTAAAAGAGCAAAGCGAAGACCGAAGAAAATATGGATGGAAGTGATACGAAAAAATATGAATTCTAGATGTTTAAATGAGGACATATTACTCGATAGGAATGAAAGAGAAGGATTATCAGTGTGATCAATCCAGCGTGATTCTCTTTTGGTTCATGTAGCCTACCCCAAGTATTTGGATAAAAGGCTTAGTTGTTGTTGTTGTATTTATATTCTTTAACCACTGTGACACCGATATAACATCCGGTATTTAGTGTCATATCGCAATATTTCACCCGATATCCAGTATATAATTTTATTGGTCGATATATCGCCGATATCCGATATTTAAAACACTGGAGGTATCATGTACAAAATAGCCCTATATATCAATACCAATATTGCCAATATTCTTGATATACCCTCAATATTTCCAATATGATAAATTCAATATTGCAGATTTCCAATACCATAAAACTATACAGTTGATACCGAATTCCAAGAGTTTAAAGCCTTAGTATAAAGTAATTCCTCTTAAAGGAAGTAATTACTTTGTCTCTTTTAACCGCTAACATCTTACCTCAACCCCTTTCCTCTACACACACACACACAAAGACAAAACACTTAGTACGAACAACTTGCCACTTACCATACATACATGCAACTTCAAGTTACCTTCACATAAGGGAGTGGAAGATTGGGAATAAAATTTATTCTTCAAGAAATCATAACAAACAATAACAAGCAAAAGTCAAGATACCAATACCATGCATTATGCTTACCATCCAAACATGCTTCGGAAGAACCCATATGGACAAGACGCCGAGGTATAAAACTAATCCAAGCCGCATGTAAATATTCGACCTCGCAGGTAATATAACAAGAGCTAAAAGCCACACCTGTAAACACGAGAAACAAGTGAAACACAACCCCCACAATAATCAAATGATTGATGATTTCTTTCTTGCCGACTCAATATATCATATCAAATTGTATATAAGTTTTTTTTTTTTTCTCTCTTTTTTAAAGCTTAAACAGTAAGCTAATGCCCTCTGTGTTCCCTTAAAATTAGCAACAGAATTAAACAGAATACCAATTTGATTCTTGGGTCGAGGGCATGGAGGAAATTTTTGGGGGAGTCGATGAACTGGCAGATGGGGCTGGAGGTGGCGCCGGAGATGAGCTTCAAGATCCTCTCCGGCGAAAACCCAGATGCAGGGATCCAAGAAGGCACCACCCAATTTTTCTTAGCTCCCCCCCCTCCTCCTCCTCCTCCATCGGAATCGCCATTTGAAGAACATCTCACCAATGGGAAGTTGCTCGTTCCCTTGATGGATCCATATCTCACTCGAATTTGAACGGTTCTGGGAGCTAATCGGGTCGATTTGAAGGGCTTGAAGATGGGGAGGGGATTGGGATGATATTTGTGAGTTGGGTTTTGACAGAAGAGGAGAGGGGAGGAGGAGATTTGGAGCTTGCTTGCCATCGGCAGCAGAGGGAATTTTGATTGACAGAGAGAGAGAGAGAGAGTATTTTTACGCTGCTGTTCTTTGGGAACGAATGGTTCGTATTGGGAACTTCTAAAGGGGCACAAGTTTTTCCCAAGCGAGACCAGTTAAAGTTTACCATAAATAACAATTTTGCCCTCAAAAAAAATTACCATCTTGCCCTTCTTCCCTCTCCCGCTTCCTCCAGTGCTCTCTCGCAGTTTTTTTTTTATTTTTATAGGCTGTTCGGACTAACAGTCCAGTTCTGATCAGACTGATAGTCCGAACGGCGCCCCCGTTCGTACTAACAGTCTGGATAGAAATTTGACCCGATCTAATATCTCCGCCGCTGTCTCACTCACTCTATTAATGTAATAAAATAATATATTATTAGTTTATCCAATTTAACGTGACTTTTAGGACTTATATTAACAACTAATTATACATTATTATCGAAATATAGGGGAAGGAAGCAAAAAGATATAATGATACACCGACACACTGATATACCGACACAATGATACACTGATACAATAATTCACCGATACAATGATACACTGATACAAAATGATACACCGATACAATGATACTCCAGATACACAAATACAATGATACTCCTGATACATCGATATAATGATACAATGATACATTGATATACCGATACAATGAAACAACGATACAATAACTGATACAATGAAACAGTGAAGATTATAAATAAGGTCCCCAACGTATAAAACAAACAAGATCTTATACAAATTATAGAAATAAGATCAAATACAAACGTAGTGTATATATTAATCGAACAAAAAGCGACCAGTAGGGTTCATTACAAACAAAAACCATATATTCTACAAATTTTTCAAAATATTTGCAAAAAACAATTACACCGGCCACTTGAAGTTCCTAACATCATCCATATCAATACACAACTAATATAATCTAATCACTGTCTCTTTGTCTTTCTCGGAGGTTGACGTCTGCTTCTGGTTCGAGACATAATTGCCGTATCGGGTGCATTAGGAGTGGATTGATTTTGTCTTTGTTCCTCTGCTTGCTCTTCTAGTGGTTCTTCTAGCTGAGTGCAACCAGTTAGCACGGGTTTAATTTTCGCAAGTGCACTAAATAACATCCCAGATCGCTTCTTGAATGCCTTATCCCCTTGCGCAAGTAATGGATCGATTATTGCTTCGATACGTGTATATCTCTATAATATTAATGAAGGAAAAAAAATAAGCATCAGATAAACTGGGTACTATATCTCTACGGCCACTTCGATTTCTCTCTCTCGTATCGGGCGTTGGATTTGTGGTCGAGATGCTACTTTCTTCCTCCTTAACGAGGAGGTTGGTCGAACGCGAGAAGATTCTGCCGGATCCATCTATGTAATATAAAGATATTTCATTCATACATATTTTTTATCAAGACAGTAAATTTTCTATGTGTAAGTAAGTAGTAGCAAAGTATAATTTGCTACAAATATCATATTTTCTCTATTTATTTTTTAGCTGCAAGATAGTGTAATATTAAAGTTAAAAGATACTGAAACCGTCTTTTGTTACTTAATCAACTATTAGGACAATACCATTAAACTTCTAAATTAACTAATAAATTTTAATATTAACGTCTATAATTAGAAAATTAACTAAATTTTCACATATTTTACAACTACGATTACAATATTATATTTTCTTCATAATTATAATCTAAATATTAAAAATCAAAATTAACAAAAAAAATGCTAGAATCAATTTTGCTAGCTCCTTCACTCTTCCTCCTCTCCATCCCAACAAAATCACAATGAAAAGTTATTTGATCCAAAAATAAAAAAATTAAAATTTTAAAATAAATATTGCTAAATTAGAAAAACTCACCTACTAATGGAGGGAAGTCGGCGGCGGTGGCGGGAAAATACCGGCAGCAGCGGCGGCAGGAGTACAGAGACGGCGGCGGCGGCGGGGTCGGCGGCAGAGGGTTCGGCGCCGATACGAATGGAAGAGAAAGGAGATTTGAAAGGAAAAGGAGGTTGAGAAAATGTTAGATAGGATGAGGGGAAGTTTGGGGGGAGGGGAAGAGGGAAGAGGAAGATTGGGTTTTGGTTAGGGATTGTGGAGATGAAGTGAGGAGAGAAGAGGAGATGAGAAAAATATACAGAAGGGTATTTTCGGAATAAAATTGTACTCACTAAGAAATTTTTCCTTTTACTGATATCAAACTGGGCTCACTAGGAAATCTGGGCTCACTAGTAAAAAACTTGTGCCCCTTTAGAAGTTCCCGTTCGTATTGGGTATTTAGATTTGGTTCGTGGGAAACCCGAACTCGTGATTCTTAGTGGATTCAGATCCGAAAACAGAATCAGGTAAGGTCCGGCCCGTATTTGCCTGGCACTAGGCCTTTCAAAGAGAGAGAAGATTGGGCCAAACTTTTCCTTTTCTTTCTTTTATTTTTATTTTTTGATGAGTAGAAAGAAAATTCCTGGATGCCCATGCACGCAGTTAAATGTGAAGCTAACACCCTTGAAAAATGACAAAACAATAAATAAAAACATAAGAATATCAGACAAAATCATCTCCTCCAGAGAACAACTGAACACATGCATGATTTGATCATCATTGTTTCAACACCAGCAAGTTATAACTCATGCAAACCAAGAGGACTGACCAAAATAAGTATATGCTCATAAATCATTCATAAGATATGTATCATCTTATACAAAAACTACATAACAACAAGTGGATATATATATATAACTACAAACTTACATTAAATATGGACCTCACAACAAAAATGTCATATACATTAAGAATATTTTATCTGCAGGATATAAAACACTTTATCCTCCGGAAACAGTGAACTTTCAGTATATGCAAGTCTAGCAGAGTCGGGCATGCACTGCTTCGTCGTCAAAACAATCGATGATGTCTGCAGGCAACAAGTAAAGGAGCGCTGCAAGACATGTCTCCGTCTTTTGGAGGATCATGCTTGAAAAGCTGTAATTTGAATGTGCACGATGAAACTTTGATACGTGATCTGCCAAAAATTTCTAGTTCGTTGAAGATCATAATCATATATGACGTAACAAGTACAAGAGAAGCTGAAAATGAAGAGATGTTTATGAGCTTATTCATTTTATATTCATAAAAATGTAAGGCTAAACTTAATACTTACACGTGCTAAAGGAAAAACACTTCTGAACAGGTATTTGTTTGATGATCTCTTTCAGTCTTTCAGATGCTTGTATGAGTTGGGGAGTGCTGTCATTGACTACGTCTACGACCCTGCACCTCAATCTAACAAATAAAATTTTAACGCGTTTACTATAAAAGTTTAAGCAAGCTATAGAAATAGAATTCGGAATCAGAAAATCACCAGACATGAAAATCAAGCTTTCAGAGCATATGGATTCCTTCCCCCGACAGTTGTTGAAACTAGGAACTTCATCTAAAGTGAACCATTTATGCAACAGATAAAAGATGTAATTGCAGGGCATAACACGTTTAGTAAACTTCACAAAAGAAAATGGAATAGCACAGGCAAAAAGACAGTGCAGTACTCCACCTGATTACTTGCTGCCTCCCATTCCATCGCAATTCACAAATAACAGTAAGAACTTCTAAATATATTACTCTGCAATCAACATTAATTCAATACCAACTACTATTCATGAAAGTAATGTTGACACTGTAAACGGCTCCATCTTGATAGAAGGGCTCACTGAATCCAAATCAAAACTAAACCTATCAACAACAACTAAAGAAGCTTTTTTTTTTTTTTCTAATTTAGTAACATGAAAATAATTCTTGGATTCATATCATGAGTATTTTATTTATTTTTCTTTACACTGCTAATATATTATATTCTATTCATTAAGGATTTTGATGTGCATTATATATAGACACATGCATAGACATACAAAGTCTCCCTGTACCCTAATTCTAAAGGATTTCTTGCATCTCTATGTCCCTTCAGTGTTGTTCTCGTGTCCTATGTTCATCTGTATTCGTGTCCTGTTCTTCTAAGAGAACATTTAAAAAGCCAATTCTTGTTAATGCAATGCCTGCATTCAATTGTAAGCACACTACTAATGAAAAGCATTAGTGAATTGGCCTCTTTAAATATCCTTTTGAGCAGGATATCCTTTACCACCAAAGATGTTGGAAACAGAAAGTTGCTAAATGACCAGAGTAGCTATGTTAGCAACCTATGTTTAACAATAGAAAATATATATTCCCCTCCTATTTCACTAATCTTAAACCTAAGAGTCGTGTACGTGTGCACGCATGCGTGTGCATGTGCACACGTGCATGTGGTCTGTAAATGTGTTAGCATTTGTGTTTAATCTCTTGGGGTTAATAATAGGATTCTAAGCTAAAAAACTGGGGCTATGTTGAAAGTCCCTTGCTTAGACAGAGCCCTTGAACCATTCTCTAATCATTTGTCTCGAGTCAAAAGCCTAAGGTTTTGGACTGCTTGAATAAATAATGTATCAAAACCCACCTAAGTTGAATAATATTAGTTCACTATATAAGAAGCACATGCATGGACACATTGACAATAGACACGAAATATCAACACACATCCAGTTCTTCATTACACATGAAAGCAATGACTCGGATACAGTGTTTGACATGACATGTTTTCAGAATTTAAGTGTCAGTGCTTCACACTTCATGATTTGACGAAAATTTAGACCAAGCTTGAATCCAACTTCAAATCCTAACACATGCTCAAAACCATAGAGAAAATTGTCACCATCCGCAAGAAGAGGGGAAAAATGTGTGTGCCACATTCCATGGAGCGTTAGGACTTGTTAGGTCTCCAACAAAAGATGCACTTATAGAAGCACTCAAGACTATAAATACCCCTGATTAGTGTATAAAATTCATGTCGTCAAGACCTCATGCAAGAATTATCGAAGCTTCACCAGAGCCACAATCTTATTCTAAGAAAATCTCAGTCATGGGATTGGTGATATCCAGATATATGAACTGATTCCTCTCAACTATGTTTTTGTATCACGCAGATCAACAGGGAAGCTCGAAAAAGAGAGACTGGTTCTCTGGACTCTCATTGGTTTAATCAGCCTGGAGTATGCTTTTGTTTTTTATAGGTGTGCAAGATCTGAACTGCAGTAAGTTCAGCAACAAAAGCAGTAGCTTAGCATCAAATCAAGTTGATGTTACACTTAAGTGTTGGTAACTTGGTACGCATCCTCCGAGAAGGGCAACATGCATTACTTCTGCAAACTTAAGATCAAGTCCTTCCTGTTGAATCTCAACCAATATATACATTTTCCCCGACACCAACCTACTGGGCTTAGTTTCCAGCAATTTTTAAAACCATATTTCTAATATATAAAGACCTATACGATTCATACAACTTATCTAGATACCTAATATTCATTTGGTATGATTATTGCATTATCTCCATATATTATTAAGCATCTGCATTTTTTACTCTTCAAGAGCCTATCCTGTATGTTGTCAATTGAACCAGTGATTTGATTTTTCATCTTTAAATAAATTATGTTTACTAGCAAACGAATGTTTTGAAACTTTAAGGAATAAGAGAGATCAAGACAACACTAATTTAAACCCAGTGCAACTAGACAACAAGATCATCAACCAGCCTTTTCCATGAGCCAGGTTTAAATCCCAGAAGGCTCAACAGAAGGAATGAGCATAAACTGGCAGCTATCAACTTAAAATAGAGCCTCCATAAATAGGCACTAAAATCTACCAACGCAACATTGGGCAAAAAAGACATGAAATAAAATACTAGCTGGAAGATTGAGACATCTATAAACACAAACCCTGGGTAAAAATGAAATCATCAAGGGAGAAGGTTCTACAATATAATCTTTCTGAGTGTGAATAATAATACCAAAGAGATAATATTTAAAATGAAATGTTTCAACTCTCTGAAATGAAACGGCATATCATTTGTCATGATCTGGATTAAATTCCTTTTAGACATTGCATAAATCCCTAAGCAGATAGAATGAAATCAAACTGGCCAACAAAACTTGAAATATCAGTGGCGTCATGCTAATTGCTAATTTACTGGTTTGAATCAAATGAAAAATGTCACTGTATTTTCCATTTGAGAATGGATGATAAATGCTCACCAGCATCATGGACCTACAGAAGCAAGCTTTGCAGGCCTCCAACTTTTGCCCTGAAAATGCACGAACAGGGTCAAATATGTATAAATTTGCACAACCCAAAATTGATCCAGCAGAATAACTGCATTGGTAATAAAAGAGTGCAGAGGAACTGTTCATGCTTGGGGCATCCCCAATAGCTAAAACCATCAACTTAGAAAATGTTCAATCAGATCATAACAGTAGCCAACATGATTATAAAATTGATCATATTACGACGGATATCAGATTTACAGAGCCGACTCTACATACGAGGTTCTAGAATGGCATTATGCAATACTATATATTATTCATTCAAAAGTATGAGACGTTTTCTGGCATAACAACATTCCAGAATCAGTGAAAGGTCCACTAGTGTTGCATAAAGATGCATCCCTATTAATAAGTGACGTAATACATAAGCAATCAAAAGTGCATCTCTACAAGCTGATTGGAGCATACCAGTGGTAGATGCCCCTCATAACATAATTTAAACACCACCACAAGCAGTTTTTGACAACAGATGAACTCATCATAGTTTACCAAATACCAAGAATCGTGCAAGAATTTAAACTACAATGTAAAAAAAAAAAAGGAAGAAGATATTGACGTAACTGACAACACATTCAGCAACTTTGTTGTTGACCTTAACCCAGTAGCTACAAGACGAGAGAGAAAGACCATATCATTGTAACTGAAATATAGGATTTTTTTATTTTTATTTCTTCATGATAAATTCTGTACAAAACTCTGCCTGCAATACACTGCCTTTTTTGTCTTAATTTCAGAAACTCGACTCTTGAAAAGTGGACTAAATTCATCCCCATCTTACAAAAATATTGAAAAATTGGAACAAACAATATATCAATAAAATGATTCCTATAATGATCTGAAAATTGGCTCAAGCTAAGCCGAAAACTTTTGATAGTTGTTTAAATGTCTTAGCTCCAATAAGTGTTCATCATTTGTTATATGAAGCATAAGACGAAGATTGGTTAACAATGCTTCTCTCTCCCAACTTAGCGGTCCAGATGCATATAACACCCCAATGATGGAACGGTAGGCATTTAACTCCAACTGATGAACTTCGGCTCCCTCTCCCTCTATTGTAGGTGCAGGAGGTTCTGGAGGTTCGGTTCCTGACCACCTAGAAGCTTCAACATCATCAAAACGAATGTTTGTACCTTGAGTTGCATGAGTCCTAGGATGGTCAGTTGGCCTATACGGACTACTGCAAGGACTACAACTACCAACAGAGGATGAAAGACTATCAGAATTACTATGTTCTAAACTTCCAAGAAAGAAATGCACATCTTCACCTGGGTTTCCCCAGTTCATGCCTGATTCAGGAAACCTAGCACTTCTGTTGTTTAAGGAAGCACCCATGCATTTTTCACCATGAATTATTCGTGGTGAAGCACAAGCATCTACCTTTGCAGGTAATTCGGATGAATGTGCTGCAAGCAATCTTCGGCGCTTTCCATTTTTCTTGACTGTTCCCGCAGGTCTTTTCTTCAAGCCTCTTAAAGAAATCTGATAGCGTTCATCATGACATTTGTCATCTCCCTTGCGTTTTTTTGCGTCTGTGCAGTGTTGCAGTCTTCGGGGGTTAACCTTCTCTCTTTCAGAACGCATCTCCAGCTTTCCGCAATTTAAGTTTTCAGCTTCCTGCAACCAAATAATTGATACATTAGATACGGCAAACATAGTACATTACCATGAAGAAAAAGATCTAATAAGGGATCGATCTTAAACAGTTAAAAAAAAGCGGTATATTCCTATATGAAGATCAATAAGAGACAACAAGCATATGAAAAACAACTTGCAACATGAAGAACAAGAGAAAATGATAATACCTTATCAAACAAGACCCATCTATCACCTTTCCAGAACTGCCTCAACCTGACATTGGACTTGTGAATGTGAAGCTCTACGGAGGATCCAACAGGCATAACGACATAGTAATTCCCACCATCACGAGCCTTTATCATCTTTGCAGGCTTCCAAGAGTTGTTCTCCAATACCTCAACACTGTCACCAGGAACAAAACCATTTGATCCCGTTATATTCGGAGGGCAAGGCCTAATGTCCTTCCTCTTCGCCTTCCCCATCACATGACCTCCATCCGGCAAACAATTATTGTACTTCACATTATAATAGTGCCCATTCCCCGAGACGATTTCTGCACGTAACCATGAGCCTGAAGGCACCTCCCTCCTGCTCAAAACCTCCACAACGCTCCCTTTCTTGAATCTCATGGTTGCAATTCTGTCAAAATTAAGGGAAAAAGGCATCAGTAATCATAAAATTACCTAATAATTGATGAAAAATAGATATAAATCAAGCAAATAGGAACCAAAGAAACATCAATTGCAGAAAAACTAAGAACACCAAACATTCAGAGATTTGATGATTGATACTGATCACCTAGGGATGAATTCATCCCATATCAAATTTATCATACAAGCAATCCAAACAGCCATTAACACAACCAATTCATTGATGAAACTTGAAAGTATTCTAAAAGAGAAAAAGTTCCAAACTTGAAGATTACCAGATTCAATCTAATAGCATAGCAACTCAAAAACAATGCAATCAATACGTAAACATCAAGAAACTGCAGAGAATCTAACAATAATACATTGAAAACAACAATAAACAAGCAGCTATTAACACAAAGATCGAAATTTGGAGATTACCCAATTGAATCAAGCAACAGAGGAACTCAAAGCAATGCCATCAACAGTAATTGCAGCGATCGCCGAAATATATACAAAATTATAATAATGATAATGATAAGCTTAAATTTTTCTTTTAAAAAAAAAAAAGCTAATCGATCGATTGAGGGAGGGAAATGGACTGACCTCTCGATGAAGGCAAACCCTAGAAATCTTCCGATCAAAGACAAGAAGCAAGAGCGAGATTGTTAAAATTTGTGCAATTTTCTTTTGATTTTTATTCTTGCTTAACAATTTTTTTTTGTGGGGGGATTTATGGGGGGGTTCGAAAAAGAAAATTACAGTCCTATACCAACTCGGTTAGGATTAGGATGGACAAATCTCGACCGTTGGATCTGCACTAGGCTGAACTGTCTCTGATCCAGCCGAGTCACTTTAAGAAACCTAATATGGGCCGTGGACTGGGCCGGTTTGTTCTTCAAAGTATTTTTAGAAAGGTAAACAACTTTAATTGAGGCCTAAAATACGAGGCCCATTCAACTCCCGGAAAAATGTATGGTTAGCAGAAAATTCTAAAGGCAGACACCTGTTTTTTAATTATTTTCTTTAGAGTATATCATTTTCTTGGTCTTTAACAATGAATTAATAATAATATTACCGAGAATAAAAGCACCAACAAAGATCATAGTATTCGTTTGGCTAGTATCGCGAAATGTATTCTCACATAGGATAATAGCAAAAAAATGATGGATTGGACCGAGCATATGCACCTTATAGCAAGGGAGAACAGAAACATTTATTCTAAAAAAATAAAAAAGATTCCACTAGGATATTCTATTAGAAGTAAATCATCTGAAGTAGCACAAAAGTAATATTGCTATAGAAGAATTTTTTTTTATTTTATAGTATAAACGGTAGATGATTCTTCTGCATTCCATTAATCAGATGTTAACTAAGTCAGAACAGTTTTCCCATTCACGCTACAGAGACAAATTAGAGAGCCGGTTAATACGTCACATAATCATAACTTAAAAACCAAGAACCTAATCTAATTATAATAAATAATGTTCCAAATTTCATCGAGCACCCAGTCTGATTCTCTCACTGTCGCTTATTTAGACCAGGTTAAACGAAGCAAAGCAAGAAAGAAAACGCTATAAGATAACTGAAGAGTGCGCAATCTTGAGTTCCAAAAACTTGCAGGATCCAGTACGAGCAGCTTAATTAGGAAAAGATCAGCTAGCTAGACATATTCTTGTTCTTGTTCCTGTTCCTGTTCCAGTCACCGTGTTGTCATTAGATTTGAGCAAGCATGGTGCATGTAACCACGTTGAGCAATATTTTCTCATTATGTTGGGGTTGCTTCCCATTTTACTACATATGTGTACAAAATAGAAAGCCTACCACATTGCAGACTTACCAGTAAACTTAACATAAGACTACACATAATGTTTGCTTCATTTTCCAACTGATATAGCTTTTTACGTACCTGTATGTGAGTTCTGAACCGGTTAGGAGTAGCCCGAGATTACAATACAAGTTATTCATCAGGGTTGTTGCCTCTCTCTCTCTCTCTCTCTGTGTGTGTGTAGCTACCTGCTACACCATTTGCCTTCTACGTTCAAATCTTTCCCGAACTAGTATCTATAAATACATTGTGGGGTTACAAAGTTTCTACAAACATCCCAGATAAGCATAAAGCGATGGATTATAGAATCCCAGCCAGCGTCATATTCCTCCTTGGTTTCCATTTTACCACTGCTTTTGCCGTGGATTTCAATTATCCTGCAGTCTTTAACTTTGGTGACTCCAGTTCTGATACTGGTGCACGCGTTGCGGGCCTTGGGGACGTCCTGGGGCAGCCCTACGGGGAGAACTACTTCAGGGGTCCAGGCGGGAGGTTCTGTGATGGTCGTCTCATCATCGATTTCCTAAGTAATCCTCTCTCTCTCTCTGTGTGTGTGTACATGTACTCATCATTGATTTCTGATAAATAAGAGTGTACGTGAAGGAATACTATCAGGAATTGCATATCACTCGAACTACAAGCCAACTAATCAAACTGAAAGCAGATGCCTTATGATTGTACAGAACCAAAACAAATTGTTAGGTACTTTGTCCACCCACCAAACTTTTTTTGAACTTTACGCATCAACCTCAAGCATCAACCTCAATATAGAAATGCGATGTACTGGCCAAAACCTACCATGCTTTCAGCTATGGCGGTTGGAGTGTCTGCCTCCGTGATCTTCTTCGTTCTCTTGCTCTCTTCTGCCTTTTCCTTTGCCGTTGAATTTGATTCCCCTGCGATCTTCAACTTTGGCGACTCTAACTCTGATACAGGTAACCGCATTGCTGCGGGCATCGAGAGCATAGGGCTGCCCTATGGGCAGAGTTACTTCAACGGGTCTGCAGGAAGATTCTGTGATGGCCGTCTCATCGTTGATTTTCTCAGTAAATTTCTGTTGCTCTCTCTTTTGATCTGGAAGTTTTCTAAGGTGGTGGAAGTTTTTATTTCTGATTCTGATTAAGATTCGAGAGGGTCTTGCCGAAAGACATCAATTTGGTTTAATCGTTCATTTTCCTGAACTAATTGCTTTGATGGCTTACTACTAGAGATATCTATCAGTAAAATCAATCTCTCATCTCTTTCATATAAAATGCATCAATATGACATGGTATCTATCATGACGAAACTCCATTTTCTGCAGTGGATGCAATGGACCTGCCCTTTCTCAATGCATATTTGGATTCAATTGGTGCACCGCGTTTTCAGAAGGGCTGCAACTTTGCTGCAGCTGGGTCTGCGATACTCCCAGCAACCGCATCATCTGTCAGCCCATTCTCCTTTGGGATTCAGGTTGCTCAGTTCATTCGATTCAAACAGCGGGTTCTTGAATTGCTAGCTAAAGGTATACTCAGTTGTGCTGACTACAGAATAAATTAGGTTGCAGTAGACCACATAAATAACATGGGAAAAATAAAAATTCCCCTTTTGTTGCAGGCAACAAATTTAGAAAATATATCCCTTCAGAAGATTTCTTCAGTAGAGGATTGTACATGTTTGATATCGGTCAAAATGACCTTGCGGGCGCATTTTATTCCCAATCTGAGGACCAAGTTTTGGCTTCTATTCCTGTAATTCTGTCAGAATTCGAGGCTGGGCTCAAGGTGAATCAATGATCAAATTTTTACAGTTTCTAAGTAAAGATAACTCATACCTCTACGTCGTTCATTCAGTTGCTCATTTTTCCTTTCAGAAATTGTATGACCAAGGTGCACGGAGGTTCTGGATTCATAATACTGGTCCGCTCGGGTGCCTACCTCAGAACGTAGCTGCATTTGGTAACGATCCATCGAAGCTGGATGAGCTCGGATGTGTGGGCTCTCACAATCGTGCTGCTAAGCTTTTTAACTTGCAGCTTCACGCACTCTGCACAAGGCTGCAGGGTGGATTTGGCGATGCAAATATCACCTATGTAGATATCTTCTCCATAAAGTCTGACCTCATAGCAAATTACTCTAAATATGGTATGTGGAGAATTCACTCATGAATTCGTGTATTTCTTGCTCTCCGATGACAAAGAGAGCTACCTAAAAGTTCATGCTCAAACTATTACTTGCATGAATGTTTTCTTTCAGGATTTGAGAATCCTATAGCAGCTTGCTGCGGATATGGAGGACCACCACTGAACTATGACAGTCGAGTTAGCTGTGGACAAACAGCAGTTTTGAATGGAAGCTCGGTGACAGCTAAAGCGTGCAGCGATACAACCGAAAATGTTAACTGGGATGGGATACACTATACAGAGGCTGCAAATATGCATGTTTCGTCACAAATACTCACTGGGAAATATTCTGATCCTCCTTTCTCAGACAAGATGCCGTTCTCCCTCAAGCTCAAGTTCTAAGGATCAAAGTTCTCTTTTTGTTCTTTTTCCTAAGAACCTGCCTTGTTAATTCCATTCTGATCTATGCCCCAATAACATATTACTGAGAAATGAAGTTCAGTTAGGCCACTGCCTACGTATCATTGGTCTCAATTATTTGATAAACATTAACAAAAATTTATCAAACAAAACTGTATGTATAAGATTTGTGCGTGCATGTACACATGAACATATAAATGTGCATGTTAGGTTCGCGTGCATGTTGTGTGTAGTGTGTTCCTGTGTAGCGTGACGGACATGACGATACTTGGATACTTGGCGTCACTTATCAAATAAAGGTTCTGAAATATTATAACCTGATGCATACCAGATATAATCAAGAAGTCAAACTTTTATCAGGTAGCATAATACAGGTACATACAGGTTAAATTCATTGGTAAAAAGTTCTTGCAGTTGTATTATTTACGATATTATACTCATACAAAATCAAAAAGGAGATTTTAATCCATAGTTATCTGATTGAGAAATCTTTGTGCACATCTAAGGTTTTTGAATGATATCTCTGCATAAAAATTATCATGACAAATGCTACTCCGAAAAAAAAAACAGTCTACTTCTTGGAGACATAAGCATAGTATTGTGCCATGGGAACCACAAAAGCAATCACTAGCAAACCTCCAACGACAAGGGTAAACTGTCCTCGCTTCTCTTCGGTCTCTTCCTTGCTTTTAAAGTTGGATTCACGTTTATTCTCCTTGAACTTAGGCCCGCCAGGATCTGGTAGCCCATCAATCGCAGCGACTAGACGATTGGCAGTGCTCAGCATAGCTTCGTTGTACTTCTCATCTGTAGCTAACACTGCAACATCGGAATTGGTTATCTATTTAGATCCCTTCTAATTGAGACCTTTCATAGAGAAAGTTCTGAAAGATGTCTCTTGAACTGAAATATGCAATGAACAAGCAATCTCTAAGAGAGTTCACCTATTTCTTCAACAAAAAGGAAACGATTGCTGCAGATTATCGTTGTTAACAAAAATTTTGGATTGCTATGCCGCTTCTAACAGAATTAAACAAAATGTTTCTATTCATCTCCCTTATCTTCATTCGTTCTCCCAACACTTCAGAGATCCCTTAGAATCTCTAACAGTTCCTCCGCCTAGCAGTATATTTTTTTTTAAGGTCTTTCTTAGATAATTCGAGAGAAATGAGGACCCTAATAAAAAATTGTGAAGCTAGTGTAAGCGTGAAGAAAATGCTTTACCGGGAAGGTTCTCTGACACGGTAGCATCTAGAACAGTATCTCCGATGGCTTTAACGAACGCTGGCCCCCCTGTGATCGCCCCCTCCTTTTGACTGGTCACTAGAACAACTATCCCTTTGTTATTTCCTTCTTCAATCGAAGGATACCATTTCTCCAACACTTGGTCAGCATACTCAAATGCATCAGCTTTACTCTGCGGTTCAAATCACGAAATCATATTTCTAACAAGAAATGCAAGGGCCATATGACGATGAAAATGATATCTAAAATATTTTCAAGAACGTTCACGAAATTGGAATACACGGAAACAGTTACTAATGGTTAAGTTTTCAGAAATACAATGTCCGAGCTCTTGAAGGAGGCACTGATATTTCAGACATAGATGAATTAGGAGCATAAGCAGTCACCGACATAGCAGTAGAGGTTCTCGATCATATCATCGGCAAAACTTTACTAAATCTTCCTTTATTTGGGTGCAAAATATAAGATTTTCTTTTATTGTTCTTTCCGAAACAGCAAACTGTACATGAAAGATTTGATTAGATACTGCAGTACCTATATAGTGAGCTCAAATCGAGAGACTGCAGCGACAACTTTGTTACTAAATTAAAAAAGATCACCACATCAGTATCAAGACTACCATTATAACAGCTAACACACTCTCACCAAAAATTTCTATCAAGCAATTCAACAAACACGCAGCGTGCAAAGATTTAGATACATACTGTGAGTTTGCGGACGGTGATGAAGTTGATATGCAAGTTCTTCCTCGACTCCAGATCAGACATCAATCTCTTTAGATCGGACTTGGTCACCCGGCTCAGAACTCCGGCGTCATCCACCACGTACGTCTCCGTCGGCGGCCCTTCGTTCAGAACATCGAATTCCGATGCAAGTGCAGGATCTACAGGGCAGAAGTTGATCGCTAGGGAGAGAGCGGCGGCGGCCAGGGCATGCTGGAGGCACGAGATGAAGCTGTTTTGGGATGGAATTGGCGAAGAGAGTGTGGGTTTTTTCGAGGAGGAAGAGATGGGCAGAGATTTCGGCTGGAGGGGTTTCGAGAGGTGGGGTTTGGGGCGGCCGAGGAGGGGAGTGAAGGAGGAAGGAGAGGAGATGATTGTCTCCATTTTCGGCGAAAAATTGAGGTGGTGATGAGAGAGCATGAAAGGTTAGATTTTTTTTTTTTTTTTTTTTTTTTTTTTTTTTTTTTGGGGGGGGGGGTATTTTTTATTGGATTATGTTTGGATTTTGATTGGTTGGCTGGGTTTGAAATCGGATAAGGAGGCAACGGCCATTAACGATTTTTGGCGGGGAGGGTATTTTCGTCTTTTCGGTAACTTAGCTTGAATGACGAAAATGCCCTCGTCTCCTATCTCTTGCTGATGCCTTTATGAAATTTTTATTCCAAGCTGCGACTTTTGGCTTGCAATGGCCAGTGGCATCAAATTCCCATCTCTAAACCCTAACCTTAAACCTAAATCTCCATTCAATTTCAGACCGGTGAGTGGATTGCATCGTTGCTCCTCGTCTTCGAGGAGAGAAGCCATCTCTGTTGTCTCTGTAACCCTAGCCCTAACCCTAGCCAACTCTAATGCCCTATCGGAAAATTTGGAGGCATCTCTTCACCCTCCTCCTCCTCCTCCTCGAAAGCAAGTCCTAGATGGGATTTGCAGCACGAAGAATTGGTTCCAGTTCTTTGGAGATGGGTTCTCGATTCGCGTGCCGCCTCAATTCGAAAATATCATGGAGCCTGAGGTACAAAAATTTAGAAAGCTTCAAACTTTTTTGGTATGCTCCAATTATTTAGGCATATGTTAAGTTAATTTCGCTGATATTTGAAATTATTGAAGAAAAAGTTTCAATTTTTATGTTCATCCAGAATTCATTCTGATCATATTTTTGTTCTTAGGACTACAATGCTGGACTGTCCTTGTATGGCGACAAAGTAAAACCAAAGACTTTTGCTGCTCGTTTTGCTACTCCTGATGGGTGCGTAAATCATCACCAGAGAAGTGTAGTTTATCATTTTTATTGATGAATGTTCTAGTTCTAAGTTCTATATATCTAAAAGTCAATACATTTTCGATACATTTTTTTGGCCATGAGTAGCAGTTTAACTTTTGCAGGGGGTTAATTTGAATATTCATAAACTTGGATGGATATGTAGGAGTAGTTTTTGGCTTTTTAAAGATTCTTTTAATGTTTACATGGAGGATCCTAATGCATCTCACATCTCATCAAAAATACCCTGAGTTAATTATTAGTTAGTGCCAGCTATTATTCTGACATATTTTCATGAACCATATAACATACACAATTCATATTATTTTCCACATAGTGATTCACTCATTCACATAATTTATAACTTCATATTCCAACACGCAAATGCGTATCAATGAAGTGTGTGACAAATAAATCTATTCACTGCATTTGTGGCCTGTGAGTAGTTCTTGAAACTTTATCTCAGCCCTTTGAGGGATTGGTCGGGATACTCCAACAACAAGAAGTGTGTGACAAGTGTCCGAAAGAAGGGTTTCAGAAGTGTCAAAAGAAAGTTCAGAGAAATAAATAGGGGAATTGAGGACAGGTTAGAGAATGTGCAGAAGGATGCAAGGAGCATCTTGAACCGTCGTGTCAAAATGCTTGTCAAACACAGTTATAGCTTCATGATACGAGTGTCCATCCTTTATAAACTCCAGACAAGCCTAAGACAAGAATCTCATCTGCCTCTCTGCATAGTCGTGCTATACCTCACAATACTTTATCAGATTGCTTAAGGCCTGTTAGTACACAATTTATACGTTGCTTTTACATCTGTATATACTGTGTAATTTGATTATTTTCTCTTCGTCCTTTTTTTTTCGCTTATGTGTATCAATTTTTCTTTGATGTAGATCAGAAGTCTTAAGTGTGGTCATTCGCCCAACAAATCAGCTGAAGATCACTTTTCTAGAGGTTTGTAGAGCAATTTTGTTATCTGCACTCATTTTTCAACCAAACATAGAAGATTTGATGCCAAATTTACATTCACAGAAAAATAATGTTATTAGTTAATAATTCTTCTTAGGTAGCGTTCTAATTCTATCTTTTATGACTTTAGTGACTATAACATATAAAGAATATTAAAACCTCAATATTTTTGCTGTTGATTACAGAAACTCTGATGAATCAATTGATTTGCTTTGTCAAAGAATTGCATGTAGGAGATAAAAGTATCCAACTTAATGATGGTTAATCCTTAAGTGCACTTTAACTTTGCAATCTGTTTTTATGGAATTAAGGAAAATTTTAGCCTATGGCTACACATGTGATCTAACAGTTGCGATCACTTTCTTCCTTGAATTGCGGTGCTGCATTTGCTTATGGGAAATTAGGGTTATCCATGGGGGTGGGCTGCCATGTCATAATATTCGTGCTAAACTAGGTATAGCCACCATTGATGAGAAGATGCGAGAAAATCGCTTACATAGTTTGGTCATGTGCAACGTAGACCTTCAAATGTACCAGTTCGACGAGGAGAGCTTATCAATGTAGGACAAGTTAAAAGAGCGAAGGGAAGACCGAAGAAAATATGGATGAAAGTGATACAAAAAGATATGGATTCTAGAAGTTTAAATGAGGAGATATTACTTAATAGGAATGAATGGAGAAGGATTATCAACGTGATCCGACGTGATTCTCTTTTGGTTCATGTAGCCTACCCCAAGTATTTGGGATAAAAGGCTTAGTTGTTGTTGTTGTTGTTGTTGTATGGGGGTGGGCTGTATGACATAATACTTGGATATCTAAATAAGCGATTTAATATTCTAGTATGCTATATTCTCCTACTACTCTTTAATGACTTCGCCCGAGAACCATGAGTTACACATGAAGCCTCTCAACATGAAAGCAACCCTGCTTTTCCTTGAAACATATAAACTAATCGTTGCTGAATAACATAATAGCAAAAAACGTGAGCATATTCTAAAGTATAATGGAGGTTGATATTGTTTATCAGTGTTATACTGTGTTAGTTCCAGGTGGTTAATTCTGTTCTCCACGTGCAGGCCCAAGATATTACAGATTTAGGATCTCTCAAGGAGGCAGCGAAAATATTTGTTCCTGGTGAACATCGCAACAGTGTTATAGTTTCAAGTTGTTACGAGTTACTAACATTTCATTTCGTTACTGTGCTAATTTATGAGTACATACTTCGTAACAGGTGGTGCAAACTTGTATTCTGCCCGTAGTATTAAAATTAAAGAAGATGAAGGCTTCAGGTAACTGTAAGTTCACAGCTTAAACATGAGCCTTCTCCTTTCCCTGCTTATACTTGGAGAGATCTAGTTGTAAATAGCTACAACTGTATTCAGCTCTTCTAAAAAATAATTCAATTATGGTAGAAAATAATCTAATAATTTGTTGTCTTGAATGAGTGCAGTGGCCATTCTTTGTTATTATTTGTGTGATAGAAAATGGGTTTCGTCCTTCCCTTCTCTGTCCCGCCTTTTATGTGTATACCCTCTTTAAATTGTCTAAAGAATTATTGGTTCTGTTGTTTCTTATAAAAGTTTGGTTGCTTTCAGGACTTACTACTTCTATGAGTTTGGAACTGATGTACAGCGCATTGCTTTAGTTGCTGCTGTTGACAGTGGAAAGGTATTTTTGTTTTTCTTGTTTCAACCATTCCTTTTTCTCTTTTTTTTTTGGATGCTGTTTTATGATGTGAGTTTATCTATAAATATTTAATTTCTTCTCTGCTCATGTAAATCAAACACTGAGATGAGACTCATAATGCCTGTTCAGCTTTCGGTGTGATGTTCATAAAACCTTATATTAAATTCTAAGCGAGCTGGTAATGATGTTCTAATGCATGCAAATTAATTTTTTTTGTGAGTCTGCATTTAGCGTATCTCCCAATATCTGGTTAGCTATAAAAAAATTTGCATCCTTATGCTGTTATAACAACTAAGCCTTTTATCTTTTGGATAGGCCACATGAACCAAAAGAGAATCACGTAGTATTTTTTTTTAGCAAAAGAGAATCACGTAGTATTGATCACATGTATAATCATTCTCCACTCATTCCTATCTAGCAATATGTTCTCATTTAAATCTCAAGCATCGATATCTTTTCTTATCACTTCCATCCATGTTTTCTTCACTCTTCCATTTACTCTTTTAACTTATCCTACATTGATAAGCTCCCCTCCTTGAACTGATGCATTTATAGATCAAACCATTGGAAGCGATTTCTTACATCGCTATGTTGTTATCAGTTCTAAAATTCTGTATCCAAAATAACATCGAGTTCTGGCATTTATTTTTCTTTCTCACATGCTTGATTGAGAGCATATGGTGGTTACTGAATCACGTCCCTCACTGCATGTCTAAAGAGAGTAAAAGTATAGCATGCCAAAATAATATAAACTAATTCTGAATTTCCAGTTTTCCTTAATAAGAAAATTTTGACTTCTAGTGTTGTTTAGGCACATGAGCTTTAACTTCAATTGCCAATAAGGTTGGCATTCCTTTCCACCAACTCGGCGACATGGTATCTTTTTGGCAAGCCTCTCTCCCGTCAATACTTCTCACCAGGATCTTAGTTCATAAGACCATTCACAAACTCCATAAAATTTGCTGCGGAGTCTAACCCACTACTGTAGGCAGAGCTTACAGAAACTATGGGAAGACGAATTGGAGGGATAACATTATACGTAGGCATCTGACTGATATGAAAGGTGAAGTTGGGAGGATGAGTTGCTAGGGGATCTGAAGCAGAATCTGACAATACTTGCAATGATGAGTTGCTAGGGGCCTAAGACAGTGCGCGAATGAGCAAATGGCTGACGAGATTTAGATGGGGACTGAAGTACTGATTGCGCTTGCAAAGACTGCATGTTATGTCTGTGGCAATGGCTGGGAAGGTGGCAATAGATTTGCATATGGTGGTAGCCTGTTGCAAGGTGCTCAGCCATGGGAAGTTTGATTGTATTTAGATGGAATGATGGTCTGATGGAAGCTCTGAGACTATGCTGGTGTTGCGTCCTTATCTATTTAAGGTGCAATTGGATGATATCACTGTTAGTTTTCTCAATAAGATCTTGGTATACATTAGTTTGAACAAGTATCTAGCTAGCGGAGCTGCATGGTTAATAAATTGCTTTATATCTATGTAGCTTCTTTTAGACCGTGATACTGAGATCACTTCAATGTTAGTATATTGCTGGAGTATATTGCTTTATATCTATGTAGCCTCTAAGCATTGTTTGTCTTTTTGCTTTTATCACAGGCATACATTGCTGGAGCAACTGCTCCACAATTTAAATGGGAAGACGATGGTATCAAATTACGCTCTGCTGCCATATCCCTATCAGTTTGAGAAGTTAATTTCCATCGAAACCTCAACATAGAGGTAAGGATGGAGTTTAAGATTTTTGATATGACGATGATCATTTTTTGAGAGAGACTTTGAATCTGAGCGTTCATTGTTTCCGTGATGGGGTTCTTTGGAGATACAATGAAGTTCATACCATGTAGTTTCTCTTGGGAAGGATATATCCGTACTATCTTGGTGGAAATGTGTCATGTATCAAACTGTACATATCGATGAATAATTGAGTTGAGTGGCCCTTGATCGAAGAATGATGTTGAGGATGGTATTGGCTTTGTTACAATCTTACAATGTATGTATCAATGTTGAAAATAACACGTTATGAAACCCGTTATATTGCGTTACGTAACCTAACGGGACCCAAGCGCTATGTAGCAACTAGAAATAACTCAATGCACCATACCAGTACGTTTTTTATATTATTTTATGTTATATTACGTAACGTTACGTTATGTTACGTTATTTACAATTATTTTTTTAGTAATTTCTTATTGTTGATTATTATTATTAGCGAATTGTTGTTATTTTATTACTAGATTAGTTGTTGGTTTGTTTGATTGCTTGTGGAATTGTTAACTTGTTAATTTGTGATTGTTTCCTTGTTCGCTTGTAATTCTTCTTCTATTGCTAAAATATCTTGTTGATTATATTGAATTTTTAACTGAACTGAAATCAATAATTACAGATAAGATAAATTAAACATTACAAAATATAAATTACAATAATGATAATAACTAAATTGAAATAAAAAATTGAAATATTGTTTTCTTATTTAAATGATGACTGGAATTACGGTTGCAGACTTAATATAATTTATGAAGATAAATGTGAATATTATTGTAAAATTTAATATAAAATTAGAATAGATTATGATTATAAAATGGTTTTATATATTTTTTAGATATTTTAAATTTATATTTCAATTTATAAAAATTGTTTTATATAGTTTATATTTATTTTTATTAAATAAACATGAAATTGCATAACCTACGTATATGCGTTACATTATGTATAATATAACCTAACAGCGGTAAAACGTTATGTTACTATTATCGCTATTTTAAATATTGATATGTATAATGTATTGCATCATGATCAGTTGAAACTATTGTGGCTGCGGTGGTGTCAACTTTGAAAGCTCCATAAAAAAGTCGGTGAGAGGTTCGAGTCGGATCAGTTGCAGGTCAACACGTGTCTGATTATGGTTTGCAAGAGACAATATTGGGATTGGCCTTTCAATTTCTTCAATAGTTGAGTTTGAACGATATTATGTTATATGTCATGGAAATATTTATCTTGGAAGAAAATATGCAACTTGATCACATGGACATGACACTCAACATGGTGTCGTTGCAGGGCAAACTTTCATTAAATAAGCTATAAACTTTCTTCATGTCATCAATAAGAAAAATGTCTTGTATTCGATTTATCATGTAATTTTACTGCAAGTTGATATTTATTTATTTGTTTATTTCCCGAAATAAATAGATGAATCGAATTTAGGTGGCAACTGTATTTGTTTAGTATTGAATCAAGTCTATGGACATCATTTTTAATTGATAAGTTAGCATGCATTTTAGTCAAATATTGAATTGGGTCTCGACATGAACACCAAATAATAATCTTTAAAAAAAAAAAAAAATCTAAATCAAATAGTTATAATAAAAGTGAAGCATTTCTATTAAATTAAACTATTTCTTTGTCCTTCAACATTGTTTATTTTTATTTAATAAAAATTTCCAACTAGCTAGCATTAGACAAATAATGTCGAGGTTAAACTAAATTAGATAAAGACAAAGCATCTTGTTCTTGCTTGGCATAAATTTTATTTTTAATCCATGAAATGAAAAGAATTTGAGAACCCCATAATATTTTATTCTATTATGTTCTTGCTAACAACTTTGCTTTTGGCAGCTAAACACCTGATTAGCAAATAAAGCTCCAATTGAAACATGCATGTGGGTTTGTATTCTAATTGGTATTTTCAATGATAAGATTATTTTGCTACCAAACAAAATGGTTTAATTAATTAATTACTAATTAAAAATGATTCACATGTACATGTCTCTTTTGTGTGTGTACATATATAATAAAGCTTTATTACTATTGATAGTATTTGGGTATGGACATTATTAATTATGATTTAATAAGGGATAATCAAAAATCAAATTTTATTCTGGTAAATATGATGTATTATAAATTATCTAGAATAAAATTTCATTAGAATTTGACATGATTTACTGATATATCAAGCACCCGAAAATTAATGAATTTTATGATAGTTTTGATGCATCCATAGTATTTGCATTTGCCGGTTCATATAAAATTATATTTGTAAATAGTTTATGAAGTGCAGGTTACTTCTATTGGATTAAATTTTTATTTTGGCTTGTCCTTTTTTAATATTCACATTCAAATACTATCGATAGTAGCTCAGTATAACTCATATATATGTGTATATATATGAGTTAGACTATTTGAGTAGCAGGGCTTTTAGTATGAAAAATTAGTTGGTATAAAAGGAAGAATCCATGTCACTTGTGTAAATAGATCACAAGTTCATGAATATGTATAAATATAAAGTTTTATTCACTAAATCCAAACTAATCTTGGACAAATAAAGCCCACCAAATCTAATTGCATATTAATTATATAACAAAAGCATCGTTCTTTTTATCTCTAATAATTTATACAGTGTGGTTGTATCTACTTTTATTTAAATTATTATTTTTTAAAAAAAAATAAAACATATAAGCTCTTAATTAACCTCTCTTCAATTAGAACAAACTAGCAAGAGAATAATTTTATTATTTAAAAGTTTATCTAGCAGATCTTGTTCTAATTAGCAGATCCAAGCTTGAATATTTAATAAATTAATTGTATCCATTTCAACTTTGATAGGTTTGTGAATTTCCCTTGAAAATATACATTGATTTATATTATTATGTGAAATTTATTTTCAATTAAAAATAGGAAATTATTATTATATTTTTTTTTAATCACTTCTAAGTTAGGCCCTAGATAGACAAAATCATATATGCACTTCTAATGCTAGACTAGACTATATCAAATATTTATTGATGGAATATTCTTTGATTATATCATGATCTTCTTCTTCCTACTAAATTTAGTGTATATCTATAAGTGTGATGTACATAGTTGAAAACGAATAGTCCAAGTAGCGTGATTCGATCCAATTCTATCGGAACTAACTCACCTGAAGGCATCTGATCTCTTGATCACGATAGGGAACAAAGAAGTACACATTGCGTGCCAAATTCTTCCTTGTATTGATTTTTTTTTTTTTTTTTTGGGGGGTTGCTGAGAAATTTTGGAGGTATTGTGTCTGATATTGATATTGATAGGAAGTTGCATAAAATTACATAAGTACCATATTCCATTTCAATTCTTCTTCCTAACATCCAATACTTTAGGAATATATATATGTTGTAATGTGTTGTCATTAGATATTTATAGGATATATTCTTTTATTTGTAAAATTTGAATACATATATAAAGCTAAAAAAAATAAAATAAAGTGCTCGATCTTTTTGTTCTCTTTTTCTCATCACACTAAAAATTAGATTTATTATTATACCAACTGTAAGAAAATTTAATATTATAAATGAAAATAATATAAATGGACTAACAACTCAAATAAATTAAATGAAAATATTTTTCCTGTTATCTCTTTATTCTTGTGATTCTGCTCACCGCTTCCAATTAATTTTCCGCTCGTTAGTTGAATTTTGGGCTTCAATTAATGAATCCCCGCTGCTGTGGTGCTGCTCGTGCTATCTTTTGGGACGGTGATCCGACCGCGCCCGATGTTGGGGCCCACCTGGGAAGAGTTTTTTCCACCGTCGATGATGACCCGGTTCGGGGACCCACCAGTGACAATTAGTGCTTTTGCCTGCTTCTGTTGGGTTGTTGCCGTCCCTTCTCGATTATTGCCCATGCGCGTTTTCTTCCTGGGGACCCACCGCTTCTAGAACTGGACTCGGGTTTGTGACCCAATTCCGGGTGGGTTTAGGTTTTGGAGTCCAACCCTACCCGAGTTCTAAGATAGTGTCAAATTGAATGGGTTTTTATTTTTGGACTGCTCTCTTACTAGTATTAGCATATATCCTTGATTCGAATTTTCGTATTGACTATCCCAAAAAAAAAAAAAAAAAATACTGAGATATTATATAAGTTTTCTTAGTAATTTTTAAGATGAGATTTATTTTCAGTAAAAAAAATTGTCATTAATTAAGCTCACGACAAGCAGTTTTCTTTCACTTGTCAAACTTACGTATATTTATATTTTTTTAACATT